>OW203725.1:21397713-22597713 GCA_934045075.1 Yponomeuta sedellus | reverse complement strand
ACACAAAACATCGGTACTTTCCAACGATCGCCATTATTATAGCCGAATTGTTCGTGAAGCGGTTAAAATTAAGAAACACAAAAATTTTAGTCGGGAATGTGGTTTCAAACTGGCGCAAACTTGGGATCCGGTCATCAAGAAGTGTACGAGTCGAAAAAAGTCGCATGGCTTATGGTCCGACATTGTCAGTGTAGTGTGTCGCAACCCTAATTGTGCTTTGTGATGGCTGATTGACGGTGGTCTCAAAACTTATCAGCCGAAGATGCGAACAAGTACCAGCCATCAGTCTTCTCGTGACCACGATGACTGTTACGTCGTCGAAACGTCGAGGTAAAATAGCAATAAATTACGATTAAGCCCCGAAAATATTCTAACAAGGGTTGATCCCTGTTGGTCACAATACTGCTTAGCCATCACCTCCTAATCATTTCATAGGCAAGTGACGCAGTGCGGTCTCATGTTTCTTGTCTCTGTAGTCAAATTTTGATGTTTAAACGGCCAATCCAGAACTAAACCAACATTTGTCTAACAGTTATTTTATTATTTTTCAACATAGATTTGTGAAAAAACTTTTTTAAAATTAAATGGAATCAATTTTATTTCAACATATAGAATTTACATTCTGTTCGCTGAATTTCAATGTACAATGTAAACTGTGAGATGGAAGCCGCTGCTTTCGGGCCTGATTGTAGTGGAGAAAAAGGCAGCGGGGAAAAAACTCCACTCTGATCTTTTCTCAAGTCATGTTAAATCGAATACCTCAGTTGCCACCTATACGTATGATTATATATTCCAGTTTGTCATCAATAACTTTAAATGCCAAAGCATTAGTGGATTGTCTTGCAAAAGTAAGGAAAAGATAAATGCAGACACACGAACTCGTTCAAATTCATTCGTGAATCTGAACTATCGCGATCGTGGCAAGTGGCAAACCTTACCTCTGCCTTCCCCTCCGAGATACAGGCGTGAGTATATTATGTGTGCAGTCGTATAACGACCCTTTGTTTAGTGAACCGTAACACAGAGCCTTTAGTATCCTGTACGATGATAAATGTTTACATTAAGGTATTCAAAGCAGTAATGGAACAACAATAGGTTAATTAAGCACATCTCACGTCCAATACCAAATACAGATATAGGTCGGCCAAATAAATAACATCACATGTACAGTACTACACATCATAAGTCCCTTCGGGAATCTTCGTTCGCAGACTAGGAAGAAGTGTAACGAAAGTACCCGAAGCTATAAGTACATTCAACATGATCTTTAACCGATACGGTTAAGGTGCAGATTGTTTGCCGCAGTAGCGCTACCTATTTCGCTCATGCTAATATTGCCAAACTAATAGTCACCTGCATCGATGACGTTGAATCAACCAATAGCAACAAAGTCGCGCGGCCTGCCATAAAATGAAACTATCTGATTGGTCGATCAACTTGCCGCACATCCAATATTTGGTCATCTGCGCAGGTACATCCGCGAGACTTATTTCTTGTATAGCACTGTACTTGCTAACGGAAAATGACAAGACTGGACTGCGTTATAATATAATGCTGAATATATAAGTCTCACTGTAAGGCTTTAAGCCTTTTCTCAGATGGAGAGTAAGGGGTTACTCGTAATCACCACGCGTGCCCATTGCGGATTGGCTTTTCAAGCGCTGAGGTATTGGTATACCTCAGATACTCAGGTTTCCTCACGATGTTTTCTTAGAGAGTAGTATTGTTACTATAGCTTCACAAATGTACGTAACTTACCCCTGGTTTCTGAGACACTAACAAGCCGTTAATCTACTGTTAACAGCTGTCAAGTAGCCTAAGTGCATATAGAAAAAACATTTGACAGCTGTTAACAGTAGATTAACAGATTGTTAGTGTACGAGAAACTTGGGGTTAGAAATTTAAGTTAGAATATGAAGCCAGCGTTCTAAAGCTACGTTACCGAAGTGGGCATGCGTGGTAATTAAGCCCATACTCTCTCTTTGATAGAGGGCTTGTGACTTACAGTGGTACTTATAAAGTCTACATAAAAAATATGTTCACATTAAACGTGAGAAACAGACCTTTCATTCTTGTGACGTTCGAAAAGCTGATGCCTCATTTGAACAACTTACTTGATCACTCGCTCCACGTCAAGGCCAGTAGCTCGACTCTATATGCCACTTGACCCCTATGACCCAATGGCATGTGAACGCGTGCGTATAAGTAAAGACTGGTAAAAAACCAGTTTTTTTTTCTCTAAGACAATGATGCAATTTTCGATCGAGAACTCTTATTTCGAATGCAGGTCTTTATTTATTCTGAAGGATATCAACGTTTTCGCTGTTGACTTTAAGTCGGCGGATAAAATTGGTAGCTAGATTGAAGAAATACTTGTGTTATAAAACCTATTGTTTTTCGCTAATTCTCTTCCACAAAGAAGGAAATGGAGCGATATATATTCGTGTATTTAGTAGCATTTTTTTTAAAACCTACCTACTCACATTAAGTTTATTCTATTTATGTCACTAGTACAAGAGCTAGTGCCTCAGTAGAACCGGGTGATTAGAAACAATAATTTGGGTTAAGCAACAACAGGCGCGGTCAGGTGCTGAATGGGTGACCATCCCGTGACTATCGCTAGTGCCATTTTTTTCGAGCGCTGCTGAATTTCAGAATTAAAATTGCGCTAAGTACTCGAAGCGAACGTGGCCTAGTCGAACCGAGTGATTGGAATCAATCAGATGGTTAAGCAACAACAGGCGCGGTCAGGTGCGAGATGGGTGACCGCCCCGCGACTACCGCTAGTGGCATTTTTTTTGGGCGCTACCATGCTTCGCAAGGCACGCTAAGCCGTTGGTGCCGGTTGTCATGTAATGGCAGTCGTTAAGCCATGTCAGAGGCCTTATAACTTCTGACAGTAAGGCCCGCCACTGTCTTATAATCCTCCACCAACCCGGACTTGGCCCCCGTGGTGGATGCAGGTGCAGAAAGAGACCTGTGCCACAGCAGTGGGGACTTACAAGGGTTGACACCAGGTACTCGTAAGTAAATACTCATGCATGTACATAGCGCAATTGTCAATTCAGAAACTGGCCCTTATTTTATTACTTACAAAATATCATAACTACAATACGCAATTGAACACATACATATTCACAGTAAAGTTAATTCCAAAAGTTTGCTTGACGACTTTTACTCTTTACTCTTAACTCGGGAGTGGGGCTACCATGATTTGCCTCAAACCACGACGATACGTAACTTATAATTAACTTTAGTGAGGAATGTTTTGTCAGATTTTTTTTATAGGTATTGAGAGAGTGAGCCATAAATACGTAAGTTATTAAATAAGTAAGAAATTTGTTAAGACTTAAAAAAAAATCCATACTAGTTTGAGACCAGAACAAGTAATTGTGGTGTCTGGAAGTAATTTCATTTATATTTTTTTGTTTACTATGCATCTTCGGATCTATGCATACTTAGTTAACGAAGAACCTTAACTCTGACTTCTTTTTCTCCTCGTCAAAACAAGTTAAATGCGTGGGTAAAATATGCCACTCGCACTTTTTTGGTTTGTATGCTATGACGGGTCTTAAAAGTGGTGTCGAGAATGTAAGTAAATATGTATCACACGCTTTCAACTCGTGTAAAGCCACAGGTGTCTTCAACGAGCGAAAGTGGTCGGTCACGGTCACAATGACCTATCGCGAGTCAGCTGTTACGAAAATTAGCAATGTAAAAGTACGAGTATGAGTAAAAGGAAATATCGTTTTATTGTATGCACATTTTGTTTACCAATTTATACTATTGTTATTGTTTTAAGCTAATTGTTACGTTAAGTAGTACGATAATTTTTTGATTTGTTAATTAATTTATAAATAAATTATAGCCAGTCCTTTGATAAATATCGATACGACCATATTTATTTAGTCTTAAAGCTGATCCGATAACAAATTTTTAAGTATATTAATTATCAAACTGAAAATGAAACAAATTTAATTCCTTAGATATCTTCGATACGTTTAGTGTTTAAAATATATTCAAGTTCAATGGAACTTTTATGTATGAGATATGATAATAAGAATATTCTTTATTATACACTGGAAAAAGCAACATATATAATATTTCGTAAATATAAAATTAATAAACAGAATGTTAGTGCACTTGCACTTGCGTCTTATGGCTTAGGTAACATTTAACTAAAATTGGTTACATTAAACATTGCCATTTATGTAATATTTGTGAAGCGAATGAATCGGCTTAAATTATTAACTGTGAATTTATATGTAACCAGTTGAGCCACGTTTCGTATAGTGGTTCGTGGTAGGCCTCCAAGGAGAGGGGAGGAGGGCCGTACGCAGCTCGTTTGTAACATGCGCACGCGCAGTTGCGTCAAGAGAAGCGTAATCGATTACGATACAACAACGTGTGTAAATATAAATAAACACGATATGGGTTATTTATTTGGCGAAGTTTTTTGTGTGACTTGCTTGCGGCTGATCATGCGATGATTGATGCTAGTATTTAAATGTATACTAGGTATTTAATACTACTTCTGCGATGGTAATTATAATATATCCTAAAAACTATCCATGACATAAAAGAGAAACCAATTTTTATATGTGCTATGCACTAGCCTTTACTCGTAGGTGCTACTTATTACACTGCTTCTGAGGGTGACAGTTTAACAGATCAAGAAGTCTTGCCCAAGCAAGACTTCTTATAATTCATTCGTTTTTTGCGGTAGATGGGTTCTTTTCAAAGTAACGTACGTTTGTGAAGCTGTCGCAATAATACCCCGTGTAACGGAAAAGGACAACCTCTTGAGGAAACCTCAGTGTCTGAGGTGTTCGAAATCTCGGTGCTCGAAACTGTCAATACGCGGTGGGCACTCGTGGTAATTAAGCCCATCCTCTCTCTCTCTATCTGAGAGAAGGCCTATGTCCTGCAGTGTGACGTTTATACGATACATAAATCTGAAAAGTATTATCATGAGAGAAAAAAATAACCTCGTTTATTTCCCATGCCTATCCTATTATATTAAATCACTTTTCGGTGCAAATTCTCCATTGGTTACTAATAGAACTTCCTCCGAATGTGCGTAGGTAACCCGAGAAACGAATGATACAACCGAGAGTAGGGAATCGTAGCGCCAGATAGTAGAAATTGACTGTTAAGAATAACTGGCTCTGGGCAGTGGCGGCAACAAAATCAATTTCGGCCCGAAACGCTTGCCATTTAGATTCATGTACTACTAGGATAACCACGCGTTTAGGTTATTTCGAGATCGGAAGTATTTTCATAAGAATAAAGCTGGCAGGAGGTGGTCTTGAATAGTAAGGAGTGGAAAGCAAAAAGGCATGCTTTAGCCCAGCAGTGGGACACAATTAAGGCTTCATAAAGTATTTTTATTTGACTGCTAAAGTCAAGGAGGTCCTTGGCGCGTATGAAGATATGTATGTTTTATGACCGCAAAGTCACTGGATTCATGACGCCATGAGAAAAACAAAATGAAAAATACTAGCTGTAACATTGTTTAAAGAAATTAGAAGTGAAAAGAAGTATTTATACGTAAAAAAATACAATCTGTTGGTTGAATGTCAATGTACAATGTTAGGCGCTGCTTTCGTATCTTCCTTCTCTTCACTTCTGATTTTGTATAGAAGAAAAATGTAGCAAAAAATCAACTCCATTCTGACCGCCTTTTCTCAAATTATATAAAATATAATACATTAGTATCTGAATAAAGTCGATTCAATTTTCAACCTCAGCTAGCTGGAACATTAAACTTACTAAAATTAATAAAATTTATAATATTCCGTTATTGTGACATGACATGATGTGACAGTAACAAAAACCTTTTTTTGTTGCATAAACCGTCTATTGTACCTATATACCATTTTATTCAAATATCAGCCTATTCCCAAATATGAGAAAGTCTGGTCACCCTACCGCTACAAACGTAGTCAGCTATTTGCGTTAGTCATAAAAGCAGCTGGATGGTCATGATCCGGCCACTTGAGTATTACAAAACGAGCCAAACGAAACGAGCCCAATAGAAGAGCCAATACATGAAACAGGCTAATCCACTACAAAGCTACAAAAGGACCGCTTCACGAAAATGTGGACAATTGAACTGTTTTTATATGACCTGACAGACCGACATTCACAGTTTCAAGAATAAAATAATATAAATGTCACGTGACTGAATGATGGATTCACATTAATCTGTAATATTATGTTTAAAAAAAAATTACAAAAAAAGTACACATTAAAAAAGCAATAACAAAATTTGGAATTTGGTAAATATACCGGCGTGCGTGCATGAAACGACTTATGAGCGTTGATGAAGCGAAGGCGATGTGTCAGGATCGTGGCAGGTGGCAATCCCTGGTCTCTGCCTACCCCTCAGGGATACAGGCGTGAGGTTCGATACGTATGCATGTAAATATTTTAAACAATCCATAAATAGCAAAAAAATCTTCAGCACGACGTTAGTATCAATGAAGTGATCGCTAGGTAAAGATATAAATCTTCACAGAGTGCGTCATGATATCTATCTTGTCGGAAATAGTCTTGGGGCGGCCATTAGAGTGCTGCGAACTCTAAATAAAAGGAAATGATATACGTATAAAAAAAGCCTTCACTATTGTGAGTCAATACCGATATCACCAGTGTTACTGATACTGAATATGGAGCCAAGTAAAGTGTGATAATGCGTGAACTATCCCGTATCAATATCACAGAACGTAATACGAAAATATCCATACTCATATTAAGGAGATTCGTGTGACCATGTGAACTGCTGTGTGGTGTCGGCTTAGATAATAGCACCAACCCAAATTCTTCCCTCGGGTGTCGTAAAAGGCGACTAAGGGAAACGAACCGGGGGGTGGGCAGCAGCGCCCCCTGCAGTACAATTCCACCGAACTGCGATCCCCAACCCGCATGCCCAGCGTGGGGATTGTGGGCATTACCCACCAAATGATGGCACAACCTTTCGCTATGACGCTCATTAGGGGAGGGCTATGTAGCTACGAGTATGTATGTGCCAGCAGTGTTCTTTTTGTATCGCGCATAGTTATTTTTGTATTGCGCAGATTTCGTGTTACCACGAAATCAAGCCTACACAAAATACGGGGCATATTGAATGTTCAGCGTAGAGATCAAGTGACATACATAAAATCACACTCCTATCTCGTAGTGGTAGGCAAAGAAGTGGAGATAAAGGTTGATCACTTTCCACGATCATCGAAAACCTCACAACATTTTTATAATGGCAATTTAAATAGTTATTGGATAAATAACACTTCAATGCGCACTAATAGTATTTTAAAGATAAACTTAATGAAACTAAGACACTCAATATTACTAATATTTTTTATCATTAAACATAGCTTAAGTACATACATTTGTCCATTTACTTTTAGACGTTTTGGCTCCGTGGCCTAGATTCTAGATTCTACTGTGTATTTTATGTTCCTGGGGATCTTCCACTTACAACATTTCATTACGTACAACATTTTATCTGCTGCTATATACAATTTTTACGGCGGGGATTTGGAATATTCTAGTTGATCGTAGTTCAGTTGAGAAGATTTGTTACACTTGGAGCTAATCTCAATACTTCCTGAATAATTACAGTAAAATAAATCATATAAAATATAGTGCAAGTGGCGGCCTTATTACTTAAAGCAATATCTTGCACGCAACCACAGACGGAGACAAGAAAGAAATTGGAGTCGGGGTATCGGTTTGAATAAAATGATGTTTCTTACTTTTGACAAACCTACTATACAAAGAATAAAAATAATAAAGGAATACAATAGGCAGTCTTGAGATTGAAGCTTTTAAAATTAAATTCCTCTGGTGTTGATGCGACAAAACCGACAAGGTTGACGCCTTGGAATTCTGGATATTTGCGGAATTCAAAAAATGTTTCAAAAGAATAACAAAAATATTTGGAGGCATATTCAATGTCTTTCAAATTCTCCTGATGACTTAGCGCGGGTATACAGAATGAATATAATCGAGGGAGGATAAAAGATAAAATCATAAATACACAAAAGACATGGCGCGCAATTTTCAATCTACCACGGTTGGAATTTCGCTTTGCATTTTCATAACCGCTCTGTGGAGGAAATTCTTCAGAGTATCTGTGAGTAGGTACAGTGGACTGAAATAGAGTAAGTTTTTTACTGACTTCAAGAACTGATTTAGTAGGAAAAAGCGCTCAATTTAACACGTTCGTTTTTATCTTATCAACATCTTTTTAATATCTGTTTTCTGAGTTAGGCAAGCATGTTCACAATTTGCAAGCATGTTTGTATATCAAGGGATAAAAATAAGAAAACTGTGAAACAGTTTGGCTTTTACTTTTTTTTACATTAAAGCAAACTAAAATGAAATGCCTTTTTTGTCGATAATTATTATGAATTATTCAGTTGGATCCATACTATATCCTTTGTTTTCTAAGTTATGTACATTTGTGAAATTATAGTATCAATACTACTCGCTGACGGTGAAGGAAAACATCGTAAGGAAACCCTAGTGTCTGAGGTGTTAGCGTACCTCAGCGGTTGCTACGTACAATGGCCCAACTATGAGGCTAAATGCGGAAATCTCAGGTCTAACTAAGTAACTAACTATATCCTTCACTATATCCTATAAATATCATAAACTATATCCTTCTGATGAAGGACCTCATACCATCTTTTGCCACTGCAAACTGAATAAGAGAAGATAAAGATAAAAAAGTAGGAATTCAAATAACAGCAAATTGTAACACACGTGAGAAAATAACTTGTTATTTTCTAACGAATATATATAAAGAACATATGTTTTTGTTTATTTTAATTGCATACAAATATTAAACGTCGTTCTATGGTTTGGCAAGAAAGCTACTATCACTTTTCACTTTCTAGAAAACTTATACTTTGTCAGGCAATAAAGTTTTTTTCACTTTCTAAAAGACATCATTTCTGGCTAGATTTCCCGTTGGTTGAGTATACCAGTGAATTGTAATCCCTCGCCACGGTCCCTCTCTGATCACATACTCTTCGAGCGTCCCCACGTACCCAATGATCAGTTATTGGGTTCATGAATATATGTATAAGTCCACTGCAATATAGGTACACCAGAGGCAATATTGCTAATATTATAGAGGCAATGGATCCCATGTGAGAATTTAAGTGGAAGCAAACGTATCCGGGAATACATAAAGAGTTGATAAGCTAACTTTATTGAGAAACTAACGTCCTTCCGAAAATCCAAGTAATGTCCAGCGAATCAACGGCTTAAGAGATGCAGATGTACAATGTCACACTTTTTAATTTTTTTTTTGCAGAAGTTAATCTGGTTTCTTACATAAAATATTATTTCCCCAGAAACCTTATTGAAATATTTACGCTTTGTTTTTGAAAACGAACTTTAGTTTTCACCGCGCAATGTATTCATATTATCAAGATATCAAATCAGCATATGTCTGTTCTACCAAAATTTTGAAATATTTTCCAAAAACATACAGGTACACATGTTTGGTATTAAGACCGTATTGCTAGTTACAACCAAACCATATTTTGTACAAAACGACTTTGGAACAGAACAGCAGTCTTTAGCCTAGTTACTTAGTTAACATTTCATGATAAAATAAAAGGTATTTTCTCAAAATCACCTGGACCAATTTTGATGCCCTTCTGTCACTTTGAAGTAAGCAAATGGGCCTTTATTTTGGCACATGTTGCAATCGTGGAGCTCCCCCTCTATACATTTTTGCCCATTCTCTTTTATAAAAAAATCTTATACGCCTTTTGAGTCAGTATTTTAATACCATGTATAAAAATTAAGAAAAAGATGTAAAGGTCACTAAAGACGCTATAAATAAGATAAGATGACAATAAAGACGAAGACTTTGTAAGAGCAGGCGACGACGTTCACTAACCAAAAATATCATACGGAAATCTGAGATGCCACTTGAGATCGTCAAAGTGGGAACAAAGTGACGGAGCGAACTAAGTTCGAAATACAAGGGCAAATTATGAATCACAGCGTTATTGAGGTCATGTTTTCCATTAGATACCCAAGCTGGAAACCGCGAACAATATATTCGTCACAATAACGTCTCTATGAAAAGATAACCCGCCGCGGCCGCGTCAGTTAATAGCGAGATCGCGTGTCGAAAACGTCCTTCCCACTAAACACGTACACTTTAACCCTTGAATAACCAAATCACTGGTGATCCGAGATTCTAAGCATTTGGCTTCGAAAATGTACCACTGGGTTATAGATAACACACAGTTGGAAGCCATACTTTACTGTAATAAAACAAAGTGCAAAATGATTATAATATCAGTTGTGGACTACCAACTGCTCGGTTACTAAGCAAAAAAAAAACGTAAGACTCACGCCGCTTTAACAATTGACAGTGCGAAACAAAAGAATTGCGTCAATTTGTAAAACATAACACCGGTCATCGCTCACGTTACAATATTGAAGGAGATCCACAAACGTGTTTTGGCGAGAGAAACGAAATAAAAAAGCGTTCAAAAACGCTCGGGGCCAAAAAAGAGGTCAAGCAACACGAAGAAGTTACTGGCTTGAAAAATCACAAGGGCGAAAAAAATAACGACCTCGCATTCGGAAACAAAAAAAAATGCGCCAAGCCATTACTTACAGAGTGAAAAGCAAAGGTGAACAATAAAAGCACACCTTGTGTCATCAGGCAGGAGGCATGGGGCCCGCGCCTGTGACCTAAATAGTCCCGGGAACAATGTCGCGAAATGGTCACCCTACTCACGAAGCGGAGCGCCGCGGTAAACGGGTTCGTTCCGCTTTCGACCACTGAATATTCTGTGCACTTTGTTTTCCTTCTTTTGAAGAGAAGGCAATTTCACAACAGAGTCTAGGATAGTAAGAACATCGAGCAGACTAATGAAGCTTAAGATTTTTGTTAGAAAGTTATCCGTTGAGTACATGTTTATTTTTTGTTTTGACAATTAGGTATGTAATTATTGATGTTTTATTGAATTTATGCATTGATCCTGTACAAATAAACATTTTTCGAAATTTGTGTCAGACTTTCCGCACCTATAAGAATGTCAATTCTATCAAACTAAACATTTTTAAACATTTTTCATCCAAAGTCAAACAAAGAAAATACAATTCAAAGATCTAAAATGGAAATATGCATAAAAGAGGTAGAAACTCGTAAAATTATTGTAAATGATAATTTTTAAATTGTTTTTAGAATTTTTGTGGCAATTTTGTACACATCGTCCTTAATAAGACAAGTTTACTGTGTCTTTGAGTATTTGTCCTTCTTAAAAACCAATTTTTAGAGGCTAAAAATTCCACCCATGCCGGGATCCGAACCCGCGACCTCTGGCTATCCATGCCAGCGCCCTTTCCAACTGAGCCAATGGGCGACTCACCGGCATTAGTGAAATTTCGAACCTCTTTACAATATTCTCTGTATTACGTACAGGCAGCGACATCTGGCTCAAGCAATTTGCATCACTTGCAGCCCCGAGTACCTCGGGGATACCATACATCGGAATGATATCTCTGTACCCACATAATACCCATCATTCCGATGTAATACCTGACTGCAAAGTAGGTACTCGAGGCTGCAAGTGATGCAAATTGCTTCAGCCAGATGTCGCTGCCTGTACGTAATACAGAGAATATTGTAGAGGTTCGAAATTTCACTGACGCCGGTAAGTCGCCCATTGGCTCAGTTGGAAAGGGCGCTGGCACGGATAGCCAGAGGTCGCCGGTTCGAATCCCGGAATGGGTGGAATTTTTAGCCTCTAAAAATTGTTTTTTAAAATTGTCCTTAGCACGGGTTAGTGCATTAAAAATAATATAGTATATTTCACTACAAGTGCGGAAAGGCTGTCATTGCTAAGAGTTCCGACAAATGTCTACCCGAGCCGAGGCGCAGCCGAAGGTGACAGTCGGAACAAGTTGCAATGACGGTTCAGCACGTGTACTGAACGACTATTTTTAGTACATTTGCGAAAAAAATTAGCAATTTAATAAAGAAAAAATATTTGTAAAATGTCGCCAACCGTAAAACAATATAAGCAGAGATTTTTTTTCTTCACCCATTCTAGTAGGCAAAGGGAACTATGCTCATACAGCCAAATCTTCAGTAGATTTTTTTCATTGACATGAAATGAAAATGTAATTTAATGAGATGAAATGAAACCAATCAAATCATTAAATCTGATATTGAAACAAATTAGTAGGTCATAAAAAGTTCTATAATTTTTTTTAGTAATAACTTCATGGTTGGTTTTTCGTTTTAATAGACATTATTTTGACAGTTGGGAAAGAAAACGCAAACGCGGGAAGGGTAAAAAAAAGCACGAGTGTGTAATAGCCCAAATCCCGCACGCTATACGTCCCTGCAATACGCCACTTTTCGAGCAACTGTATTAAAATAGTACATTACACAACTAGGGTGGTAATACAAAGAAAGGCCGAGATCGCAGAAGTTTGCGGCCCGAGCTGCAAGCGAGGGACGTAAATATGCGATCGAGAGCTTTCTTTATTACCTCCCGTGTTGTGTACATCTTTTTATGTCTACACTTGGCCAGAAAGCGCTTTCTGGCCAAGTGTGGCATAAAGGTTATTACGTCATCGACGAATCAAGTACAAAGCGAAAAGTACAGAGCGGAAAGCCACGGAAACGCGTTAGGGCGAGCGGGTAGAACGTAGCGAAAGTGTTGTGACTTTTTGACGACGTGACGGGAAGAAGTGGCGAGAAATATTATTTAGGATAAAAATATGTTTACTTTGAAGAGACTCACAAACTGCTTTTACGGTGTTTTATTACCTATCGCAAAGAGTAATCACGTGGAGGGTTGACAGCTTTTGCATAAATTTGTATTTTATTAGAGAAGAGGCAATATAGATGGATCTACTGAAATAGGGTTTGTAGTGATTCTCAGTTCAGTCAACCGAGACCACGGCACCTGAAAAAGTGCCGAAACGTCGGAACATTGAAAAAATGTAATAAACGAGTAAAATTCGTATAAAACAGTTTTTATTATGTCAAGTGCTCGTGTTAACCTTAGAAAATACTAATAATTACATGATTTATGAGGAAATTTTACCAAACTACAAATTAAATTAAGACTAGAAATACAAATGTATAAAAACCTATTTAGAGGCCAAAAATTCCACCCATGCCGGGATTCGAACCCGCGACCTCTGGCTATCCGTGCCAGCGCTCTATCCAACTTAGCCAATGGGTGACTCACCGGCATCAGTGAAATTTCGAACCTTTTTACACTATTCTCTGTATTACGTACAGGCAGCGACATCAGGCTGAAGTAGATTGCATCACTTACAGCCCTCACTACAAATGTGTAGTTAAAACTATATGTTTCCCTAGAAGTTAAATGCTTGAAGATATTAACCCTTAACTGGGCAAGGGCAATATAGTGTAAATTGAACTTTATCACCTTAAATTAAAGTTCAAACCCAATAATAAAAGTATACTACCCATATCCTATTAAGGGTTAAACCGTCTGCTTCCCCTTCCAGAAGTTAAATGCTAAAAGAAAAAGTGCCAACACGAACCTTGATGTTTCCATGGTGTCCAATTAGGATAATCACTGAGTGATTTGGTAGAGGACAGTGATTGGGCGCGATTGTGTCAGATCACGTCATACCCAAGGGAAACAGCGCCAGTAGGTACTTGGTAACTCGGAAGGAAACAGCTGGTTTGTTAAATTCCAGAACTTTGTTTTGAGAACCAAACTGGACCTTTCTCATCAGTTATGTAATAGTTAGTTCTACACGCTACGAGTTAAACTATTGTCAGTGATTTCTTTTGTCAGACTCTGGACACAAGTACAGTCACTATGTTTCAAGACGAAGCGCTCGTGGCCTAGTCAAACCGAGTGATTGGAATCAATCTCTTGAGTTAAGCAACAACAGGCGCGGTAAGGTACAGGATGGTTGACCGTCCCGTGACTACCGCTAGTGGCATTTTTCCGAGCGCTTCCGTGCTTTGCAAGGCACGCTAAGCCGTTGGTGCCGGCTGTCATGTAATGGCATTCGTTAAGCCATGTCAGAGGCCTCATGAGCGGCTTGATAACTTCTGCCAGTAAGACCCGCCACTGTCTTACAATCCTCTAACCTAACCTAACCTTCCTGCGATGCAGGAAGGGACCTGTGCCTCAGCCGTGGGGACACACAAGGGATATCGAATTGGTTGCTATTTTTTACCCACAAGGCATTCAAAGATCTTAAGTTTCTATCCACCGCATAAAGGATAAATGCGGTGAATTTAATATAGAAATCAAATAATTTTTATTTACAATTTTGCCGTACAGTAACCATAATGAGATATTATCCATACTGTATGCTAAAATTGACAACACATACATACATACATACATACATACATACATACATACATACATACATACATACATACATACATACATACATACATACATACATACATACATACATACATACATACATACATACATACATACATACATACATACATACATACATACATACATACATACATACATACATACATACATACATACATACATACATACATACATACATACATACATACATACATACATACATACATACATACATACATACATACATACATACATACATACATACATACATACATACATACTTACATACATACATACATACATACATATACATACATGCAAATACATCACACACATGGAACTACACTCCTTCGTTCGCTTCCCACGAACGCTAGATATTGTGTCAGATTTTACGAGGAATATTTTTGTTTTACAGTCTAATATAAGTAAGTAGGTACTAAAGCGGTGACGCGAACCCCTATAATTAGCGTCAGGTTCAAGTCAACACGGAAATGGCACTTTAATTAATTTAATATGGCGTCGGCCGCGAATCCATTATTGTTCTATGCTTTTATTTTACAGTCATACTGTCAGTTACTCAAGGGTTTAATCCCATATGCGAATGACTTTGTTTTCTAAGTAATGTACCTACATTTGTGAAGTTATAATACCACTGAGAAGAAAAACTTCTTGAGGAACTCTGAGTGTCTTAGGTAATCAATTACCACAGCGTTTAAAATGGTTAATCCGTGGTAGGTACGCGTGATAATTAAACCTATACTCTCTCTGAGAGGAGGCCTGTCCTTTGCAGTGACAAGTATACAGGCTACATTAGTAAACTACATACAAACATTCATACATAACCTCACGCCTGTATCCCAGAGGGGTAGGCAGAGACCAGGGACTGCCACTTGCCACAATCCTGACAGATCACCTTCGCTTCATCAACGTTCATAAGTCGTTGCATGCACGCACGCCGGTTCCGGGTACTATTTATCTGTCCCTTTGCTAATACATCCCCTATTTGGACGATATATTTCCACCTGGGACGTCCCTTAACAGCCCTTCCATTCACATTCGCAATATACACATATATGTTTCGTCAATCTTTCTTCCTTCATCCTCTCCACATGTCCGAACCAACGCAACATTCCTTTCTCAATACTAGTCACTACATCCTCTTTCAGTCCACAACGTTCTCTAATTAGACTATTGCGCATCCTGTTATTCAAAGCAACACTACAAACTAGTAAACTATCAGTAATATATTGATCGGCGTGGACCGATCGGTCACTATGGAACCTGCTAGCTTCAAGATTGACTAATCATTCCACAGTAACAAAGATTCTTAATTCTTTTTTTCGAGGTCATTATCAAACAAGCACACTTGTTGACGAGTAGATAGAAAGTAAGTCAACGAAATTTTAGTTGTGTCGTCAGGCTGTACTAGTCCACTGCTGGACATAGCCTTCCCCTAATGAGCGCCATAGAGCCCTGTCTTCAGCTTGCCGCATCCAGCAGCTGCCGGCAGTTTTATCAGTTTAAGAAATATCAGTTTGACATTTTATAATTGTCTCTCTGTCCCTTCGACTGGTCTCGTTATCAACCCTTGTATGTCCCCACTGCTGGGGCACGGGTCTCTTCCTGTCTCGCAGGAGGGTTAGGCCATACTCCACCACGGAAGCCAAGTCCGGGTTGGTGGAGGATTGTAAGACAGTGGCGGGCCTTACTGTCAGAAGTTATCAAGCCGCCCATAAGGCCTCTGACATGGCTTAACGACTGCCATTATATGACAGCCGGCACCAACAGCTTAACGTGCCTTGCAAAGCACGGAAGCGCTTGGAAAAATGCCACTAGCGGTAGTCACGGGACGCTCACCCATCCCGTACCTGACCGCGCCTGTAGTTGCTTAACCAAGTGATTGATTCCAATCTCTCGGTTCGCCTAGGCCATGAGCGCTTCAGCGCTCGACTGATCTACAAAGACAGTATTTCTTAAACAGTAAATTATTCTCCACTCTACTCTATGCCGATGATCAAATAAACTTATAAAACATAAGAAAAATAAACTTACCAGACGAAAGTTCGCTCTGAAATACCGCTCTCAATAAAAAAAGTTTCAGCGATTGAGTGAAAACAATCTTGATAACATTTCGCTTCGAGGGACCAATTCTGGATCGAGTCGATGCCACATGACGCATTTACATTGATTTACCATTCAGGACGCGGGATTGGATTCTATGGCCTGCTTCAAGAATAGAGCCCTAAGGTGTCATTCGTGTTGGACTTCCTTTTTAAACTGAGTGGTATTAAAACCTAATGGAAATGCTTGCGATTCTACATAGCCGGGGGCGGTGGTAGCTCAGTGGGCAGAACCATAGACTGGCAAGCAAGATCCCGAGTGCGGGCATGTACCAATGACTTTGTTTAATTTCAAAGTTACGTACATTTGCGAATTTGTAGTCGCAATACCACAAGCAACGGTGAAGGAAAACATCGTGAGGAAACCCGCAGCTTGGTTGGCTCCGCACGTATTGACTAGTCTTTCCGGTGGGCTAGGCCGACTAAGCTGCTAGGATGGTATAGGTGCTGGGCAAGTCTACACCATCTATAAAACCATGTCCCAGGCACTACAGCGTCGGAGTGGTCCCTTCACCCATCTAGTGTGAGTGAAGATACCACTGGACGCTGTATAAATCATCTCATTAAGTAGATGCAAAAAAAAAGGCTACATAGCTACGTAGAATACAGCTTAAGCATTACGTGATGAGACTAGAAGTTTGCTTAAATCTTTTATTATGTAGCCTATAAATGCCCCACTGCTGCGGCACAGGCCTTCTCTCGGAGAGAGAGTTTGGGCTTAATTTTCACGCGTGCCCGCCGCGGATTGGCAATTTCAAGCACCGAGGTGTTTTAGCGTCTCAGACACTCAGGTTTCCTCACAATGATTTACTTCACAGTTAGTGAGTGGTATTGGTACTATAGCTTCACACAATGTACACAACGTAGAAAACAAGATCATTGGCCCGCACTGGGAATCGAACCTGGGTCTCTCGCTTCCGAGTCCATGGTTCTACCCGTTCTAGTATAATATTATAAAATACTTTGTTCTACTATTAAGCTAGTTTTGTCAAATATTGTCTATTTAAAAGTTTAAAAATTTAACTGCGCAACGAATTAGTTAAGAATGTAATGTTGGGCAATTGAATAAATAAAATATTTATACAGTTTAGGAATTGACTATGGATATATAAAATTAAGGATTAAGTTTTTAAATTTTTTCCGATCTTATCCCGAGCTTTGAAGACAATTTTCGAATTATTTTAAATGTATACTTACTTTATAGATTGTACTCGCAGTATAAAACGATATTACTTATTTAACTCGAGTTAACCGGTCAAATCGATCATTTCCCATACGAAATTATCAATTTAACCGGTTAACTTGGGTTAAATGACGTAACCCGGGCTGACGCAAGTGGGCCTAAGAGTCCCGTCTTTTCTTTTGAGTTACGGAATGTACGTAATTTAGAAAACAAAATCAACGCTACAAGCCGGGATTAAAACTAGCGACTTCCTAAATGAGAAGGCAACATTCTACCGCCCGCTTTATCACTGCTCATTTATCCACGTTTAATTAACGGTTTCACTTGCATTTATCAACAAAAAAGAAAATAACGCAAACTCGTAACTTTTTCATCAACGTAACTCTACAAAGTAACTTATTCTAGAAACCAAATACTATATGCAACAACACTTTCTTTTCAACCTATGTTGAAAACTAACCAAAATAACAGTCTGATAGCTTTTAGAATATTATACCTCGGGCTCAAGAGTAGGCGTCGGTTTTTGCCGAAAGCACACGAGTGTAATACTACTTCCAGCTCTGTTTTCCGAAATTAAGTGTCATATTAGTTCCGATATTTCTATTACACGAATCTAACATATTTCAAACTTACACGACTTAACACATTGTTAGAATGCAAACGGGTACCAGCCATCTCGTGACCACGATGACTGTAACGTCGTCGAAACGTCGAGGTAAAAGCAATAAATTACTACGCGATCAAGCCCCGAAAATATTCTAACAAATATAAATATCCGGCTCGAAGGATCAAAAATGGTAGTTAGCCAGTGTCGGCTAGGTCTACCTCACGATGGGCTGGTTGAGAGAGCGGAATGGGAGGTGAAGTGAATGGACTTACTTGGTGATGATGGATGATGGCTCGCTTTAGCTGTTGGGCAGATGATGAGCGGTGATGGATGAGCTGATGCGTCCAGCGCACGGAGAACACTCCTGCACTGTTCACTTATAGTCTAATATTGTCAATATATTGTTCTTTGAGCTGATAAAGTTTCTTGGTCACCAAATGTCTATCACTTCACGAGAATTCGAGCACTTATCACGCGCGTATGTCACAGTGCGAATGTGTGTGCAGATGGCTGGATAAATTAGTAGCAAGCGAGTGGCACGAGCGACGGCACCGGAACGACAGAATAATGAATGACCGACCACAGATTCATGATTACGTCGCGCGATCGATTCTCGCGCGAACACCGATTCTATCCGATAGTAGCCGAGGTATATTCTAAAAGCTAACAGACTGTAGTTAACAGGCTCTCAAAAGATAATAAAGCTTTTGGTATTTCGACATCCTGCCCCAGCCACAAAAACCGTGCACTAACGAAGCTGGACACTGAAAAACAAAACAGAACGGACCTCACCCGCGGGTATCTCGATAAACTAACGATACACTTATGTCAGAGTTGTTGGGCTTGTGGCATTTTGGCGGCTGCTGCGACGGACGACTGCGGGTTATCGCGACTGCAGTAACTGACGACTGATTTAAAAATCGTTTGCGTTCAATGTCAACGGAATGTCTAACTTCATGTCATATTTTTTTTTATTTAAAATTTATTGGTGATTTTTTACTAAGCAAAACGCCCGAAATTTGATTATTTTGGAAACGCCGCCGTATAGCATGAGCCACTTAAGTCTTTAATATCTTTATTTTGACTTATCGGTCCCTTCATTTGGCCTCTTTTCTTATTTTTATGTTAATTAATAGAACAGTATCCCTGACTTTTTTCACGAAATAATAAAACGTGTAAGTATATCAAAAGTCTTACAGTATTGTGATAAAAAAGACTTTTTTTTATCGTAATACTGAAACTGTTTCAAAATAAAAAATCAGCGATGTGTCTCTACTTAAGACACGAAAGTGAAAAAAAACAAAAATTACAAACCACAGATGGGACATTAAAATTATTTAAATAAGTTTTTGCAATTATTGGGGACACATACTAAATTACTCATAGATTCAATATTAATAATATTGCATGATATTGATACATCATTAAAGTAGACGCAAGTTTGACAACCGCCCCATACATCCAGAAACGTATCCACGGGGGCCTGTAATTACATCCCCAAAAGCTACGGGAGACCGAAACGGACCCTGATTTACGATAAGAAACCTACCTGCCCACCATGGACTCCAGATTGAAGGTATTCTATTCCCGAATTCAGGGCAAAAAATTATTACGGCCGACACTTACCTCGTGTAGGTTACCTAAGACTACCACGTGAGATAGTCTTTGCATAAGTGTCTTCGTGTCAGTCACTCAAGAAACCAGACAGATAAGTTTTGATAACGTTACGATACTATTGTGCAGTTTATACGTAATACATATGTAGCACAATCCCAGCACAACATGAAAATATACTAAATGAGTACACAATGCAATCATTTGAATCGTAAATACACTTCAATATATCTTCCCACGGAACATTACGAGACATTACAGTAAATGTGAATATTTTCTTTTCAGAATATTTTTCTGTAGAGTTAAACACTTTCTAAGGTATGACTACTTGAAAGACTACTTTTATTGAAAGTAAATTCTCGATTTCTTTACCATAATGTTGGTTTATCTCAATGTCACAGAGTGTCAACAAATTCTAAGACCCATTATTTTACCACGTTATCGGCCAGAGTTATTTTTTAAAAGCAGCAATGCACAGTATCTGAATATCGATGAAAGTGTCAAATATAATTATGTCTATTGCAAGAGAATACTCGAATGCTTCCACGTTGTCTCGCGCCATAAATAACGAGATTTCAGAGTTTATCGGCAAACAATGAACCGATACTCGGAGACCTACAAATGCTAATTTTGAGGGACTTTAGGCTCCTTGTTTGTTTAGTTCAACTTTTACCAAAAAAACCTGACGAAGACATATATTTACTTGAGTTACAACTTTACTGACTATAATCACGCATGTAAACGTGCACGCACGCACGGTGTAGCACGCTGACTGTAAAACGGAAGGTCCCGGGTTCGATCCCCGGCCGGGTCTTTGATGTTACGAGTATCTATTGTATTAAATTTATCGTCGAGTAAGCACCTATAACACAAGTCATTTAGTTTTACTCAGTATAAGGCTAACGAGATCTGTGTAATATGTACCTACATTAATATTTATTTATTTATTGAATCAATTACAATAACAATTCTTCTTAAAAAAAACTGTTAAATGTTTCATGTAAAATAAAGTATAATAGTGAGATTGCGATTATGACATAACTTTGTATGAGTCGATATCAATAAGTAAGAATGTCAATAACAGAAAGTGTATAGTGAGCCCCAGCAGTGGGGACATATAAGGGTTGATATCGTTTCTGGAAACGATATCAACCCTTATATGTCCCCACTGCTGGGGCACGGGTCTCTTCCTGCATCGTAGGAAGGTTAGGCCACACTCCACCACGGGGGCCAAGTCCGGGTTGGTGGAGTCCGGAAACGCCGTTCAACAATGTTCAAACTTTGTGGCAAAAGGGATTCTATAACATTAACGATTATTTCGTAGATAACATCTATGAATGTTTGTCAAATATTTCATTTGTTTAACTATCACGTCACACTTCATCAACATCATCATCACCATCACACTATACAGGGTGTCTCATTCAAATAGGTCAGTATGGGAAAGTCTGAAACTATAAGACATACGAAGATCTGTTCTGAGGAACCATGTCATCGATTTTAATAACAAGAAAAACTGCATTCATACATTTTAAAAAACATCTGTACTCCGTTCGGGAATCGAACCCGGTGGTTTTAAAAAAATAACCTACACTATTTCTATTTAGATATCGATTGTGTAGGTCTTAAACAGTAAATGTCTGTATGAAACATGATGTCTAAAATGAATAAAATGCATTGTTTTCACATACTTTAATTTATTTTAGTAGGTGCTCAAAGTGACCGCCGCCTTTTTCAATACAATATTCAACACGTTTAGGTAACGATCTTAATCTTTAAATAAGTATCTACATATTTATTTTAAGTGGGCTTTTCAATTGACTGTTCGTGTTTGATTAATAGAAGTTTTTTTTTTTCAAAACAACCGGGTTCGATTCCCGAACGCAGTACAGATGTTTTTTTAAAATGTATGAATACAGTTTTTCTTGTTATTAAAATCGATGACATGGTTCCTCAGAACAGATCTTCGTATGTCTTATAGTTTCAGACTTTCCCATACTGACCGATTTGAATGAGACACCCTGTATAGAGGCGAAAGTTTGTGTGTGTGTTTGTCACTTCTTCACGTCTAAACGATTGATTTTAATAAAATTTGGTATAGAATTAGCTGGCACCCTGGTTTAACACATAGCCTACATTTTACTGCTGGAAAATATCATATACCTGTGGGAAAATCGATAAACCGGCGGTAATAAAATTTAACAATATATTCTATCCCAATAGTTTGTTAAAATGTCTGAAACGAACGTTTAAAATTCAAAAATAAAATTTTGTGACATTAAAATTCATACATTTTAATGTCACAAGCGGTAGCTTTGGCATGAAACAGCTTTTTTCTCGAGGTGTAACTTTGTTACGGCGTATACCTAACAAATTATATATCATAGTATTTTCTAAGGGTAACACGAGCACTAGATATAATTGAAAATGTTTTAATACGGATTTTACTCGTTTATTACATTTTACAATTTTCCGACGTTTCGGCACTTTTTCAGGAGCTGTGGTCTCTGAGGACACTCGGATGATGTCATCCGAGACCACGGCACCTGAAAAAGTGCCGAAACGACGGAAAATTGTAAAAATGTAATAAACGAGTAAAATCCGTATAAAACAGTTTTAATTAAATTATATATTTTTGTTAAATTAATTTTTTTACTAAATCTCTTACTAATCTTGCCGGCATAGCAGTCCCTACTCCGAGAAGTATGCTAAAACGATGACTTTCAACTTCAGCCGACCGTACGTACAAGCTAAAGCTGACAGTTCCGAAACGATTTGGAATTTAACAAATGCGATTTTGTTTTAAATTTATTTTGCCCGCATTAAGCTTTTGGTATAAGTTGTGAAAAAGATAACTTTGACAGGACAAGATACGGCTGTGGAGATTAAGAAAAGAGTAAAAGACTTGAGCTTTCTAATCAGGGCATTGTATTTTAAAAGCGGTCGTAGGGGTTTATTAAGAGTTAAGGCCTGCGCAGACGAGGGACTTTTGTCCCTAAAAATGTCCTCCGAGTACTTAACGTCTACGGTGTGCGGTCATTTGTTCCTCGGAAATTGAAAGCCTACGCTATGGAAGCAAATATTCTGAGATTACGTTGTGTTGTAATTTACATGAAGTTGAAAAAGAATAGACGTTTTATAAGAAAACACCAAACTTTTGTCCAGTCCGGTCTCTTAATGTCCTCGGTAACTTGAGAGACTTTTTGTGCGGGGTACTTTTAGTCGTCAAATTGTAGATACAATTTGTAAGAGATCAAAACCGAAAAAGTACTCGGGGGATAGACCCTCGTCTGCGCAGGCCTTTAACCCGCCATTGGTGACGTATATGTCTGAGAGACCGGGTGACTCGAAAAATTCGAATAACTTTTTCGCCCGCCGTCTCTTCGGGTTGCGATTTCGAGTAGCTGCCTCATTTTAAGTCCTAAACAGTCAGTGCCGCTCGTGGCTTCGCGGCGAACGCATGTTTCGGAGTTTTATTGCCAACCCGGTCCGTGAGACCGGGCGTCACCAAACAAGTAAGTAAAATATTTACATGGAATTTAGCACAGAATTTGAAAAATCTTAGAATAACATCAAAACTTAGTACTATTGTTACTCTTATCTTAATTATTTTATTGAATGGTATTTGATTAATGTGATTTTTGTATAATTTTATGGATAGTATTTTTTAAAAACATAATAAATATAGGTACAGATTCCTTTATCTATTATGAAAAATTCGTTTCAGAATGTCGGACGAAAGAGAACAGCGTCGTCTTGAAGCTCTTTTACAACAAGTTTTATCTGTCGAGGAAAGCCCACAGCAATCATCGGATAGCGATGTACCTTATTGCAGAAGCTGTTTGATCTCCCAAGAAGAGTGATTTTTGAGAATGCTTTTCTTTTTTTTTTTGTTAATAGGATATATTTTTTTGTTTAATTTCTAAGAGTATGCAATGTCATAAGACTGACAAAGGCTGATTTAAGTACAAAAAGTTAAATACTGTTACTAATTTAGAATTTTTTTAAATATATGCGTAAAACCATAGTGTTTTTTAGTGTTTTAAGTACAATTGTTTAATTCGTAATAAACAAGCTGTGATTTAATTATTTTTTGTGTTTTCTTGCCAAACATATGTTTATAATTAATTAATTAATTAAACCTAAACTAACTAAAAGTAGGATAACTAGTTAATGGTTGGCCAAATCATGGGTCTGTGAGACCGGCGTCACCAATGTTGTAAGTGAAACTGACGTCACCAATGGCGGGTTAAGGACGTGCCAGTCACGTGCAGGCTCCGCGGTTTCATTCTAAAATAATCTCTAAACCTGTGAGGTTAAAGACTATTAAGTGAAACCGAGAGTCAGCTGATGGTCTTTTAGCTTTAGTTTCATTCCTATTGTAGACTCTAATCCTTAGGTTTAATGATTATTTTAGTTTGTATCGTTGCGTTAGCTCACACGATCCCTAGTCTAGCAACCGTCGAGTTCATATTAGATTTACAGTTTCTGTTGGTGCCTTATTCTCGATTATAACACCGTATAGACAGCACCTATACAGTACTTTTCTTTTCAGCTTGCTTAATGCGCGAGCTTAATGCTACTTAGCATTATCTACCAGCTAACCTTCATTCAACACTTTAAACTTTTTTTATTAGATACTGAAGAAGACCCCCAAAACTGACTGAAAGAACCCAAACTAAATTGAAAACTGAAAGTGATTGAACAGGAGCCGTCGTGTTCAGGTTCTGAATGGGTGACCATCCTGTGACTACTGCTAGTGTCATTTTTTTCAGTGCCTCGCAAGGCACGTTAAGCCATTGGTGCCGGCTGTGACTTAATGGCAGTAGATCAGTGCCACAGCAGTGGGGATAGCGGAAATACAAAGGTTGATATGGAAATGCTTGACTCAATGTCGAACGCGCGAGAATTACGCAGAAACGATGCACGCGGGTTATAACCATGGGATAGCAATTTTTGCTTAGTAGACTACCAATTGTGTCAATGGAACAACCAATACAATGAGTATGTAATGATAATATAGTATTATTTGCATTAGTCTACCATTATTGCCTACCTGACCACCTCGTTAGTTTAGCTGTTCAGGTGGTTGGTTACCAAGACAGAGGTCATGGGTTCGATTCCAACTGGGGGTCGCCGTACATTTTTACAAGTGGCCTCAGTCTGGGTGTATTTCCATGTTTGTGACGTCCGAGCCTGGTTACCATAATACAGGGTATCCCAGTTTGGGACCAGGTCAATAGACACCATTACTTGTGTCATTATTTGGTAGTTATTATTATTTTTAAAAACCTATTTTGAGGCCAAAAATTCCACTGCTGGGACTCGAACCCATGACCTCTGGCTAACCATGCCAGCGCTCTCCCAACTGAGCTAATGGGCGACTACCCGCCATCCGTGAAATTTCGAACCTCTTTACAACACTCTCTCTATTATGTACAGATAATAGATAATTTTTAGCCTCTAAATAGGTTTAAAAAAATTGCCCTTAGCACGGGTTAGTGCATTAAAAATAATATAGTTATTATTATTATTATTCAGTACCTAAGTAGACACCCTCACAGTAACAACATATCTCTATTGAATAACTATGCAAACTCGCTTTGAGTTTTTATGTGATACGCACAGTCGGACTTTGCGATCCGGTCACAATCGATTGCTGAAGACACTAAGTCATTCGACAAGGTTCTTCAGCCAATCCTTTACTATTACAGCTGTCCGCCTGTGGAATGATCTTCCCTTGGACGTAAGATTCTCACCGTCCCTGCCAATATTTAAAAACAGAGTGCATAACCATTATTTTTCCTTATTGTAAGTTTTTTATTTGTATTCGTGAAATCCCTTTCTAGTATTATGTAGGTATATTTTTCGTTCATGTCCTATGTTTTTTTTTTTTTCCCTTGTGTATGTTTATTTTTATTTATTTCATATTTATGTACCGTTTATGTATGTGTATCAATTTCATATTTATGTATCGTTTATGTATGTGTATCAACTATAAAATAATATGTTATCTAATATTGTTTAGTTGCGCCGACTACCCGTATTTCAGTTCTCGTTTCTTCTTTTCCGTCAATGGTTGTCTGGAAGAAATTACTTTTAGTAATAAGGCCGCCACTTGTACTGTACTGTTATTTTATAAGTCTCTTATGTAATCCTTGGTGTACATGCAATAAAGAATATTCTATCTATCTATCTATCTATGCATTTATGAGACTTACCCCCCAAGGTCTTAGACGTCCCAAAAGCACAGGGTCAAAAATGGTTTCACTAACGCATAAAGCGGATCAATAAAGCCTGTCTCACTTCCCCGCACCCGATTCCTCGTGAGGTTTTCCGCAATAAAAAACTGCTAGAAGTCCGGTGGCGAGGCTAAACGGAAATTGGATCAAGTGGCTTATTCCCACCGCTTAGCCGCTGCCATGTGCTTGAAATTTCAGCGAATCGGCGTGTACTTACCTGGAACAAAGGATAGAAATATTTATCATATTTATATTTATAATTCGTTTATAATGTGTGTAAATATTTGTAATAAATTACCACACTCTTCTAAAAAGAAACATTAAATACTTTTAAAACATTAACAAAGAAGTTGCTCCTAGATTCTTGTTTTTATAGTTTGAAAGAGTTTGTGGAGTATAACATAACATAAAATAACATTAACATAATATTTACATACAAGCGCATACATTGCTTCTGGCCCCACACTAGGATACCCTGTATCGTGGGAACCAGAAACAACGACATCACAAACATGTAAACATCCAACACCTGAGGGTTTTTTTGTCCCCAGCCGGGATTCGAACCCGAGACCTCTTGCATGGTAGACAGATGCGCTACCGCTACGCCACAGAGGTCGTCATGATTTAATTTTAATTGTGTGGCTAACGTAGTGTTAGATACGCAGCTATTTAGTTTTTAAAATGATCTCATACAGTTAAGGATTTTATTAAAAATGTTACCTATTACAGTTCTCATTTGTTACTGTTTCCATCATACATGTAAAAAATATGTAAAGGATGGATGAATGTGAGTACATCTGATAAGGTAAGATTTGGTGAATGTAGATAGATAGATAGATAGATAGATAGATAGATAGATAGATAGATAGATAGATAGATAGATAGATAGATAGATAGATAGATAGATAGAGAACACTTTATTGCACAACCAGAAAAATATTACAACCATGATTCTTAAATATAAGTAATGTTATACAATGTATTTTAAATATCAACTGTTACTTCTAAATGTGTAACCTAGGTCTATGCTCACAATAAATATTCTTATTGCTATAAAAGTACATTTACTAATGAAGCGAAGGTTATGTGTCAGGATCGCAGCAAGTGGCAGTCTCTGGGCTCTGACTACCCGTCTGGGATACAGGCTTGAGTTTATATTATGTAGAGTAAAAAGTATATTTTAATTACAAACTGTACTAGGTAAGGCCTGTCAACGTCGGGATGAGAGAACATTTACCCGGTTGCCTAAAAAAAATGGTGGTACAATAAAATGAAATAAATTGAAAAACAAAGCAGAAGTGGAACAAAGAGCATTTGTATTCGTATTTATAATATATTGCACACAAAAAGGAAATAAAATTTAAGAAAATACATATGCAAAAGGGACCTTATCTCTGTGAGAAGAGTACCTCCGTCGTTAGTGTAAGTCCAAAAAAGAAAACAAAAAAGAAATAAACAGATTGTCACTTCAATTATTGAATTCAACTCTCTGGCCTGACAGTGGAAATTTTCTCGTTCGTCACGGATGAAATATGGAAAATAGGCACACTTTTAATAACATTGGTTAATGCCAGTACTTAACTTGGCTATTTCAATTCGCTATTTCAATTCGCGATTTGCTGACGATTAATAATACACTTTATGATAAACCAAATAAATTTATTTCGGAAGATAATATGCATCGTAAACCAAACGGACGAATGTAATGTAGATAACCGGACATGTGCGAGTAGGATTCGCCTACCAAAGGTTTTTTACAAACTTACCATGAACTTAAATATCATAACTAGTTCATGAAACAAGATGCGCAGATTTTTCGAGCTTTTAAAAAACTTCAAATCTTAGTTTTTTATGATTTAAGTATACAATTGTAGTTCTTAAATGTTTCTCTGTATTTAAAACATAAACATATTTTTTTTTTATTTAAAAAACCACTTTACACAAAGTTACAAAGGGTACGAGAAGGTTAAAAATTAATTGGTTTATGTTATTTGTAGTACGTAATGATATAAGTAGACAAATTTCGTACTTCTAGCTCAACGGGAAGTACCCTATGCATTTTGATTTCTTTGACTGTCGAAATATATATTTTTTTGCGGCATAAACGGCCGTATCTTATTTTACGTTGATTTAGAAGTTTGATTTTTTCGCGGTTTTGAGAAACCATACACTTGAGTATATGCGTTAGTTTATCAAAGTTTTAAGAGAACGTAAAAAGAAACTGAGTATTCATTTCAACTTTATACTTTGAGGTATCGAAAACTCCAAACTTAGTCTTTGAAAAGACTGAGTTTAGAGATTTTTGTCCATTTTTTCTCCGAAATGATCTAGATTTTGAAATGGATGCCTAGTTTGAATTGTAACTTTCACTAAGCCACAGTTTCTGCGCTACTTTGAATAAAACCTTTTCGTTTCAAATTTTCAACTTTAATTGAATTCAAACAAGTAGGGACACGTCTTAACAGACGGTCGGGCGAACAACAAAGTGACCCAACAAAGTCAGTTTTATTATGATTTAGTTTTAGTTTTCCTTAACTCAAAAGAAGAAACAGAACCCTATACCGTTTCTTCTTTTGAGATAAGGAACCCTCAAAAGACAACTAAATCATTACAAAAATCGTGTAAAGCTTTCAAAGTTATTGTCCTTTAAAGAAACATAAAAGTCACTTCCGAGACTCCTTGGTCTTTGAAACAACGCAGAAATGTCCCGCAGGTCAAACTCTCGCGAGAAGTAGACCGACCTCTAGTTACAGAAACTCGGTACTTGCAGGAAAGACGTAGAAAAGTTTCGCGTAATTTTGTTCCCAAGTACCTACCTAGACATGTTCTGTGTGTTTCTTGAAAGTCTTTATCCGCCGTGTCTAACAGCCGGTTTCTAAGCTCAGGATCTCACTAAGAAAATGGGGCGTTGTAAGGTCAAGATTTCATACAAACGTTATTTGGCAGAATATACCTGCAACATATCTACGCCGTTGGTGCCGGCTGTCATATAATGGCAGTTGTTAAACCATGTCAGAGGCCTTATGGATGACTTGATAACTTCTGACAGTAAGGCTCTTACAATCCTCCGCCAACCCGGACTTGGCCTGTGGTGGAGTATGGCCTGACCTTGAAAAGACCCGTGTCCCAGCGTAGGGACGTAATTATCGATACCTACGAGGCTATCCGTCTTAAAGCGTGATCGACTACGAAAGGTCTTAAACCACTGTCCCGTTTCTTAAGGGCAACAAGGTTAACACCGTATAGTATATTCGTCATGTCTTCCCTCAAGTTTCTAGACAGCTTGATATTGATCAATGCGTCAGATCCTCCAAGAGAGCCACCACAGTTGATTTAAATTTCCGAAAGGCTAGTCGGATAGGAATTAAACTTTGTCAAAGGCCTTTTGGGTATGTATTGTGCAACAACTTCGAAAAGTATAAATATTTAAACGACCTTCAGCGGTATTTCACAATAATTTCAGTTTTATCCGTTCTTGAGCAAAAGGGTGATTGATTTCAGACGAAGGATTCCGTTTTTTACTAAAAACGTTGTCGTATAAGAATGTGTGAATCTCCTATTTAAAAGACCAACTCAAAATATGTATTCAAAATATGTTAAATTAGTTAATAGATTATGTGGAGACACGCTTATACAGCTCTACATTCATTCTATGACGGCCTCGGTGGCGCAGCGGCTTGGCACGCTGACTGTAAAACCGAAGGTCTCGGGTTCGATCCCCGGCCGGGTCAAACTAGGAAACGAACTTTTCTAGTTTGTATCGGGTCTTGGATGTTATCTATGTATTTATTGTATTAAATCTATCGTCGAGTTAGCACCTAAACCACAAGTCATTTAGTTGTACTTAGTATAGGGCTAACGAGATCTGTGTAATATGTCCATGAATATTTATTATTTATTTATTCATTCATTCTATTCAAAAAAATATGAAGTTTTCAACTTATAGTTGTGATACCAAATTATCGTTTAACTTGGTTTTTAAATTAATAGCAACGGAGGAGGAGAAGCTTATCAAAGCTCTACAGTTATTCTTTCCAAAAACACACTAAAGTTTTCAACTTAAAGTTGTGTTTGATGATTGATGACTAACTTAAATGATTGTTTTCACAAGTCCTCTAAAAACCTCTTAACACTATTTCACGTTTAATACCGGACAAATTGGCTTCCAACGTTCCGTTCTACAAACTAACTACACAAAAAAAAAAAGAAATAAAAACGTGCCACCGCTTTTCGCCGAGTCCGTGGCATCGGCTCACTTGTATGGGCGTACTATTAGCCGACCAATCGCCGCGGTAACTGGCGACAGGTCAAAGCTGCAGGTGATTAGTACGTGCCCCACTCTATTTCACTCGAATGCTGCGTCCGACGACCACTTATTCGGTTTCCATTGTCGATTTTCTATTGTAACCTCTATGAAGCTTGTTATACTAGGAAGTCCGTTCAGTTAAGGAGTTTTTGTGTATATGAAATGAAACTATAAACTTTCATACACACGCGCAAATACCCACACATATTCACACATGTGTGTGTGACACACACCCATACATTCACACACAATCTCACAACCAAACACACACACCTTAATCTGAGTGGCTAATAACTGTTTTTTTTCTCTGTTTATTTTATTTTTGTTTTTCTTTGCATGCAAATAATATAGTCATATTGACTGACAGTCGTCCGTTCAATGTATCTCAACGAAAGTATATACACGCTCATGTTTTTATGTTTTAATTGAATTTCACTTTCTCCTAAGATACAGGTTTTTCGGCTAGTTTAGGAGACAGGATGCAACGACAAGAATATTGTACAATAGAATCGTCATGTTTTTTTTCTAAAATAAACAATTTATTTATTATTATTATTGTTCATAGCTGGTGCTATGCGAAAGCTTTGGCGAATAGAGTAACTTAACATTATTGCAAGTGGTGAAAATTACTTCAGCCAGATGTCGCTGCCTGTACGTAATACAGAGAGTATTGTAAAGAGTTTCGAAATTTCATTGATGCCGGTAGTCGCCCATTAGCTCGGTTAGCCAGAGGTCGTGGGTTCGAATCCCGGCAAGAGTGAAAATTTAGCCTCTAAATAGGTTTTTTAAAATAGGCCTCCTTTATGGATTTCCAATAATTTTTGTTGTACAGATATTTTGTTTTGGCTCTTTGAGATTTACAATTTTTGACTACATTATAAATAAAATCAAACATACATTACATTATAAAATCAAACAAACCGCGTGCGTGTGACAACATAATGTAAAAAATGTTGCTACAATGAAAGTATGTTAAATTAATCTACGTCACGAACAGCTAGCTTGTCAGTTACCGATTGTCAATCCGACGAGTGACCGTGGCTGCTGCGGTTTCGACAAATTAGGGGCTGTCGTTTGATGTAGCATTGCTATTACGTCATTCAACAGACCATTGCAGCGCGGACACTGCGATGGCACGAGTCATGTTTGTAGCGCTAAAATATCAGTATTTGATAATTATTACATATTTTAAAAACCTATTTAGAGCCTAAAAATTCCACCCATGCCGGGATTCGAACCCGCGACCTCTGGCTATCCGTGCCAGCGCTCTATCCAACTGAGCTAATGGGCGACTCACCGGCATCAGTGAAATTTCGAACCTCTTTACACTATTCTCTGTATTACGTACAGGCAGCGACATCTGGCTGAAGCCATTATGGCTGTCCTTAGCACGGGTTAGTGCATTAAAAATAAAAATAGTATAATTATTACATATTTTAAACTTTCGCGACTTGTACACATAGAATATTTTCGTCTTCTCGTGACCACGATGGCTGTAACGTCGTTTAAACGTCAAAGTAAAATAGCAATAAATTACTACGCGATTGAGCCTCGAAAATATTCTAACTATTGATAACTATTGTACTGGAAAGTTGAATTTTTTTACTTTGAAAAAGCGCGATTAAATGAAATTAATATTTACATCCAGGCACGTCCAATGCTTCTGGCCCCACAGTGAGATACCCTATGTCGTGGGAACGAGAAACAGCGACATCACAAATATGTAAACATCCGAGACCTGGGTTACGTTTTTGTCTCCAGCCGGGGTTCGAGCCCGGGACCTGTCGCATGGCAGGCAGATGGGCTACCGCTGCGCCATGGAGGTCATCGATTAGTTTCGTCGCTCTACCCAGACAGGAATGGGCTATGAGTTTTTGGTTGATATGTATGCCCCGTTGGCGTTCCGAAATAAATAAATCATGTTCCGCCTTGAAAATCTGTGTTCATGCAGAGTTTAAATTACATTACAATATATATTTTTAATTTGTATTGTACAAAGTACTTAAAAAAATCGTTCAATTTATCATTTTGAAGGTTCATACATAATGCTTAAAAAGTCAAAATATATAGCCCACAACAAAAAACTTGCAAAAAAATCTGAAAATAGAAATGAGTCTGAAATGAATCTGATGTTTGAGTTATGCTATAAAGTTATGTATTATTATGTCTTCATTCAGAATTTAAATCTCGTAAGTTATTATTTAAAAATTTTGTAACCTAACCACAAATTTATTTTTAGGTATCTATGTATATTATTATTTAAATATATTTTTTTATTATTTAAATAGTACCGACTGCATTCTTCATGCAATGCACTCCATCCAAAGGTTGTCTAGAAGAGATCGTTCTTAACGATAAGACCGCTAATTGTATAACATTTATTTACTATACTATTTTTATTTTTAATGCACTAACCCGTGCTAAGGACAAATTTAAAAACCTACTTAAGTGATGCAATTTGCTTAAGCCAGATGTCACTGCCTGTACGTAATACAGAGAATAGTGTAAAGAGGTTCGAAATTTCACTGATGCCGGTGAGTCGCCCATTGGCTCAATTGGTAGAGCGCTGGCACGGATAGCCAGAGGTTGCGGGTTCGAATCCCGGCATGGGTGAAATTTTTAGCCTCTAAATAGGTTTTTAAATTTATTTACTACTTAGATTTAAGAAATCATGGTTGTAATATTTTTCTTGTTGTGCAATAAAGTGTTCTCTATCTATCTATCTACAATCATTAACAACCCTTGTACAAGGGTTGATAATGATTGTAGATAATTATCAACCCTTGGGACAAGAGAACCCTTGGGAACCCGTGCCCCAACAGTGGGGACATACGTCCCCAATGTTGGGGCACGGGTCTCTACAAAGAGTCGAAAAAAAATATCAATGGTTTATATTCAACGTATTTGTATATTTTCTGTAGAATAAATATAATCTCGTGCCAATTGAGCCTCCCACCAAATGTGCTGTATTCAGACTATCAACTTTTTAGGATAACAAAACACATATTTAATATTGCGTGCAGCTGAGATCAATTAACATTTCTACGGCAAATTGATTACCGTGAATCTACTGTAGAAAAAAACCCAACCTTGGCATGCCTAAGATTGCTTTGGATTCAAGTTTGCTACGTGATTGTTTGGACCTCGAAATCAAACCATGTCATCGATAATTATCGGGTGAGAAAATTATATTTAAATCAGAGCCATGGATCCGTATTAATGAAGCGCTCTTAGAGCTAAAACGCAGTAGCGATTACGCTGCTTGCAAGTTCTTCTTCTTCTTCAGGCTATATTAGTCCACTGCTGAACATAGCCCTCCCTTAATGAGCGCCATAGCGCCCTGTCTTCAGTTTGCTGCATACAGCATCTGCCGGTAGTTTTTCGCAGATCGTCATCCCACCTGGTCGGAGGGCGTCATTCACTACCTTTGCCGAGTCGCGGTCTCCACTCAAGAACACGTTTACTCCAACGGTTGTCGGTTCTTCGCGAGATATAGGTACTCGCAAGGTAAGTCGAAAATATTATGTATGTCAGAAAAAACATCAGAACATTTTGAAAATTTTGGTGCCGATGATAATATTGATACTAGGAATAAATATAAATTGTCATTTACACAAATTTGACTTGCAAAAATGTATGCATCCTTTATGGGGCACTGTATACAGTTCTACAATAAGATTCCTCACGATATATTAGAGTTAACGGTTCAAAAAATGTGTTAAGCACACTTTGTGCCAAAAGGGCTACTATAACATAAAGGATTATTTAGATGACAATGAGGTCTGGAATTAAAGCCAATACAATGCATGAGTTCTATGTTTTATAATAATTATGTAAACTATTATTAACTAACGACTCTGAAAAGACTATGTTTTTTTGTCCATTTTTTTCTCCAAAACAATCTAGATTTTGAAATGGACACCTAGTTTTAATTGTAACGTTCATTAAGCCGCAGTTTCTGCGCAACTTTGAATAAAACCTTTTCATTTCATTTTATAGAGTAAAGAAGATGCCACAGGATGCCGTATAAACCATCTTATTAAATAGATGCAAAAGCCAAAGTTGAGGCTTAATAACTAGACGAGCTCACCAATTTCAAGTATACCTTAATGAATAGAGTTCAGGACTCAATATGCTTCAAAATTACGGATATAACGCGATTAGTTTACGTTATAAACTGATATTCAAAGCTATTTCTGTCTCTAATTACGGAGTTTAAGCTTAACAATGTAATGAAATATTTTGCCTCATTGCCTCGTTGGCCTAGAGGTATCACATCTGATTGACATGCCGGAGGTAGTGGGATCGATTCTTACTGGGGGTTGCCGTACAGTTGTATAAGTGGACTCAGTCTGAGTTTGTTTACATGTTTGTGACGTCCTTGCCTGGTTACCATAGTACAGGGTATCCTAGTTTGGGACCAGGCCAAGTGATTGTGTTACAAGTTATTTTTTGTTTAAATGACATCAGCCTGGCTTTATTTTAATATTTATGATATCCTTACCTGGTTAGCAAAATACCATCAATTGTATACGGCTGTGTGGTGTCGGCCTAGAGAATAGCACCAACCCAAATTCTTCCCGCGGGTGTCGTAAAGGGCGACTTAGGGACACAAACCGGGGGGTGGGCAGCAGCGCCCCCTGCAGTACAATTCCACTAAACTACGATCCCCAACCCGCATGCCCAGCGTGGGGATCATGTACATTACCCCCTAATGATGGCACAACCTTGCGCTCATTAGGGGAGGGCTATGTCCCGCAGTGGACTAATATAGTTCAGTTATTCAGTTTGACATTTTATAATTGACTCTCTGTCTCTTCGACTGATCTCGTTATCAACCCTTGTATGTCCCCACTGCTGGGGCACGGGTCTCTTCCTGCCTCGCAGGAAGGTTAGGCCATACTCCACCACGGGGGCCAAGTCCGGGTTGGTGGAGGATTGTAAGACAGAGGCGGGCCTTACTGTCAGAAGTTATCAAGCCGCCCATAAGGCCTCTGACATGGCTTAACGACTGCCATTACATGACCGCCGGCACCAACGGCTTAGCGTGCCTTGTGAAGCACGGAAGCACTCGGATAAAATTCCAGTAGCGTTAGTCACGGAACGGTCACCCATCCTGCACCTGACCGCGCCTGTTGTTGCTTAACTCAAGTGAGTGATTCCAATCATTCGGTTCGACTATGCCACGAGCGCTTCATTAATACCTTGTGCTTATGCTTTATCAATACCTAGTAACTTTATCTTATTTTCACCTCAGCTTGTTCGGTCACTATGGCAGCTAGAAATAATGAACAAATTACTTCGGTACAATATCCACTAGCGTCGGAATAACAAGCCACGGAAAGGCCAGCGAATAATAAAAAGACCCAATTAATTACCGCATTAAGTATCCGAAGGAAAACAAACATAATTGAAATTAGCAACCACGTTTTATTGCCTCTGTTGCCGATAAGAGCATATTAAAAATTAAGACCTGATTAAGCCACTAAGTGGAATATATTGCTGTGCAAGACGGAAGTTTGGCGAGGTAATAAAGAAACGCACGGGACGTTTTAATTTTAATTTAGTAGGTAGATACCGCGACTCGGCAAACGTAGTGTAGCACGCCCTCCGACCAGGTGGGATGACGATCTGCGAAAAACTGCCGGCAGATGCTGGATGCGGCAAGCTGAAGACAGGGCGCTATGGCGCTCATTAGGGAAAGGCTATGTCCAGCAGTGGACTACATAATATAGGCTAAAGAAAAAGAAGAAGATTAAGATTGTCCTTAGCACGGGTTAGTGCATTAAAAATAAAAATAGTATAATCATGTAGGTACAGTGATATCGTTCCGATGTAAAACCTAACTGCAAGGTAGTCGGGGCTGTAAGTGATGCACGTAATACATACGTACGTAATACAGAGAATAGTGTAAAGAGGTTTGAAATTTCACTGATGCCGGTGAGTCGCCCATTGGCTCAGTTGGAGAGCGCTGGCACGGATAGCCAGAGGTCGCGGGTTCGAATCCCGGCGTGGGTGGAATTTTTAGCCTCTAAAAAGGTTTTTAAAATTGTCCTTAGCACGGGTTAGTGCATTAAAAATAAAAATAGTATAAGATAGAGATATTTAGTGCGGGCATGTTCCGATGAATTCGTTTCCTAAGTTATGTACAACTGTGAAAATACAGTAGCAATGCTACTCGCTAACCATGAGGGAAAACATCGTGAGGAAACCTGGGAACGGAGTTGTTCAAATGCCTCAACGCTTGAAATTGCCAGTCCGCGTTGGGCACGCATGGCAATTAAGCACTTACTCTCTCTGAGAGAAGGCCTGTGCCCTGGCAGGGGACGTTTATAGGCTGAATAATACGTTTATAGAATACATTTGACGGCCTTGGTGGCGCAGCGGTTTAGCACGCTGACTGCAAAACCGAAGGTCTCAAGTTCGATCCCCGGCCGGGTCGAACTAGGAAACGAACTTTTCTAGTTTGTCTCGGGTCTTGGATGTTATCTATGTATTTATTGTATTAAATCTATCGTCGAGTTAGCACCTATAACACAAGCCATTTAGTTGTTCTTAGTATAGGGCTAACGAAATCTGTGTAACATCTCCATGAATATTTATTTATTTATGTATAAATAAGAAGTATATAAAATATAATGAACATAACATTACGAGCTAAATTTGTATCACTTCTAATAATATTTACATACAGGCACATACATTGCTTCTGGCCCCACGCTAGGATACCCTGTGTCGTGGGAAACAGAAACAACGACATCACAAACATCGTAAACATCCAAGACCTCATGTTTTTTTGTCCCCAGCCGGGGTTTAAACCCGGGACGTCTGGCATGCCCTGCGCTGCGCCACAGAGGCCGGTCGTACGTATGTTCTGTATGTTCTGTTTAGTCTATCTTTATACTCTGTGATGTTTCTTTGTGCCTTGGTAATGTTTTGTACACGTGTGTGAGTCTTACGGAAATAAATCATTTATCTATCTATCTTAGTTATATATTAAACGGGTCAAATCGCGATTAATTATTAGGTAAAACGTAATTACCTTATTTCCCGACGTTTCGGCACCGCGAATCATTATTAAATACTATCTATCTATCTAGCATTTGCAAATTTATTAGACATATGCAGCTTCATTAAAATTAGCAACCACGTTTTATTGCCTCAGTTGGCTATAAGAAAGGATTGAAAATATAAGCTCTGATTAAGCCCATAAGTAAAATAATATCGCCGTGCAAAATGAAAATTCGGCGAGGAAATCAGAAATCAAACTGACCACGCATTACTGCCCTTATTTTGTCTGCAATCAGGCGTCATTTTGCGGAATTTCATAATAGCCTTAAAATGTGAAAATTACATTTGCTAAATTCCGCCAAAACTCACAGAAGCGCCATGCGGTTAGTTAATGCACTTGTGAGTCTGAGGATGCCTCGTGTTAGAGGCGAAACACGGCATGCATTTTCTTAGACAAGTATTGGTGTCGGTGGTGGTGTGTTCGTGTCTTGCTCCTACTTGAAAAAGTGGGAATAAGGGCGGTGGATTAACTAACCGCATGGTGCTTCTGTGCTTTTTGGCGGAATTTAGTAAAGTAATTTTCACATCTTAATGGCCTTATTTTACTTGTATGTGAATTACTGGCTGTGCTGTATGGCTTACCTAAATTCAAGTTTCAATGAAGCTATACAAGGCACAGGGCTTTTCTCAGAAAGGAAGAGAAGTAGTTGAACACCTCAGGGTCTCAGGTTTCCTCACTGGTATTGCTACTACAACAAGGATCCATCTTATTTTGATCGCAAAGGGGTTATGTGGGACTAATTGGGACTTTGACATTTTACTGCAGGAAGAAGACGATTAGTCGATTCAAGCCAGATGCCTAACATTGCAATCGATTTATTTTAATGGAAAACTTGACAAAAAATTGTTTTTTATCTCATTGGAGAGCCCACGATGAAATATAAATAGTCGTGGTAAAGATTCTCAATAACTAATACTTTACGTAATATAACCTGTCAAAAACTAATTTATTTTAGTCACGTGGTACAAAAATGCCCCATCGGGCATAATATAACAAAGTGCATAATATGCACTTTGTTGCGTCGTAGTTTATGCCCGATGGGGCATTTTTGTACCACGTGAGTAAAATAAATTAGTTTTTGACAGGTTATATTACGTTAAGTATTAGTCGTTGAATCTTTACCATGACTATTAATAATAATTCAAATGGTGATCCACACTTTATTAGCTGTCATCTAGCTAATAATTTGTGGATCACTATTTGAATTATTTCTTAAAATATTTTTATGCGTCTACATCATTAGGAAAAAGTTTAGAATTGGGTAAAATAGTAAATTAGTTTTTTTGTGACAAACATGAATTTTCGAATTTTTCCAGACCTGTAAAACTTTAAAATAATATATTTGTACTATTTTTCTGTTTCGAACTTGGCCCCGTGGTGGAGTAGGTATGGCCTAACCTTTCTGCGATGCAGAAAGAGACCCATTCCCCAGCAGTCGCGACATACTCTCCATCGTGGGTTGCCTGGAAGAAATTGCTCTAAGCAATAAGGCCGCCAATTGTACTGTATCTTTGTAATTATGTTTTGTTTGTTTTTTCCTGGTGTACAATAAAGAATATTCTTATCTTATCTTACAAGGGTTGATATCGATATCGATTTTTCTGTATAATTTGTATGTCTTCTGTATACAACGCCACACCAATTCAATTTCGAAGCAAGTTCCCCACTGGTCGTATTTCATGTTGGTAAGAGGATGTAATCAAGATTCTCGCGTCGAATCAGACGGTAATTTTAGTAGCAATTCAACTATTTATAGTGTAGTACGTTGAAAAGCATTGTGAGAAAGTACCGAGACTGAGTCGCGTTTCGTACAACTACAATTCATAGTTTATTATGACAATTCCAAGGACATTGAGTAGCAGAATACTACAATTAGCCTTCCTTCCTGTGGGTTAATCAGCTAAAGCAGTATATTGAACTGTCATAGAATAGGTGCTGACTGAAAATCAGTGTTGCAGGCCCAGCCTGCGGCAAATGCTGAGTCAGCTACCTGTTTGTGGCTGCGGAGATACAATGCCCTTCTAAATTGTAAATGTTTGTTTTATATCCTATTCTCTGTTTTACAATATTTTTCTTTCTTTTCTTATTTTTTCTGTATTATTTTAATATCGTGTTACATTGTGTTATGTGTATTGTATCTTTGTGGCTTTAAATAAATGTCTCTGTCTCTCTCTCTCTCATACATGAATCGCTACTGTACCTTCCTGAATATCTGCAGATTTAAAGACTAATTTATAAAAACACCATTCCTCTAAAGCACTCCTCAGAGCCAGTTTATTTGATCGGTGGTTTAATCTTTTCCTCGTAAAATCTCCACCACGGACTATTTAACTCGTAGTTTTTTGAGTGTTTTAAGGAGTGAGAGGCTGTCGTCACTAAATATATGCTTTCTCTATTTCATTTTCATTTAGAATGTGCTAGAAATGCTCACTAAAACGCTCTGAATAATGCACCCTATAGGTATTATGCGTCCCACTGTAGGGCACAGGCCTTCTCTCAGAGAGAAGGAGTATGGGCTTAACTACCTAGCGTGCCCACCGCGGATTGCCATTTCGAGCCCTGAGGTTCGTCAACACCTCCGAAGCTCAGGTTTCCTTACGATGTTTATTTACCGTGGAGCCCTAAATCTTCAAACATAGATACATTTCAACGACCTCTGTGGCGCAGCGGTAGCGCATCTGCCTACCATGCGAGAGGTCCCGGGTTCGATCCTCGGCTGGGGAAAAAAACCCATGGCCCCACACTAGGACACAGGGTATCCTAGTGTGGGGCCATGTATGTGCCATTATGTTAATGTCAAAATTGACTAGTAAACTCACGGCTGTACCCCGGAGGAGTAGGCAGAGACCAGAGTTTATCGCTTACCATGTTAGCGTCAAATACTGCTAGAAAAATACTGTCTTCAAGAAGACTGACTCAAAACTACTTAGTCGGTAATGCCAGCAAAGACCCTTGAAAACAATTAACCCTGTAGGAACCATGGTTGGTAGCTTTTGATTCTTATCCTACCAAATACTTACTTAACTTACGTAAGTAAATAGTACCTACTCCTACTTCCTATTACTCACTTCCCATTGGCGATACAAATGCTAGTATTTAAGTTAGCGTCAGTGTTGCGTTCCGTCATTGCTGTGAAGTTAACTGACAAGCAATTTCAAAAGCAGATAGCCTTAATTTGCGTAATATTAATGTGTGCCAGCCATGAGCCAACCACATCGCGGGTTTCCTCTCGAGGTTTTCCTTCACACTTAGCGTGTGGTATTGCTACTGCAAATTCGCAGATGTAGGTAAGTATCTTTTGACTAGTCTTTCCTGTCTAGTCGGAGTAGCGACTAAGCTATCAGAATGATATAGACGCTAGGCATGCGTACTCTATTTAAAAAAAACAATGTTAAAGGCACTGCAGCGTCCGAGTGGTCCTTTCACCTATAAAGTGTGAATGAAAGTGTCACTGGACGCTGAATAAATCATCTCATTACGTAGAGTGGCAAAGTGAATAAATGACTGCCTCGTTGGTCTAGCCGTTAAGGTACTCCGGTACCAAGACAGAAGTCGTGGGTTCGATTCTGTAGGCTGCCGTATATTTTGTACGTGGCCTCAGTCTGGGTGCATTTTCATGTTTGTAACGTCCTTGCCTGGTTACCATAGCACAGGGTATCCTAGTTTGGGACCTGGCCCTAGAGTCTAATACTTACATAGTTTTTCATTAGAATGATATAAGCACGACAATGATTGTTACTTGCCTCAATTTGGTAGTCTGCAAATCAATAGCAGTACAATGTAATTCCAGCGGTATAACCCGCGCAAATTAAATAGGCATCTCACGCGAAGAAGATTGAATCGCGCGAGGCGCCGAGTTAAGTAGCACGGGTAACGGGTAACCATTGCAATGCCATTGGTTACCAGACTACCGATAGTGTGAATGAATGATGCATTTTAGAGACTCATCCCCCAGGTCAAGTAATTGTGTTGTGTGGAGGTTATAATATTAATAAAATTTTATGTGCGCCAGACTAAATCTTAAAGGTGGCGTCGAAAATTATAGTGCAGGTCGACCTAGTTTGATGTTCGAAGTGTCATAGTAAAAAAACATACATTAAAATTTTGTCACACGTTGCCTGCCTGTAAGGCCGTTCTCGCGCCGCGAAAGAATTTTTTATTGTGATAATCGCTGTGCTTAATAAATAACAATACACTTAATCTCACGCCTGTATCCCAGAGGGGTATGCAGAGACCAGGAAGTGCCACTTGCCGCGATCCTAACAGATCACCTTAGCTTCATCAACGTTCATAAGTCGTTGCATGCACGCACGCTAGTTCCGGGTACTTTTTATCTTCCCCTTTCCTAATACATCCCCTATTTGGTATAAGTATGTCATGCAAGTGTCGTCATCAACCCTTGTGTGTCCCCACTGCTGAGGCATGGGTCTCTTCCTGCATCGTAGGAAGGTTAGGCCACTACAGGGGCCAGGTCCGGGTTGGTGGAGGATTGTAAGACAGTGGCAGGCCTGTATTAAATCAATCGTCGAGTCAGCAACTGTAACACAAGTCATTTAGTTGTACTTAGTATGGGGCTAACGAGATCTGTGATATGTCCATGAATATTTATTTATTATTTATTTATACGGCCTCTGACATGGCTTAACGACTGCTATTATTGACAGCCGGTACCAACAACTTAACATGCCTTGCGAAGCATACAAATGTCATTGTACCACAATGCATTGGCAGAGACTAGGTCCTGGTCACAGGGCGTTTTACGCTACGTTTGCTGATTCGCTGTCTCCACTCACGAACCAGTCTAACCCAACGGCTTTCGGTCCTACGGCAATTTTCATGAAAAATCTTTTGTTTTTCTTTCTTTTCTTCATTTATATTACGAGTATCCAAGACGTAAACTTATTACGACGCCCCAAAACAATAAAAAACACACATGAGACGACCTCTAATTTTATAATGTTGTTTGGACAGGAAAACAGCCGAGCGCCATCATACGACGCTAAGCCGCTTACAATGACACCAAACACAAAAAAACCTCAGTGCAAAACTGTGTACCTAATAACATGACAAAAACGCCAGACATTAGAGACAGCTTATTGCCAAGAATTCGCAAGTACTAACTAAATTTAACTGCAACAACCGGGCACTTGAAAATGATTCCTGCTATTGTAACACAGAATAATTGACAGAGACATATTGATTCGAATTAATTTTGCGAAGTTTCGAAAACTTTGCAGCCACTTCGCACTTTGGCAAGGTCGTTCTAAAAACATATAGGTACGTAAGTCTAGTATAATTTGTGCTCGTGGTTTAAACTAAAGATGGTGCTGATAACTATTATGTATTAAATCAGTCCATAGATTGTCAAAGAATGAGGATTATTAAGAATGATACAAACACAACAATTGCTATTTTTACATCTATTTGGTAGTTTCCAGAGCAATGGCAGTACAATTACAATGGTACAACCCGAGCTGTAGCGCTCGTGACCTAGACGAACAGAGTGATTGAAATAAATCACTTGAGTTAGGCAACGAGACTCGTGGTCAGGTGCAGTACGGGTGACCGTCCCGTGGCTACCGCTTGTGGCATTTTTCCGAGCGCTTCCGTGCCTCGCAAGGCAAGTTAAGCCATTAGTGCCGGCTGCTGTCGATACATGGCAGCCGTTAAGCCAAGTCGGAGGCCTCAGGGCGGCTTGAAAACTTCTGACAGTAAGACCCTCCAATGTCTTACAATCCTCCACTGACCCGGACTTGGCCCCCGTGGTGCAGCATGGACTAAACCTTCCTGCGATGCAGGAAGAGATCCGTTCCCCAGCAGTGGGGTCACACCAGGGTTAATACCAATCGACAATTAACATCCAACGCTACACACTGCTGGGTGTAGGCTTTTCCCCGCAAATATATGGCATTTGACCACGATCTCTTGCCAGCCGCAACCACGGCCTCTCCGCCGACGCAACATCGTCCGACCATGCCGCTGGTCCGCCCACTGACTGTGTCGTCCTGTTCTTGGTATATAGATATGCATTTAACAAATTAAGTTGGTAAAAAAAATATTATTATACTATGGTGCTGTCTATTATTATGGTAAATAACAAAAAACGGAGGCTGGGAGGCACTGGATGCGGACGGCTCAAGACCGTGAAGCTTGGAAAATCATGAGGGCGGTCTATGTCCTGCGGTGGGCGTCAAAAAGCTGATTTTATTTATTTTGGTTTCTTGGGCAAGTTAAACAGGCAACAATCGTAGTACAATATCATTGTAGTATATACTCGTTTTAAGCTAGATTGACACCCAAAGTATCCATGCACGTTAGAATACATAGACATACTAAATATGGTACTCCTCATATTAAGGGATGATATAAGCATTATATAAATAATAACAGAGAGCCTTTCCCCAACTTTACAAAACTGCTTTTTAAACTTGATAATGATGATGAAAAAAAACATTCTAATGAAATATTTTAAGCCCAGACACTCTGACTTTCCACTTTTCCGATGCCGCCTTAAGTTTCCCTTTTATTTATCCAACCCTATAGACTTGGGCAAAGTGTGTCCTTAGAGAAAGTAGATAAATCTCATATCTTTGCTCACCGAGACACACAATATCTCTATCATATCTCGCTCACCACTTGTGTCCTAGCTCATACGACGTCCAATCAACTAAGTGCATGTGGAAACAAGAGACAAAAGTGGTGAGTCAGTCTAGTCTACCTATTCCCTACTTTATCTAGATCACACGTTTCTTTTGGTGAACTTTCTCTCATAGCTCGTTAGTTAGGTACGACGAGAAATGCGGCCGAATGTAACCGATGTCAGACGATGTTTATCTCGCTCTAGCGCATTGTGTGTGAGCTGGATTAAGTAGCAGCCAGATATAGTTGACATCTCTGGGATATGAATGGGACACACTTGACGGGGAGGGAGTTGTGTGTCCAATCATATCTGGCTCTTGAGTTACCCAAGGCTACAACCCTACTAATATTGTTATTGTAAAGATGTTTGTATATTTGTTACCCAATCACGCAATAACGTCTGTTACATAAAACATGGCATAGATATAGACCAGACCATAGGATACGTGATATCCCGGTAATACGTTAGATTAGATTCGAAATTTCTTTATTGCACAACAAGCATAATTATATATACAAAGGCGAGCTTAAAACTAATTAGTAATTTCTTCCAGCTAACCTTGGGCTATGCGGAGAGTGGTGCGGTTACGTTCCTGTGGGATAGTAATTTTTTTTTTCCGTAAACGTTTGTCAAGCCAAACGCTAAGATACATTCCGTTGCCATGGTAACTATAATAGCATAAACGGACTCTGTGACGGTATGTAGTTCGCCAGGTACAGTTAGACTTTTATATAATAAGACAAGATAATTGTTTATTTGAACACAAAAAGATTACATTTGTTACATGATTGTGCCCTGACTCCTGAACTAGACGGGAACCTGTATCCTAGTGCTGTCCCAAAAGGTATCATACAATGCTATTCTGTGGAAAATTATGCATATAAAACAATCAAAAATATATCAATGATTATGTTATGTGCCGTGCTTCGCAAGGCACGTTAAGCCGTTGGTGCCGGCTGTCATGTAATGGCAGTCGCTAAGCGACGTCAGAGGCCTTATAGGCGGCTTGATAACTTCTGACAGTAAGACCCGCCACTGTCCTACAATCCTCCACCAACCCGCACTTGGCCCCTGTGGTGGAGTATGTCTAACCTTCCTGCGACGCAGGGAGAGAGCCGTGCCCCAGCAGTGGGGACATACAAGGGTTGATATCGTTATGTACATATAAATCAATACTCATAGCTCCTCTTTCAAACAACCAGTCAACTAAATAAACGAGATCTTTGTTTAGAGAAGCAAATGTCCCTGACACAATATCGAAATAACTAGACTAGACACGGGACGACAAAATCTCAGACATAGACATCCCGTCAAAACGTCTTTTGATCGAGTCGTCGATCGCGAAGAAAAGACGCCAGTTATTTATGGCGAGTCGAACAACTCACAATTCATCTTTAACTCCCGTCAAAGTCCAAATGTCGGGAAAAACCGTTTGTCGTAGTTTTCTTCACACATTGGACGAACACACACATAGACTTCCTTTCAGTTAGGTACACACGGTGCGGGTGGTGTACTCCGTGATGTTATTTTATTGGTGCGTGTCTTGTAAATACCTATGTGTGGGCAAAGTAGAACATTACAACAAGCCTGTTATTCAAGTTTTATTTTTAATAACGTTTTTGTTGTGCAATAAAGTGTAACAAACAAAGATTAATGAAGGTATGTATGTTATCTACAAATTATACATAAAGTTAATATACTATATAACATTTCGGAATGTATCTAGTGGCGATATAATAATAATAATATATTTATTTATGATATAAATGTACCGAACTGCACAAACCCAAATTCTTCCCGCGGGTGTCGTAAAAGGCGACTGAGGGACATAAACCGAGGGGTGGGCAGTAGCGCCCCCTGCAGTATAATTCCACCAAACTGCGAGCCCAACCCGCATGCCCAGCGTGGGGATTATGGGTGTTACCCCCAATGATGGCACAACCTTGCGCTATAGCGCTCATTAGGGGAGGGCTATGTCCAGCAGTGGACTAATATAGCCTGTAGAAGAAGAAGAAGAAGTACTGCAAAGTAGGCGAACTTTATACATCAGCAGACCATTTTTTCTAAACGTCTCAAAATAAAAAACAGAAAATTAATCAATTAACTCTGTTGCGCTTCTTAATTAATTTTATTACTTTCTCAATCAGTGCGCATGTCCAAAATTTTGCACGCGCCATTGGTTGACCCTACTATAGAAGTGTCACCATCAGCAACGTTTCACCTTGCGTGTCTACGCCTTGAAGTAAAAACGCAGATTAGACCAAATAAACATTGCCGAACCTGTGTTTATGCGTTGAGATTACGCGGTGGCTTGTTCAAACAAACTGAACTGTTTAGAATTCGTCCGAAATACAAACTAAAAGCCGGGCAAAAAAAAGTTAACTGGGCACCCTCGGGGCCATGCAAATACTTAAGCTAGTAGACCGACCATCTTTTTTACCTCCGTGAACCTTAAAACATTGGACGCTGATAGAAATACTTACCTACGTTTGCATTGTAAAATGAATACAGTCAGAATGATAATATGGAGAGAGTGTTGAAAAAGTTAATGGAAAAGTATTAGCTTCATATATTATATTAAGGATACAAATAACTACAGCCAGATGTCGCTGCCTGTACGTAATACAGAGAATATTGTAGAGGTTCGAAATTTCACTGATCCCGGTGAGTCGCCCATTAGCTTAGTTGGAAAGAGCGATGGCTGATAGCCAGATGCCGCGGCTTCGAATCCCGGCATGGGTGGAATTTTTAGCCTCTAAATAGGTTTTTTAAATTCATCTATAATATTTTTTTAAAAACAAAGCATTATTATAGTAAAAACTTTGAAGTTTGGCATCGACATAATGAGATGATTTATATAGCATCCAGTAGCGCCTTCACTCACACGAGACTTGCTGAGACTGTTCGACCAGAGATAGATATCAATCCTTTGTATGTCCTCACTGCTGGGGCACGGGTCTCTCACTGCATTTCAGGAAGGTTAGGCCATACTCCACTGCGGGGGCCAAGTTCGGGTTGGTGGAGGATTGTAAGACAATAGCAGGCCTGTCAGAAGTTATCAAGCCACCCCTAATTCCTCATGCTCAGCCATGGCTTAACGACTGCCATTACATGAGAGCCGGCGCCACCGTATATACTATAGCGGCCTTTAATGTCATCATCAGCCATTTGGCGCCCACTGCAACACTTAGGCCTCCCTCATGGGTTTCCAAGCTTCACGGTCTTGGCCGTCCGCATCCAGCTACTTCCCGCCACCATAAAAAGGTCGTCAGACTATCTGGTGGAGCGCCTGCCCGCGCTCGTCCGGTCCACGATTGCCAGGTCAAAACTTTCTCGCCCCGACCACCACCTATGATATAGTCAAAAATATTTATTACGTCCACACACAAGACGTGGCGCGGCGCCCTATTATACCTATAGATAGCCGGGTCTTTTATTAGAGAAGCAAACATAAATTGAAGTTATATCTTATACTGGTAGAAGAAGACTGTATCATAGATGGTGGTGGTGGTAGACCTAATTCCCGACCCGAATGAGCCGTGAGTCTACCCGAGACCACGGAAACTGTAACGCTGCCAAAACGTCGGGAAATAAGGTAATTACGTTTTACCTAATAAATAATCGCGATTTGACCCGTTTAATATATAACTATGTATGGTATCGCGAATCATTAAGAAATACCACCATCTATGATACCGTCTTCTTCTACCAGTATAAGATATAACTTCAATTTATGTTTGCTTCTCTAATAAAAGACCCGGCTATCTATAATAGGGCGCCGCGCCACGTCTTGTGTGTGGACGTAATAAATATTTTTGAATTTACTAGGCCGACATTATTCCCATCGAGACGACGCTCTAATTAAGCGATTATTTTGAAGTGAAATTTCCACAGCAGTTAATCCCGCATACCGCATGTAAAGCAAGAGACAATATACTATAAATAATTAGAGCACAGCTGGTCTGGGTTCGATTAGGAATGGTAGACCTTTTCCGAAGACGTGGGCTTTATCTCTGGGTTTTACAGTCTATTTATTCTTACTGGTCCAATTTAGTAAACAAGATTCTACCCGTAAACTGTAACTTTTTAGTCCAAAACTGCCATATTTTCATAAATGAAGTAACTTGGAACACTCTTTTAGATAGCACGCTGCCAATTTTATAAACATAGTTCACGATATTTCATGAATTTGCGAGAAAATGTCTAGTTTAGGCATCTAATCTCAATTTTAAGGTTAGAATCTTGTTTAGTAAATTGGACAAGGAAGAATAAATAGACTGTAGACGGGAATGGCACAGCAGAGAAACAATATAAAAGCTACGTAGATTTTCATATTAAACGAGCGGCAGGAGTCTAGTGGGTAGCACAACGGCCTCTAAAGCGGGAGACACAGGTTTGATTCCCAGTGCGGGCATGTACCAATGACTTGCTTTTCAAACTTAGGTTCCTTTATGAAGTCATAGTAGCAATACCACTTGCTAACTGTGAATGAAAATATGATGAGGAAACTTGAGTGTCAGAGGTGTTTAAATACCAAATTGCCAATCCGCGGTGGGCGCGAAACTTGAGTGTCAGAGGTGTTTAAATACCAAATTGCCAATCCGCGGTGGGCGCGAAACTTGAGTGTCAGAGGTGTTTAAATACCAAATTGCCAATCCGCGGTGGGCGCGAAACTTGAGTGTCAGAGGTGTTTAAATACCAAATTGCCAATCCGCGGTGGGCGCGAAACTTGAGTGTCAGAGGTGTTTAAATACCAAATTGCCAATCCGCGGTGGGCGCGAAACTTGAGTGTCAGAGGTGTTTAAATACCAAATTGCCAATCCGCGGTGGGCGCGAAACTTGAGTGTCAGAGGTGTTTAAATACCAAATTGCCAATCCGCGGTGGGCGCGAAACTTGAGTGTCAGAGGTGTTTAAATACCAAATTGCCAATCCGCGGTGGGCGCGAAACTTGAGTGTCAGACGTGTTTAAATACCAAATTGCCAATCCACGGTGGGCGCGAAACTTGAGTGTCAGAGGTGTTTAAATACCAAATTGCCAATCCGCGGTGGGCGCGAAACTTGAGTGTCAGAGGTGTTTAAATACCAAATTGCCAATCCGCGGTGGGCGCGAAACTTGAGTGTCAGACGTGTTTAAATACCAAATTGCCAATCCGCGGTGGGCGCGAAACTTGAGTGTCAGAGGTGTTTGAATACCAAATTGCCAATCCGCGGTGGGCACGCGTGGTAATTAAGCCCAGAATCTCTCGCTTTCTCTGTCTGAGAGAAAGCCCCTGCCCTGCAGTGGGACATTTATAGGCTACATAAGGTGATAAACTTTTTTTTTTATGTAACCTATAACGTAAAAAAAGTTTATGTCCTATTATATACATAATTGTAAAAGGAACTAAATTCTTACCACGATCGTCAGGATTCCGACGCGCCTTTTCTATTACAATGACGCTTATGTGTGATCACTAAAGTATTGCGTTTAAAGTATTATGACAAATCGATATTTGACGATTGGCTTTTGTCGTGGAAATTCCGCGATTCAGCACCGAGCGATTCGCGAATTATTTTATAATATGAATGGCAAAGTTGTGGAACACGCTGCTATCGTATGTCTTTCCGGAGACATTTATATGTCTCCGGAAACCTGGGTGTCTTTAAAACTAGAGTCCAGCGACATTTGACAGGTAAGCACCTACCATCGTAGTTCCATTTTCACTTACCATCAGGCGTGATTTGTGATGAAAACTGTTTCTTGATCAGAATATTTCATGCTATAGAATATATCATAAAGAAATAGAATATAATATCATCGTCTGTCTTTCTGGAGATATATATATCCTGGGTGTCTTTAAAACTAGAGTCAGCTCGCATGTAACAGGTTAGCACGTAACATCGTAACACCGTCTTCGCTTACCATCAGGCGTGGTTGGGGTCAAGTGACAAAGAACATAGCATATCCAAGTCTTCCTATTTGATAATCTGTGGGTTGATCGACTGTGTAATGTACATTGGAAATTGTCACAGTCAACCATGAATTGTTATTCTATGAAACAGAGCATCGGTGTGTTAGGCCGCTGACTGCCTGTCTTATACAAGGTACAGATCAGTGGAGACTTGGCAAAAGCATTGTCCTCCGTAGAAAAATAGTCTAACTCCTATTATTCAACTTGTTACTTGACTTACTCATGTCTTAGTTACCTACCTACTTTAGAAAACCTATTTAGAGGCTAAAAATTCTACCCATGCCGGCACTCGAACCCGCGACCTCTGGCTAACCGTGTCAGCGCTCTCCCAACTGAGCTAATTGGGCGACACACCGGCATCAGTTAAAAATACTCTAACTCCTATTATTCAACTTGTTACAGTCTGTTCGCTTTCAGAATATACCTCGGCTACTATCGGATAGAATCGGATATATTCGTGTAATAGAAATATCGGAACTAATATGATACTTAATAACACATAACTTTAAAAACCTATTTAGAGGCTAAAAATTTCACCCATGCCGGTATTCGAACCCGCAACCTCTGGCTATCCGTACCAGACTGGTATCTGGTACGGATAGCCAGAGGTTGCGGGTTCGAATCCCGGCATGGGTGAAATTTTTAGCCTCTAAATAGGTTTTTAAATTTGTTCCTTAGCACGGGTTAGTGCATTAAAAATAAAAATAGTGTAAACACATAACTTTTCAAAATAGAGAAGAAAAGTTTTGTACAGAGCAGGAAGTAGTACTTCTCTTCAAACTCGTGTGCTTTCGGTGAAAACCGAAGCCTCTACTCTAGAGCCCGAGGTATATTCTAAAAGCTAGCAGACTGTACTGTACTTGACTTACTCCTGTCCAAGTTAATTAGCTACTCTTTTGTAAGACTTTTTATAGATTTTAGTTTTTTTAACAGCCATGCTAATGTCCAGTTCAGACGCTCGGCCATAGACACGCAGCACCAGTTTCTTGGCGGAGTCAGCGTGTCGACAAAGTCCCTATAATAAAAGACACGTCGCCCGGCGAGAATGATGGGCAAATAATTTGGCTAACGAACAAATTGCGAAGCTAATGGACGGGATTCGCGACACAAAGGGGCCATAAAACACCGGTCAAGGGCGAGACGAACTCGCGCTCTGAGGGTTTCACACTACCATTGTTTTACCAAATTAAATCAAATCATTCACCCGCTTTTTGCGAGGTACGGAAGCAACAAACACGCTTCCGTGCTTTGCAAGGCACGTTAAGTCGTTGGTGTCGGCTGTCATGTAATGGTAGTCGTTAAGCCATTCAGAGGCCTTATGGGCGGCTTGATAACTTCTGATACTTATGCCCGCCACTGTCTTACTATCCTCCACCAAGCTGGACTTGGCCCCCGTGGTGGAGTATGGTCTAACCTTCCTAGGTTGCAGGAAGAGACCCGTGCTCCAGCAGTGGGGACACACAAAGGGTTGATATCAACTAAAAGAACCCGCTTTTTACTGCCTTTCCGACTCTCTAGATTTGCTGGAAGAAGTTTCTTAGCAAAGATAAGCTCGCCATTGTACATTTAATTTTTTATGTAATGCCCTGTTAAATGCTGCGTGGGCAATAAAATACTAATATAATGCTAATTATTCATTTATTTTGTGTAACGTAGGTGACATTAATCCAGATGTTATAAGCTATTTAGGCTCTGAAGCCCGAAAAGCTCTTATACCTATTGACTATACAAAAAATATACTTAATTTTCCAACACATACACATCGATACACGTTACACATTGCCAACATCATAATATCAGAACAGTGTTTGTCTAAAGAAAATTAAATAAGAATCTATCAAATAAACACCTTTCATTTCTATTCATAAATTATTTATGTAACGCCCTACGGCCTGTAAGACACAGACGTGTCGGAGGGTGAGCCGCGGATTGGCACATCGAAGCACAACCATTTTTTATGTAGGGTATAAAGGTCTCACTGCAGGGCACAGGTTATCTCTGGAAGAGAGAGAGTAAAGGCTTAATCACTTCGCGTGCCTACCGCGGATTGACAATTTTAAGCGCTGAGGTATCTGAAATTCGAAAAGAGGTTTCCTCACCATATTTTCCTTTGCGGTTCTAAAGCGTAATCATGAATTATAATAATTATAATCATCACCAGCCCACCGCAGCCCACTGCTGGGTGTAGACATTTTCCCCAAATGCTATCTGCGTCTGACCTTATGTCTGACCGAATGGTCGGACGATATAATTGAGTCGGCGGAGGGTCCGCGGAAATATAATATTACTTAGCAAAGTTGTATTTTCTTTCATTCAGTACGAAATACTTAGAATTTTGTGAAAATCCCAAATGTCTACCTATTACGCTTCAAGAGATACAATTCTCTCGAGCCGACCTATTCACTTGACTCGGTGATAAAGTAATGGTGGTACTTGTCTTGTAGAGTAGGGAGGAGTGGTCCTATAGACTCAAAGTAAAGTCGGTTAGTTGTGTAAATAATTGCTATTTTTACCAGACTGCAGCAGATGATAGTTTATTTCTTTATTTATTTACATGAATATCGTGAAAAGAAATGAAAATTCAAAGTAAAGTCGGTTAGTTGCGTACATAATTGCAATTTTTACCCGACTGCGGCAGATTATATTTTATTGCCTTTTTATTTACATGAATATCGTGAAATTAAATTTGAGTGAAATGAAATGTAAATTTATTTGCACATAAATGTAACAAACACAGGAAAAATACACAAAAGCGTTACAATATTATATCAGACCACTACCTGTCATACATCTTCGTTCTCTTACATACCTTCACCACACTTTTAATCCCTTCCACAAACACATCACACTCTGATGCTTCAACTATCAGGTAATGTGTTTGACTCGTATAGTATACGTATGTATGTCCGATTATATGTTCCCAAGGAGTTATGCCTTAACCGTCAGATTACTTACACTTTAATAGTCAGATTTTGTTAAACGATTGAGATATATTCGATCGTAAAATATTTCCAAACGTTTTGCGAGTGTCTTAGGGTACATCAACAAACGAACCAATATTAAAAAAACCCTGAAAAGTTTAAAATTAAAAATAACCAATAACTTGACTACTAAGCATTGACTACGAAGCAGACAAGACCCAAATTCAACAATTTAACTACTTACGACTTAAATGTGTCCCCCATGCTTAGTAATTAATGCTCAGCAATCGGATTGTTAGTATTATTTTGTTACAGTTTTTTTCTTTAACGACGACAGCATAACATACTATTTTATATAACGACTAGCCGTGCCCCGCGGTGTTGCCCGCGGTTTATCAATTTTCCCATGGGAATAAGATATTTTCCCGCAGTAAAACGTAGCCAGTGTGTTAATCCAGGGTGTCAGCTAACTCCATGACAAATTATATTAAAAGTCGCTCCAGCCGTTTAGACGTGAAGAAGTAACAAACGTACACACTCAGAAACTTTCGCATTTATAATAACATAACATATTTTAAACTCTTGCGACTTGTACACATAGAATATGTACAATGTACATTGTCAGTGTAGTGTGTCGTAACCCTAATAGTGCTTTGTGATAGCTGATTGAGGGTAGTCTGAAACCTCATCAGCCGAAGATGCGAACGGGTGCCAGCCATCAGTTTTCTCGTGACCACGAAGACTGTAACGTCGTCGAAACGTCGAGGTAAAATAGCAATAAATTACTACGCGATTAAGCCCCAAAAATATTCTAACTATATAATAACATAACATTTAAGATAATATTTTACACACTGACACATACATTGCTTCTGGCCCCACACTAGGATACCCTGTGTCATGGGAATCAGAAGCAACGACATCACAAACATGTAAATATCCAAGACCTGGACTTTTTTTTGTTTCCAGCCAGGATTCGAACCCAGGACCTCTTGCATGGTAGGCAGACGCGCTACCGCTACGCCACAGAGATTGTGAAATAATAATATTGATGTCATGTGAAGTGTGGTGTGATGATGTGATTTTTTCACCCCTATTGTTTATTTTTTTATTTTTAAGTAAGACAGGTTTTCACTTGACCCCAGTCACGCCTGATGGTAAACGAAGACGGGACTACGATGCTATGTGCTTACTTGTTAGATGCCGGTGGACTCTACTTTTAAAAACACCCAGGTCCTGTCTTCAATATCAGTAACTTTAAAACTTTAGGTAGTCAACATAATGTAAATACTAGAAATAAACATAAACTTTTGTTCCCACTATTTAGGCTGGCAAAGGTTAATACATCGTTCATGGGGCATTGTATACGCTTCTATAATAAAATCCTTGAAGATATATTAAGCTTGCCTGAATCGCGGTTCAAAAAATATGTTAAGCACACTTTGTGCCAAAAGGGCTACTATAACATAAAGGATTATCTAGATGACAATGAGGGTGGAATTAAAGCCAGTACAATGTATGAGTTCTATGTTATAATAATTATGTAAACTATGTTAATCAAGGACTTTTAAAAGACTAAGTTTGGAGTTTTTTTTGTCCATTTTTTCTCCTAAACGATCTAGATTTTGAAATGGACACCTAGTTTGAATTGTAACGTTCATTAAGCCGCAGTTTCTGTGCTACTTTGAATAAAACCATTTCATTTCAGTCTCCGGAAAGACAGACGATGATAATTATTATATTTAAAAACCTATTTAGAGGCTACAAATTTCGTTCGAAGGGTTCGAATCCCGGCATGGGTGAAATTTTTAGCCTCTAAATAGGTTTTTAAATTTGTTCCTTAGCACGGGTTAGTGCATTAAAAAAATAAAAATAGTGTAATTATTATATTGTATAATGATATGTTCTGATGAAGAAACAGTTTCCTGGTATGAGTTTTTTCAAAGAATTAGAATGAAGAATTGTATTTGTGTAACATGAGTATAGATGTGAGGCGTACAAATATTTAAAATTTAAAAACATAATTAAAATCACGCAATATAGAACAAAATTTTCACTTCGAAACCTAAGAGGAGTAATAGTATTTGTTAATGATTTGCGATACTCATACATAGTTATAAAGCGATTTGACCCGTTTAATATATAACTTTGTAACAGGAGTAATACATTTCATTCTATCAAGTTAAAATTTATTTTTATTTTGATATCACACGCATTATTTATACATACTTTAAATATTATATCTTATATATAAAAAAACCAATCAACCTAAATATATGTTTAAAACTTAAATTATTTAAGATTCGTAAAAGTCAAATACAGCGCCCATGATCATCGCCGCCTCCGGGGAGGTTCCCCACTATGCTGGGTACATTGCCTCGTTGGATGGCAAGACTTATCCTCTGCCCGAGTTAAGAGCCAGCCCTGGGAGTTTTGTATATTTCGCTTTTAAAATATTCGAACACTACATCGACCTGAAACACTCAAACAAATGACGCGTGCAGCGTTTCGCTGTCTACGAACCCTAGACGATGTCGAGAGAAAAAAACGCGACTTTTATTTTTAAAACACAACAGACGATAGGCTGTCTGTCGCCAACTATCTGTAGCGCGTTCCGTTGACCGTTAAAAATAGAACATTTCTAGTTCTACCCGTAATGGCGACAAGATCTACTAGAAGCCGCGAGTACAGCAAAAGAAGAAAAAAGAAAAAATATCTTCACTCTTTTGTTTTGTAGAGGAAAAGTGTAGCGCGCCTTTTCACTGACAGTTTTTTTTTATGGCAATGCAGACTAAAAGAGGAATAAAAAAAATTAAGAGGACTTTGAGGGCGTGAAACGTAAAACATCATACTTGCTAACATAGCTAAGAACCATATTATTTATATTTTGAGCCACAGATGCTTTTAATAAATGTTTTAATATTGTTATACTTTCTCGTTTGATTAATTTTCTTTAGACACAAACTCATTCCTGTACATTTATTTGTATACTGGCACTTAAGATATTTTTCTTCCTTTTCTATTGAAACACGTGCTGAATTGAATAATACTTTGAAATTTTAAAAGATAAAGTAGAGCAAATTCTGTTTGGGGAAAATTCTCGCTGGAAACATGATTTTCTAGGGTTCCTCTTTGGACAAACTGAACTTACGATATTCATATTTAAGCGTTTTTCCAAGCTTGAACTGCTGATATTATCATAGGTTAGGTCATCGTCATTCCTTTCAATTAGATGATTTAAACAAAACACATGTGCACATTACACGAACGACTCTATCCCAAGGCCGATAAAGGAGACATTCTACTTACAGCACAGAACGATTTCCTCGGCAACAACTGAATTTTATTTCTCCATCAGCCCCCGGCTTTATAATTCAATTTTGACAAAGTCAATAAAGTCACGGCGAAAAAAACAAAAGCGGAAAAATACACCGGCAGAAAGCTCTCACCAGTAAACACAATCAAAGTGGCTTGTCAATAACAATCACACACGCATCCGATGAAAAGGACAATCGAATCGCGGAACGCCGGCCCGGAAAATGCGCGGGGCGATATATTCGCGGGAAAGCCGGCGAGCGTCGACACGTCAGCCTCCGTCGGCTATCGGCAGCGAACTGACTGAGATACATACAAACTGATTTCACCTGCAATGCGTGCGCTGATCGTGCGAGAGGGACGGCCTGAGCGCTTTTCCTCGGAAGGGGAACAGGGACGGAGCGGCACACGTGGTAGTGTACTCGTCCCACCTCGGAGGGTGAATTCATTTTCAGGAAAGGGGCTAGTGGCAAATCCAGGACTGGGCTGCTATTATGAAATGCCGAGTTTCGATTTGTTTTTTGTTTGACGTTAGACTTTATTGCATACGTTTAAAAAGTATTCTTTTTGGTTTGTATCCTATATACGGCCCCACTGCAGCCTGACGACGCTAGTCGCGCGTTTTAAATGTCAAAAGTCGCGACGTTCCAGTACTATATCATCATAACCATTATGCCCCCACCCAGGGGCACGGGTCGCATCCCTGAGGAAGGTACAGGCCATACTCTACCACGGAAGCCAAGTCCGGATTGGTGGAGGCTTGCAAGACTAGTGGCTGGTCTTACTGTCACAAGTTTTCAAGCCGCCCTAAGGCCAGCAGCCGGCACCAACTGCTTAACGTGCCTTGCGAAGCACGGAATCGCTCGGAAAAATGCCACTAGCGTTATAGTCAATGACGGTTTACCCATTCATACACTGAACGCGCCCTGTGTTTCTTAACTTTCGTGATCGTTTAAGATCACTCAGGCAGCCGGGGCTACGAACGATTCGAACGAACGACAATACTACAAATGCAATGTAAATGTCAAATTCTGACATTTTAGCGTCATACAACGCGTGACTTGTTCCATACTACTACCCTGGCTGGAAACAGGCCTTCTCTCAGGTAGATCGAGTATGGGCTTAACCACTACGCTTGCCCATTGAGGATTGGCCATTTCAAGCACTTCTTCTTCTCCTTTTCGTGTCAGCGTTTCGACCAGTTCATATTTTTCCTGCCGAATAGTTGGCCACTGCAATTGCAACAGCGTTGGCCTCTGTTAGGTCCTCCAGAGTGCGGGTATGAGGAAAAAATGGGCATTGGAGCAGGTGCACCATGGATTGTGATGGATTTCAAGCACTGAGGTAGTTAAACACCTCAGACACGCAGGTTTTCTCACGAAATCTTCCTTTACAGTTAGCAAGTGGTATTGCTACCATGAATTTATAAATGTACGTAACTAAGAAAGCTTAGAATGCTTGCAAAATATCTACCACAGACTACTTGTATTAGTGAAAAAGAAACTCCATACTTTTTTGGTCTAGATGCAAATTAGTCCTTAGAATTTAGGTTTTTTTTTCTAAAACCTAAAGCTTATGATTATTAGTGTCTACAGAAAGAAGACAGAAATTGAATTGAACTCTCAATTCAATCTCAGCCTTCTTTGTGTGGCCACTAAGTAATTAAACTTGACAAGTCACCTCTGAGTAATTACTCGTAGATGAGTAGTTATACTTTTATGAAAGCTAACTGAATACACTTGAATTGATGGAAATCTGCGACGTAAAGTCATTATTTTGCGAATACCTCGAAGTAAAAGGACTCTTTTTCTTTTTGGCTTATGAAACACGAAAATGTATCTTGTTTTGGCTTGGCCCACGAAATTCATGTCTAAGATTTATTGTGATGGCTTTATCGAGATAGTGCAAATAAAGCAATCGTACGAAAATATCCTTTCAAATTGATTATCTAATGCTGGGGCTCCATTAGCGGGGAATGGTGGTGTTAACACATTAAGAAAACTAAAGTCGAAATTCGAAATTATAAATATGTATTAGGTAAAACGTAATTAACTTACATAGTTCTACTAAATAAGATTTAACGCGAGCATAAAAATCATAAACACGTATCAGCTTAAAGCTGCTTGTGTATTCATTAATAATAGTAATACTTTCTCTAAGAGAAGGCTAGGCCTTTGATACGGAATGGACTGTATAAAAATTTGAGCATTTTCCATCATTTTTCTGATGGAAAACGGGTAAAATGAAGCATAATAGGTTATAAGCAAATGGCGGGCCTTACTGTCAGAAGTTATCAGGCCGCCCATTTGGCCTCTGACATGGCTTAACGACTGCTATTACATGACAGCCGGCACCAATGGCTTGACGTGCCTTGCGAAGCACGGAATGCAGTTGTCATTATCTTGTAATAGACTAACACAATCTAGACCCTGTCGTCGACAGAACCCAGCCTATTGTTGCGGGTATATCTGAAGTGGCAGCGGCACGTAGCTGAGGACTAATTAAAGCTCATTCTGTCTCCTCCCGGCTCATGTAATTAGCAATTTCTGCCATTGTCCTGTCGGCAGTTTTGTTTTCGCGTGGATTTTAGTATCCATAGTATCTCTCAAGAACGTCCGATGCTTATACATAGTTATATATTAAACGGGAATGGGTATAACGGGAACGGGTATGCCGGGAGTTAAGGTGATTACGTTTTACGAAGTGCTTGTGGCCTGAAGCGCTCATAGTCTAGTCGAACCGAGTGATTGGAATCAATCACTTGAGTTAAGCAACAAGAGGCGTAGTCAGGTGCAGGATAGGTGACCGTTCCATGACTCTAGTGGCATCTTTCCGAGTGCTTCTGTGCTTCGCTTGGCACATTAGGCTGGTGGTGCCGGTTGTCATGTTATGACAGTCGTTAAGCCAAAATTTGGAAAAAGATTTTAAATTAGAGCTTATTGATGACTCGCGATGCTTATACATAGTTAGAATTACATTAAAGAGGTGAAGTTGCGATTGTGTATTAGGTAAGATGTCCGCGGAAATAGTAAGTGTTGTGGGCCCGCTGCGAAAAACTAAAAGTACCTACTTAAGGGTACCACTTACTCTCACTACAATAATTGACTGTACTACCTGTACTCGCCACTTCAGTTTACTCGTGACCACGGCAACTGCAACGTTGCCGAAGAGTCGGGAATTAAGGTAATATCGTTTCACTTACTAAATAATCGCTTTTATATCCGTTTCATACTTAACTACATTAGAACTCTTAATTATTGTAAACACCAGAAAATAAAGGATTAAAAGCCTAAAAAAGACAGCGACATCATGTGTAAAACCGAAAGAGTGAATTACTTACAATTTCGAGACAGTACCAAAATATTCGAGATCAATAACGTTTCTTTAAAACCTTAAATGGTCAGATATAGCAAATAGTTGACTCTACAATAATAATACTATTTTTAATTTTAATGCACTAACCCGTGCTAAGGACAATTTTAAAAACCTATTTAGAGCCTAATAATTCCACCCATGCCGGGATTCGAACCGGCGACCTCTGGCTATCCGTGCCAGCGTTCTATCCAACTGAGCTAATGGGCGACTCACCGGCATCAGTGAAATTTCGAACCTCTTTACACTATTCTCTGTATTACGTACAGGCAGCGACATCTGGCTGAAGTAGATTGCATCACTTACAATTTCACTGATGCCGGTGAGTCGCCCATTAGCTTAGTTGGATAGAGCGCTGGCACGGATAGCCAGAGGTCGCGGGTTCGAATCCCGGCATGGGTGGAATTTTTAGCCTCTAAATAGGTTTCTACAATAATAATATTAAAATGAATTATTTTTAAAGGAAATATACGGTGAAAATGGCTACCAATGACGCTCAAAGAGAAAACACCTTTGTAAATCAGACAGACAGAAAACGTAGACACATATTAATAGGTTTCCGCCAGCACCCTCTGCATAAGGAACCTTAAAAAAAGGTGTAACAACATTTCCTCGGCCGAAAATAAAACTAGAGCATTCCTATCAACGGCGGACTTTTTCGACCAAAATTACCATAAAGGTAAATTCCACTTAGTCACTCCAACTTCGCTGTAACATGTTCCGTGACGTTGAAATTACTTCACGACAGCTTCGGAGCTCCCCAAACGCTAACTGCAAATTACACTCACTGTCCGAAATGTTCTAACACGCCAAATCACGCCGCATATCTATCTATGACGTGCTATAATACTTTATTGCACAAAAAGACGCTTGTGGCCTAGTGGAACCGAGTGATTGGAATAAACAGTGTATCTAATCTGTGGTCAAGTGCTGGGTGGCACCCCGTGACTACCGCTAGTGGTATTTTTTCTAAACGCGCTTCGCAAGGCATACTAAGCAGTTGATGTGTGATGGCTTAATGACAAGCGTGAAGTCATGTCAGAGGCCTTATGGGCGGCTTGATAACTTCTGATAGTAAGGCCCGTCACTGCGTTACTATCCCCCACCAACCCGGACTTGGCCCCCGTGGTGGAGTATGGTCTACAGTCTATTTATCCTTACTTGGCCAATTTAGTAAACAAGATTCTAACCTCAAATTTGATATTTGATGCCAAAACGACATATTTTCTCGCAACTTAATGTACTTTGTTTATAAAATTGACAGCGTGTTATCTAAAATAGTCTCCCCGATTACGTAATTTACGGGAATATGGCGCTTTGCGACTAAAATCCATACTTTACGGGTAGAATCTTGTTTACTAAATTGGCCAAGTTATGATAAATAGACTGTAACCTTCCTGTGACGCAGGACCCGTGTCCCAGCATTGACTATTTTGGCTTTGATGCTATCTAAAGTTCACGGCCATGGGTCCTAAAAATCATAAGATGAATAACACTCTATCACTCTTCTCGTCCGACACTTTTTTGCAAAAGCGATTTGTAAGAAAGGATAGGAATTTTTTTCTTGGTGGTCAGTGCATGGAGCTCCTTAAAGCGTATTTTTTGTTGAAGTAAGGTAATTTCGTTAAAAAGTAGTTATTTATTACGTTTAATAATAATTACTAATGGCGATTATCTATTAGTTAATTTTCCGACGTTTCGGCAGCGTTCAGTTGCCGTGGTCACGGGTACACTGAAGTGGCGAGTGTACAGTCAATTATTGTGGGTAGTCACTTTTAATTTTTCGCAGCTCACACAACACTCACTACGCTACACTAAGTACATACGTACATACATACATACATACATACATACATACATACATACATACATAATATCACGCCTGTATCCCAGAGGTGTAGGCAAAGACCAGGGACTACCACTTGCCACGAGCCTGACAGATCATCTTCGCTACATCAACGTTCATAAGTCGTTGCATGCACGCACGCCGGTTCCTGGTACTTTTTATCTTCCCCTTTGCTAATACATCCCCTATTTGGTCGATGTATGCCCGTCTAGGACGTCCCTTACCAGCCCTTCCACTCACATTCGCAATATATATTTGTTTCGTCAATCTTTCTTCCTTCATCCTCTCCACATGTCCAAACCAACGCAACATTCCTTTCTCAATTCTAGTCACTAAATCCTCTTTCAGTCTACAACGTAGCACGTACACTAAGCCTAGTTATTGTAAAGAAGAAATTTACGACGAAAGTAGAGAGAAAAATGTAGTGTTCCCTATATACATATACAGGGCGATTCAAGCGTCTCGAGTGTGTCAGCATAATTCGCACATTTGTCCACGCCACGGATCATTTGCCAGGCTGGGTCCGGGTTCCGTTCCCTGTGACAGATAACTCGATGTTTTTGCTTTCGGACGGTCGGAAGATACAGGTGCATGCTATATATTAAACGGGTCTAATCGCGATTATTTATTAGGTAAAACGTAATTACCTTATAATATGGAGTTTGTTCAAGAGATCCGATCAGCAACGTATTCGGGAACGCAATGGCTCCCCACCGCTAGCGTGCGACGTGAAGCCACTTTCAAACCCCACTCGGTTTCCCTTTTCTTTTTTAAAACTACCCTTCAATATTTTTAGTATGTTTTTGCTTGTCAATTTAATGTGTACATAACGTAACATTTACATACAGGCACATACATTGCTTCTGGCCCCACACTAGGATACCCTGTGTCGTGGGTACCAGAAACAGCGACATCACAAACATGTAAACATCCAAGACCTGGTGTTTTTTTTTTCCTAGCCGGGGTTCGAACCCGGGACCTCTCGCTTGGTAGGCAGATGCACAATCGCTGCGCCACAGAGGCCATCAAACATACCCACAATCAATAATTCTTCAATGACATGGTGGCTGATGCAACTATCAATATGAATTTACCTACTTTGTTTGATAATACTTACTCCTACGTATAAAATTAAGTTTAGGCACAGACCTTTTTGTCTTCATTTGTAATTTATAAACTGTTAAATAAAAGTCTCTTTAAACTGTCATTAATTCCTCTAGTATAAGTGATTGTTGTGTCTAATTTCGCTTGAAGACAAATAAAAACATTCTATTCTATATATCATGCAAAATCATGAAACTTATTTCCCAAAGTTTAGGCAGCGTTACAGTTAAAAGTCAATTATTGTGCGTAGTCATACGCACAATACTTGACTGTACTCGCCACTTCAGTCTAGCCGAGACCACGGCTTCGTATCGATTGTTTCCAAGTAATTTGCAATGGTAATTTCGCCATTTCTTCATCAGTCCCTTTTAGTCCCCAAAAGTTTCTGAGGTCCTAATGTGGGTCCTAATATGAGAGTCTATGTTCTATTACTACTAAAATTAGTATTGTAGAGGCCTTATTCCAGCTAAAGCCATAGCCATAATATTTTATTCCAGCTAAACCATATTGCACAAAGATTGAAGATTACTAAATGAATAATATAAATGCATCGATCAATATCAACCCTTGTTTGTCCCCATTGCTGGGGCACGGGTCTCTTCCTGCATCGCAGGAAGGGTAAGTTATACTCCACCACGGGGGCAAGTCCGAGTTGGTGAAGTATTGTAAGACAGTGGCGGGCCTTACTGTCAGAAGTTATCAAGCTGCCCATTAGGTCATGGCTTAACGACTGCCATTACATGACAGCCGGCACCAACGGCTGTAATATAAAAATAATAACATAAATGGATTTCGTTTATTTATTTAGCTTTTATACGTCACACTGCAGAGCACAAGGTTTCTCTAAGAAAGAGACAGTATGGGCTTAATTATCACGTGCGCCCACCGCGCATTGGCAATTTCAAGCTTGAGGTAGTTAATACCTTAGAAAGAAAGGTTTCTTCAAGATGTTTTCCTTAGGGTTAGAGAGTGGTATTGTTTTTTAATCAATGAAGAATAATAAGACTCTAACGGTGTAAATCTTTTTATGCCATTTTTGTGGTTTCCTTCTGTCTTGTTCTGACTATAATTTTAAAGTCATAGGTTAAAATTACGTCAGCCATTTCTAGATTTATTCTGCAATGCAGTTTGGCAGAAATAACTTTTGTACTTTTTTGAATTTATGTTTGAGTAAACATCTTCAATCAGTCTATCAATTTGTTTCGAATTTTTATTTCTACGCGACCTTTTGACGAAACCTTACAGTTGGCAGCATCGACATCAAATTTAATATTCTACTTGTGAAATTATCTTTTATTCTGTTTTTGGACGAAGTTTTTGTTTATCATTGAAATATAACCTCAGTGTTGAAGTCTTATAAATTTTTATTAATTCTTTAACAAGAACTCTTGTAAGACTTCGCTAAAGTTTTTTTTATGTCTCCTATGGACACTCAGGTTTCCTCACAATTTTTAACTCACCCTTAGCCAGTGGTAGTTGCTACCTATTGTAAGTGGTATTGGTAACTTCACAAATGTACATAACTTAGAAAACATAGTTGTATGTACATGCCCGGATTAAAAAACCACAAATTTAGAATCTTCTTCTTCAGGCTATATTAGTCCACTGCTGGACATAGCCCTCCCCTAATGCGCAAGGTTGTGCCATCATTAGGGGGAAGTGCCCATAATCCCCACGCTGGGCATGCGAGTTGAGGATCGCAGTTTAGTAGAATTGTACTGCAGGGGGCGCTGCTGCCGACCCCCCGGTTTGTGTCCCTTAGTCGCCTTTTACGACACCCGCGGGTTGAATTTGGGTTGGTGCTATTCTCTAGGCAGACACCACTCAGCAATCAATATGAATTATATAAGAATCAATCAATATGAAATAATTACACTATTTTTATTTTTAATGCACTAACCCGTGCTAAGGAACAAATTTAAAAAATTTAAAAAACCGATGTTAAACCTAACTGCAAAGTAGGTAGTCGGGGCTGTAAGTAATGCAATTTGCTTAAGTCAGATGTCGCTGCCTGTACGTAATACAGAGAATATTGAAAAGAGGTTCGAAATTTCACTGATGCCGTGAGTCGCCCATTGGCTCAATTGGTAGAGCGCTGGTACGGATAGCCAGAGGTTGCGGGTTCGAATCCCGGCATGGGTGAAATTTTTAGCCTCTAAATAGGTTTTTGAATATGAAATAATTTTAGTTATTATGCTTGATAATGGTACCTACTCATCATCTCAGTAAAAATATTAGTTGGGCGCCAATGTAATGTTCTATATCTTTTACAGATAATAAAAACTGGAATGACTTCAACTCTTGCTTTATTTGTAGATATACCTAAGTTAATTTCAACTGTGATTTTATAATAAGAACAGAAAAACTGGATAAAGACGGATAAGCAGGTAAATAATCAGATCTAGTCGATGCGTATAGTAGTAATGATGAAAATGAGGGAAATTTCGAAATGTGTGACTTAATTTAAATATTTGAAAATGATAGATAGAAAAAGAAATAAAAAGAGTGGTGTAAAGAGGTTTGCACCGTTACTATTTAAGGCGAAGATAGTTTACATATGTCATATGAGAGCACATGACCGACGCTCTTCCCAGACTTGACCGTCGTCGCGACCGAACTCGGTCAGAAAGAAACATCATTATCAAAAATATTTCATATTGAACTCAGTGACTTAACATCAGTAACTTATACATTAAACTAGCTGACCCAGCAAACTACGTACCGCCTAACAGTCGATTCTTTATTTTTCTCTCCGTAAAAACCACCCTTATACTTTAAGGAATATTCTAAAAAAAGGATTAGCGAAATCGGTTCAGCTGCTCTCGAGATTTGCACTTACCAACACATTCAGCGATTTATTTTTATATTATAATATAATTCTCCATAAATCAAAATAAGCAAGTTAACATGAATACTGTAATGGCAGTCGTAAAGCCATGTCAGAGACCTTATGGGCGGCTTGTTAACGTCTCACAGTCATACAATCCTCCACTAACCCGGACTTGGCCTCCGTGGTGGAGTATGGCCTAATCTTCCTGCGACGCAGGAAGAGACCCGTGCCCTAGCAGTGGGGACATAAAAGGGTGGATATCGATTGAATATAAATTGTATGTTTAACCTAATTTATAATTTAGGTTGTGATGTCTTAAATTTTCCGAAATAAACCTAATAAATGGCGCTACTAGGGACGAGTTGGAAATACCAGACCCAAGATTCTATAATACAATGACAATTTCACGAACTGGGCGATTACGTTTCATTGCTGCTTTAAGTCTAAGGCCGCACACGTATCAAACCTTCTAGGCGCCAATGGTATGAAAAAACAGGTCACGTGACCCGCCCATTTATCCTGTCATTGTAGTGTTATGTTTCTCACGATGACATAACAAATGAAGGAATCTATAACAACAAAGGACTGTATTATCAAAACTCCTCCACTTACGAGAACAAAAGAGCGTTGTTTGAAATAATACTACTAACAATACTTATACAACATAATACTAGTACAATCGCTATCATCATCAACCCATTACATTCCCCACCGAGAGACACGGGTCTCTTTCCTAAGGAATGTATAGGCCACACTCCACCACAGGGGCCAAGTCCGGATTGGTGGACGATTATAAGACAGCGGCGGGTCTTACTGTCGGAAGTTATCAAGCGGCCCATAAGGCCTCTGTCATGGCTTAACGACTGCTACTACATGACAGCCGGCACCAACGGCTTAAAGTGCCTTGCGAAGCACGGAAGCGCTCGGATAAATGCCACTAGCGGTAGTCACGGGAAGGCACGCAAAGCCGTTGGTGGCGGCTCTCATGTAATGGCAGTCGTTAAGCCATGTCAGAGGCCTTGTAAGCGGCTCGATAACGTCTGACAGTAAGGCCCGCCACGGTCTTACCCTCCTCCACCAACCCGGACTTGGCCCCCGTGGTGGAGTATGGTCTAATCTTCCTGCGATACAGGAAGAGACCCGTGCCCCAACAGTGGGGACATATAAAGAGTTGATATCAAATCAGCCGGTCAGTACACTGCTGGACATATGCCTCTACCAAGACACGCCACTGAGCCCGATCTTCGGCTCTTCTCTTCCAGTCACTGCCCACTGCTTTGCAAATGTCGTCGCTCCACCTGGTCACAGGACGTCCTACGCTACGTTTGCCGATTCACGGTCTCCGCTCTGAAACCAGTCTATGAAAACGCATACCTAGATAGAGACCACGATTATTTCTTTTGAATTGACACATTCATAAGATGCCGTTTGTAGTCTTAGGTTAAAAAATATCAGTATGATTTCATTTTTTATGTGCAATAAAGTGTTCTTTATCTACCTAACTGCAAGCGGTGGTAGCTCAGTGAGTAGAACCATGGACTCGCAAGCGTGAGCCCCAAGTTCGATCCCCAGTGCGGGCATGTACCAATGACTTTGTTTAATTTCAAAGTTACGTACATTTGCGAATTTGTAGTCGCAATACCACACGCTAACGGTGAAGGAAAAACATCGTGAGGAAACCCGCGGCTTGGTTGGCTCCGCACGTATTGACTAGTCTTTCCTGTGGGCAAGGCCGACTGAGCTGTCAGGATGGTATAGGTGCTGGGCAAGCCTACACCATCTATAAAACCATGTCCCAGGCACTACAGCATCGGAGTGGTCCCTTCACCCATCTAGTGTGGGTGAAGATGTCACTGGACGCTGTATAAATCATCACATTAAGTAGATGCAAAAAGGCCAATATATTTCTACCTAACTAGAGAACAATTGCTAACTTTTCACATCCTTTTTCTTTGTCAACAATTACCTGACCCAGCTTACTTCGTACCGCCTGCCATCGATTCTTTAATTTTTTAAATTGATCTCTCCGTAAGAACCATCCTCGTACTTCAAGGAATATTCTAAATAAAGAATTAGCGAAATCGGTTCAGCTGCTCTCGAGATTTGCGCTTACCAACACATTCAGCGATTCATTTTTATATTATAGAAGACTAGCTGACCCAGCGAACTTCGTACCGCCTAACAGTCGATTTTTTAATATATTTTTTATTTTTCTCTCCATAAGAACCATCATAGTACTTCAAGGAATATTCTAAAAAAGAATTAGCGAAATCGGTTCTGCTGCTCCCGAGATTTACGCTTACCAAGACACAGGCAGTGCATGGAAGAGGAGAGCCGAAGATCGGGTTCAGTGGCATGTCCTGGAAAAGCCTTTGTCCAGCAATGGAGTGACATAGGCTGATTAGGATGATGATGACTTTTCTGGATGCCTTTATGTACTGCTCATAAAACTGTATTTTTAAAATCGCTGGTTTCTCCACCATTTAGGCGTAGTACATCTTCATGTGCAGGTATAAAAATACGAAGCCAAGGCTGACGTACGAATTAATGAACACTTCCCCTCTTTATTATTTTATGGTTATGTTCCTTTGTACGAGCGTTTTGTTCTGGTGTTTTTAAGCCTTTTGACGCTCAATGAATCAGGACTTAAGGTGATTATTCACCGGTATATAAGAATACCTTAGTGAATGTAAATGAATATGGACCGAATGTGGGTGGAAGGGCCCGTACGAGACATCCCAGGTGGACATAGTTTGGTAAAATAAATAAAAAGTGATCTAATATATAAAAATCTCGTTTCTCAGTATACCATCTGTACTCTTAGGTTAAGAAATGTCTGTGTGATTTCCTTTTTTATCTTCTATAAAGTGTTCTCTATCTATCTATCTATCTATCTATCTACGAGGATCTATATCGTTGCTATCGGACTCCTCCGAAACGGTTCGCCGATTTTTATGATTTTTTTTATATTTATATTTCGTACGTCTGAGAATAAATCGTAAGCAAATTAATATGACTAAACATCGTTTGCCGATCAGCTAGTAAGATATAAGATCGGTGGTGGCTAGTAAGATATAAGAGGGGCAGAACGCCAGCATCTCATTCAAGAGGTCGTGGGTTAAACTCCCGGTATGTACTCGTACCAACGACTTTGTTTTGTATATTACGTACATTTGTGAAAATATAGTAACAATATCACTCGCAAACCGTGACGGAAATAATCGTAAGGAAACCTCAGTGTCTAAGAATCAGCCGCTAAAACGCTCTTGGCCAATATGGCGTTGCACAGGAATTAGTTACGTCACTGGTCAGTAAACAAACAAACGTCAAGTCAACTGTCGTGTTATCGGATGGCTATATAGCCATCCGATAACTATAACCGTTAAATATTTAACGACCTGTGACGTCATTATCGGTTCGACCTATCTCTGCCATTTTCGATAAAATTGCTACAGATTCAAAGTCATCAAATTCTATCCGTTTTTCTTAATAGATGATCTATTTTTTTTTATTAAAACGCCTTATATCTTTTATAAAACTAATAATTGAAACTAATATATATATTATACTTTATAAAAAACAGACTATCAAATAGCCCATTGAATTCATCGCTGGATAGTGGCAACGTTAGGCGTTTAACAAAGAACGCGTGAAAACGCTCCTTTAGACGAGCGCCACGCAATGGAACAATGCAAGGTCGACCTTACGATTTAATTGTAGGAACTTTGCAAAAATAATTACACACACAAATCCAGCGAGATCATCTGGATATTCTGCATTATTCCATTATTGTTATTTAAATGGCTCCGAGACATCGCACGTTGTTAAACGCGATTGAGATCTTGATCTGTTAATTTATGCGAAAGAATTGTTTGAGTTAGAAGTCTAGGCTATTGAATTTATGTTTGATTGACTGCTAAGTTTTTTGCATGTCCTCGTTTCAACAGTGTCTTGCTTCTCAGCCAAGTAACTGATTAAATAATTCAAAGTGCAAGGAGCTGAAATGTTGACACGGACGGGGGGGACTAGTCCACCGTTCCTCCAAAATTATGAAGATTTTAAAGCGGACCCCTAGTTACGAGTATATTTGTTAATTTAAGAATTGAGAATTTCGTTAAATAAACAGACTGTAGTGCTGTCTCATCGATTTTTCAGAAGAGATCGTGACAGAACGTTACTTAAGTATTTGCTTATTAAATTCTCACCTCAGAAACTGGCCCATAGTTTATAAGATTAGCACACGACATCTGAAGAGCCGATGGTTGATAGGGTACAAAGGTTTTCTCGAGAAGACCACGAACTGGCCCCCACTGTGAAGGAGGACCACCATCTCACTAGGCCAACGATTTGAATCAGACTGCTGGCAGAGGCTGAATGATTGATTTCAATCACTCGCTTCGACTAGGCCACGAGCACTTCCTGACGTTACTTGCGTAAGAACCTCTATAGCCTTTGTACACGTGATCCTAATATCTTGCCAGAAGGGTGATTTTGCCCTTAGTTAGTTAGTTAGACCTGAGATTTCCGCACTTAGCCTCATGATTGGGCCATTGTACGTAGTGGAGCTGTTCGTTTACTCCAGCCAGCCTATCTCTTTCCAGAAAGCCAGCAGTGCTCCGATGTCACTGCAGGCTTCCCGAAGGGACCCCGGCTTCCCAATGATGGCGGTCCGTTGCTTTTCCACGCCTTCGCAGTGAATGGTCACGTGGGCGGGTGTTTCCTCTTCTTTGAGGCATCCCCGGAAAAGTGGGCTGTCGGTTAGACCCATGTTGTAGAGATGTCTGTTCAGTGAGCAGTGGCCTGTTAAGATTGCCACAGCTTTGCGCAGATTTTCTCTTCTCAGACGCAGCAGGCTACGTGAAAGACGTTTCGAGATTGTTGGTAAGGCCTCCCTGGCTTGTCTACATTTGGTTTCTGTTCTCCAAAGTTCAGCATGCTGGCTTTCTGTTCGCGACCTCAACCATTTTCTAAACTGGTTGTATGGGAGTGGGAGCAGGGGTTCGGGTCCTTCCACTGTAGTTTCCGAGCCTCTTTTAGCGAGTTCATCTGCGGCATCATTGCCCAGGGAGCCGCTATGACCCTTTATCCATTGTAAAGTGACTCTGTTATTTGTTGACAGTTTTTCCAATTCATGGTGACACTCTAGTATCAAGCTGTTGTTTGTAAGATTGCTGTTGAGTGCTTGTAAGACTGAGGCGCTGTCCGAGATTATGCGTATTGCGTAAGCCTTCGCATCTCTTGTGTTCAACAGCGCGACAGCTCTTGTTATACCGATGCATTCTGCCTGAAAGATTGTATTCAGGTTGTCAAGGGTTGTAGATATTTTTAGATTTAGTTCGTTGGAAAAGGCTCCTGCGCCCGTTCCTGTTTCAGTTTTGGAGCCGTCCGTGTACACTCTGACTTCGTGTATTCCCGAGTAGTCGGTAGGCTCCTCTTGCAGTTGTACCTTATATTTTTTGTCGAAAATATAAGTGTTTGGTATTCTGTCGCACACCGCTTCCATCATAGGCTGGTCCGAAACAGCGGCTGCTAGGATTTGTGTGTGTGGGGTGTAGCTGTTTTGTTTCCATATACCGGTTGTCCGAAGCCGTAGGGCAGCACTGGCTGCTTCTTGTTGAATGTGCAAGTGTAGAGGTCTGAGGTTCAACAGGGCTTCCAGGGCAGTAGTCGGTGTTGTCTTCATGCACCCAGTTACTGCGAGGCATGCCAGTCGTTGTAGCCTCTGTAATTGAAGTACTGCTATTTTCTGTTTTGTTCTGGTCCACCATACAACGGCGCCATAAGTTATAGCGGGTCTTATCACCGAAGTGTATAACCACATCATAAGTGACGGGCGTAGACCCCACTGTTTTCCTATGAGGCCTCGGCATTGCCAGAAGGTCATCTGGGCCTTGTTAACGATATTCTGTAGGTGCGAGCTCCAGTTTAGTTTGCTATCTAGCGTCACACCGAGATATTTAACTGTTGGTGACAGGGTTAGCGTTGTTCCGAAAAACTTTGGTAGGTTTTGTGTTTTTGGGTTACGTTTGTTTGTAAAAAGTACTAATTCCGTTTTAGTCGGGTTGGCGGTTAGTTGATGAGTATTGCACCATCGCTCTACTATGCCAAACGCCGTTCTCATTAGACTGTATAGAATATCCTCGGATTTACCTATCGTCAGGATTGTTATATCGTCGGCGTAGCCTATTATCCAGAAACCACATTCATCAAGGCGTCTGATTAAGCCGTCAACTACTAGGTTCCATAGAAGTGGCGATAGAACTCCCCCTTGAGGGCAGCCTCTGGCCACTATTGCCCTCGTAGTGCTGTTTACCTTAAGCGTTATGGCTCTTTGACGCAGGAGGTTGTCTATCCAGCCCGTGATGGTTGGCTGCACTCCTCGTTTCACCAGCGCTTGGTTGATGCTACTGAAAGTTGTTTTGTCGAAAGCACCTTCTATGTCAATAAAGGCTCCTAAGAACATATGTTTGTCTGAGAGGCCCTTTTCTATAGTTCTAACGACAGTATGCAGAGCTGAGTCTGTTGATCTGCCATTTCTATAGGCATGTTGTTGAGGATGTAAAGGTTTTGTTTTTAGGGCTCCTTCTCTTATGTGCCTGTCCGTTAGTCTCTCCAGCGTTTTTAAGAGAAACGATGTGAGGCTAATAGGCCTATAGGATTTTGCCTGTGTATAGTCTCCTTTTCCAGCCTTTAGTAAAAAGACTACTTTGACTTCCCGCCATGAGTGGGGGATGTACTGGTGTGCCAAGCAGGATTGAAAGATACACACTAGCTGTGGCAGTATTGTGTTAATTCCCCATTGTAGGAGTGCCGGGGTGATTTTGCCCTTGCTAGGCCTAGGCCGCGGCTGGTAATAACTAGTCATACTCAACCATCTTTTCTAATTCTTTTCTTTTTCCAACTCTTTTGCTTTTTCGTCCTAGAGTTCTAAGATTATATTTTGTACCGCCTTCGATTTCCACGATAAGCAAGCCTGTTAACTAATGACATGTTTCTACATTTCAATCGTGCATTTAGATTCAATGCAGATGCAGCAAGAGACCCGTGTGGCAGCAGTGGGGACACAAGGGTTGATATCGATTTAGATTCAATATCCAAAATAAAATAAAACGATGGTTCGTACAAAAATACATGTGATTTTATCACTATGACGTAGGACATAGACACCTACGTCCATGACCTATGTACCCTACGTATATACCCTTTTCGCTTAATATTTGTGTCAACATACATACCTCAAAAGTAGCTATTTTTATCCTTGTACAAGTACAAGGTACAGTCTTCTTTAGAAGAGAGAAATTGATACTAGAGAGAAACGTACAATATTACTTCACATAGTTAATAGGTTTATGTATGTATCAGTATATATTTATATGTAAGTGCATTATCGTATTATTACTTATTTATATAGTTATAAATATTTCTCCCTTCCTCCCGCTATCTTAATTTAAACACCCAATGCTAAGGTTGGCTGGAAGACATCTCCGTTAGAGATAAGTTCGCCTTTGAAAGAAATTTTATGTAATGATTTCGTGTTTACTGTTGCAAGAAAGAATATATACCATATTTTACTCTAGTATCACTTATATAATCACTTGGTCACGTAGTAATTTGACACACACTTAATATATTTACCCAAAACCAAAGTGAATAAGTTTTCAAGTTTATGTTAGTATTTCTAATACAAATTCACAAATATACCTTACTTAGAATATTGTCATTGGTACGTGCCGGGATTCAATCCCACATCTTCTGTTGATCATTTCATTGCTGCTTTAAGTCTACGCGCGAACAAGTACCAAACCCTCTCAGCATCAATGAGAACTGACCGTGAACCTATCATTGCATGGCCACGAGCACTAACACGAATGCGCTTCAGTACCTTGTCAAAGTCAAAATAGTCAATTTATCATACATCAGGCTAGAGGAGATTAGTGTGACAAGGTTCTTACGTGTTTACATATCAGTGCACACGACTGTACTAATGTACACTCTGATCTGATCAAGGCCCAGGGGCTTAATTGTTTTTTAGTGTAGTCTATAAACGTCCCACTGCAGGGCGCAGGCCTTCTCTCAGAGAGAGAGAGAGTAAAGGGCTTAATTACCACGCGTGTCCACCGCGGATTGGCAATTTCAAGCGCAGAGGTTGAACACCTCACACGTTCAGGTTTCCTTACGATGTTTTCCTTAACAGTTAGCGAGTCTCCGAAGTCTCTCCAATGAGGCTACTGTTTTACCAATACAATATCACAGCGTAATTCAGAACAATATTCCATCGTTATATTCTTTTTAATGCACTAACCCGTGCTAAGGACAATTTAAAAAACCTATTTAGAGGCTAAAAATTCCATCCATGCCAGGTTAGTGCATTAAAAAGAATATAATCATGTGGGTACAGCGATATCATTCCGGTGTAGAACCTAACTGCAAAGTAGGTACTCGGGGCTGCAAGTGATACAAATTACTTTAGCCAGATGTTGCTGCCTGTACGTAATACAGAGAGTATTATCGACACGTCACAAAAGAAGAAGAAGAGAGTATTATGTCACCCATTAGCTCAGTTGGGAGAGCGCTGGCTCGGTTAGCCAGAGGTCGCGGGTTTCGAGTCCCGGCATGGGTGGAATTTTTAGCTTCTAAATAGGTTTTTCTAAATAGTGTATCCTAGTTTGGGAGCCAGGACTAATACTGTAACTTTTAGTACATAATAAACGTTTTTCATTATATTAAATTTTTATAAAATATTCCATCAATTACTTTTGGTCGATATGGGGCAAAATGCTGGCAATGAATGGATGAGGATGGTAGAGAAGTGAAGTGACGGAGGGAAGTGGAGGCCTATGTCTAACATTGGACGAGTACAGGCTGATGGATGGACTGGTTACTTTTGGTAGACCTAAATTACGAAATAACCTCAATAACACGTAAAATATCTTGTGGCTAGATAATAAGTACTCACGGTCGTAAATGCTCCTACTCGGTACTTATATTTTTCATTTTAAACATTTACAACGCTCGATAACAGAGGCAATAAAGATTTGGAGCCGCTATCAATATTTTATTACAAACTGTAAGCATGTAAATCGCGTTAGAACATGCCTATAGTTCAACTGTAATAATTCGACTATCTAAGCATCAATATCAACCTTGTATGTCCCCACTGCTGGAGCACTTCCCTCTTCCTGCCTCGCAGGAAAGTTAGGCCTTACTCCACCACGGTGGCCAAGTCCGGGTTGGTGGAGGATTGTAAGACAGTGGCGGGCCATACTGTCCGAAGTTATCAGGCCACCCATGAGGCCTCTGAGATGGCTTAGCGATTGCCATTACACGACAGCCGGCATCAATGGCTTAACGTGCCTTGCGAAGCACGGAAGCGCTCGGAAAAAATGGCACTCGCAGTAGTCACGGGATGGTCACCAATCTAGTACCTGACCACTAACATAACCAATAACCTGACTATCTTTATAGGATTGGAAGGCAAAAGGGAGGCCTTTGCCCAGCAGTGGAACACAATCGAGGCAACATAAAAAAACCTGACTGCTGAACATTAACTACTGCGCAACCGGGACCAACCTAGGTACTTCGCATTAAATTACATGGGTAACTTTGGGTCCCGCCTGCAACTTTATTTTTGTCGTTTTGGTGTTTGTTTATTATACTATTTTTATTTTTAATGCACTAACCCGTGCTAAGGACAAATTTAAAAACCTATTTAGAGATAGCTAAACATTTCACCCATGACGGGATTCGAACCCGCAACCTCTGGCTATCCGTGCCAGCGCTCTTCCAATTGAGCCATTTTAGCCATTTTATAGTGAAATTTTTTGCCTCTAAATAGGTTTTTAAATGTTTGTTTATTTTTTGTTGGATTTATGAATCGCACCCTATTATACTTGCGCCATCATGACCATCTTATTTAATCAAGGGAGTTATGAAAAAGCATGTATACATGCATGCATACATACATAAATACATATATACATACATACATACATACATACATACATACATACATACATACATACATACATACATACATACATACATACATACATACATACATACATACATACATACATACATACATACATACATACATACATACATACATACATACATACATACATACATACATACATACATACATACATACATACATACATACATACATACATACATACATACATACATACATACATACATACATACATACATACATACATACATACATACATACATACATACATACATACATACATTACCCTCCTTTGCACGGTTGCACTACAGTCACGTATTAGGACCAAAGGCTTTATATAGTTCACTGGAAAGAGATGCACTTTATTAGAAACGTGTAAAATATATCTTAGAACAAAAACTGTATTCATAAAGTTCAACTGTTGTGTCATAAGGTTGTCTGGAAGAAATCGCTTTCAGCAATAAGGCCGCTTGTACTCTGTATCGTTGTTAAGTTGCACTTAGTATAGGGCTAACGAGATCTGTGTAATATGTCCATGAATATTTATTTATCTTTAAATGTTTTATAATATTTGCTCTGATATACAATTGATGCAAAGAATATTCTTATCTTATCTTTTCTGTTTTAAGACTACGTTCGGAGAATCCAGCGTTAAGAAGCTGGAGATTCCAGCGTTAGCTTCGAAGGATGATCTGCGTAATTAATCGGCTCCGTTTTTCTTCTCATGCTGATTGAATTTCATTCAGGGATTTCCGTCGAGAGGTAAAAGCTGCAATAAATCAGAGAACTGGGATGAAACGTCTAATAAATGATGAGGGATGGTCCGTGCGGATGAATCATCATTTTTTTCTTAAACGTGATTTAGTACATACGCTGAAATCTGAATAATTTAAAAGTCGTGTACCTTACACCTTACCTTACGCCTGTATCCCAGAGGGGTAGGCAGAGACCAGGGACTGGCACTTGCCACGATCCTGACCTGATCACCTTCGCTTCATCAACGTTCATAAGTCGTTGCATGCACGCACGCCGGTTCCGTGTACTTTCTATCTTCGCCTTTGCTAACACATCCCCTATTTAGTCGATGAATGTCCGCCTGGGATCTCCTTTACCAGCCCTTCCACTCAAATTCGAAATATATATTTGTTTCGTCAATCTTTCTTCCTTCATCCTCTCCATCACATGTCCGAACCAACGCAACATTCCTTTCTCAATTCTAGTCACTACATGCTCTTTCAGTCCACAACGTTCTCTAATTACGTATCTATTGCGTATCCTGTCATTCAAAGTAACACTACACATACTTCTCAAGGACCTCATTTCTACTGCATTAATTCTACTTTCTTGCTTCAGAAAAATCAGGGTCATAAAAATCTGTGTAATTAATTTTTTTGTACAATAAATTGTTATCTATCTATCAATCTGTATGATGAATCATCAACAGCCATTTGACGCCCGCTGCAGGACATAAGCCTCCAGGACGCGCCACTGAGCCCGATCTTCGGCTCTCCTCTTTCAGTCACTGCCACTACTTTAATTGTTGACAGAGAAAAAGGATGTGAAAAGTTTGTAAATGATCTTTATTTAAATAGATAGAGAACACTTTAATGTACATAAAAAAGGAAATTACACAAATATTTTTTAACCTCAAATTAAAAAAAATCCAGGATATATTTTCCAGAAAGCTGGATATCATTTTAACACCTACATTTGGTACCAAATGCGTGTAATCCGAATTCGCACGGTTTCAGTAGGTGAGCTCCACTTTTGAGGGCCAAAAAACCGCGAAACTTTTTTCAGTTTTGTGCTTCTAATTATTTCCTCAAAAAGCTTTTTTTTTAATTTAGTTAGATTATACAGACGGCAACTTATTAATGTTTCAATTCAAAAGAAATAATCGTGATCTCTACCTAGGCATGCGTTTCGGTAGACTGGTTCTAGAGTGGGGACCGTGAATAGGCAAAGGTAGCGTAGGCCGCCCTTAGACCAGAGCGACGACATTTGCAAAGCGGTGGGCAGTGACTGGAAGAGGAGAGCCGAAGATCGGCCAGTATATCTACGAGAATATTATGTATGTCAGGAAAAAATATTAGCAACTTTGAAACTGCAGGTAGCCAACACAATGTAAATACTACTAATAAACATAAACTTTTAATCCCAAGATTTAGGCTGGCAAAGGTTAATACATCCTTCATGGGGCATCGTATACGTTTCTATAATGAAATCCCTGAAGATATATTAAGTTTGACTGAAACGCGGTTCAAAAAATGTGTAAAGTACACTTTGTGCCAAAAGAGCTACTATAATATTAAGCATTATTTAGATGACAATGATGTCTGGAATTAAAGCATGTAAAATGCATGCGTTTCGTAAAAATTGTGTAAACTCTGTTAATTAACGAATTTGAATGGAGTGTTTTTGTCTATTTTTTCTCCAAAATTATCTAGCTTTTGAAATGGACACCTAGTTTGACTTGTTACGTTCATTTTTAAAAACCTATTTAGAGGCTAAATTCCATTTCAACCCTGTATGTCCCCACTGCTGGGGCACGGGTCTCTTCCTGCGTTGCAGGAAGGTTAGGCCATACTCCACCACGGGGGCCAAGTCCGTGTTGGTGGAGGTTTGTAAGACAGTGGCGGGCCTTACTGTCAGAAGTTATCAAGCCGCCTATAAGTCCTCTGACATGGCTTAGCGACTGCCATTACATGACAGCCGGCACCTACGGCTTAACGTTACGTTACGTTCACTAAGCCGCAGTATCTGTGCTACTTTAAATAAAACCTTTTCATTTCATTTCGTGTGACGCTCGTGGAGTAGCACATGGTACTGTCTGAAAATCAGCGCTGAAGGCTTGTCCATCAGCATATTGCTGAGTTAGCTGCCATTTATAGCAGCAGTGGCACGCCGTGACCTTTCGTTTTTCTGCGTTCTTTTTGTTTTTTGTGAATGTTATGTTTAGTAATTTGTTTTAAGTTTGTTACTGTGGCGTGTGAACTGTTTCTATAATAAATGTTTTTCTCCTTCTTCTATTTCGGGCTCAGTGGCGTGTCTTGAGAGGCCTTTGCCCAGCAGTGGACTTACACCGACTGATTATGCTGATAATAAATATATAACTATACAGAAATATATGTTTCCCCCAAGTAAGTAACCGCTGCTGAACGCGGTCGGCACAAGACCGCGAAGCTTGAAAAACCACGAGGTTGACATTTCCTGTATCCTATGTTTTCCAAGCTAACCCTTACAGATCATTATTACAGATCATGCTGAGTCGGGGCCATTTTAGGGGCTCAATACTTTAAACCATGTCTTCAAAATGAAATCACGATATAAATGTGTAATTTTTTTCTTTTGCTTTTTGTGTTATTTGAGAATATGTATATCTGTGAATACCTTAGTTATTATTATTATTAAATTCTTTATTGTACCTGTAAACATTGTACAATTGGCGGGCTTAATACTAAATAGTATTTTATTCTAGCCAACCAACAGGCGACGTGGAGAAGGTGGGGGTAGTCACAAACGGTGAGGTGATATTTTGATGTCAAATATCTTTTTAAGTTGTATCTTGTTTGTTTTCACATTGTGTTTTTAGTATTGTGTCATTAAATAAATGTTTATCTATCTATAAATCTATTTGAGACTAAAATATACATAACACATTTTCATAGAGTTAGGGATAGTTTCCGGAACAAATGCGCGAAACTTACTCAATTTTGAGTGAAAGTACACAAATTAAAACAAAGCAAACACCCATATTAGTGGGGCGCAGTGTTTTAAAACTAAATAACCAATTTAGTGGCGAGTTCACCATTCAATCGAAACGTATATTGAGCGGGTCTTTTATTTTTAGCCTGTAAATGCCCCACTGCAGGACACAGGGCACACTGGAAGCGGAGCGGTGTAGAACACCGGCCTCTCAATCGGGAGGTCGTGGATTCAAACCCCGGCATGTACCAATGACTTTGTTTTCTAAGTTATGTACATTTGTGAAATTATAGTAGCCGACTGTGAAGGAAAACATCGTAAGGAAACCCTAGTGTCTGAAGTGTTAACGTACCTCAGCGCTTGCTACGTACAATGGCCCAACTATTAGGCTAAGTGCGGAAATCTCAGGTCTAACTAACTAACAGGGCATACTCTCTCTCAGAGAGAGAGAATATGGGCTTAATTACTATGCGTGCCCACCGCGGTAGGCAATTTCAAACGCTAAGGTATTTGAAACTCCCAGACACTCAGGTTTCGGTTGCTACTGTAATAACTGTACGTAATACAGAGAGTATTGTAAAGAGGTTCGAAATTTCACTGATGCTGGTGAGTCGCCCATTCAGTTGGGAGAGCGCTGGCACGGTTAGCCAGAGGTCGCGGGCTCGAGTCCCGGCATGGGTGGAATTTTTAGCCTCTAAATAGGTTTCTTTAATAACTTCACAAATGTACATAACTTAGAAAACAAGTCATTAGTACATGCCCGTACTGGGAATCGAACTTAAGCCTCTCGCTTCCAAGTCTATTGTTCTACCTAAGGGGCTACCGCCGCTCTCCGCTAGAGAGTGTGTAGTAGCAATTTCATTCGGAACGGAAAGCAAGATAAGATAAGATAATAATATGCTTTATTGTACACTAGCAAAACAACAAATACAAAATAATTACAAATGTAAATAGTACAATTGGGGGACTTATTGCTAAACGCAATTTCTTCCAGACAATCTTACGATGCAAAGTTGCTGAAGGAAATCAGGAAAATAATCATCAGCGCGAGGAAGCCGTGATTTTAAGAAAGTACGAGAGAAGACTAAGAGTTTTTGAAAGTTATCGCCCTGCAGTGGGATTTTCATAGATTGCAGCTATGTTCCGCAGAGTAAAACCGGGTTTAGTTTAATTGATGAAATTGGGGCTTTAGACAACTTACCACTTACCCTTCTCTAGCTTGTTAGTGGACGGACCGTTGACCCATGTTTGCAAACTAAATACAAGCGCTAATGGGAAGTTTGTTGAATGTTTTAACACTACTCCAGCTATATTTTGATTTATCGCAGGGATAAGCTGGGATTTATACAACTTAAGCCCGTATCGAGCTAACATGTCAACACGAGTCGTATTAAAATGAATATATTCAAGTCCGAAAGTAAGAAGCTCTTGATGAGGCTTAGTTTTATTGATTCCTTTCATCATCAACCAATTGTCTCTTCCCTAAGGTAGGTATAGGCCATACTCCACCACGAGGGCCAAGTTCGGATTGCTGGAGGCAAGACTAGTCGCCGGTCTTACTGTAAGAAGTTTTCGAGCCGTCCTAAGGCCTCTGACTTGGCTTAACGACTGCCATCTATCGACGGCAGCTGGCGCCAACTCCTTAGCGTGCCTTGTAAAGCACGGAACCGATCGGCAAAATGCCACTAGCGTTAGTCATAGACGGTCACCTATCCCTGCACTGAACGCGGCCTATGTTGCTTACCTTCGTGATCGTTTAAGGTCATAGGTTTATTTTATAACCCTGCTTTAGCTTATCGTTAGAAAATCATCTTCTTTTAAACGGTAGAATGGCCCTGAGTTCATACGAAATTTTATTTTTTATTTAATTTTATTAAATAATTGTTTTACATAGTAATCTTACCAAAATAACATCAACACCTCTTCAAGCTTACCTGTAAACAAAAAAAAAACATAATTAACGCTCCGCTAAATGTAAGTATGCGTAAAAAGCCAAATTTAATTTAAAAAAATCAATGACAGATTTTTTTAAATAATATTTGCCGTACCTGATTTGAACAAATAGCTTCAGTCTGAGTGTATTGTTTTGTTATGTTTGTGATGTTCTAGCCTGGCATAATATCACAGGGTATTCAAGTTCGTAACGGTGCAAACTTCTTTACACTACTTTTTTCTAGTTAGAATATTTTCGGGGCTTAATCGCGTAGTAATTTATTGCTATTTTACCTCGACGTTTCGACGACGTTACAGTCATCGTGGTCACGAGAAGACTGATGGCTGGCACCCGTTCGCATCTTCGGCTGATGAGGTTTCGGACTACCCTCAATCAGCTATCACAAAGCACTATTAGGGTTGCGACACACTACACTGACAATGTCGGACGATAAGCCATGCGACTTTTTTCCACTCGAACACATCTTGATGACCGGATCCCACGTTTGCGACAGTTTGAAACCACATTCCCGATTAAAATTTTTGTGTTTCTTAATTTCAACCGCTTCACGCTCAATTCGGCTATAATAATGGCGATCGTTGGAAAGCACCGATGGTTTGTGCAATTCTATCCAGTGGTTTGATCCTGATTCAAGAAGATGTTCCGCTATCAACTTTTTTCTGCCTATAACAATAGCATTAACATGACATTTGCATAAAGGCACATACATTTCTTCTAGAAGGGCCAGCTGGCCCCATACTAGGAACCAGAAACAACGACATCACAAACATGTAAACATCCAAGACCTAGGGTTTTTTTCATCCTAGGCCGGGGTTCGAACCCAGGACCTCTCGCATGGTAGGCAGATGCGCTACCACTACTCCACTGAGGTCGTCATCAATTTAATTCACCGATCATTTTTAAAATTTAAAATTACGTCACCCATTTTTGCTTCGATTTCCTTCATTTTTTGGCATCACTATTTTACATTTCATCTAGACCCGACTATATAAATCTTCCTTTACCTGCTTATTCAGTTTTTTATCAAGTTTTCTGTTTACATATTCTATAATATAAAAAAAATCGCTGAATGTGTTGGTAAGCGCAAATCTCGAGAGCAGCTGAACCAATTTCACTAATTCTTTTTTTTAAATATTCCTTGAAGTACGAGGATTGTTGTTACGGAGAGAATATTAAAAAAAATATGTAAGGAGTTTTAATTAGTTAATTTATTGTTCTAGCAATTGTACTACCATTTGCACTATCAATGAACAAACCCGAAGGAATACGCTTGTGTTTTTTTAAGTAGTACTAGAGACACATTATTGTATCATTTGTACTACCAGTTGAACTACTCGGGAGAAAATTTAATAGTATCGTCCGATTCACTGCTTGTGCTAGTCATCTTGGTATTGTGTGAGAAAGTGAAGTACTCACGGTTGTCTTTTCACTCACACAACACCGCAAACGCGAGCAATGCCGGATCAACCAGCGGAGCTGTTGTAACCACCACCAATGCGACGGCGGCAGACCAAGATAAACGACGTTAACACTGAAAGTTGGAGAAGCACGGTGTTCACACAAGTATAGGGAAACAGGGTTGGGAAAAAGGTTGGCACGCCTCACCGAAATACGCTGTGCTGCTGCCGATGGCTCAAGCCGATTTTCTTGCCTTGTGTGATCTCACATCTTACGTTATTCTGGAGCAAATTGTGTGTAATCTTGCGTTGCGGATCCAGAATATTCGTAAGTCGCTGGTACAAAATATCCGTTTTCGAAGGTCCAAAATGTATCGTAGACATCGGCAGGAACGGGTAGATGGGAAGGCGTTTAATGAAAATCGTTTGTGCGATCAAATAAAAAAAAGGAAAATATAATTTTCATGTGCGTATTACATTTTTCACAGGCATGACAGCAACCCATCAAAAAACTGAACCGGAGGGGACCTTACGCGTCTGCATGTACATCAACGAAAATTACGTAAATATTAAACACACATCGTTTGTACATGACAGCATGACAGGCCGACCAAAAACGTAACGTTTGCTTTCATGTCAATTAACAACAGTTTCAGAAGGAAACCGGTCAAGTGCGGGTCAGGCTGCGTAGTGTAGGATTACGTAGTATGCTGTTGAAATATACGGACTTAGAAGCAAGGGATTTTATATTTCAATGGTTCAATCAGTCAGGACCTCCCGCAAGGTACCACGCTGGCTCGTACGCAGTCGAAGCGATCAAACCGATTGAATGGAATCAATCACTTGAGTTAAGCAACAACAGGCGCGGTCAGGTGCAGGTCCCTGCACTGAACGCGCCCTGTAAAAATACACATACCTGTATGTATGTGTATTTTTGTTACACTGTGGTGTAAGTAGCTGAAATGATTTTAATAGAAAAATATTAAAATTATTAACATTTTTTACAAAGTCGGGTGTATTTGTTCTTAATTGGAACATTTATTTGTCTTTAACTGACAATGATATCCTCAGTGGCGCAGCGGTAGCGCGTCGGGCTACCATGCGAGAAGTCTCGGGTTCGAACCCCGGTTAGGGACAAAACAATAAACCCCAGGTCTTGGATGTTTACATGTTTGTGATATCGCTGTTTCTGGTTGGTTCCCACGACACAGGGTACCGTAGTGTGGGGCCAGAAGCAATGTATGTGCCTGTATGTAATTGTTATGTTATTCTATGTTTAACTATCCTGTGGCCCACCAAAAACTTTTGTAAGCGATTTAGGATAACGTGATTTGACAAAGAGTGCTAAAATTACTGAATTAAACAACAGAATTGTCGCTCTATACGTGACACAACTCTCATTAAGTAAATAGAAATCTTAGGAAAACCCTACAGAAGTTACCGTGAAGCAAGTCCTATTTCAAAACATTTACATTTAATTAATAAAATGAGGGCGCAAAGTTGTGATGTGAAATAATAATTTGAAATTCATCGCGAAAATGTTTAATTGGAAGCCGAGCCACGGTATCACCTCTAATGATAGGCGGCCAGGAACTTGAGCGGAAGCGGATACTAAGTAGATAGATAGAGATAGAGAACACTTTATCTATCTTCTATAATTTAAAAATAAATCGCTGAATGTGATGGTAAGCGCAAATCTCGAGAGCAGTTGAACCGATTTCGCTAATTCTTTTTTTGGAATATTCCTTGAATTACGAGGATGATTCTTACGCAGAGAAAAATAAAAAAAAATAAGCTAGTCTGCTAGTCTATAACATAAAAATTAAACACTGAATGTGTTGGTAAGCGCAAATCACGAGTGCAGCTAAACCGATTTCACTAATTCTATTTTTGGAATATTCCTAGAAGTGGTTCTTACGGAGAGAAAAAAAAGGAATCGACTGTTAGGCGGTACAAAGTTCGCTGGGTCAGCTAGTTGTGCATAAAAAGACGAGGTGGAATGACGAAAGAGAACCAGACCGCCACCGGTCAGTGGGTTTTTTTTTAAATGATGCAACGGTTTCCATAGACGGTGGGTTCCTGCCTGTCTTGGTTCCATCATCGTCATCAACCATTAGACGCCCACTGCAAGATATAGGCCTCCCTCATGGTTTTCCAAGCTTCACGGTCTTGTGCCGTCCGCATCCAGCGACTACCAGCCACCGTAACTAAGTCGTCATGTTTTCTAAAATAATGCTAAACTTACAATACATCAGAGGTTCAACTTGAGTCTAATGAAAACACTGAAAAGCAAATTTTAAGTTTTGCTTTAATAAAAAAAAAACTTTGACCTTCATCGTAATCAGATGATTTATACAGCGTCCACTGGCACCTTCACTCACACTTATGGTTAAGAGACCACTCGGACGCTGCAGTGTCTGGACATTGTTTTAGATGGAGTAGGCTTGCCCAGCACCTATACCAGCCTGACAGCGTAGTCGGCCCACGGGAAAGAAGCGCGGAGCCCACCAAGAAGCAGGTTTCTTCACGACGTTTTCCTTCACAGTTATCGCGTGATGTTTCTACAAAAATAGATAGATAGGCAACACTTTCTTAAACATCAAAAAGGAAAGTACACAAGTACAAGTGATATTTCTTGACTTAAGAAAACAGACAGCCTCCTTAAAGTGATCTCTTCCAGACAGTCACAAATATCGCCGATGGACGTTACCTTCCCTTTATTTAAATAGCACAAAAACGATGTACAAACGATGAAACGGTAAATTTTTAACAACATTTGCTGGCTTTCACGTTGCGATAAATATCGTCCGAATCTGAAACTGATTGACGTTCCAATCGCGAATCACTCCACTTTTGGCCGGATGCTGCGTCCCGCCGGACTTCAATGGAGCTTTCAATTTGTCCGGTCTCCAGCGCAATGATAAAAGAATGTTGTTGTAAATTTCACGTGCATTTAACTCGCGTTATTTGTGTTTACGGACGACCTCTGTGGCGTAGCGGTAGCGCCTAGCGCCTGCCTACCATGAAAGAGGTCCCGGGTTCGAACCCGGCTGGGGACGAAAAAAAACCCTGGTCTTGCATATTTGTGATGTCGCTGTGTCTTGTTCCCGCGATACAGGGTATCCTAGTGAGGGACTAGAAGCAATGTATGTGCCTGTATGTAAATGTTAAGGTATTATGTTATATTATGTAATGTGTCAGACACACCAGGCTTAAAATTGTATGTTCGTTTCGTAATATTAACACAATTTTTTGGGACAGTGAAAAAAACCTATGAATACAATCTAATATATAACAATTTTGAGTCAGTGTCAGTTATCGAACCCCTCCGAGATGGTTTACCCATTTTTATGAAATATTGTTTACTAGCTGTGTTCCGCAGTGTTACCCGCGGTTTATTAGGGGAAATACATTGTTTCTTCTTCTTCTTCAGACTATATTAGTCCACTGCTGGACATTAGCCCTCCCGTAATGAGCGCAACAGCGCAACGTTGTGTCAAATTGTTTATTATAATGTAAATTGTTTATTATAATTAAACTAAGATTGAATATACAGAGTGAAAATTATTTGAATTCAATCAACAACTTGCTGTGTGGCGTCGGCCTAGAGAATAGCACCAACATAAATTCTTCCCACGGGTGTCGTAAAAGGCGACTAAGGGACATAAACCGGGGGGTGGGCAGGTAGCGCCCCCTGCAGTACAATTCCACCAAATGCTAAGCGCTATGGCGCTCATTAGGGGAGGGCTATGTCCAGCAGTGGACTAATATAGCCTGAAGAAGAAGAAGAATTAACAACTTCGCCTATTTGGTCAAAGCAGTCGCGCTGGAACGTTTTTTTATATAGGCCTTTACGCCCACATTAGCTCAATATATTTCTGTGTTGATACAGTAAAGTTTGTTAGGACCGTGGCAATTGGCAAACGTAATATAATAGCGTCTGTCTACCCCTCCAGGATTCAAGAGAGTTAATGTATGAATGTACAGACGGCAGCAGATCAGCCTTTACATTCTGGTTGCAGTCTCCTGCAATACTCGTCTAAACATTAATGCACTGTAGACTGTACGTTCAAATACATTAAATGAGATTAGGACACTATCTGTTACTAAAAAATAAGAACAACAGTTCATAGTAAGTTATTAAATGTATCTTGAAAATAAAATAAAACTAGTTTCTATACCTACAATTTATATAATCTTGATAATTATACGTAAATTATACGGACGCCCTCCGACCAGGTGGGATGACGATTTGCGAAAAACTGCCGGCAGATGCTGGATGCGGCAAGCTGAAAACAAGGCGCTATGGCGCTCATTAGGGGAGGGCTATGTCCAGCAGTGGACTACATAATATAGCCCGAAGAAGAAGCAGAATTATACGTAATGTTACTTAAATGTCCAAGTTACATACGATACAACGTTGTATCGTAGACGTTGATGATGTTAATCATTAATTGCACGTGAAACTAAAATAAAACTAGTTTCTACACAATAAGAATATATAATATTTATAGTAATACGTGAAGTTACTTAAATATATGAATGTTCGCGCGAGAATCGATCGCGCGACGTAATCATGAATCTGTGGTCATTCATTCATTATTCTGTCGTTCCGGTGCCGTCGCTCGTGCCGCTCGCTCGCTACTAATTTTATCCATCCATCTGCATACACATTCGCACGGTGACATACGCGCGTGATAAGTGCTCGAATTCTCGTGAAGTGATAGACATTTGGTGACCAAGAAACTTTATCAGCTCAAAGAACAATATATTGACAATATTAGACTATAAGTGAACAGTGCAGGAGTGTTCTCCGTGCGCTGGACGCATCAGCTCATCCATCACCGCTCATCATCTGCCCAACAGCTAAAGCGAGCCATCATCCACCATCACCAAGTAAGTCCATTCACATCACCTCCCACTCCGCTCTCTCAACCAGCCCATCGTGAGGTAGACCTAGTCGACACTGGCTAACTACCAATGAAGAAGAAGAAAAACATTTATTATAGAAACAGTGCACAAAACAAAACAAAACAAACTTAAAAACATATTACTAAACATGATATTCACAAAAAAAACAAAAACAGAGAAGAAAAACGAAAGGTCACGGCGTGTCCCTGCTGCTATAAATGGCAACTGACTCAGCAGTATGCTGATGGACAAGCCTTCAGCGCTGATTTTCAGTCAGTGCCATATTCTACCCCACGAGCGTTACAGGCTGCGGTGCGAACAAGCATGGGCAGTACCATATTGAATAAAATACTTATATTATGTTGTATAGAATAATACCTATATCAATAGAATACATTTTATCTATACACAACGAAAAAGATACTTAAATAGTTTTAATTAAATGACAGAGTAAGCTACAATAATATACAAATAAAGTTATACGCAAATGAATAATTAGCTGTAATTATATTGATAAAATGATTAATGTAATTACATATAAAATTCGCACATATGTATATACTTAAATAGGAAAAGAATACAAGATATATAGACATATACAATATTGCACAGCCCTACTATGCGATTACAGACCTGTGTCTGTTATATATATCCGAGTTAAACACTATTCAACGTTGTGTACATTTCTGATTACCTTGATTTGCTGATTGACGACCATCGGCATTCCGGAAGAATCCGGATCGATCCGGATTCATTACGGGGCCCTCAAAGAGGCATAATTCAGTGGCACCGCCCATCTTGGGGCCACGCGGCGGGCAGTAATTAAAGAAGTTACTGTCTATCGACGTCTAGGTGAGGCTGGATTTAATTAAAACTTGAGCCCGACCGGTTAGTTTTGTTTGATTTTGAAAAGCTGCCATTCGATAATAACGGACCGGGGGGCGAGTCTCTAAAATGCATTGTTGTTCTATAAAGTCATAATATTAGTACGGTAACGATATCAACTCTTGTATGTCTCCACTGCTGGGACATGGGTCTCTTCCTGCATCATAAGAGGGTTAGGCCATACACCACCACGGAGCCAAGTCCGGAGTAGTGGAAGATTGTAAGACAGTGGCGGGCCTTACCGTCGGAAGTTACCAAGCCGTCCAATAAGGCCTCTGACAAGGCATGACGACTGCCATTACATGCCAGCCGGCACAAACGGCTTAACGTGCCTTGCGAAGCACGGAAGCGCTCGGAAAAATTGCCACTAGCGGTAGTCACGGAATGGTCACCCAGCCAGCAACTGACCGAGCCTGTTGTTGATTGTTGATTGATTCCAATCACTTGGTTTCACTAGGCTACGAGCGCTTCCAAGAGCTCTAAAACGCATTTGTTCAATAGAGTCATTAGTAAGGTGATGGTGGTTTTATTGAGACTAGTTAGTTATACCTGAGATTTCTGCACTTAGCCTCATAGTTGGGCCATTGTACGTAGCAAGCGCTGAGGTACGCTAACACCTCAGACACTAGGGTTTCCTTACAGTCAGCGAGTAATATAGCTACTTTATTGAGACTATTGATAGTTTACCAACTCACGTTGTCACTACGACAATCCCAAACATTTATAAAGGACAGTATGAACATAATCATGGAGTGATTTAGCCTGCCGTAAATACATTTTGCGTTTATTTTATTGGTATTGATTTAAAAACTAACCGCCTAATCTGTGAATAAATCGATCCCGTTTTTGACTTTGAACTTGTAGAAAGTAGTAAGATAAAGTGATAAAATACGCAATAGTCTGATAAGAGAACGTTGTGGACTTAAAGAGGATGTATTCACCAGAATTGAGAAAGGAATGTTCCAATATATATTGCGAATGTGAGTTAAAGGACCGGTGAGGGACGTCCCAGGCGGACATACTTCGACCAAATAGGGAATGTATTAGCAAAGGGAAAGATAAAAAAGTACCCGAAACTGGCGTGCTTGCAACGACTTATGTTGAACGAACTTCATCAACGAACGTTGATGAAGCGAAGGTGATAAGTCAGGATCGTGGTAAGTGGCCGTCCCTGGTCTCTGTTTACCCCTCTGAGATACAAGCGTGAGGTTATGTTAAATAAATACCTTCTACTAGGTCTAGATATTTTTCTGTGCTGTTCTGTTCAATTGTTTTTTTTTTTGTGTTTTCGTTAAGATTTGCGTTTTTTATGTTTATTGTTACCGTTTGGTTTTGTTTTTGAAGTATTGTACCTTTAAATAAATTGTTTCTCTCTCTCTCTCTCTCTCTCTTACGTAGTTACGTTAAGTGTAGTAAGATAAAATAAATAATAATCGTAATAATAGTAATACTAGTTCGTAGCGGCCGTGGACAGAATGAAGTGGCGTGGCATGGGGAGAGGATGTCCAGCAGTGGAGGACGGACTGACTGATTAAATGCTTGAAGACATTGTTTGTATGTAATTACAATAACCTATAATATCGCTATCGTTATCAACCCTTGTATGTCCCCACTATTGAGGCACGGGTCTCTTCTTGCATCACAGGAATGTTAAGCTATGTACATAAACTATAACCCATAAAGTATGTATTGCAACGACTACCCGTCTCTAATTTCTCTCTTGTCTCCGTCTATGGTTGCCTGGAAGAATTGTTACAAGGCCGCCATCTTTACTGTATTTTTTATATAATTTCTGTTATTGTAATTGCTGTGAACAATAAAGAATATTCTATCTATCTATGTACTTATACCGAACCAAACTTTGTAGAGGAAGAAAAAATCGCCAACCATTTTCAACCCAACTTTTAAAATACTCGGCAAAAGGAACTGCATTCAGGAAACTGTGCATTCATCCGAATTAAAGCAGGCTGGTTTTTCTTTTACGGTCAAAACCTAGCGCTTCGCTGACCTCGAAAGGGAATTTGTTCAATGAAATTTGTAAAAGAATTTACCCATGTAGAATATTTTTGTACCGATGAAAACAAAACTTGCCAAAAAAGTTGACATACGACATGGGGTTCGCAACGTCACAGACTGTGCAAACGAGCTTATTCTGTCGTGACGAAAAAAGCGGTCAAGTGCGAGCCGGTTTTGCGCACCGCCACAGAATATATTAATGACCTACTTGTTACTCCACCTCCACCAACCCGGATTTAGCCCCCCTGGTGGAGTATGGCCGAACCTTCCTTCGATGCAAGAGGGGACCGGTGCCCGTGAGGCATACAAAGGGTATAGCAAAAATTACACTTTCGAAGTTATAGTAGCAATACCACTCGCTAACGAAGAAGAAAACATCGTGAGGAAACCTGAGTATCAGAGATTTTTAAATACTGAAGCACTTGAGTAATTGCCACGCGTGCACTGGGCACGCGTGGCAATTACTCTCGCTAATTACAATTAGCTCGAAAAAGCTCTCTCTTTGAGAGAAAATTTGTGCGTTTGTGGGGCGCAGGGAATTTTTCTGATGGGAACCCTTAAAAATGGCAAATCTACCAAGTAGCCAAAGGGGATTGAAATATTTGGAAGCCTCCCGCAATTTAGCGCTAGTTGGAGTTTGATTAATTACTCGGCCACATGGACCCACATTTGGCCGAAAAAACAATTTAAATGGACGCCATCGACCTTAGGTGGCTATAGTACTCGTCGAATGTACTTACTGAGGTCTGTAATTCTGGTTAAATCTGTAAAATAATTCGTGATTTCTTCACGTCTTCTTCTTAAAATGCATCTCCATCACTGGAGGATGGCAGTCAGCTCTTTACAACGGTATATGTTCAGTACAATTCTGAACAACTCTTCTGTGGTTTTACCACCGCTTCACCCCTGGATATTGCAAAACCATAAAATCCTTCTCCACAAATCAAAACGTTCTATTCAAAGTAGCACAGAAACTGCGGCTTAACGAACATTACAAGTTAAACCAGGTATAGATCATTTTGGAGAAAAAAAGGCCAAAAAACTCCTCTGCGCTCTTACTACTAATGCTTTGACTACGGACGAGCCTTCGATACGCTAATAGAAACAGCAGCACCGTTCCCACCGCAACCGGTAACCTCGAACAGAATCGACCGCGTCCGACGCATGATTGATGACGCTTTGAGGCCCCTTGGACTCGTGACGTCACATGACACGCAACAGCCTGAAAGCTACGCGGTGTTTATTGCCACAGTCACTGTGATGTATGGGACTTTTCATACAATTAGTTGGTACTTATCATTATTCACTATGTTTTCCTTCGCAATGAATGTTGATAAAGCTAAGGAGGTTTGTCGATGCTTAGGGGGAGAGGTTTGTAGGTAGATGCTTGGCAAGTGGCACGCCCTGGGATGCGATCACGTAACTCCTCCACTTTATGGAGTTGTCTGATTTAGCCTACTCCGAATTGTCAGATACATTCATATTTTCACTCTTGGGAATCGTCTGAATACTTAACCCGATAGAGTTAAGCATTTAGATTTGTTAAGTACAAGAGCTAATCTCAATCCCACGGAGTTACAAGCATGAATCTGTCTGTTTGAGTGTGTTTGCATGTGTGTTTTTGTGTGTGTGTGTGTGTGTTTGTGTGCATGCGTACGTGCATGCGTGCGTGTGTGTGTGGGTTTGTGTGTGTATGTGTGTGTGTGTATGTGTGTGTGTGTCTGTGTGAGAGAGAGAGCGTGCGTGTATATTTGTGTTTTCTTTCGCCGTGTGTGTTTTAGTGCTTCTTACCGCTTGCAGACGATCCTTAGTATCTTTCGTCAGTAGGTACACCAGAGACGACTCTACAACTTCTAAACCTTTACACGCGTGCACTCAGATCGGTCGCGCTACGGGCGACTTTGCATCGAATACGTAAAGCTTGACGTGCTGTCGATCGTACTATGGATAGCGGCGGATAGGAAATGGAGATCGCAAAATCACGCCACGTCGAACCGGAAACACGAAGGGCCCGCCTACCCCCGAGCTCGTTCTAGCGTGAAGGCAGACGCAATGCGGCGTGACATCTAATGGTTTTATGCTAAGTCGGACAATTTATTGTCCGAACGGCGATATTAGCATAACCACTTGTATGGTTATGAACGAAGGGGGTTTTTTAACCGCTGTGTTTTAATGGTTTCACATTTCGTTTTTTTGTTCAGGTCCCTAGCTGATAGTAACGCACGTGGTCGATGTCAACTCCTGTATGTCCCCACTGTTGGGCCACGGATCTCTTCCTGGATCGCAGGAAGGTCACGCGACGGGGGTCAAGTCCGGGTTGGTGAAGGATTGTAAAGACAGTGGCGGTCTATACCTTTCTCAGGGAAGGTATACCACTTGGTGGTAATATAATGTATTGATGATGATATTTTCAAGATCTTGGAACTTGTAGACCGAGTGACCCATTTTTGCTACTAACATATTCTTACCGTGTGTTCTGATCTTACTGGCTCTGATCGAAATGTCAATTTTCAGTACTAATATCGACGGTGTTCAGTCGGGCGCGCTTACATATAAACACGTTAGAACCTTGTCACAATAACCTCTGCTAGCCTGATGTATGAGAAATTGACTATTTTGACTTTGACAAGGTACAGAAATGCATACAAACACGGGACCGTACACGCGTTAGCTAAGTGAGCTTCAAACAAACACATAAGTATGGTGACTGTACATCTGAAAAGAGAAAAAAGAGTAGTCTTATCTTATCTTATTCTTAGTCTTATATTACTTCTATATGATGATGCGCGTTAACGTCCTTAGACTAATCTTATTATTCCGATGTAAAACCTAACTGCAAAGTAGGTACTCAGGGCTGCAAGTGATGTTAGTTAGTTAGTTAGTTAGACCTGAGATTTCCGCAATTAGCCTCATAGTTGGGCCATTGTACGTAGCAAGCGCTGAGGTACGTCAAAACTTCAGACACTAGGGTTTCCTTACGATGTTTTCCTTCACGTCGGCGAGTGGTATTCTTACTATTATTTCACAAATGTACATAACTTAGAAAACAAAGTCATTGGTACATGCCGGGGTTTGAACCCACGACCTCCCGATTGAGAGGCCGGCGTTCTACACCGCTCCGCTACCACCGCCCTGGGGCTGCAAGTGATGCAAATTACTTCAGCCAGATGTCGCTGCCTGTACGTAATACAGAGACTGTTGTAAAGAGGTTCGAAATTTCACTGATGCTGATGAGTCGCCCATTGGCTCAGTTGGTAAGAGCGCTGGCACGGATAGCCAGAGGTCACGGGTTCGAATCCCGGCAAAGTGGAAGTTTTAGCCTCTAAATAGATTTTTAATCTTATCTTAACATCTTTACTGTGACGCGCCTTAACGTCCCATGTTTGCAACTTGTCCACAACTTGGAGCTTGCATGTATGACGTCACGTGACGTGACGTCATTACGCGTCCCCCGGGACGAAGTTATGGCCAAGTTTCGGGCACGTCGATTTGGGCCACATTTCGCACTATTTCGGTCACGAAAGCAATTTTAGCGACTCTTGTAACTTTCACTGTAGCAAAGGACATTAGCTACGAAAAAAAACACTATTAATAATAAAGTCACGTAACAGTTCAAGAATCACACGTAGCGCCACCTGCCTGAGTGATCTTAAACGTAGGGCGCGTTCAGTGCATGGATGGGTGACCGTCTATGACTAACGCTAGTGGGATTTTTCCGAGCGGTTCCGCGCTTTGCAAGCCACGTTAAGCAGTTGGTGCCAGCTGCCGTCGAAAGATGAAAGTCTTTAAGCCAAGTCAGAGGCCTTAGGGCGGCTTGAAAACTTCTGTCAGTAAGACCCGCACTAGTCTTGCGAGCCTCGTAATATCAGCATAAATATAATCTGTGAAAATTTCAATTGTCTAGCTTTCACGGCCCGTAAGATATAGCTTGGTGTCAGATAAACTCACTTACGGACAGTGGAGTCTTAGTAATAGGTCCATTACCTCTTGGGTACGGAAGCCTAAAAGGTCCTAGGGGTTTTGCGAACATTTTTCGTTTTACAAATTTCGTGATTCACAAAAAAATATTACAAAGTTCATTTTACGTAAATCTGTCCAATAGAATCTGTAGGTCAATTACCCAAGTACCTATAGTCTGTTAGCTTTTAGAATATACCTCGGGCTCTAGAGTAGGCTTCGGTTTTCGCCCCAAGCATACGAGTCTAATACTACTTCCTGCTCTGTATTTCGAAATTAAGTGTCATTAGTTCCGATATTTAATTTTCTATTACACGAATATATCCAATTCTATCCAATAGTAGGTTTGGTTCCATTACCAGGTTAATTTGATGTAAGATTAAAATCTCCTATTTCGTAGTTTCGCGCTGCGATGGCAATTATACCTCGTACGAGCAAAGAAATGTCCACACAGCAAAAGTTGCCTATACAGCAAACCACATCCGTTCCCAGCTAATGTAACAAATGACCGCACCAAACGAGCTCCGATACGTTTTCGGCAAGTAGCTAAGACTAGGGTTGCCAGTGATCGAGATTTGTCCGGATATTTCCAAAGTTTTGATCTCCGGACGTTACATTACATAAACTGAAGTGGCAGTGGGCGAGGCACATGGCTCGGAGAACTGATGGCCGTTGGGGCAGAAAAGATCTGACCTGGCGACCGCGGGCAAGACGACGCAAAGTGGGCAGGCCTCTCAAAGATGGTCTGACGATTTGGTTGGTTACAGTGGCGGGGAGTCGCTGGATGCGGGCGGCGCAATACCGGGAAATCCATGAGAGAGACCTATGTACTGCTGCGGGCATTAAATCGCTGATGAATATGATGATTTCTAAGTCATTAATAAAAAAAATTTATAAAGAATAACATTTTAGAATGATAACAATTGTCAAACGAGCTCAGAAACAGTAGATGAATAGAGGAACGCTGCAGTGCGTGAAACATTGTTTTAGATGGAGTAAGCTTGCCCAGCGCCTACACCATACAGACAGCTTACCTATAAAAAGGGGTAAAACACCTTTTTTGATATTAATGGAAGAGACCCGTACCCCAGCAGTGGGAGCATACGAGAAGTTGATTTAAATATCGATATTTCTATCATTATCTGCTAACATTTCTCAATCAAAATTTAAATTTAGGTCACCCGTTCCAAATTTCTTTTGAATTTTCACTGACTACTTCACTTTTGACCAAACACTACCAGAGACAGTGTTTTTGAAGTCACATTTATTTTATTATTAATCACAAGAACCTTTTTATTGGCGCCCAACGAGGAACGCCACACCACAAAGCCCTGGTTTGAAATATTCTCCAGGTAATTCGGTATTCCAATCTGGCAACTCCGCAAACAACACCCGTATTGTTTGGACATAAATGAGTAATAGGAAGGTTTTTTCAGACTGAAATATGAACGTACGTGACGCGAGAGGAACTAGGCAGAAAGTTCAGGTCATTACTCATAGAGTATAACAGGATATAGTGGCGTGCAGAGAAATTGGGCCCACTTCCTTTGGCGCGACGACGGGGAAATACTAATCATGGCGGGTCGTTGTATTTTTTTATGTAGCCTATTATACGTCTCGCTGCCAGGGCACAAGTCTTCTCTCAGAAAGAGAGAGTACGGGTTACATTAACGCGTGCGCACCGCAGATTGGCAATTTCAAGCGCTGAGGTAGTTAAACACCGTAAAGACTCAGGTTTCTTCACGAAATTTTCCATCACAGTTAGCGAGCTACTGTAACTTCACAAATGTATATAACTTAGAAAACATAGTCACTTAGAAAAAGTTCTTGGTAGAAAAGTTCTCTTAATTTCGATTCTAGGAAGCCCAACATCTTTTACAAGGTTAACTACGTAATGATATTATTTATGCAGCGTCCAGTGGTACCTATCTCACACAAAATGGATAAAGGGATCATTTAGAGGCTGCAGTGTTTGGGACATTGTTTTTAGATGGAGTAGGCTTACCCAGCACCAATTACATCCTGCGGGCTTAGTCGGCCTAGCCTATTGGAAATACATGTCAAAACATGAAGAGTTTCCTCACGATGTTTTCCTTCACGGTTAGGGTGTGGTATTGCTACTACAAATTCGCAAATTAACTCGAAAAATAAACAAAGTCATAGATACATGCCCACACTGGGAATCGAACCTTACTGTTTTATTGTTTTAAAGTGTGTATTGATTTTATTTGGTCCAATGAACACTTTTTTACTTTTACTTTACTAACCTGACTAGGGCGGTGGTAGACCAGTGGATAGAAAAATGGACTTGGAGGCAAGAGACAGGGTTGTAACACATAGAATGTGGCGCTGTTAAATGTAAATTAGATAGAACGCAGACAGGATCCACTGTCTGTGTCCCACGTATCCACTGTTCTATATAATTTATTAATTAAATACAAAATCACATTTAAAAAAACATTAATTGGGTGTCGTATCCGGAATTTTAAACCTCCAATTAATCCGTACAATTTCCTCGGCCGCAACTGCACGAGGTCGGTATGCATTGCTGCACTGTACCTCGGACGTGCGGTGCACCGTTATCCGTCCTGGCATGTGTACTGCGCTGCAACGCGATACGAGATAAGGCAATAAAACATCCACCTTATAGATTCCCTGCCCCACGTGGTGGGAGCGAGTGAGATGAACGCTCGTCTCATAAGCGATAAGGGTTGGGTTCGATCTTAAGATAGGAATTGGTGTTTGTTAGTTACGTGCGACGAAGGAACGTGGCAGACTAACTCACTCACGGCCACATATAATAATAAATAATATTGGCCTTTTTGCATCTTTAAAAACCTATTTAGAGGCTAAAAATTTCACCCATGCCGGGATTCGAACCCGCAACCTCTGGCTATCCGTGCCAGTGGGTTAGTGCATTAAAAATAAAAATAGTATAATCTTTTTGCATCTACTTAATGAGATGATTTATACAGCGTCCAGTGGTATCTTCACTCACACTAGATGGGTGAAGGGACCACTCCGATGCTGTAGTGCCTGGGACATGGTTTTATAGATGATGTAGACTTGTCCAGCACCTATACCACATATATACGGCCACATATAGTGTCTTAGTATAGAAGTGTCAGTACTGTGTGTACTAATTACATGTATGTAAATGAAATTAAATGAAAAGGTTTTATTCAAAGTAGCGGAGAAACTGCGGCTGAATGGACGTTACAAGTCAAACTAGGTGTCCATTTCAAAGTCTAGGTCATTTTGGAGAAAAAATGGACAAAAAACTCCAAACTTAGTCTTTTTAAAAGTCCTTGATTAACAGAGCTTACATAATTTTTACCAAAGTTATCGACATAGCTCAGAGAATTAGCAAGCTGAAGTGGCAGTGGGCTGGCCATATCTCGCGAAGAACCGACAACCGTTGGAGCAAACGTGTCCTTGAGTGGAGACCGCGACTCCGCAAACGTAGTGTGGGACGCCCTCGAAAAACTGCAGGCAGATGCTGGATGCGGCAAGCTGAAGACAGGGCGCTATGGCGCTCATTAGGGGAGGGCTATGTCCAGCAGTGGACTAGTATAGCCTGACGATGACGATGACATAATTATTAATAAATTCATGCACTGTACATGCTTTAATTACAGACATCATTATCAAGTAAATAATCCTTAATTATAGTAGCTCTTTTGGCAATAAGTGTACTTTACACATTTTTTGAACCGCGTTTCAGTCAAACTTTGTGCTGACATTTCAATACTCTGGAGTAATTTAAGACACGAAGATTGCTGCTAGAACTTCACAGACGTACCTAACTTGAAAAACAAGTCATTGGTACATGCCCGCACTGGGAATCGAACCTGGGCCTCTCACTGCCCACTGGGCTACCGCCGCTCAAACAGAGTTGGACAACTCATATTCAAATTGTTTTGATGAGTAGGAATAATCCTAAGTAAACCTTAATAACCTTACCCTTAAGTTTGGTGGCATAATATTCCGCATTTCCCAACAATATCCCTGCACAAAAGCATTTCTCTTAAATCCGCTATAAATCCACTTAAAGCTAAGCTCCCGTTGTATCCAGCTACTTGCTAATCCTCTTTAAAGCATCTTTGTCTGTGGGAGTGAAACAGATGTATAGTGATATCTCGCTCGTCGAGTGGAGCCATGTTATGTTTAATTTATTTTTGTGACGTAATGAAGTCGTTGTTTGTATGAGTATGTCTTTTCGTTTTAAATAAATATTAGGATATACTGAGGTTTCTCTCAGAGAGAAAGTATGGACTGGATCACCACGCGTGCCCACCGCCGATTGGCAATGTCAAGCACTGAGATAAGTGAACAACTCAGACAGTCGGGTTTTCCGACGGTGTTTTCCTTCACAATTAACAAATGATGTTGCTCCTATAACTTCGCATGTGGGTGTTTTTGTAAAAAATAACGTATTTTAAAAAGATTGTTATAGTGCGACGGAGCGTCTAACGATAAAAGGTAAGTAAATTCAGAGGCCAAAACTGGTACACGGACCCTAATTACACTATAACAAACGGCCGAGAAAAGTCCGTATGCGAGCGTAAAAAGTTACTGCCTCTTAACTGCACTTGAGTTTACGACTCATAAAGGCACTTAACAGAGGAACACCCTTTTGGCAGTATTATGTGTGGACCCGTCTTTATTTTTAGCAAACTAGGCGCCCGTAAAGATATATCTGAAATTAGAGATAGGCGAAGTGTAAGCGACCGTTGATATTATGATGAATTCAAAAATGGAAATTTACTTAATCATCATTGCTGGAAACTTGACGCCGACTAAAGAGTCATAGCCTATAGAGCCTTGAAGAGTCGTAATAATAGCGTGACACTGGCCGAATCACGCAAAGACTTCAAAAGAAGTAGCCAGCCATTTGGTAGACGGTCTAAAACAAAACCTAAATTTAAATTTCGAACTCTGTTGGCGCTTGAAAACGTTCCATTTACTATTGTGTGGAAGCGCGTTTCTTTTTTCTTCTTGCCAGCCAGCTGTTGGCAGTTCGCCACCGTCGGCGTTGCCTTCAAAACGTGACGTGCGGTTTAGTTTTTTTAAGCGGCATCCACGCTGTAAAATGACGTAGGTAGCTTACGTTGTCAGTGCAATGGTAGGTGCCACTTACGGCGTGAGTGAAAAGGCTTTTTCTGGATTTTGTGGGTTAACATTTGAGCTGGAAATATCTAGACGATTTTAGCGACGGCGGTGTTATTTTAAAACGTAGAGCCCTGTCGGAACTTTGATGTTTAGGTAATAGCCTGGTTTTTTTTCTGGCACAAATGTGGTATGTCCAAGTAAATCTCTCTAAAGTAAATCTCATCTCGCTAAAACTGTGAAAAAAACATCGTGAGGAAACCTGAGTGACTGAGCGTATTCAAATACCTCAGCGCTCGCTAATCCGCGCTGGGAACGCGTGGTAATTAAGCCCATACACTCTCGCTCTCTGAGAAATGGCCTTTTATAGACTACATACAAAAATGCACTAAAATCAACCACTGAAATTGTTTTTAATAAAAGAATAGGAGAGTACACGTAACAAGATAAATGAACACGGTATTTTGTTTCTCTACGACTAATGTTATGGATAATATAACCAGCAGAAAAGACAATACAGTCACGTGACACTGAAACGCGTCATAAAAACGAACTTAAAGTATGACGTCAGTCCCTCACGTAACGCCTTATAATGTAAGAAGCTCTCATCAATATTTGAGTGATATCATAAAAAATATAACATAATTTTTTTCGCATCTGCACCCTTATGAGAAAATATATTTTTAATAGGTTTTTATTATTATATTAACTTCCAATAGCTAACTAGACGACGTAGCGCATCTGCCTACCATGCGTGAGGTCCCGGGTTCGAATCCCGGCATGGGTGGAATTATTAGCCTGTAAATAGGTTTTTAAACATCTCAACATTCTGCCCCCGATAGTTGAAAGGGCGCATATAACATTTTTTTCCGAAATTGAGTTATATACATTGTTGGAATCAGCAAAAAAAGGCGCATCGGCCATTATTTTTTATTTTTTGCTATCTCGCTTTATAGCGATTTTCTGTAGTAGAAATGGGCGCATATGCATCAAATTTTTTGACTAAATGGAAGATGAAAAGCCGAAATTAATGTAAACTTAGTAGAATAGCCGCATTTGCACATATACGCCTTTGAGCTTCATAGTTATTACTATTTTCATGATCGGAAGTTTAATAGGCGCTTATTCGATATCGTTTTTAATGCTTAATAGATAGGTCGCAAGTGACCATTTGCGCCTTAGACGCTAGTTGGAACGTATTATACCTACTAAGTAGAAAAGTCAACATCTGCCACATGCGCCCTTACTACTTCGTATTTTATATTTTCTTCGATGCGCATCTGCCAGATACGTCGTATGTTCTTAAAATAAATAAAGGGCTGAAATTATTGTTTTTTTACTCACAAGTCAAGATGAAACCTACAATAGACGATCATAGGTACTTTTCAACTTAGCCAAGGGCTATTAGATTGATAATGGATATTTGTGCCTAAAGTGCCTACTTAAATGCGCCTTTTCTTTCTAGGAAAATATTTAAAATTATACACTTGGTACTAGGGTTAAAAGTAATAAAAAGCGCATACGAAATTGATAGGGCGCATGTAGCGATATGCGCCTATTCAATTAATTATGTCTCATTGCTTCATATTTTTTAAACTAAAATGAAAAGGATTTTTTGAGATTTTGCATATAATATATTTAAAATATACCTATCGTACTATAGCAATTGAAAGATAATCATGTTAACTATTGTTCGACATCTTCAAAAATATATTTCTTCGTTTAACTAACAGACAGCAAACAATTTAAGTTTTTTAATGCATTAACCCGTGCTAAGGAACAAATTTAAAAACTTATTTAGAGGCTAAAAATTTCACCCATGCCGGGATTCGAACCCGCAACCTCTGGCTATCCGTACCAGCGCTCTACCAATTGAGCCAATGGGCGACTCACGGCATCAGTGAAATTTCGAACCTCTTTACAATATTCTCTGTATTACGTACAGGCAGCGACATCTGACTTAAGCAAATTGCATTACTTACAGCCCCGACTACCTACGTTGCAGTTAGGTTTAACATCGGAACGATATCACTGTACCCACATGATTACACTATTTTTATTTTTAATGCACTAACCCGTGCTAAGGAACAAATTTAAAAACCTATTTAGAAATAAAAAAATCAATAGTGTAATCAATTTGCTTAAGTCAGATGTCGCTGCCTGTACGTAATACAGAGAATATTGTAAAGAGGTTCGAAATTTCACTGATGCCGTGAGTCGCCCATTGGCTCAATTGGTAGAGCGCTGGTACGGATAGCCAGAGGTTGCGGGTTCGAATCCCGGCATGGGTGAAATTTTTAGCCTCTAAATAGGTTTTTAAACAATATAACAGAACAACAGCAACATAGGAAACAGAAGGCCAATTACAAGTCACCACTTATAAATACAGTATATTAAGACAAACAGATAAACAAACAGACAAACAACACAATCATAAACAACAGATTACAGGTAACACAAACATCGGACATACCACAGAATATTGTATGTACCAATTTAGAGACAAATTTGTACAGTGTTTCTTGTTTTAACATAATGTTGTACTTATGTATACTACGCATATATATATTAATCGCTGAAAAATTCGCATCAAGTCTAGATTTTAGACTAAACACCGAGGAATTAAACAAGTCTATGTCAGTACTCTTCGCCAATTTTAATAAATTGGCGAAGAGCATTGACATAGAGCTATTACAGACTCTCCATAAATATGAATTTTGTCTGTATCTTGTTGAGACACTGTCCAGACAGAATACCGGATTATTTCGTCGTGACCTATGCGGGACATAGAACTCTTTACAATATTCTCTGTATCTCGTACAGGCAGCGACATAATAAATATTCATGTCCATAAATATTATTATTAATATTACCAAGCGTGCCCACCGCGGATTGGACTTCAAACGCTGAAGCATTTGAACACCTCAGGCACTCAGCTTTCCTCACGATGTATTCCTTCGCATATCGAGTGGTATTGCTACTATAAAGAGTTTAATGTTGAGATTTTTAAGTGTTTAAAAACCTATTTAGAGGCAAAAAGTTCCACCCATGCCGAGACTCGAACCCGCGACCTCTGGCTAACCGTGCCAGCGCTCTCCCAACTAAGCTAATGGGCTAATGAGCTAAAATTGTCCTTTGCACGTATTAGTGCATTAAAAAGAAGTTGGGAGAGCGCTGGCACGGTTAGCCAGAGGTCGCGGCTAACCGTGCCAGCGCTCTCCCAACTGAGCTAATGGGCGACTTACAAGCATCAGTGAAATTTCGAACCTCTTTACAATATTCTCTGTGTTACATACAGGCAGCGACATCTGGCTGAAGTAATTTGCACCATATATAAATGTTACCTAATGAAAAAGTCTCGGTAAACGAAACATTTCTGTTTGTCTTTGATTATTATTTTCTGTTTACGCGAGCAAAATAATGTGAGATTAAAGCGTTTTCATCTTGTTCAAAAGTAACGTCGGCCACTGCCGTAAAATACGGTGGCTCTTATTAACTGTGACATAAATCCTTTAATTGATCGAGAAATTCTTCTGCAGATTCGGCTTACTGTACTTTGTCTAGACGGCTGGAAAGACCCAGCGGTTCATTCCAATCTTGGACTTGGATTAAATAATGGTTTCTCGTACTTTGACAGTCTGTGAAATAATTTGTTAACAGTGGTTATATTTTTTTTAATGCACTAACCCGTGCTAAGGACAATTTGAAAACCTATTTAGAGGCTAAAAATTCCACCCATGCCGGGATTCGAACCCCCGACCTCTGGCTATCCGTGCCAGCGCTCTTTCCAACTGAGCTAATGGGTGGCTCATCGGCATCAGTGAAATTTCGAACCTCTTTAAGTGGTTTACAGACTGTTAAAGTTAAAGGCTAAGTACGAGTAGGATTCGCTCCGTGAAAATTCGACGAAATTATTTAAACTGTCTCTAGGGAGTATTTTAGAGAGTCATGTTTCTATATTATTTTTTTAAGTAGGCTATGTACGTCCCACTGCAGGGCACTGACCATCTCTCAGAGGAGTTTGGGCTTAATTACCACGCGTTCCCACCCCGGACAGGCAATTTCGAGCACTGAGGTATTTGAACACCTTTTTAATATATATTTATAATACCTATGTTGTGATAGTTATTAGTATATATATTTTATGTCTTTTTATATATAATTATTATCTATTATAAGTATATAGTGTATATTTAGGTACTTACGTATATATATATATATATATATATATATATATATATATATATATATATATATATATATATATATATATATATATATATATATATATATATATATGTACTTATTGAGTACTTGTCAGCTTATCTAATTTTAACTAAGTATCTCTTCCGTTTTGTGTCGAATGCCTACCATTTAATCTCTTGCACCATCTGTGGTTGACTGGTAGAAAATGCTTATAGCATTAAGTCCGCCACATTGCCATTGTATTTTTTTTACTTATGTGCAATAAACGTATTAATAACAATAATACCACCCCCGACGCTCAGGTTTTCTAACGATGTTTCAACGATATTATTTATAAAAATAAATAATTATTCCAGCCAAAGCAACATCAAATAACATAACATTGCGATGCAGGAAGAGACCCGTGCCCTAACAGTGGGGACATACAAGGGACACATATGATTAATTTATCGATATCAATATCGATAAATTAATCATATAACATTAATTTTTTACAATTTTTCGATGTTTCGGCACATCTTCAAGTACCGTGGTCTCGGAAGACTGAGGTGAAAGGCGTTTTTTTGAAATCATTAACTGTTATTACCCTCGGCAAAAATTACAAAAGAAATCCTGAAGTTACGTTCCACAATAGGCAAACCAATTATTTTACATAAAGTAAATGTGCAGTATGAGGGGGTTTTCAGGGCTCCTTCAATAATTTATTTAGTTCGTTTAAAAAATGCAAATTAGTTTTATTTGAATAGACGTTAAAATTCGAATGGTAACAGACAAGCGAGTAGAGTAGTGAGTCGATAAAACAATGTAGATCCCCAGCGATAGAGGTGGAGGTATTTTTAATTCCTATTTTCGGTAATAGATAGCGATAGGTGTTGCACCGCCGTGAATCTCTAAAAGATGGCTCCAGGCATCAAGTCGTAGAGAGTAGTTGCGCTGACAATAAACAATATTGATTGAGTAAAATCCGTGTAAATACACTTTTTATTAAGTCTCTCAGTTGCAATCACTATAAAATATCGATGTAACTGTGTGCGAACATCGCGAGTCGTGAAGAAATACAAAATTACCAAACAACGAAGTGTACAGGAAGTGCCCCGGTAATAAAGTTTCCGGAAACTAGAACGCCCTAGTCAGACCCAGTTTAAACTTTAAGTTCACACCCTCACAGCTTTACGGTCAACAAACAGTTGAAGATAACTCTCTAGCCCCCACGAAAATCAATATTTTCATATACCATTAAAAGTGAAGGCTAACATCGTGAGGAAATCTGAGTGTCTGAGGTGTTTAACTACCTCAGAGGTCGCGGGTTCGAGTCCCGGCATGGGTGGAATTTTTTGTCTCTAAATTGGTTTTTAGGATTTAATCAAGTTCATGGACCCATTAAGACCAGGGTAGAATTTTTTGCCTCTAAATTGGTTTTTAGGATTTAATCAAGTTCGTGGACCCATTAAGATCACTGCGTCTACTCCAATCAGTTACGTTAAGAGAGAATTTGCTATACAAATGTCACAGCGCGCAAAGTACAAAATTGCGCGAGTATTAGCAGTGCTACTCTAATTTAAAAACCTTTTCTTTACAAATAACCCGTAGCGCGCTACACAGGTACCGACTCCAGTATTGTTCGATACAGATCAGTGTTTGCTAGGAGTACCGCGGTCGGATATTGAGTGCTGGGTTTGTTCACTCGCCGGAATACTCTGGAGACTCTAGATTATTTTTATGTAGCCTATAAACGTTCCCTTTTAGGGTATAGGCCTTCTCTCAGACAGTATGGGCTTAATTACCAGGCGTGCCCACCGCGGGCAGGCCATGTCAACCGCGGAGGTATTTGACACACTCAAACACACAGGCGCAGTCGGGTGCAGGATGGGTGACTGTCCTGTGACTACCGCTAGTGGTATTTATTCAGAGCGTGCTTCGCAAGGCACGTTAAGTCATTGGTGCCGGCTGTTACGCAATGGCAGTCGCTAGCCATGTCAGAGGCCTTATGGGCGGCTTGATAACTTCTGACAGTAAGGCCCGCCTCTGTCTTACAATCCTCCACCAACCCGGACTTGGCAGGAAGAGACCCGTGCCCCAGCAGTGGGGACATACAAGGGTTGATCGAGAAGAGATACTCAGGTCTCCTCATGATGTTTTGCAAAGGCATTAGGTATTGGTAGTGCTGCTGCTTGACGACCTCTGTGGCGTCACAGAGGTCGTCAATAATAACTAACTGTCAATATATAACTATGTATGGGAACTGAACGAATAAAATGAACTAAAAACGCTCTCAGCTCTCAGAGTAAGGTCCCAGCTACACACCCCTCTGCTCCAATCTGGCTCCTGTTTACATTAGCCGTTATTAGATTGAATGCCTGAAACTTACTGTTTTCTGAATGGAAAGCTTCGGCTCTCAGGAACAGCTCTCCCCTGATATCATGCTGGAATTCGTATAACTATATAAAATAAAATAGCTTATAAACGCTCGTCTAACTAATCAAGGAATAAATGAAAATGAAAATTCTTAATTGTACTAAAAGCAAATTTGTACAAAGGCGAGCTTAATACTATATAGTATTTTTTCTAGCTAACCCACGAGGATGCGGACAGTGGAAGGGATAGATGCCAGTAAACAATATAACATAAGATAACATAATAATATTCTTTATGCGGTTGACTGGTAGAAAATGCTTATGGCATTAAGTTCGCCGCATTGTACACTTTTATGGTGCAATAAAGTATTAATAATAATAATAATAATAATAAAAACAACGAATATAAAATGATTACAAATATACATAGTACAATTGGCTGCCTTATGGCTAAAAGCAATTTCTTCCAGACAACCTGACGATGGAAAGTACAATATAATACTAATACAAGTCATCAATAGACATTTGACGCCCACTGCAGGTCTCCCTCATAGTTTTCCAAGCTGCACGGCTTATAAAAATTACTTATACTACCTAATTAATACTAATCGTACATAGGTGCAGGATGGGTGACCGTCCCGTTACTACCGCTAGTGGCATTTTTTCCGAGCGCTTCCGTGCTTCGCTAGGAACGTTAAGCCGTTGGTGCCGGCTGTCATGTAATGGCAGTCGTTAAGCCGTGTCAGAGGCCTTATAGGCAGCTTGATAACTTCTGACGGTAAGGCCCGCCATTGTGCTACAATCCTCCACCAACCCGGACTTGGCCGCCGTGGTGGAGTATGGCCTAACCTTCCTGCGATGCAGGAAGTGACGCGTGCCCCAACAGTGGGGACATACAAGGGTCGATATCTATAGGCTAAGTACCAAGAGAATAGTTTTTATCCGTATCATGGAATACATTGCAGGTGACGATGTGTGTAAACGGAAATAAATTACTAAACGCTTGCCACACCCCAACAGTTAGTTACCATCGCCTATAGAGGCCCAAAAAACCTAAAGTGGGGATCAGAACTGGAGTCCCTGGATCTATGGATGGACTACGGAAAAAAAAAACCTATCTAAAATCACGAAAAAGGCAAGAAAGTGGAAAAAAAAACACTAACACTAGCTGTTAGAATAAGATTAAGAATAACAATAGCTGTACGAACGTGTGCGTACGATACCACCTGTACTTAAGATGTATATTTGTAAGCAAACTGTACAAATGGAGTATGGAGAGAAAGGGACAAATAATATTCAAACCAGAAAACAAAAGGCACAGACTCCGAGTCTGTGGAAACAAGCTGTAGGTATTTTATAAAAAAAAAGCAAATAATACCCTAAGTGCTACCATTTGCTCTCTGAATACACTCAAACGCAACAGGTGTGAGCTGCGACCAGTCGGCTGTGACTTGCCGCACGATTTGACTTGGTAAGCGATATTCACTTGAAAATAAAATAAGAATCATTTATTCATGAAAATGTGTAAACATATAAAGGCTCACAAAAATACGTATAATCTGTAAGTAGGGGGGTGTTGATATATTTTCGAGGATCAAAATTAAAAAGTTTGTAACGGTGCAAATCTTTTTACACTATGTAATATATATTTTTCTTTATGTCCTGAATATGTTATAAGAAGACTAAGTAGAAAATACATTTATTATATTTTTTTGTAATACTTACTAATAGAACAAAACGTAAACTTAATTTGAATAAAAATTATAACAGAAACAAAAAAAATAATCAAAGTCAAAATCTTACTTTTTATTGCATCTTTTGCAGAAATGCTTATCGTATAGATAGACAGGGAAGATGTTCAGTTTAATACTGAACATCTTCCCAAGATGGTTCTTTGAGAATACTACATTGCTGCGTTATCGATTCATTCTGGTAATAAACGTAGCTATGTAACATAATTACTTTAAATAGTTTTTAAACTAAAACTTGTAACGGTGCAAACGTTTTTACACCATTTTTATTTCCTTTTCTTTCTATCATTTTCAAATATTTAAATAAAAAATAAAAATGGTGTAAAAAGGTTTGCACCATTACACTTTTTAGTTTAAAAACTATAACGCAGCAAGGTAGTATTCTCAAAGAACCATCTTGGAAAGATGTTCAGTATACGATAAGCATTTCTGCAAAAAATTCGATAAAAAGTAAGATTTTGACTTTGAATTATTTTTTCTGTTTATGTTATAATTTTTATTCAAATTAAGTTTAGGTTTTGTTCTATTAGTGAGTATTAGAAAAAAACATTCATAATATTAATGTATTTTCTACTTAGTTTTCTTATAAAATATTCAGGATATAAAGAAATATGTATATTACTTGAGGCCGAGTTAATAATTTTAATTACAAGTCATTAGTACAAAATTGAACAATTAAGAAGAAGAAAGAAATTGTAGAATTCGAATTCTGCGAAAGTTGCCGCTATCCAGAACATAACATAACCACAAGCCAGTATCCCAGAGGGGTAGGCAGAGACCAGAGAATGCCACTTGCCACGAGCCTCACAGATCACCTTCGCTTCATCAAAGTTCATAAGTCGTTGCAAGCAAGCACGCCGCTTTCGGGTACATTGTATCTTCCCTTTTTGCTAATAGATTTCCTATTTGACAACCTCTGTGGCGTAGCGGTAGCGCATCTATCTACCATGCAAGAGGTCCCGGGTTCGAATGCCGGCTGGGAACAAAAAACCCAGGTCTTGGATGTTTACATGTTTGTGATGTCGTTGTTTCTGGTTCCCACGACACAGGGTATCCTAGTGTGGGGCCAGAAGCAATGTATGTGCCTGTATGTAAATGATATGTTATGTTATTTGGTCGAAGGATGTTCGCCTGGGACGTCCCTTACCGGTCCCTCCAGCACATTCATTGTAAAATTCTGATAATTTAGCGCCACACATGACTTGCGTCATCGTACCACCATGCAAAACTTTTTGTAAATTTCAGGTACCACGCAAAAACCACTCTTAGCAACCCTCCAGCTTTACTCTTTAAAGAAGATGACCTCGTAACACACAAGCGTATCATAAAAAAGCAAGTTGCTCTAAAACCCAAGCATTCAGCTACAAAAATAAAATTGTCACAGAGAATAATTGCCTTAGAAACATCTGCGACAACTGTTCCCACTCATACAGTTGGACTATTAAAAAAATCTCACACAAAGCGCTTCTTTGACATTAGAAACAGCTGTTCCTGGAGACTGGAGCTTTGTTCGCCTTGTCTAAGTCATTAGTTGACCAGAGAAAAAGTCTAGCGTCTTTGTCGTCGAGTAGCTATCTCGCTGACCTGCAGATCCCATACGCTTGGCTGAGCCTTTGGGTCACCAATCACTTAACAAATGGATCCGACTGTTTGTCCCAGACGTTCTAATAACATATTTGAAAGAAACAGATGCCCCTCCCCAAAATTCAGGCAGTTGACACCTAACTAAAAGTTCGACATTCTGAAGCTCTTAGTTTAACGGTCGAAAGTTGCGAGAGTATTGATAAGATGATGTTTAATAGTAGATTATGCATTAAGGGAATAAAACCATGTATTACGTCATGGGCGGTATATTGAACCCTGAGCGGAGCAAAGGACTCCGAGTTAACTCCCGAGCGCAGCGAGGGAGTTAAATTTTAACTCCTGAGCGAAGCGAGGGAGTTATGTAGAGTCCTGAGTGAAGCCAGGGGTTCATACCGCCCGAGACTAAGACATGTTTTATTCCAGAGGTGAATACTCTACTTTTCACACCATCTGGGAGACAATAAAATTTTTCTTTTTTTTATTGGTGTTTCGCGCGGTCACACGACACAGTAGTTCAGAAAAAAAAAGAAAAAAGGGGTGAGTTTCGAACAACAATTCGAATTTCGAATTGCAATGCGGGGCTTCTTCATAGTTTTCATGCGAATTTTGACATTCTAAATTCAAATCACTTTATTCCCTAGGGAAATTCTTCATTATTATTGCCCTCGAGAGACAAGGCTATGCTTTACGATGATATTTGACGGTACGTAATAAGGCATTGTCGAGCAGAAGGTGTGAAAAAAATCTTAGATTTCCTAACGACGATTTGCTGTACTTCGTGTTTTCAGCACTTCTACTTTCCAAGCTTAGGCCCTCACGGCTCACGAATGTTATTATGACTACCGACATAAAGATTAGACATATTCTCGACCACCAAACAAAAACTGAAAAGTATAAGTATAGTTCCTGTCAAGAATAACTTCAAAACAAAACATAAATAACAAAACGAAAAAAGAGATAATTTGCAAGTAAGAAAAATTTGACAGTAGTAGTGTTTCGTCAAAAAGTGTAAAGTAGTAAATGCAAAGATAAAAAAAACCTAGAATAAGTGACATTAAAATTTTGATTTTAAATGATAGGACTGAATGAAAGAAATATCAAAAACTAGCTGACCCAACGTACTTCGTACCGCCTAAAATTCAATTCTTTATTTTTTTTATCTTTCTCACCGTAAGAACCATCCTCGTACTTCAAGGAATATTCTAAAAAAAGAATTAGCCAAATCAGTTCAGCTGCTCTCGAGATTTGCGCTTACCAACACATTCGGGGATTCATTTTTACATTATAGAAGATAGTGTAAAAAGAAACTAGCACCGTTACAAAGTTAACTAAACAAGCATAGAAATTTAGTCTATATCACGACAGAAACCGTTTATTCCATTTTGTTCTGTCGCTGGCACGCCGCCGGAAGAAATGGCCCATAAAACTCCACTCCAAGACGCCGATAGAACTCCAGTCTTCAGGCGTTCATAATCGTTTGTTACCTTCGCCCTCAACTCAAATTGGGTCAGATGTTTGCCAGTAAGTTTTAAAATTAAAGAGGGTGTGTAAAAGTATTTTAAATTTCGAACGTCTAAAATTGGACTTGGAACGCGCCGAATCTTTGAATTAAAAAAACGAGGAGGTTCTCAATTCGACGCGTATTTTGTTGTAGTCTTGCTTAATTTTGTCACAACTTTTTTCTGTTCAAATTCATATGCCCTATTAGTCCTGACTCAATTTGTTAAAGATCTGTCGAAGAATGTTTCTTCAGAAAACCTTTTCTTTAACAAAAAAAACAACCACAGAGCGAAAACGCAAAAAATACCTTCATTACAATTAATTTCATAAAAAAATTAAGTACATTTGGTTAATACTCCTTTTTGAACACTACTGGACAAAAATGAGTGCAACTCTTCCTACTATCAAAATCAGGTAATGAAATTAAATAGGTGAAAAAAACCATCATGAGAAAACTTGAGAGTCTGAGGCGTTCAAATACTTCAACGCTTGAAATTGCCAAACCGTGGTGATCACGCGTGATAACTAAGCTCATACTTACTCTCTCTCTCTCTCTCTCTGAGAGAAGGCCTGTGCCTTGCACTAGATTGTTTATAGGCTACATAAAAATTATAGGCACCCTCTACAAAATACTATTCACTAGACAAAACATAAACTCACGCTTGTATCCCAGAGGGCCAGACCAGACCAGGGTCTGCCACTTGCCACGATCCTGCCATATTTCATTCGAACTTCCTAATAGGTGTTAGATAACCTTCATAATTAGAATTTTTAGTCGTGATGATACTAATATTATAAACGAGAAAGTTTGTAAGGATGGATGGAATGTTTGTTACCTTTCACGAATAAACTACTGAACGTATTATAATGAAACTTTACAATAATGAGGGCTTTTCAATGACAGCTGTGAGTTGATTGCATTAAAAAAAGCTAGATGGCGCTGCAAGGAGAACAAATGTCACCCATCATAGGTTTTATCGCGTTTCATGTTGTACGCTCAGATTATTATTTGTGATAATAAACATCTCTTTGTAGTCTGTGATCTAAGCTGAACTATGTTTCAAAACTGTTGAAATTTTAAAGTTTTGAAGTATTTTCACTTTGTTCATTACATACGTACGTGAATTGTGTCTTAACTAATGGCTAGCCCGTGCATTGAGCATTTTTGTAAAAACATAGGCACTCACCGTTTTCCTAAATTATGTAAATATTGACATTATACGACGTCAGCACCATCTATCGGTAACTTGCGGTACTGTTTTTTGTTTTTAATGGCGCTTTGAAAAGCCCTCATTAGCGGAGCGGTGCAGAACGCCGGCTTCTCACGCTGACTGTAAAGGAAAATATCGTAAGGTATAGTCTGTTAGCTTTTAGAATACACCTCGGCTACTATCGGATAGAACCGATTATATTGCAATAGGGTAAGGTATTATTTTGTATTGTTATTTATAACTTTACATAACTTTTCAAATAGTGAAGAAAAGTTTCACACAGAGCAGAAAGTAGCATTGCACTCATGTGCTTTCGACGAAAACCGATGCCTACTCTAGAGCCCGAGGTATATTCCAAAAGCTAACAGACTGGACTGGAGTGGACACTTGGCCAGGCGTAATGATGGCAGATGGACGAAGGCAGTGACAGAGTGGCGGCCGTGGGAGGGGGAACGGTCGGTGGGCAGACGAGCAGCCAGATGGTCAGATGACCTATGTAAAGTGGCCGGTAAACAGTGGATGAGACTAGCGCGAGACCGTGCTGGTTGGCGTGGAAATGAAGAGGCCTATACCCAGCAGTGGGGTTTACCGGGCTGATGATGATGATGATGAACAGACTGGAACCCTAAAATGTGAAGTGTTAACGTACCTCAACGCTTGCTACGTACAATGGCCCAACTATGAGGCTAAGTGGGGAAACCTCAGGTCTAACTAAGTAACTACGATCAAAGGGCAAGACGAACAGTAACCAAAACCGACATGCGAGCACGCAACTACTAATGAATGTTAATGAAGGGAAATAAATCTGTCAGGATCATGGCAAGTGGCAAACCCTGGACTCTGCCTACCCCTCCGGGATACACACGTGAGTTTTTGTTATGTTGTTGTTATCAACCCTTGTATGTCCCCACTGCTAGGGCACGGGTCTCTTCCTGAATCGCAGGAAGGTTAGGCCATACTCCACCATGGGGGCCAAGTCCGGGTTGGTCGAGGATTGTAAGACAGTGGCGGCCCTTACTGTCAGAAGTTATCAAGCCGCCCATAAGGCCTCTGACATGGCTTAACGACTGCCATTACATGACAGCCGGCACCAACAGCTTAGCGTGCCTTGCAAAGCACAGAAGCGCTCGGAAAAAATGCCACTAGTTTTAGTCACGAAATGGTCACCCATCCAGTACTTGACCGGGCCTGTTGTTGCTTAACCCAAGTTATTGATTCATTCTGCTAGGCCACGAGCGCTTCAGCAGTAGTACAAGATGGTCACTCAAGCCAAGGTACACATACAAATCGAGCTTCTATACCAAAACAGCTTTCTATAAAAAGTATTCGGCGTCTTCGCCAGAAATCTTTTGAAGTCTATTGCGCAAACAAAATTACGCGAATCATTGATCCGAATAAATGATTGCGTTCAGATCTTCGCGAAGGACGGTCAAATAATAGACGAAAATGTGACCGATGAGGTGTAAAACGAAATAGTGGAACAATACAAATTGAATCATACCTGCCTATTTTGTTTGCAAATAATCTGTTTTCAGCACAAATTCACAAAGCACTCAATAAATTATGGTTACAGGCGTGGCCATAGAAGAAACGGAATGCGGCTGTCAAAATATATCTGCGCTTAGCAAAATTTGACAGACGTGTCCCTGTTTTTCCGAGCGCTTCCGTTCTTCGCAAGGCACAGTAAGCTTTTGGTGCCGGCTGTCATGTAATGACAGTCGTTAATCCAAGGCAGAGGCCTTGTGGGCGGCTTGATAACATCTGACAGTAAGGCCCGCCGCTGTCTTACAATCCTCCACCAACCCGGACTTGGCCCCCGTGGTGGCCTTTGGCCTAGCCTTCCTGCGATGCAGGAGGAGACTCGTGCCCCAGCAGCAAGGGTTGATACCGTATACAGATAGAAAAAGATCTGAATTGAGAAAATTATACTCGATTTCGATAATGCAGACGAAGCCGCGGGCGCTGGTTATATGTAAATAAAACTAGGAATTTGAGTAGGAAATTGAGACCGAAATCGGTTCAGCTGCTCTCGAGCTTTGCGCTTACCAACACATTCAGCGATCCATTTTTAAATAACAGATAATGTAATTCATCATGCTGTATGCACATGTGTTAGTGTTATGGATTGAATTGAGTGTTTTTGTCATTTCATATTTGTAATTTATGTCCGTAATACTGCTTTGTGTGTCTAATAAAGAAATAAAGTTCACCAAAACACTTGAAGTTAAAAACCTATTTAGAGGCAAAAAAATCCACCCATGCCGGGATTCCAACCCGCGACCTCTGGCTATCCGTGCCAGCACTCATTCCAACTGAGCTAATGGGCGACTCACCGGCATAAGTGAAATTTCGAACTTCTTTACAATATTCTCTGTATAACGTACATATTTCATATTTGTAATTTATGTCCGTAATACTGTTTTGTGTGTCTTATAAATAAATAAATGAAGTTCATGAAAACCTTTGAAGTTAGAATGACGTAAATGCGTGGGCACTAGGCGCTTCAAAGTTTCTTATAAGGACTTTCCCTCGGGAAAGGGCATGAACTTCTTAATCTTTTTAATCCGGGGGTCGTATCTTTTAAGATATTAAAGGCGACCGCAGATACCCCTCATGACAAAATCTCTTTCAAATAGGATGAACTCGAAAGACCGCCTTTGGAAGCTTGACTTCGCGAAATTTGGTTTAGTTTAATGTAAACAGAGTACAGAACGTGAAGTCATAAATACTACCTCAATTAAAGGTGTCCACAACATGCTAAAAGTAAAATAATAATTAATAAATTACCGCCAACTGTATAACATTACTTAAATTTAAGAATCATGGTTGTAATCTTTTTTCTGGTTGTGCAATGAAGTGTTCTCTATCTATTTATCTAAAGACACCTGCGTAGAGCATAATAGCGCCTAACCATATACATGCGTAGATGCTGAAACAAAAATAATTAGAAAAAAACTATCTCTTACAAATAGAATAATTATTGCAAATATGAAATAAAATTATAAATATCGTGGATCGGGAGATCGTGGGCAGTGAAAGCCGGCATTTACTATTTTTTTACCACTCGATAATCATACTCTCTCTCTCTCTCTCTCGCTAAGAGAAGGCTTTTGTCCCGCAGCGAACGTAGGTATATAAAAAAAGGCTACTTAAAAAAAACAAGTGCAAAATACGTTTGCCGCCGGTACCGAACCGTTTTAGATTTTGATCAATGTTATGTAGATCGTTGGAACCCGATCACCCGATTCCATTTTCCTGGAGATTACATAGGAAATATTATAGTGAGGTGGTAAAGTTGCACAATGGGCGAAGATACCACCATCTAATGGCTCTGTCGTTCCTTAAGGTAAAACGTCACCATTATATTTTCATGCAAACTAAGTTGCTCTAAGTTGAAAGTCACAATCTACACATCTATGAAGAATCGCTTGTAGCCCCGGCTGCCTGAGTGATCATAAACGATCACGAAGGTTAAGCAACACAGGGCGCGTTCAGTGTATGGATGGGTAAGCCGTCTATGGCTAACGCTAGTGGCATTTTACCGAGCGGTTCCGTGCTCCGCAAGGCACGCTAAGCAGTTTGTGCTGGCTGCCGTCGATAGATGGCAGTCGTCAAGCCAAGTCAGAGGCCTTAGGGCGGCTGGATAACTTCTGATAGTAAGACCAGCCACTAGTCTTGCAAGCCTCCACCAATCCGGACTTGGCTCCCATGGTGGAGTATGGCCTATACCTTCCTCAATCCACAATGAGTTGATGATGATGAATCTACACATTCCTAAACCGAATTAATTCAAACATATGTATGGGAGTGCATTCACATAGTCCAGACGTCCGCTTTGATTGCGTTCGCATGGATTGTGACTGCCGGAGAGCTAGCGCGACCCATATTTATAACTTCGCAAGTTTCCTTTATTCGCCGCGCGGGGCGCGCGTGTCTGCAGGGCTGCGATTGGTTATTTTATTTTACTTGTTTCATGTCCTTACTAGTGTGATCATAATTTGGTGTATATATATTTTAGCTTTGTAAATAAATGACTAAGTATTCTGTTCCTCGTACTTCAGTTTTATTCCAACGCTAGGCTGCCCCCCTTCAACAAAAGTAAGACCCCCTCGAGTCACTTACATCTGTATACTAACGAATAAAATTTGTATAATGAAAACACTTGAAAAAAATGTGTCTTTTGATCCAAATTCATCGTTTAATCCAAAGAATCGAAAGATAAAAAATAAATACTTAAGTATATGTTGCTTACCTATATGTATTTAATTGGATATGTATTAATTTTTTAGGTGTCTATGTATATTGATATTTAAATATATGTACATTATATCGTAGCTAATTATAAGTAATTATATTCTCGCACTCCCTTGCTGTTTGTTATCAATATATTTTCGATTTAATTATTTATGTACATGCACCACGTACCGACTATATTCTTCATGCCATCCACTCCACCCAAAGGCTGTCTGGAAGAGATCGCTCTAAGCGATAAGACCGCCAATTGTATAACATTACTTAGATTTAAGAATCATGGTAGTTATTTTTCTGGTTGTGCAATAAAGTGTTCTCTTTCTATCTATCTAAATACTCATACTATTTCTTTCGCTTGAGGTTAAGATAAAAAGTTAAACTACTTATTCTTATTATTATACATTATTGCACACGGATCACTAAATAGGACATTACATAACAAATAACATGTATAAACGCGAGCTTCTCTCTACTAACAATATATTTTTTACGTAGCCTATAAATATCCTACAGCAGCGCACAGATCTTCTCTTAGAGTTAATCATAATTATGTAATCATATGTATTATTCATCTAATTCAGTAATATAAGAGTGAAACTCACGGTAACACAATGTTTACAAGCAACTCACTTGTTATGAATGTCGGGTAGTGAAATTTACCCTTAAGGGATATTAATAGCGATCGCGGGGAATCAACGTCATCTCGGCTAACAAAAGGGTCGCATTAAACCTTATTTTCTTAACAAAGCGGATGGCTTTCCAAAACAGTACACTCAAAATATCAAGTTACTTCATGGTATTATTGACCGTTTTCAGAGTTCCGCACCTTGATATCAACCCTTTGTATGGCCCCACTCAGGGCACTAGTCTCTTCCTGCATTGCAAGAAGTTTAGGCCATACTCCGCCACGGAAGCCAAGTTCGGGTTGGTGGAAGATTGGAAGACAGTGGCGGGCCTTGCTGTCAGAAGTTATCGAGCCGCCCATAAGGCCTTTGCTTAACGACTGCCATTACATGACATTACACGACTCTGCTTAAGGACTGCAATCACCAACGGCCTAACGGAAAAAATGCAACTAGCGGTAGTCATGGGATAGTCATAATCATAATCATTTATTTATTACATCGTTATCAACCCTTGTATTCCCCACTGCTGGGGCACGGGTCTCTTCCTGCATCGCAGGAAGGTTAGGCCATACTCCACCACGGGGGCCAAGTCCGGGTTGGTGGAGGATTGTAAGACAGTGGCGGGCCTTACTGTCAGAAGTTATCAAGCCGCCCATAAGGCCTCTGACATGGCTTAACGACTGCCATTATATGACAGCCGGCACCAACGGCTTAACGTGCCTTGCGAAGCATAGAAGCGCTCGGAAAAAATGCCACTAGTTTTAGTCACGAAATGGTCACCCATACCCATCCAGTACTTGACCGCGCCTGTTGTTGCTTAACCATTTATTGCATGTCATGGTAATAATACAGGTGGTAATAATATTAATAAGTAATTCTTGTTCTACATGACACCCTGTAAGGGCACTACAACTTTGCTAAAACGGTATATTTACAGATATGTATACATTTATTTACAATCTCACTTTTATTTACAATTTCATTATTAATTTCCGTTACATTGCATTATCCAGTCCAATTCAATCGTATTATTTCATTAATTTATTTCATTAATTTAACTTATTATTAAAATACTCATTGTATAATATCTGTTATTTATTAAATATTGCGTAATCTTAGCTTTAAAAATATGTAATTTCTTTATATCTTTTATATTTTCTGGCAGTTTATTATAGAGTTTAGCCGCCATTGTAACAGGGCCAGAGTTTACTAGCTCTAATTTAGATGTGACCGTGGCTAGCCGAGCCTGAGTTCTTAAACCTGTTGGGCGCGTGTGGTGCGGAAACAAGCTTGGGTTACTCTTTACAAACATGAACAATTCCAAAATATAAATTGATGTCAGCGTGAGTATTTTATATTCTTTGAAGTAGGGTTTGCAACTTGTTTTGGAGTCAACATTAGTCAACAAGAACTCTTATGCATTTTTTTTGTAAGGTAAACAGTTGATTTGCGTCAGTGCTGTTGCCCCATAATATTATTCCATAGCGGAGTCAGGCCTGTGCGTAGCCGTAATATGCACATATGGTTGTTTTTAAATCTGTAGTTTTTTTTTAATTTAAATTTTTAGCCTCTAAATAGGTTTTTAAAGTTTTTTTTTTAAGTTCAGAAAGGGCGTAAATAAAGCTGGAAAGTTTGCTGGAAACTTTTTTAATATGATATTTCCAATTTAAGTTGGTATCAAGCGTTATACCTAAAAAGCTGTGTGAATCCACGATTTCTAAGGGAGTTTTATCGAATTGATTTTTAATGGTAATGGGGCGTTTTTGATAGGGTCTAAATTGCATTAGTTTAATTTTCGCTAGATTAATTTTAAGATTATGATCATCAAGCCAAGATACAAGTTTTTTTAGAGTGGAATTTAAAAGTAAACCCATTTGTTACAGTATTTGGTCACCCATCCTAATGGATGGGAGTTAAGCAACAATAGACGCGGTCAGGTAATCCTGACCGCGCCTATTATTTCTTAACTCAAGTGATTGATTCCAGTCACTCGGTTCCACTAGGGCCCGAGCGCTTCAAAAGATATTACATAAGAAATAACCCGTGCAATAGTAAGCCTATCTCCTTAAGAGATGTCTTCAAGCAAACCACTAAAATTAACTTATGCAATGACATTTTTAAGTCGACAATTTACCAACGTAAACTGTTCCAATTACCTTTAGCAATTACCTAAGCGTTCTTGCAAAAAAAAACAATATTAGCTCGCTGGAACAATAGAATATTTACTTTCACGGTAATAAGTATTTGTTTCCCACTATTGTGAGTGTTAAAAGACTTTTTATGTGATTACGTTAGAAATGCCATAAGTTAATTAGCTAAGTTAGATAACCCTTTAACACACTGGATGATAAATTGAGATTGAGATGTCGGGATGGGGGGAAATAGTATACCCAGGACTGGGCAGAGATAGGCTCATGATGATGACTTTTAATCGCCAGTAAGGAAAAGTACCGGAACTTTGTAAAGTCTTTGGTCAACTGACAGCTGTCAACAGTTAACAGATGGAATAAAAACCTTGAAATCCAGCCAAGCCTATTAGTCCAGTAACTCAGGAATACCATCGATCATCGAATGCTTCGATAAATCTAGTTAGAACCGGTCTCGTCCGCTTCCTATGACGTCACTGAATTTCATCGTTTGTTTGTTCAGGCTTATTTCCAATGTGAAAGTTTTGATCTAGGCCTCGTACTAAATGCAATGTCTACGGTCTTCAAAATATTTAAATTTCAATTTAACTACGATAATCATTAGCAATACTCACACATATGTAGAGTCTACCCGAGACCACGGCAACTGTATCGCTGCCGCAAAGTCGGGAAATAAGGTAATTACGTTTTACCTAATAAATAATCGCGATTTGACCCGTTTAATATATAACTATGTACGATAATCTTAATGTATCGAAATCTTTAACATATTGTTTTTTCCTATTGCAGCTCTATTATACTTCTATTGTATCTTAAGTGAGATTCTACATGATGGGTACAATGGAGGACGGATGGTGGTTATAATAGCGATGTGCCTCTGGAAATATTATGATTGCTGCTGCCGATAATTTCCGGAGAAAAATTGCAACATTGGCAAAAATCCTCGGCAGACCTGTGTTCAACTTTAAATAGAAACTCAGTGAAAATATCAAGGAAATTCATTGATTATGTGGGAAACGCTCGTGGCCTAAGTGAACCACGAGTGGTCACTTATCTTATCTTAAATTATAATTATGTAAATTTCATTATGTATAATAATATATAAACGAAAAATTCAAACAATGTACATTCCATTAAATTACAAATCCCAAATAAAATAATTACTTATAACTAAACATAAAAAACATTGCCTAGATATTGTTTAAGATAATGTTCTGTCTATTTTTATACCAGGTCGGTATAACACTCGTAGAAAACAATAAGAAGAGTATTACAGTGTTGCTTGGTCAAAACATTTTAAAATAAATAAATAAAATAATAAATATTCATGGCCATATTACACAGATCTCGTTAGCCCTATACTAAGTACAACTAAATGACTTGTGTTATAGGTGCTAACTCGAAGATATATTTAATACAATAAATATATAGATAACATCCAAGACCCAAGACAAAATAGAAAAGTTCGTTTCCTAGTTTGACCCGGCCGGGGATCGAACCCGAGACCTTCGGTTGCACAGTCAGCGTGCCAAACCGCTGGGCCACCGAGGCCGTCTGAAATATCTGAAGAACTGTCCAAAATTCCCAGTAAGTATTCAATTTCATAAAACTTCGCCAGTAAGTTCCCTGTATGGGAATATATCCACCATTGCCTTCGGCAGCATACTGTCAATGTTTTTTGAACTAGTGAATAAATTTTAAACTTAATTTTAGAATTATGGATATACTCCTACCATGTCTCTGCGACATAACGACAACTCTACAAAGTTCCTGAACAGAGTTCTAGCACGGATAGCCAGCGGTCGCGGGTTCGAATCCCGGCATGGGTGGAATTTTTAGCACCTAAATAGGTTTTTATAATTGTCCTTAGCACGGGTTAGTGCATTAAAAATAAAAATAGTATAGAGTTCCTGAATATGAATGAGCGATGCTCATCGTTTGCGTCATAACCACTCCTACGCTTAGAAAAAGTATTACAACAGAATTCATAATAGTACTGGGTACCTACTCTACTAATGAAACATCTGAAGTATAAAATGCATTATACTCAGCTGCTACCTCTGTTTGGTTTTCTTTGTACTAAAGAATTTCGTTCGAAAGAATTTCTTCAGATTATAGTTAACTTGGATCCTAATTTGTAAACAATAACATCTGTTCACTCATGTTTGCGTTAATCCCGTAAAGCCTTATACAGAGATGTTTTTATAATTTTCTTAGAAGGAGCAATTAATGTTATCTATTTTTTTTTTTTACGGAGGCCTTTGCCCAGCAGTGGGACACAAACGAGGCTACGTTATCTATTATATAATAATAATTACTCTTATAGTAACAACATCCACAAAAGACAATCACTTGACTTGGTCCCAAACTAGGATACATTGTGCGTGTACTATGGTAAACAGACAAGGACCTCACAAACATGTAAATACACCCAGATTATTTATTAGGTAAAACGTAATTACCTTATTTCCCGACGTTTCGGCAGCGTTACAGTTGCCGAGGTGTCGGGTAGACTGAAGTGTTAGTGAAGTGAAGTTTTACCTGATAAATAATCGCGACTTGACCCGTTTAATATTTAACTATGTATGAGTATCGCGAATCATTAAGAAATACCTACTACACCCAGATTGAGGCCACTTGTACAAATGAACGGCTACCCTCAGTGGGAATCGAACGCACAACCTCTGTCTTGGTAGCTAAGCGGCTTAACGGCGAGGCCAACGAGGCAGACGATGCTAGGTTTTTTTAAATCCTAGATTAGTTTTTTTTTAGATTTTACTAAAAGGAGCTCTGAACGGAAACTAAATCCACGATCCCATCATTTACTCTTAAATGAAATATTTCTTGGCTGTCTATATGACTGGCTGAATGGACCGATAGTCAGTTGCCATGATTTACGATATTTTAAAAAGTTACCTCGCCGGCTAAATTTGTGGCTGTCAGCCAGAAAAAAAACCATCGCACGTATTCGAATTTCGAACGTTACGTTGGTTTTACGTCAGTCTCACGCGAGTTTCACGTGAGACAGTTTCAAATCACGGTCAAAATCGATTGCGTGAGGAAAAAACTTTGTTCCATTTTTCAGCGTTTTCAATGTCTCTCTGAGGCTTACAAGACTAGTGGCTGGTCTTACTGCCAGAAGTTTTCAAGCCGCCCTAAGGCCTCTGACTTGGCTTAACGACTGCCATCTATCGACGGCAGCCGGCACCAACTGCTTACCCCTCTAGCGCCCGACGCGCTCGGACAAAAGAAAGTTCAAAGGTGCCGCATAGTGCAGGGTCATTTCGCACCGCCATTTTTTTGCATCTTTTTTGTGGACACAGTTCCGCATTTCTCAAATTAGAGAAAGTACTACGTAATTATTCAATAAGTGTTATATATCACTACAATCTGCATAAAATTCCCTATCCGATTATTATACTTGTAATGCTAATAAAATTATCAATAAACTTACATGATATTCAAATGACGAGATGAATTTCACTATCCACGCCATTTTGACACTACTTTGAACTTTGTCTCACTATTTTCACTAATTACTCATTCACTAGCACTGAACTAACACTTATAATATGATCTGCATATTATCTATTACTGTTTACACAATTTTTATACTCTAATTCACCAAAATAAAGCTATAAATGAATAATTAACAGGAAGAGGTAAAATGACACTGACCGCCCATACAAGCGGCACAATCCGGGCTAAAAGTTCGAGGCTTTTTTCACTTTCTTTTCCATCAAATACAACGAAACTATTATTTGAAACATAATCTTCTACACACTTTTCCCAGTAATTTGATATATAACACATAAACAAATACGCAGCGTTGCCTTCTCTAAATAACTTATAAAACTTTAGCGAGCGGAGCAACTCACGACGAAAACGCAAAATGGCGTCTGACCTAGCAAGCTCATGTGGTTTCGATGATAATTCAATTTTTTTCCACGTCACGTCATTTGATTGGTTGGCAAAAGTAATCCTTACTAACCATTGGCCAAAAAAACAACAGATATTGTCCATAGAGAATGCACAGAGCATAGATAAAAAGAGTCCAATCTGAGCGTTGCATAGTGTACATACGTCTGTACACTAAGCGCTTGGAGGATTGCGCGCAGCCGGGCTGATTAGTGTACACACGTATGTACACTAAACGCGAGAAGGGAGACGACAGCGATTAGAATAAGGAATCCGAAATTTGTGTAACTATAATTTATTCAAAAAAAAGGTTTAGAACCCCTTAGTTTACATTCTTTATCTCGTCTCATTGGCCTTCCTTTAGACTATCCCAAAAAGTTGCTAAGTGATCGATGCAGGAGTCTGTCCTCACTTTACACTCAACTGCGTCCTCATTCATGGCGGCGGCGCTCAGTAGGGTGGAAAACAAAGACGTCACTTAAACGACAAGCAACGCAGGGACCTGGATCTGAGATTAATAACTTGTTCAGCTCAATAGAGTAATGCACGTAAACACAACGTTAGTAAAGCCGGGTATAGACGATCTTGGTGAGCTCGGACCGTGTTCAAGACGTCCGAGTACACTAAGACGCCACTTAAACGACACGCGACGCAGGGGCCTGGATCTGAGATTAATAACCTGTTCAGCTCAATAGAATGTACGTAATGTAATGTACGTAAACACAATGTTAGTAAAGCCGGTAATAGACGATCTTGGTGCACTCGGAAGTATGTGTGATATTAAAATGGTTTATAATAATGTTCGATAATAGTACAATATAATTAGAATTAAAATGTCATAGGCCTAATTTATAAAGGCCTACTATAATTTATAATATTGCGTGCCCTATATAGGATCCACAAAGATCCATATTTTTAGCTATGTCATCTGTATATACTTGTGGAATGCAATAAATTATTGTGTATTGTATTGTAATATTATAAATGTATTGGACCGTTTTCAAGTCGTTCGAGTACACTAAGACGTCACTTAAACGACAAGCGACGCAGGGACCTGGATCTGAAATTAGTAACCTGTTCAGCTCAATAGAGTAATGTACGTAAACACAACGTTAGTAAAGCCGGGAATAGACGATCTTGGTGCACTCGGATCGTTTTCAAGTCGTCCGAGTACTCTAAGAGCCACGTGCTCAAGCTCCTAAATCCTGATTTAAAACAATTTACACAGGATACTCAGTAGAAAAACTATCAAAGTTGTTCTAAGCCTAGATTTAAGAGAACTGTGATAGTGAAGTAATTCCAAAAACATAATGCCATCAAAAATAGGATATTTGTCTGTTTTGAGTGAAGTGTTGATGTTTGTGCAGTTTAATGAAGCTGTGTTAATGAAGTTTTGTGAAATGTACGGCACCCATTTAAGTGATCACGATCACACTTTTCTTTTTTAAGCTTCCGATATGAAAGCTCGATGATAAACATATTTGGCACCACTAACATCCTTCACAGAAGTAAATCTGTGATAATTCTGGCCAGAGAAGCGACATTCGTTATCGACCCTTGTATGTCCCCACTACTGGGGCAAAGTCTCTTCCTGCGTCGCAGGTGCGCAGGAAAGTTAGGCCATAATCCACCACGGGGGCCAAGTCCGGGTTGGTGAAGGTAAGGCAGTGGCGGCCCTTACTGTTAGAAGTTATCAAGCCGCCCATAAGGCCTCTCATATGGCCCAACGACTGCCATTACATGGCAGCCGGCACCAACGGCTTTGCCTGCCTTGCGAAGCACGGAAGCGCTCGGAAAAAACCCACTAGCGGTAGTCACGAGACGGTCATCCATCATGCACCTGACCCCGCTTGTTGTTGCTAACACCTCGCTTTCTTGTTAAATAGTGACTACTTATATAGTAAATCCGTCTCGCGCTTGGCCGTTATTTATTATTTGTCGTTGCACTGGGGCACGGGTTTCTTCCTGCATCGCAGAAAGGTTACGCCATATTTTTCTATAATTTGTTTTCATTTTAGAATTTGTTAGGTAGTCCGTCATACTATAACATACTTTGAAGCATTTATAATATTTCTATATTTTTTTACGTAGCCTCTATATTTTTGTCCCACTCCTCGGACAAAAAAAATGCATATATATATATATATTTATTTATTTATTTTATAATTAATTAAGTAATCCACCAAATTAAAGCATCGATATCGACCCTTGTATGTCCCTGCTGGGACACGGGTCTCTTCGTGCATCGCAGGAAAGTTAGGCCATACTCCACCACGGGGGCCAAGTCCGGGTTGGTGGAGGATAAAAGTATAAAAAATAAATAAAAAATAAAATAAAATATCCTTTATTTTCACTCTTTTAGATAACACTATAGCAGGAACTTGATTTGGTTAGTAGGCATGTTAATTTCTTAGAGCTACAATATTAGTTTACAATTCGTTAATAATTTTAAAAACTTATCAACTTGAGAGTGCCCATAAACGGGTGTAGGCCTCCTCCATCTGAGTCCAGGTGACTCTATCACTAATTAAAGTATACTCTCAACTATTTATAATTGATAACCTACCTACTTTGTGCGGAACTCTTGGCCGGCGAGTGCGGCTCGCATCGTCTTGTTTTTTTTAAGATACGGATTCCTAAAAAAGACCAAAACAACACCAACGGACACGATTTCCACAAAAGAAATCACAACAAAGAATATTAATGGCGTAAGATATGCGAGGCTTTTAATTTTTCAGAGACCACAATGGCGTCGGTCCTCAGGCATTCAGCCCCTAAATTAGGAAATAAACCATTCCGATTTTGGGAGTATTCTCCGGCTATTATTTAGCATCGTTTCAATGGAGTAGATGGGTGTGAGATAATTATCTGCCTTGATGTTGGACCGAAAAGTATACGTATGCAATAAGTGTCTATCTATAGAGCTATCAATGGGCAACAAACATCAAAAGTGGATTGAAATGGAATTATTTTAATTAAAACTTTCGTTAGTAGAACATACCTAAAATCGCTCTTAAATCGATCTTAAACCATCACGAAGGTTAAGCAAAAGGTTAAGCAGGGCGCGTTCTGTGCATGGATGGGTAAACCGTCTATGACTAACGCTAGTGACATTTTTCCGAGCAGTTCCGTGCTTTGCAAGCCACGTTAAGCAATTGGTGCCGGCTTTCATCGATAGATGGCAGTCGTTAAGCCAAGTCAGAGGCCCTAGGGCGGCTTGAAAACTTCTATCAGTAAGAGCAGCCACGTCAGCCAGTCTTGCAAGCCTCCACCAATCCGGACTTGGCTTCCGGTGGTGGTGGAGTATGGCCTATATCTTCCTCAGGGAAGAGACCCGTGGCCCTCGGTGGGGACATAATGGGTTGATGATGATTAAGTAGCACAAATTATTGGATCGTAACCGGATTACCTTACTAGGCTTGTCGACCGACTAAGTTCCGCTCTGATACGCAGAACTTAATCATGGTGAATAGAGACGGAGCTCGTCGTTGGTTGATTGATTGAAATGGCATTGTTTTCATACTATAGGAAGTCATTAAAAAAATATTTCGATCATATACTATTTTACTGTGTGGTGTCGGCCTAGAGAATAGCACCAACCCAAATTCTAGCCGCGGGTGTAGTGAAAGGCGACTTAGGGACACAAACCGGGGGGTGGGCAGCAGCGCCCCCTGCAGTACAATTCCAGCAAACTGCGATCCCCAACCCGCATGCCCAGCGTGGCGATTATTACCCCCGCATTACCCCCCAATGATGGCACAACCTTGCGCTATGGCGCTCATTAGCGGAGGGCTATGTCCAGCTGTGGACTAATATAGCCTGAAGAAGAAGAAATATACTATTTTGTAGAAGGTCACAGTAATTTTTAGGGTTCCACGTTTCAGCAGTTTTTAAGGAAACGTTGTAGTTTCTTCAAGTCGTTCCGTCTGTCTGTCCGTTAGTTTGTACGCTTTATTGCGCAAAAACAAAAAAGTAAATAACTTTAACAACATGTAAGTATAGATAAACAAAGGCGGACTAGAAATATATCAAAGATCGTAAAAGTTTTTTTTTTCATTTAGCCAAAATACACCAATCTAAAATTACGTGTTTATTCTACCACTTATTTTTATTTTACCAACTTTTTTTTAGTCAGCTTTATTTGTGTCCCACTGCTGGGCATAGGCCTCCCTCATGAGCTTCCACTCCTCAGCGTCTTGTGCAGTTATCTCCCATCCGGGCAAGAAGGTTGAGAGATCGACCCGCCTCGCCTGTTAGAAGATGGCTCAGGGAGTCCAGTTATTATTATTATTTATATTTATTTATTACTTAACAGAAAACGAAAACAGGAAATATGACAATATTGGCATGCACTTGTGTTGCCATAAACACCGCCATCTTCGCCATTACCAACTTAGATGAAATGTGTAGATTATTATAATGCCTAACAAATCACTTTGGCAAATGATGAATAGCTTTGATTTCAATAGGACATAATCCAGGCCTCATTGGATAGCGGTGCGCGGAGCGCAGAATTTTGTTCAAGTTATGTCTGTCTTTATAATCATTTTTTTGTTTTAATATGCGACATACCGAATCACAGATACATCAGCCAATTTTTATGAACTAAAACTTTCGTAAGCACAACACATTGCAGACTTTTAGTCCGGATTTACTTACGGGTGTTGTTATATCGAAAGAGTCCGACCAGGTTTCTGCCAACTTCGCCAAAATCGAATCATCAGATTAGATTTCGATTTATTTTACACTAGCCTCAACTTCGCCCGCCCTAGAAATCATCCCACGGGAACGTCATTATTGTAACGCAGCTTTGTAAGTGGCCACGGAAATGGAGCTTTATTTAGATTTTTGCCAGATTGTTGAGATCGGGGCAATTTTACACGAATGTTATTTAATTCTGTCACTTGATCTGGTCCTAAGCTAGGTCACTTGACCTGGTCCTAAGCTAGGATACCCTGTACTATGGTAACCAGGCAAGGACGTCACAAACATGGAAATACACTCAGGCTAAGGCCATTTGTACAAATGTATAGCGGCCCACACTGAGAATCGGACCCACGACCTCTGCCTTGGTACCCAAGACCAACGAAGCAGTCGTAGGCGAGGTACATTTTTTAAAAATTGTTTAATAATTTTCTAGTTGCATATATATTTTCGATGTGGCAACACTACCACCATTCCGCAAAGGCTGACCGACTGGCTTCCGAAACTGGCCAAACACTGAAGTTGCTTCGCCGCAACATAGTTTCCGGATAGTTCGGGTCATAGCTGCCGAAAATCGCTTTGCCATTCCATGAGGCGTTCTTCGAGTTTGAACCTACCACTGCCTTACAATCCTCCACTAACCCGGACTTGGCCCCCATGGTGGAGTATGGCCTAACTTTCTGAGATGCAGTGGGGACAAACAAGGGTTCATATCGATCGATAGGTTCAAACTCTCTCAAACGAAATATTACGCATAATAATGTACACTACGAGTATATACCAAAAAGTGTCCGTGGTACAATTAAAATAAATGTAAAAAAAAAGTAACTCATTTTCAACCCGACGAATTTTTACTTTGCGGAAGCTCGCAAAATGAATATAGGGGTCAGTTTCAACTACAATTAATAGTTTATTCTGATCATTCGATATAACAAGTCGACTCTGCTGCGGACCACGAATTATCAAGACAAACTACCCGAGAGCACGGCAACTGTCACGCTGGCTAAATCTATGTTTTATTTTTGTTTTTTTGTTTATTTAGTTTACTTCTGTTGTGCTCAGATTAATGTCATTTTATCTGTTTATTGTGTTTCTGTGATATGTTTTGTTATAATGTAGAATATGGATATGTTTTGGTATAATGTAAATGAGACCGTCTGCGTCCCATATTCTTTTTTACTTATTACCACAAGCAAAACAGCTCTTCAACGCATCCATTCTCTAAAGTTTCTGAGCCACGATTTCCTTCTTCTCCCAACGCCATTAGTTCTTGCTTTTTTATATGATGAAATTTACCGTTATATATTAAACGGGTCTAATTGCGATTGTCAATAGGTAAAATGTAATTGCCTTAATTACCGTCGTTTCGGCAACACGGCGAATAGACCTATTTAACATAGAACTAGTATAACCTACAGTATAAATTGTCCTTAGCACGGGTTAGTGCATTAAAATAAATAGTTTAATCTAGTTATTACATTTAAGAGTATTCATACAGTAACAGTTCCAGAATCTGCAACAGGCAGCTAAACTGGCCATAAGGGAGCACGTTCGAAAATCGATAAATACAGAGTGAATGGTCATGTTATTTTATTAGTTCCCCGTAGTTTATTCGGAGTGTTGGCACGAGATGGGGAAATGTAGAAGGTCCATTCATAAAGAGACTTTTTTAAGGATAAATAGAGCGTAATGTTCAATATTCTTTACTGGTACCAAGGCTCGTGGCCTAGTGGGACTGTGTGATTGGAATCAATCATTTAGATTAAGCAACAGCAGGCGCGGTCGGGTACCGGCTGGGTGCCCATCCCGTGACTACCACTAGAGGCATATTTTCCGAGCGCTTCCGTGCTTCGTAAAGCACGCTAAGCCGTTGGTGCCGACTGCCATGTAATGGAAGTCGTTAAGCCATTAAAGAGGCCTTGTGGGCGGCTTGATAACTTCTGTCAGTAAGGCCCGCCACTGTCTTACAATCCTCGACCAACCTGGACTTTGCCGCGTGGTGTAGGATCTTCCAGCAATCAGCAGTGGGGACAAACAAAGGGTTGATATCATCATTCTTTATTATTAGTAATTTAACTATCGTTATTTAGGTTTTGCATTTCTTCACTATTATTTTAATCGTTCTTGTTCAATCACCCTAACACACCTTTGCGTCTCAACTAATCTAGAAACTCAAAAACTACGAGTATTAGCAAACAACATCGCATGACATTGCCACCTCCAATCGACCAGCCTGACACCCGTCACCCTATTCTTCTTCTTTCTGTGCCACTTCACTAATGGAAGCTGGCCGTGTTCATCGTCTTCTGTAGTCCCTTTACTCCTTCGTGGAATCTAGGGCTGACAGAAGGGGTTTTCCACAAGGGGTTCGTGGCTGAAGAGCCAAGTTACTCCCTTCTCTTTTGTCTCAGAAAGAATGATCTTTTCCGCATTTGGGACGATCTTCTGGCATTCGGCTGGTTTCTAAGCAAGAGCCACCTTCGGGTTGTGGTGATTGAGTCTTCACGGGTATGTATGTTTTAGCCAACGCCATTTGCGATAACTGATGACTTGAGACCGTCTGCTTCCCATATTCTTTTTTACTTATTACCACAAGCAAAACAGCTCTTCAACGCATCCATTCTCTAAAGTTTCTGAGCCACGATTTCCTTCTTCTAACAACGCCTTCCTCCTTGAGCCTTGCCGATCATAATAACTCCCTATTACGAACAGTATTCAAAGGCGATCCTTCGTCGAACGCTCTTACAAGTTATAGCTCTAGCCCGGAAAGCCGTCTTAGTTTGATGGCCTATTAAATCTGGAGTTTGTTTCTGGACGCTTGGGATAGAGCAATTATTGTTGAATTGACGGGCGAGTGGAAGTTGTGGTGAGCTGACTATCGGAGTAGTTCTAAAGATTTTAGAGGCGACTAAGGTCTGCTCGCTATTTTTTTTCCTTTTACATGTATTGTAGATGATTAAAACGCTGCCTAGTGCCAACTTTTACTTACACCAGAAAGGTCAAGTGACTATAGAAATGAAATTTATGAAATGAAGCGAAGTTATTTATATGAGCCGAGATTCGTAGTTTCATGAATAAAAATAACGATATACACGTCACAGGCTTAGCACAAAGCGAGTGTTTTGCATTGGTACTTTAAGCATATGAGCAACTGAAATGGAATGTAGAGTGGAATGGTTTTTTATTATTGTTTTCTTTTAAGAAAAACCCTTCAAAACTCGGGTGCCATTTTTAGGTACCCTAAATCGGCGTACGTACATACAACCACCAATAAATGTCGATGAAGCGAAACAGATCTATTAGGATCTAAGGTCCCGGACCCTGGTCTCTGTTTACCCCTCCGAGATGCAGGCGTGACTTTATGTTGTTGGTATTATTCTTAGCATTTTTGTATTTAATCATTCTTTTGTTTCATTATATTTCCTTTTACCATTGTGGTTGATATCATCAGTATATAGGCGGGTTTAGTGGAAAATGTTGGTACTTGAATTTGTACAAAGGCGAGCTTAATTCGCTGCTGTGTGGTGTCGGCCTAGAGAATAGCACCAACCCAATTCTTCCCGCGGGTGTCATAAAAGGCGACTAAGGGACACAAACCGGGGGGTGGGCAACAGCGCCCCCTGCAGTACAATTCCACCGAACTGCGATCCTCAACCCGCAGGCCCAGCGTGGGGATTGTGGGCATAACCCCCTATGATAGCACACTGTCATAGGGTGTAATGCCCACAATCCCCACGTAGCGCTCTTTAGAGGAGGGCTATGTCCAGCAGTGGCCTAGTAAAGCCTGACGACGAGCTTAATTCTAGATAGTATTTTCTTCCAGCTAACCCACGTTCATGCGGAGAGAGGAAGGCGAATTATTTCGTAAATTAGTTAAAAGAAAATATGAAATCTAACAAATATTCTTCGTAATGCACGATGTTTTCCCTTGCAGTCAGAAAACTGATGTACAAATATATTTAAATGGTCGCAAACGTTTAAGACTCTCAGAACTCGTTTCATATTAAAAACGTTGACAAAAGCAAAATCGGAGCTTTAAAACTAACAAGAGTTAAAAAGCAAAATTGCTTATGAATACAGTATGAACTTCCTAAAGAGTCCTTTTGAGATTCGAAATGTAACGAGAACAAACTTGTCAAACTACCGGGCACCGGCGAAAGTGGGAAAATAGCGCTAATAAAATGGTAATAAGGAATCAAGTCGACTGCATAAATAACGAATAGATTCGAGGGTGAATTTTTGAAGCGAATGCAAATGTAAGGACAGTGACACATACAGTGAAGTTTGCTATACTACAGCTATACTGGGGCTTGGGTCTGTACCTACATCGCAGGAAGGTTAGGCCATTTTTCCACCACGGGGGCCAAGTCGGGGTTGGTGGAGGATTGTAAGACAGTGTCAGGCCTTACTGTCAGAAGTTATCAGGCCGCCCATGAGGCCTCTAACATGGCTTAATGACATGACACCCGGCACCAGCTGCTTAAAGTACCTTGCGAAGGACGGAAGCGCTCGAAAATAATACTACTAGCGGGAGTCACGAGACTGTCACCCATCCTACACCTGACCGCGCCTGTTGCTGCTTAACCCAAGTGATTGGTTCCAATCACTGTCTGCAGCATCAGTTCGCAGAAAATCACGTGAATTATTAACCAAATTCTTGAACTATCTCGAACATTGTAAACTTAACGGACATATTTACAAAGTTTTATGTCCATGCAAATATTATTATTTTGTGTGTTGTCCTTGCAGGATATCATAGTCTGGCACCCAGCCAAAAGACTGTTTGTGAGGTTGTTAAGAGTATGTAAGCTAAGCAAGCTATGTAACACGCACCCGGTGTGCCTCAAACTTTACAAAAGCACCGGCAGTAGAGCAGCGAAATGAAACGCGACGATTTATGAATACCTAATGGAATGCAAGTAATCTGCGCGCAGCTCCCAACTGGGACGCACGCTTCTGGGATAACTGGGGTAAACATCGTTTGGGACACATTTCTATGCTTTTTCAACTGTAATATTTTTAATCATTTAATCTTTAGAATGACAGCCAGCACCAACATCTTAACGCTCGGAAAAATTCCACTAACGGTAGTCACGGGATGCACACCCATCCAGCACCTGATCGCACCTGTTTTTGCTTAAACCTAGTGATTGATTTCAATCACTCGGTTCCATTACGCCACAAGCGCTTCGTTAAGCCATGTCAGAGGCCTTAAGTGTGGCTTGATATTTTCTGACAGTGAGGCCGCCACTGTCTTATAATCCTCCACCAACCCGGAGTTGGCCCCCGTGGTGGAATGAGGCCTAAAGTATAATTATTAAGCGGGTGGACCAGGGCAGTAACGGAGTGGCGGCCGTGGGCCGGACCGCGGTCAGTGGATAGTCCAACTGGGCCTAAAGTAGAATTACTGTATGGTTAGGTCAGTGGATAGACCAACTGGGCCTAAAGAATATACTGTAACTTCTCAATTAAATTCGTTTTAGCCCACACGGCAGAATCCCCGTGACCAAAACCGGTTTAGCCGCGCGCCTACCCCAACTTCTCATCATTGCTAGAACTTTTGTAATTTAGTTCTGTAAAAAGATTTATCATCTTGAATATATGTACCCCATACTTAACTAATAATATTATGCAAACAACTACGAAACGCTCGTTGCCTAGGCGAACCAAGTGATTGGAATCAATCACTCAATTCAACAATCAATTATTTATTCTTCTTTGGTCCTCTAACTCCTAAAGGAGCAAAGGGCCTCAACCAAAGATATCTACTTCTGACGCTGGTTCGCGGCAATTCAATTCGGGCCAGCTAGTGCCGATCGACTTGGCCTCTTGGCCTATTGATGTTTTCCAGGTGTACTTGTCCAGTCTGGCATATCTTTTTGCGGCGTAGTGAATGTCCTATCCAGAATTTCTAGATGGACTCATTGGTAGACTTCCATCGCGATTATTCTCTATAATATAAAAGTGAATCGCTGAATGTGTTTGTAAGCGCAAATCTCTAGAGCAGCTGAACCGTTTCGCTAATTCTTTTTTTAGAATATTCCTTGAAGTACGTGGATGGTTCTTGCGGAGAAAAAATAAAAAAAATAAAGAATCGACTGTTAGGCGGTATGAAGTTCGATGAGTCAGCTATTATAGTATAAAAATGAATCGCTGAATGTGTTGGTAAGCGCAAATCCCGCGAGCAGCTGAACCGATGTCGCTAATTCATTTTTTGGAATATTCCTTGAAGTATGACAATGGTTCGTACGGAGAGAAAAAAAAAATGAATCGACTGTTAGGTGTTACGAAGTTCGCTGGGTCAGCTAGTTTATTAAGTAAAATTTACTTAGCGAGGGTGATCTGTCAGAATTGTGGCAAATATCAGTCCCTGGTTGCTGGCTACCCCTATGGGATGCAGGCGTGACTTTATGTTGCATGTTGTTAAAATTAAATTACATTAAATTCTCGACGTTCCGAACGGGTACTTTTTTCAAGCCACTGTCGTAAGTAGTGTAGTTATGATATATTTGGTCTCCCAGGTGTCCTTCTTCCTGGAATCTTCCCTAGTATGATAAATTGAAGTAGACTACGCTCGGGAGAAAACTTTACCTGTATGGCCGTTTTGTAAACGCCTCAATTATATTTTATTATATACAGTTGCATGCGAGAATAAAATAGTTATATATTGCAGTTGGCGTAGTCTCGGGTAGGCTGAAGTGGCGAGTACAGTCAATTATTGTGGGTATATAGTCACTTTTAGTTTTTTGCTGCGGGCCGACACACAATACTCACTACGTCCGCGGACAGGTCCGATGATAAGGCGCGTGATTTCTATTTACGTCATAAATAACCTCATTCTATCTGATAAACAGTCGCGATTAGACCCATTTTTAACTATGTATAAGCATCGCGAATCATTAAGAAGATAAAATAATGAATTTGCACTTATACTGCAAATTTAATTTGTTTTATAAACAAAAAAAAAAAAAAAAATTTGTGAAGAGAATATTTTATTTTTGCATGCAACTGTATACGATAAGCGAGGCACTGATTTGACTATTGATATTCGATTGATTGGCCAGTTCATCCACAGCAATTGTGAGGCTTTCAGGCTTACCTGAAACAAAAAATAGAAAAAAATCAATACGGTGCGGGTGGATTCAGTACGATTACAAAAGAACGCAATGGGAATAAACGATGTATTTTGACAAAATAAACGCAGACTGTTGCAAATAGTTTTACCTCCTTCTATGTTTTTACTGTCGCATGTCAACGGCATTGTCGCATGGGACTTTCTCGCCTACATTTCTTACCTTCCATAATATAAAAATGAATCGCTGAATATGTTGGTAAGATCTCGAAAGCAGCTGAACCAATTTCGCTAATTCTTTTTTTTTAAATAAATAAATATATATAAAATATTATTTATTATAAAATTTCACAATTTATAAAAGGGTAAAGACCCCGTACTAGGTAAAAACCTGTATTACGGAAAGTCCTGCTCTTTCGATTACTATGATAGAAAAAAAAAAACAATTGCATAAAATAGTGAGTGGATAGTATACAGTTCGATATTACTTTTCAACAAAAGTTTAAAAAGAACTAAGAAATAACTATAAAACTAAATTTCATGCAAAGTTTAGGTAGTGAAAAGAAAATAAAATTTACATTATTCTTAATGCAATCACTTACACTTACGTATTTATGTATGTGTGTGTGAAATATTCCTTGAAGTACAAGGATGGTTCTTACGGAGAGAAAAATAAAAAAAATATATGAATCGACTGTTAGGCGGTACGAAGTTTGCTGGGTTAGCTAGTTATACACATTATTAGGTTTTTCTTCCGTTTTCCATACAGCCCACCGTAACCAATACAGACATTTAACTATGAGGAATGTACTCGTAGAGAGAGAATTAAAAATTCATGTCACTTTAAAGTTTTGTCCTATTGAACAGAAGTCATTTGACCAGTTTTCACTACCCTATGATTATTCGTCTGTTACGAACGATTTCACGATTCTCCCGGGCATAGTTTGGAGAGTGGTCACCGGTCACCGGCCAGGTGGATGGTAAACGTGCTAGAGGAAGGACACCGCCAAGATGGTCGGACGTCATAAAAGCGACAGCCAATGGCAGCTTGTACTAGGCGGGCTGGCTTTACAACGATAAACAGAAAAAAACTTTAAAAACATATTTAGAGGCTAAAAATTCTACCCATGCCGGGATTCTAACCCGCGACCGCTAGCTATCCGTGCCAGTGCTCTTTCCAACTGAGCTAATGGGCGACTTACCGGCATCAGTGAAATTTCGAACCTCTTTACAATATTCTCTGTATTAGAAAAAAAACTTGAAAAAAAAAATAGAATAAGCAGGCAAAGGACGCTTTATATAGTGCGGTCTGGTTGAAATGTAACGTAGGAGTGCCAAAAAACAAAGAAAACCTCAAAAATGGGTGAAAGTAATTTTAAATTTGGAAAATGATAGACAGATGTAAGAAATTAAAAAAAAAACGGTGTAAAGAGCTTTGCACCGTGACACCTTTACGAATGTGCATAACTTATCTAGACAGTCTAGAGTATTTCTTAATGTTTCGCGATACCTATACATAGTTATATATTAAACGGGTCTACCCGAGACCACAGCAACTTTAACGCTGCCGAAACGTCGGGAAATAAGGTAATTACGTTTTACTTAACAAATAATCGCGATTTGACCTGTTTAATATATAATTATCTAGTCTAGAATCAAATGTTCTATGTACATGGAGATCTAGATTGAAACAAGTACCACAGATTAATATAATCTTTGTTTTTTTTTGTAGCCTCCATTGTGTCCCACTGCTGGTCAATGGCCCCTTTAGTTCCTTACCTAACCAATGTTCCTAACACGATAAACATTCATTCATTCAATAAAACAAAACCAATTCAACTCTAAATATTATGTAAACGAAAACGTTAATCTCGATGCCACACTTTCATTACAGAAATTCTGGCGTCAAGTTAACTGGATCGTGTAAACGGGCCTCCGGCAGTCGTAAATCATATCGGGTGTACGGTCAATTTGCGAGCTATGCCAGCCATTCGCGTAAGGGAACGCGATAATTTGGGCCTAAACTATACGGTAACAAAGTGTGAATAACTTGTACAGTACGGTATACTGAATATGTTTGTAATACCTCAGACGCTTTCCCGGGATGACAGAAACAAATTATTAAAAAAATATATTTAGTGTTGCCCTCGCTAAATATTTTCCTGAAATTTTATTTATTTTTTTACACAATTTTGCTGTAAAAGCCCACTAAATACTTGTATGTACATAACAAAGTACAAACACACTAAAAGAGTGTTGGCATATTAGTTCGTAAGTCCTTTTTAATGATGAAAATGTATTTTAATATTAGGCTAGCATGTGTTGTATACAAAATATTATTTTTTTGAACTAAAACTTTCGTTTTAACCGGATAATCATACTTGAATATTTTGTCAATAAATAGTATTTCTTAATGATTCGCGATGCTCATACTTAGTTATATATTAAACGGGTCAAATCGCGATTATTTATTAGGTAAAACGTAATTACCTTATTTCCCGACGTTTCGGCAGCGTTACAGTTGCCGTGGTCTCGGGTAATCTATCCGAGTTAATCGCAATTTGACCCGTTTAGTATATAACTTTGTCAATAAAATACGAGTACATCTAACTCTTGAATTTTAGCTACGAAAGAGAAAAATAATGAGCGAGGGTTTGAACGAAAGCGGTCTGCCAGGATCGTGGCAAGTGGTAAACCCAGGGACTTAATTCTGTTAATGCATTGTACTACAATGAAAGATAAATGAACGCGTCACGTGACGTGTTATTTTATAACAATGGTGCCTACAAATTTTGATACGGTGCTTAGACTTAAAGCAGCAATGAAATGAAATCTCTACATTTGTACAATTGTCATTGTACTAAAATCGATATCAACCCTTGTAATGTAAGTCCACTGCTGGGGCGCGGGTCTCCTCCTGCATCGCAGGAAGGTTAGGCCACACTTCACCACGGGGGCCAAGTCCGGGTTGGTGGAGGATTGTAAAACAGTGGCAGGCCTTACTGTCAGAAGTTATGAAGCCGCCCATAAGGCTTCTGAAGTGGCTTAACGACTGCCATTACATGACAGCCGGCACCAACGGCTTAGCAACGGCTTCTTCGGCTATTTAGAGCCTGGTCTGTGTCTGCCCACAGCACCGAGATGGGCGTGAGTTAGTGTTATGTTTTGTTTACGTAAATAACACCGTTAGTTCGAAGCTTGTTTTTCTTTCAATATGAAAACCAGCAAATTCGCTTGACGCAACGAACGCGATGATTTAAAACGTGTACGCTGTAAGACAAATTGGTTACAGCGAAATACGAGGCTAGCTGTGGCCCCTTTCGTATAATGGAGTCAACAAAAGTTATTAATGCAAAAATATTCCCTTTCTTTGTCGTCTCTACTATTTGTAAAAACCTTACGATAGACGACGACGACCTCTGTGGCGCAGCGAATCTGCCTACCATGCGAGAGGCCCCGAGTTCGATCCCCGGCTGGGGACAAACAAAAAACTCCAGGTCTTGGATGTTTACATGTTTGTGATGTCGCTGTATCTGGTACCCACGACACAGGGTGTTCTAGTGTGGGGTCAGAAGCAATGTATATGCCAGTATGTAAATGTTATGTTATGTTATAGATAGGTAGATAAAGAACACTTTATGGCACAACGGGAAAAAAAATAATAAGAATTAAAGTATTAAAGTATTAAAGTATTAAAGTTAAGAATATTATATTAATGAAAGATTGGCGGACAAATATTGATAAAAGGTAAATCGAAAAATGTTGTCAATTGGTTGGTCAAAGTTTTTGTACTTATATTTAGCAAGTTTCTGCAATTATTTCAGTCAGCTCATTTAACTCGAGTTAACCGGTTGAACCGATTAAATTGCATGCGAAATTTTCGATTTGACGGGTAACTCGAGTTAAATGACCTAACCCGCGCTGACGCAAGTGGGCCTTAATGTAGTATTATAACGCTTTGGTTTAATTTTACTGCTTTTTGCAATATGTATATGTCCCTATGTATGTCCCTACTTAAGGCCCCTGCTGGGGCACGGGGCTTGTCGTTCATTGCAGGAAGGTTAGGTTAAATAAATATAAATTATATGCCACATTAATTAGACACAAAAAATATACACAAACAATTCTTAAAAATTGGTGAACCCGGTTCAGAGGTGTTAGATAACACATACTGTGACACGAGATTTTTATATATTAGATATATATTATACCTGCAGATATTATGAAAACTTCTGATACCGAATCAATATCAACACTTGCATGACCCCACTGCTGGGGCACGGATCTCTTTCTGCATCGAAGGAAGGTTAGGCCATACTCCACCACAGGGTGAAGTCCGGAATGGTGTAGGATTGTAATACAGTGGCGGGCCTTACTGTCAGAAGTTATCAAGCCGCCCATAAGGTCTCTGTAACGCCTGGCATTACATGACAACCGGCACCACCTGCTTAGCTTGCCTTGCGAAGCACGGTAGTGCTCGGAAGCAATGCCACTAGCGGTAGTCACGTGACGGTCACCCATCCTGCACCTGACCGCGCCTCGTTCGACTAGGTCAAGACCGCTTCGCCTATACAATAATAATTATGTAATATTGAAACAAAGAAAATATAAAGAAGATAAATATCATTCACGGCCATAAACACCAACAAAAGTAAACACGAGAACTGTTTGTCAAACGGATTTAATTTCACAGTGACACGGGCGAAATAAAAATGCAAATTCAGTTAAGCCAACGTCCAAATATGCATTTGGACAAATACCCTCTTTGCCTTGGAGAAAAAGGAAAACACTTTTCAGGTCAAAAATGAAACGTTGCTGCGGACAAAGATTTCATTAAGTCAAGTACTTTCGCCCCACCACCGAGGGGATCGGTGTGAAATAATAAGACTACCACGACAAAAGCCAGAGTGAAGTTCTACTTAGGAATTTGGAATTGCATTGGTTAAATAAATAAATAAATAAAAAAATAAATAAATAAATAAATAAATAAATATTCATCGCATGTTACACAGATCTCGTTAGCCTCATAGTAAGTACAACTAAATGACATGTGTTACAGGTACAGAGTGCTTAGTGCGAGTTTTTTAACTACTCGATCGCGTTAACGTAAACTCATATTTCTATGGCATCGAGGAAGCGCCACCTAGCGACAAGTATGGAAATTAAAATTGCTGAGTGTGAGTTGTAATGGTTTACGTAGAGAAGTGAACACGTTTACCAGCCAAAACACGAATAAACGCGAGTGCGAGTTGTACTGTGACAGCGTTTTGCCAGTACGAACGGTTAACTTACTCATACTCACTACTCAATGCTCGATTAACGCGGTAGTAAAGTTATTCGATTGGATCTGTCTAACTCGCACTAAGACCCGGCCGGGGATCAACTCGAGACCTTCGGTTTTACAGTCAGCGCGACAAACCGCTACGCCACAGAGGTCGTATTGTATGATAAATATATTTATTTATTATTTAAGGAAGGAAAACATCGTGAGGAAACTTGAGCGTCTGAGGTGTTTAAATACTTAACATAAAGCTTGAAATTCCAATCCACGGTGGGCACGCGTGGTAATTAAGTCCCTCTCTCTCTGAGAGAAGGCCTGTGCCCTGCAGTGGGTTTCAGGCTGGTAAGCTACATAAAAAAATAGGTGTGATGTGATATAGGCCGGAATGTATTTTCTCTTCTTCTTCAGGCATTATTATGTAGTCCACGGCTGGATATAGCCCTTCCCTAATGAGCGCCATAGCGCCCTGTCTTCAGCTTGCCGCATCCAGCATCTGCCGGCAGTTTTTCGCAGATCGTCACCCCACCTGCTTAGTGCGAGTTTTTAAACTACTCAATCGCGTTAACGTAAACTCATATTTCTATGGCATCGAGGAAGCGCCACCTAGCGACAAGTATGGAAATTAAAATTGCTGATTGCTAGTTGTAATGGTTTTCGTTGAGAAGTGAACACGTTTACCAGCCAAAACACGAATAAACGCGAGTGCGAGTTATACTTTGACAGCGTTTTGCCAGTTCGAACGGTTAACTTACTCATACTTCCTACTCAATGCTCGATTAACGCGGTAGTAAAGTTACTCGATTGGATCTGTCAAACTCGCACTAAGCACTCAGGTCGGAGGGCAGGATTTATTTTTATTACTTATTATGGATTGATTATTTTCTCTTGACTTTTTTTCCGGTTCAAAAAGTGCAATTTCTAGAGTAGCCGCCACAACTAGATGCCGCCGAGTAATTTTACTAAACTCTATTACGAAACTGGCCAAATTCAAATGGTGATACATTTGAATTTGACTAGCTTCGTCTGGGTATGTTAATTTGGCAGATTAAATAAAATTACACTATTTTTATTTTTAATGCACTAACCCGTGCTAAGGAACAAATTTAAAAACCTATTTACCTACCTACCTATTTAACCTGGTACGGATAGCCAGAGGTTGCGGGTTCGAATCCCAGCATGGGTGAAATTTTTAGCCTCTAAATAGGTTTTTAAAAGATTAAATAAAAGTTGATCCCCAACCCGCATGCCCAGTGTGGGGATTATGGGCATTACCCCCCAATTATGGCACAACCTTGCGCTCATAAGGGGGGGGGGGTATGTCCAGCAGTGGACTAATATAGCCTGAAGAAGAGAGAAGAAGAGAAATAAAAGTTTGACAAATAAGTCCCTGAAACAAGTCCGTCGACTTGAATTTTTATACGCGCTTGCAGGGTAAAATAATTACTTAGATTAAGTAACATATTGCATTACACTATTTTTTATTTTTAATGCACTAACCCGTGCTAAGGAACAAATTTAAAAACCTATTTAAACTGCAAAGTAGGTAGTCGGGGCTGTAAGTAATGCAATTTGCTTAAGTCAGATGTCGCTGCCTGTACGTAATACAGAGAATATTGTAAAGAGGTTCTAAATTTCACTGATGCCGTGAGTCGCCCATTGGCTCAATTGGTAGAGCGCTGGTACGGATAGCCAGAGGTTGCGGGTTCGAATCCCGGCATGGGTGAAATTTTTAGCCTCTAAATAGGTTTTTAACATATTGCAGCAAGAACATTCGCAAAAACTTGAATTTCGCAAATAACCTGAGTGTCTGGGGTGTTTCAGCGCCCAAAATTTGGTAATCCGCGGTGGGCACGCGTGGCAATTACGCCCATTTTGTCGCAAAGCCAAGTCAAAGGCCTTAGGGCGGCTCGAAAACTTCTGACAGTAAGGGCGAGATAAATAGTCGCTTCTAAGAACGAGTCTTAGCGAAAGCACTTGCTTAAGAATCGATTTGTCTATCATAGACAGTACTTTAGCACTCTTTTAGTCGCGAAAACCGGACTAATTCTTTGCATTGGCCTAAGAACATGGTTAGCTAAGCAAACGTCTACTTTGATACTTAGCTAAGTTAGCCTGAAGTAATGCTTAGGGAAGCTTGAGCACGGACTTGGGCTAAGCAACGACTATTTATCGCGCCCTAAGACCAGCCTTAAGAAGCCTCCACCAATCCGGACTTGGCCCCCGTGGTGCAGTACGGCCTATACCTTCTATTTTTACTTTTGGGCGTTGTAAAATATGAAACGTTGTCAATTACACATTATTGTCCTTAAGATGTAGAGTTGGTTCGTGAAAAGAGGCGTGTAAACGAGGCACCACACGGAGACGGTCAACGACATCCACTATAAATAAATCATAGCGAAATACTCGCGCTTTCACGAGATCTTCTCCGGCTGCCGTCGTGCATTTGTATCGGAGCACGCCGCTGGAATGTTGATGAATTCAATTAGCAGGTTGTCTGCCAGTTTATATTCGCGATAACGCCACCAATCTACTTCTTAGGGCGATGTACTATGTACAAAAGCGATAGTTACATAGACCCGAGATTTTTTTTACGGTTCACAAAACTGAATATTACACCTTAGACTTACAAAACAGTTCATATTATAGGAGAGCTTACATTGGATGTACATTCTACTGGATGTGAACACAACATGCAATTTCAGCGCAGAATTACTAATTAAATTGAATACACTAATAGTACTAATTTTAATGGGCTAAGTCCGTCTCCCACCCCATTCCAAGGTGTGACACAAACGTAGCATACAACTTAGAAACCTCAAACAAGCCTTTTTTTTGCATCTACTTAATGAGATGATTTATACAGCGTCCAGTGGTATCTTTACTCACACTAGATGGGTGAAGGGACCACTCCGACGCTGTAGTGCCTGGGACATGGTTTTTTATAGATGGTGTAGGCTTGCCCAGCACCTATACCACCCTGACAGCTTAGTCGGCCTAGCCCACAGGAAAGACTAGTCAATACGTGCGGAGCCAACCAAGCCGCGGGTTTCCTCACGATGTTTTCCTTCACCGTTAGCGTGTGGTATTGCGACTACGAATTCGCAAATGTACGTAACTTTGAAATTAAACAAATTCATTGGTACATGCCCGCACTCGGGATCGAACCTGGGGCTCTCGCTTGCCAGTCTATGGTTCTACCCACTGAGCTACCACCGCTTGTAACCTCGAACAGGATTCAACCGAAAAATGGCTACTTAGGTGTCCCCCCAGAAGTGGGCGAGAGTCAGTCTTCCTCACTTAGCCTCATACTCGTAGTTCGTCCACTGTACGTAGCAAGCGCTTCTGCACTTACGTACGTGAACACTTCAGAGTGCTTAGTGCGAGTTTTTTAACTACTCGATCGCGTTAAAGTGAAAGAAAGCGCCACCTAGCGACAAGTATGGAAATTAAAATTGCTGAGTGCGAGTTGTAATGGTTTACGTTGAGAAGTGAACACGTTTACCAGCCAAAACACGAATAAACGCGAGTGCGAGTTGTACTGTGACAGCGTTTTGCCAGTTCGAACGGTTAACTTACTCAATACTCACTACTCAATGCTCGATTAACGCGGTAGTAAAGTTATTCGATTGGATCTGTCAAACTCGCACTAAGCACTCTGACACTATGGTATTGCTGTTATAATTTCACATATAAAGATAAAGATAAGATAAAGATATTTATTTTTCTAAAATTATGTTGCATTTAAAAACCTATTTAGAGGCTAAAAATTTCACCCATACCGGGATTCGAACCCGCAACCTCTGGCTATCCGTGCCAGCGCTCTTCCAATTGAGCTAATGGGCGACTCACCGGCATCAGTGAAATTTCGAACCTCTTTACAGTATTATCTGTATTACGTACAGGCAGCGACATCTGGCTTAAGTAAATTGCATCACTTACAGCCCCGACTACCTACTTTGCAGTCATGATGTTGCAAGTTTACAATACTTGCGGTATCTGCACTAGACTTTTAGTCTGTATCACAGAGACCTGAATAAACTTTCTAAAATAATTGTCGACAGGTTCGGTAACGCTATAACTAAACGCTATGAAAAAAGATATACAATCAATATAATTATGAGATCTTAGGGAAAACAAAAACAACTCTTAGACTAAATGTACATAACTTAGTAAACAAAGTAGTTGGCACATGCCGGGATTCGCACCCACGGCCTCCCGGATGAAAAGCCGACGTCCTATTACCCCTCTTCCATCGCTCTATGTACAGAAGAGTAAAGAAGAACGGCTGAACGGATTTACATGAAACTTGGCGTACAGACAAAGATCTGAATTGAGATATAGGATGACGCTTGCGAGGTCAGCTAGTAAAAAATAAAACATTGAATCGGTCGCGATCGATATCAACCCTTTGTATGTCCCCACTGCTGGGGCACGAGTCTCTTTCTGCATCGCAGGCAGGTTAGGCCATCGTCCACCACGGGGGCAAGTTCGGAATGGTGGAGTATTGTAAGACAGCGGGCCTTACTGTCAGAAATTATCATACTGCCCATAAACTTTAACGACTGCCATTACATGACAGCCGGCACCAACAGCTTAACGTGCCTTGCGAAGCACGGAAACGCTCGAAAAAAATACCAGTAGAGGTAGACACGGGACGGTCACCCATCCAGCATGTGTCAGCGCCTTTATTGCTTAACCCGAGTGATTGATTTCAATAACTCGTTGAAATTAGTCCACGGGCGCTTCTCAGCCGATCGGTCGTGATGCTAGGATGTTTCATCTTTGACATTCACAGAAAAATGTATACGGACAAGCGAATCGCTCCAGCAATCTCTCCAGTGAATGGAAAACGTCTAAAAACGCAAGCGGGGGAGTAAGGCGTAAAACATTCTTACGCTGAAGCTGAAAGCTGTTTCACCTGTAACGAGAGATCCGTCACACCTTCCGAGTTGATGACGACGCGTAAAAAAATCATTTCGTCAAATAGCCAGTTACTCCATTACATATTATGATATGGCCCTGACAAAGAGAACAGTACTACGACAGCGTACAATAATAGATGGGGTATATTTAAATGCTTTTTTTTAAATAGTACTTACCCATGTATATTTAGCACCGCTTTTAATTTGATTTAGTATGCCAATAAAGATATAGCACTAACTTATGATCTTTTTAACAGGGGATTTACCTTAATTAATTATATCATCTATTAATCAATTAATTCATACGTTAATTTATTCATTCATTTGTTCGTTCGTTCATTCACTCATGAATTCATGAATTCATTCATTCATTTATACGTTTATTCATTCATTTAATCATTAATTAATTCATTCATTCATTCGTTTATTCGTTCGTTCTATTTTTCTTTCAATTATTTATTCAGTCAGTCAGTCGTTAATTCGTTCGTTCATTCATTCTATCATTAATTAATTCATTTATTCATTCATTTATACATTCATTCGTTCATTCAGTCATTCAGCCGTTCGTTCTTTCGTTAATTCGTTTATTCAATCTTTCTCTGTCTATTGCAACGTCACTCTGCTGCATCTCTGCATTAGCTACAAATAGATTATATTTGTTGGGGAGGCAAGTAAGTAAGTTCGTAAAATGAGCCACTCCGATGCCAAAGAGGAAAATCACAAAAGGAGCAGCTTCAAAGCACCTTTTTGGTCTCCCTGGTCCCTTCCCTTCATCTCTACCACTCTATTATACGAAGCACTTACTGTAATAACGTCCGACGTTATGAAAAAAATGCATTTACGTTGCTAGGGCAGGTCGTGAGTTTGTTTTCTTACACGTTAATAATAGCAATTGGACCCGTTAAATATATACCTATATTTAACGGGTCTAATTGCGATTATTAATTCGATCTATTGATATCAACTCATGTATGTCCCCACTGCTGGGGCACATAATTAAAATTCGACTGCTAAAAGTCTTAAGCAAATTAAAACTCCAGCTGGCAGATGTTTAAAATCAACAGATGCATTTTGGCCATGCAACACAAAGAAATAGCATGTCTCTACTCAATGTGATTAAACTCTTCAAATAAGAGCTTTGCAAGGCGCGCTAAGCCGTTGGTGCCTGCTGTTATATAATGGCAGTATTTAAGCCATATGGGCGGCTTGATAACTTTTGACAGTAAGGCCTGCCACTGGTTTACATCCCTCCACCAACCCGGACTTGGCCCCCGTGGTGGAGTATGGCCTAACCTTCCTGCGATGCAGGAAGAGATCCGTGCCCCAGCATTGAAAACATACATGGGGTGATATTGACGATATCGAGTCCGTAATAATAGGCAGAACATCACAAAAAAGCCAACAATTGACAGCGAAGGAACTGTCCTAAGCCGCGTTAACAATTCACTAGCTAATCCGAATTTATGACGGCGTACACGTTTGTTTCTTTGTACCGTCTACCGCTGGTCAAACTTCACAGTTTTGTTGCAAAGTCGTCCTTAACGTAACTGATTAGAGTGCCCATTTGTGAAGGCTGAAGCGCTGTGGACTGTACGAGGATGAAACGGTTTACGATTACTGTTTGACGTAAAAGCGATACCGTGTCGTCTGGGCACAATATTAGCGCGCTTAAAAATGTATTCACTTATTAGACACACGCAATACGACCGACAGGATTTTACGTTAAAGGCTTACGCAGACGAGGGACTATCCCCCGGGTACTGTTTTGTCCGTCGTTATAGATCTCTTATAAATTGTATCGAATAGCGCACACAAAGGACTAAAAGTACCCCGTACAAAAAGTCCCTCAAGTTATTTTTTTGTCCGCCGATACAGATCTCTTATAAATTGTAGCAAATAACGCACACGAAGGACTAAAAGTACCACGTAGAAAAAGTCCCTCCAGTTACCGAGGACATCAAGAGACGGAGTGGACAAAAGTTCGGTGTTAAATTTCGGGTAATATTTGCTTCCATAGCGTACGCTTCACTCAATTTCCGGGGAACAAATGACCGTACTCCGTAGGCGTTGAGTCCGCGATAAGTACTCTGAGGACATTTTTTACGATTCAGGGACTTTTGTCCCCAAGGGACAAATGTTACATTTAACAAATATTAGTATACAATTTTATAAACTATGTATAAAGTAATACCTTCCGGAAGAGCTGTTGTCGAACTTGTCAACGAATAAGGAAAACAGAAATTGTGCAATACTTAATCACGGATGTTTACATCCGTGTACTTAGTATAATTTTATTTATTTAGCAACAAAATCCCAAAATAAAAAGATTACAGAGCCTATTCCAGCCCATCCATTGTTTCAGAAATAGGCTATCAAACTTTTCGGACAGTGCAAAATACGAGCTCTTCTCGATCAGGCATGTCACACTTCAGAGTTAATCCTAACATTAAAAATTACTGCGAATTGTTTAAAAAAAAAAACAAAAACACCCGATTGCTTAAAAAAATCCTAATATAAAAATCGCTCGTATCCCCGGCTGCCTGAGTGATGTTAAACGCTCAAGAAGGTAAAGCAACATAGGACACGTTCAGTGAATGGATGGGTGACCGTCTATGACTAACGCTAGTGGTATTTCTCCGAGCGGTTCCGTGCTTCGCAAGGCACGTTAAGCAGTCCGTGCCGGCTGCCGTCAATAGATGCCAATTGTTAAGCTAAATCAGAGGCCTTAGGGCGACTTGAAAAGTTCTGACCAATCACTAGTCTTGCAAGCCTTCACCAATCCAGACTTGGCTCCTGTGGTGGAGTATGACCTGTACCTTAATTAGGGAAGAGACCCGTGCCCCTCGGTGGGGATATAATGGGTTGATGATGATGATAAGTTTTTCTTAGTTCCCAGTTTAAATATTTTGATTTTGAGAGTGACACCCAGTGTCATGATTTTGATTTTGAGAGTGACTACCGCTAGAGGCATTTTTCTGAGCGTTCCGTGCTTCGCAAGGCACGTTAAGCCGTTAGTGCCGGCTGTCATATAATGGCAGTCGTTAAGCCATGTCAGAGGCCTTATGGGCGGCTTGATAATTTCTGACAGTAAGGCCCGCCACTGTCTTACAATCCTCCACCAACCCGGACTTGGCCCCCGTGTTGGAGTATGGCCTAACCTTCCTGCGACGCAGGAAGAGACCCGTGCCCCTGCAGTGGGGACATACAAGGGTTGATAACGAACCCAGTGTCACTCTCATAGTTAAGACAAATCTAATGAATTATTCATAAGTTAAATTCCATACAACCGCTGTAGCCTAAACTGTAGCGTAAAAAGGATATAAATATAGATACATACCACCGTCCTTCTTTGGTTTTTGAATATCCTACAGTACGCTGCAATCTTATTGTCCGTTAAAACTTTACAGACAGTAACTTGTGATGACACGTGGGTGGAATGTCAACTAAAATGAGTGAATTAAGTGGTGCTCCTAAAGTGACGCTGGAAGCGATATAACGTAAGACAACGTAGAAACACATAGACATAAGGTCATAGAAAGGTAGGTACCGAAGGACTCCTATTCCTATCATTCCTATATTTTGCCGAGAAACAATGCAACCAATGGAATAACAATCATAGCTTGTATTATACCATGTTTTTTTCAAAAAAGTGAACTTGATAATTTTATTCTTATCGCCAGTAGCAACTATTTTTAGAATCTACCTATGATCAATAACCTAACTGCAAAGTAGGCGTTCAGGGCTGCAAGTGATGCAAATTACTTCAGCCAGATGGTGCTGCCTGTACGAAATACAGAGAGTATTATAAAGAGGTTCAAAATTTCACTGATGCTTTGGGAGAGCGCTGGCACGGATAGCCAGAGGTCGCGGGTTCGAATCCCGGCATGGGTAGAATTTTTAACCTCTAAATAGATTTTTTAAAATTTACGTATAAGCACACACATTGCTTCTGGCCCCATACTAGGATACCCTGTGTCGTGGGAACCAGAAACCACGACATCACAAACATGTAAACATCCAATTATTGGTCCCAGCCGGGGTTCGAACCCGGGACCTCTTGCATGGTAGGCAGACGCGCTAACACTACGCCACAGATGTCGTCCTAAAAGAACTACTACAATTTTTAAGACGTATGATGATGTTCACTTTTTTCAAGGACGCGTTGTAAAATAAGATACGATTTTCTCCTTCGGTGGCGCTAGTTATCACCGCGTATCGCCTTAAGTTCGGTAGTTAAAAAACAATTCAGTTTGAAAATCCCAGGAACCTAGGAGCCTACGAAATGAAACGCATTACCACCAGAGCGAAGAAAAAATGTATTAGTATAGCCCAATTATCTAGAAGTGAAACCAAATCATACCGCGATGTAGGATACCCGTAACGCCATCTATTGTCAAAAACTTAGAGTAATAAATTTTTTGGAAATAATTTGGACATACTAATTTTGTAAACAAACGCAAGAAAAATGTTTCACCTCGGCTGAAACTCTGTAACGACGTGTCGTGGGAAATTCACTTATAGATTGGTAAAAAGCTAAGGAGACAGTTTTCAAAACCTTTTGACCTATTTATTTATTTACTTACATGAATATTGTAACATAACAGTAAAATTACACCAAAGCGTTACAATATTATATCAGAGCACTACCTTTCATACATCTTCTAGCATTCTCTTATATACCTTCACCACAGTTTCAATGTCACTAGATGGCGCCTGTGGAGTAACACATTGGTAACAAATTACCCAATTTAAGTTCAAAATTAACGCTTATAGGTTTTAAACGCTTTCTATTTTTTCATGTTGAAACAACGGCCATAAAAGGCGATAGGACCCACTTGTTTAGCAACTGCGCTAGATATGCTCATCAGTCTGGGCCCAATTTCATAAATAAGTGTTCATAAGAATCATTCAAATGACTGTCCTAACAGGCAGTGTGTGTAAACTATTGATACAATGGAAACAAAGTGACCAAATCTGTTGAGAGTAATTTTTGCCCAACCGATCAATCGTAACGCTAGCCTGAGCAAGGGTAACATGAGATAAGAATTATATCTTTATTGTTCACCAGGAAAAAACAAACACAATTACAAAGATACAGTACAATTGGCGGCCTTATTACTCAGAGCAATTTCTTCCAGACAACCGACGATGGAGAGTTGCTGAAGGAAAAGTGCTACAAGTGACAAAATTACTGATGTAAATTTATTATTAATAGTTTAAGAACTATTAACTTGTTTATGTCTATTTTGGCAACAGTCACAGTGTAGTGGTTTGTTACAATGGAAATATTGTAATGAAAATATAAATATATGAGAATATTTGATTTACATTTCTAATTTTTTAATAAGCGTTTTAGTAAATCCATTTTATTTTCAGTTCATCGCTCAATTTCAGCGGCGCAAATTATTTTTCATTCGTTTTCAGGCCGACATCGACTCCAACAGGTATATTTGGGCTGCTGTCTGTCTTTTAATTCGTATCGATCATACCATTTGAATGCCATTGCAGTGGAATGGTTTAATAAACTACAAAATAACGCTCAAAATACTCACAACATTTTAACCGAATGCACATTCGTGTCGCTGAGTTGTTTATTCAAAACCTTAGTGTGAGGGGAATACACATTCCGCTCGTCAGCTTTACGGGCCAAAGACAAATTTATGCAGTCGTCATAAATATTATTATCTTACACATCGTAAAGCGACATTGTCCCTTGTAACTGGAAGGAAACTTGGTCTTAACTAGTAATACAGGCGTTTTGACGGGCCGTCTGTGTTTAATATAGGCAATAAAGGGCTAGGTTTTATTGGCAGCCGCCGCTTTGATCTGTTGAATAGGTGCTATCTACAGGTAACGTCTTACTTTGTTATAGACAAATAATTATGTGCCCACCCACAAAACTGTAGTACTGTCGACTACGCTAGAAAGGCAAATAAAAACAAAAATTTGCGCTTCAAATAAAGCGGAATATTTCGCATCGACATTAACCCCTTGTAAGTTCCCACTACTAAGGCGCAGCCTTTCCTGCATCGCGGGAGGGTTAGGCCATACTCCACCACGGGGGCCAATTCTGGGTTGGTGGAGGATTGTAAGACAGTGGCGCGTCTTACTGTCAAAAGTTATCAAGCCGCCCATAAGGCCTCTGACATGGCTTAATGACTGCCATTACATGACAGCCGACAGCTTAGCGAACCTTGCGAAGCACGAAAGCGCTCAGAAAAATGCCACTAGCGTTAGTCACTGGAATAGTCGAATAATATCTTTTGTTTTTGTTTTCGCCTAGCAGAGAAAATGTATTGCGTAAGCAGAATTTTTTACCAGAAATTCGCCATTAACTTCTGTTGCACATAAACATTTTAATATATTTTTTATCATGATTTTTATCTTTTCAAAATAGAAAAAAATGCATTGTGTTTTGCGATGAAAAAAACAGTGGAAGACCCGAATTTACTCACAAAGACTCCATGTAGTTAAATGGTGAGTAAATTTGCTGTTCGTGTTATGAGCTTTAATTGCTAAAACAAACATATTTCATGCACCTACGCCCCTAAAAACAATCCACAGATATCTGTGGATGAGTCCGACCGGCCCCACGTCCACACGTTTTTTCCTTCTCCTTTCTTCTTTCTCCGGCCTTCTCTCAGAGAGACAGAGAGAGTATGGGCTTAATTACCACGGCTGCTGACCGCGGTTTAGAAATTTCAAGCGCTAAGGTATTTAAAAGCCTCGGACACTCAGGTTTCCTCACGATGTTTTCCTTCACTAAGCGAGCTTAATTAACATTCATAGATTATAATCACTACCCCAATAAAAACACGCCTATCTAGCTATGCGAGATGACACGATGTATCTCTCTTTGAGTTTTAGAATAGAACATAAAGAAGGATATTAAAAGCAATAAATTCACTCCAACGATTTTTATTGGAGCATAATGTATGTAACACGCAAACGGATGAAACTTTCCAGTGGCAGATATAAATACCTGCCTACACGTACAGTTTACCTTCCCTTTTTGTTAGACTCTCGCACTTATGCCGTAAGCAATTAGAGCTACTTTTCGCTGACCAGCGGCGATGCCCACTATACCATAGTGGAATTGAGATTAATATGCCTCTACTTTCCGTAACTATTTTCGTACTTGTAATTCGTAATTAACGTAATTTTTTATTAACTACTAGCTGATGCATAATTTGCAATTCTAATCAGATTGATAATAACTAGAACAACATGGAGATATTTTTTATTTTATTTATCAGGTGAGTACAACAGGTGATAATCAATTCAGCTAAATAAAGGCTCTGCAAATATTGGCGTCGTGTGGTCAATCTTTATTAATTACTGGGCGCCCAATTTGCAATTCATATCAGACTAATAACAACTAGCATATAACAAGGACAATTATATTCAGCTAGATAACGATTATGCGGATTGTGGTGCAGCTGATCATTCTTTATTTATTACTGGGCAGTGCCCAATTTGCAATTCAAACATACTATCATACATAGAAACATACATAAACTCATGCCTGTATTCCAGAGGGTTAGGCAGAGGACCAGGGACTGCCACTTGCCACGATCCTGACAGATCATTTTCACTTCATCAACGTTCATAAGTCGTTGCATGCACGCACGCCGGTTCCGGGTACTTTTTATCTTTCCCTTTGCTAATACATCCCCTATTTGGTCAACGTATGTCCGCCTGGGACGTCCCTTACCAGCCCTTCCACTCACATTCGCAATATATATTTGTTTCGTCAATCTTTCTTCCTTCATCCTCTCCACACGTCCAAACCAACATTCCTTTCTCAATTCTAGTCACTACATCCTCTTTCAGTCCACAACGATATTATTCTTTTATTATATTCTTTATCCATAATATAACTACTAACTATTTGGTCGACGCATGTCCACCTGCATCGTCCCTTAACGTCCCAGGCGGACACTCCTTTCGTCGATTTTGGTTACTTCACTCTCTCCATACCCTAGTGTAAAGAGCCAAACAAAGCAGTTGAACGCCGGCATCTCATTCGGGGGGTCGTGGGTTCGAATACCGGCATAAATTTACCAAGGTCTTTGTTTTATAAGTTACGTACGTTTAGTATTTTCTAAGGTCAACATGAGCACTAGACATATTAAAAACTGTTGTTACACGGATTTTACTCGTTTATTTAAATTTTTTTACAATTTTCCGACGTTTCGGCACTTTTTCAAGTGTCGAGGTCTCGGAAGACTGACGTGACAGGCGTCTTTTTGAAAGCGTTAACTGTCTAGTATTTTTGCCGAGGGTAGTAAACTAACAGTTAATGCTTTTAAAAAGACGCCTGTCACCTAAGTCTCCCGAGACTGAAAAAGTGCCGAAACGTCAAAAAATTGTAAAATAAACGAGTAAAAGCCGTTTTTATTACTAACGTTTGTGAAGCTATAGTAGCCATACCACTAACTAACGTGAGGGAAATCATGGTGAGGAAACCTGAGTGCCTGAGGAGTCTCAGCCCTTAAAATCGCGCGTGGTGATTAAGCACATTGTAGGGTGTAAGTCCCACATAAGTGATTAAGGGGTAGATGTCTATTTCGGGTCGATAGTGACAAATCAAACCGCCTTTGTTGAGTGTTGTAAATGCACTAAATAAAATCCAAATGAAGTAGGTAATAAAGTGAATAATAATGCTAAACTAAGCGATCTACTTATGATACATACACATGTTGCCGGTACACACATACACTCACTCTGAGGGAAGGCCTGTGCCCCTCAGTGGGACTCAAGTAGGCTGCATCACCTATAGCCAAGTGCGAACCAGCATAGCCTAGTATTACTAGAATTAATACGGAAGCGGTGCGTCATCGTGACTAAATCGTATAACAATTCGGCACACTGCCGCTTCGCATTTCGTATCGCACCAAATACTCGTGGCTTGACAAGTATTGCGCCATTTATTAGGCCGTATTGTCTAATAACCGGACGATAATCACCTTTACGGACGTCCAGAGTTATTGTCGGCAGCTGTACGGCGCCTCGTAACTGGGATTCGGGACCTTGGAGGCTGGATTTATGGCACGTTTTCGATTGTGATTCATTTAAGTCACACGTGGATTGTCATGATTTTTTATCAAACTAAAACAAAAACAAGCGGCTGAATTTTCTGGCGTGTACAGTAAAGAGTTTTAATCTAATTTAATTCCTGAGATACGATATTAATAGTTACATAATTAATTATTTTAGTTCTGTATTGCACGAATTACATGAGTAAATGTACAAGGGCGTGCTTTATCGAAGAAGAATTATCTTCCAGCAAACCTTTGGTGTTGTAGACACTGGCAAAGAGTAGGTGGTACAAGAAAAAAAGGTGAAATAATATATTACACTTACGTAAATGTAGGAAGATACATTAACTTAGACCTACATATTGAATAATAGAAATTTTAAGTTCAACTTTTTTTTAAGATTATTCTCTGATTTTATATTTCGTAATCGATATCAACCCATGTTATGTCCCCACTGCTGGGGCACGGGTCTCTGCATCATAGGAAGGTTAGGCCATACTCCACCACGGGGGCCAAGTCCGGGTTGGTGGAGGATTGTAAGACAGTGGGGGGCCTCGCTGTCAGAAGTTATTAAGTCGCCACTAAGGCCTCTGACACGGCTTAGCGACTGCCATTACATGACAGCCGGCACCAACGGCTTAACGTGCCTTGCAAAGCACGAAAACGCTCGGAAAAAATACCACTAGCGGTAGTCATCCACCCTGCACCTGACCGCGCCAGTCATTGCTTATCTCAAGTGATTGATTCCAATCACTCAGTTCGACTAGATTTATATCATGCTGGTTTGCATGTAAACCGGCAATGACTCAAACCGCTGTTGAGTGTACGTAAATATTTTGCCCGCGATCCCATTCGGCGTTCCCGAAAACCGAATCCCGTTTGACATTCCTTCAATAAAAGCGCCTGTGAAATATGACCACGCATGTTAGTCACATAAATCTCTCACTGTGTATAAATAAAACAGAACAATCTGCTCCCACCGGGACTACATATTGTACACTTCGTTAGACGACTCCCGTCGTATTATGCAAAGACTTATTAGAGACTTAGTAGATTCCCGCAGAGCCGCTCGCGAAATCATATTCTTGGATCGCGGCAAGAAGCAAACCCCGGTGTCTGCCTACCTAGGTCTAGATCGGGGTCCTTCTATCCTGAAAGCAGTTTACTATAAAAAGTAGGAGCCGCGCGTGTGACATATATTTTCTTCATTAGAAAGAAGAAGAAGGAAAGAAAAATATATTTATTTGACCACACTGAGTGCTTAGTACGAGTTTTTTAACTACTCGATAGCTTTAACGTAAAGTAAACTCATATTTCAATGGCATCGAGGAAGCGCCACCTAGCGACAAGTATGGAAATTAAAATTACTGAGTGCGAGTTGTAATGGTTTACGTTGAGAAGTGAACACGTTTACCAGCCAAAACACGAATAAATGCGAGTGCGAGTTGTACTGTGTCAGCGTTTTGCCAGTTCGAACGGTTGACTTACTCATACTCACTACTCAATGCTCGATTAACGCGGTAGTAAAGTTATTCGATTAGATCTGTCAAACTCGCACTAACCACTCTGTACTCAAAAACAAAATCATGCAACAAAATACCGGTCAAAAACTAACACGATTTCGGCCGAAAAGTAGGTCACGGTAAAATATATAAATAACATTAAAACAATGCATAGTTATAACAATACATAAAAAAGTGAAATATCGGAAAGTTTTAAGTATTGAGTCCCCAAAATGGGCCCGACTCAGCATAATTTTGCAACCGGTAGATCAATTTTGCAATGCTAATTTTTCAGTCATGTCCATACTGCGGTTAAGAGCGTGTAGTCATGAGTGCCATAATTGGCTTACTTCTTACCAACAGCACTGCTTAAATTTTCCTTAACGAACGCAAACACCAATGGCAATGGTGATTAGGATACCAGGGACAGACAGAAATGCAGTCTGTATGTATTCGTAAATATAGATATTAGAGAACGTTTTTTTCGTCAAACAGCTGATGCTTTGGCGCGGCGCCAACGGTTGTCGAACTCTTGGCCAAAACCCAAGACCGAACTGAAAGAAACGAATCAATGGATATGAAAATAATTATATACGTTATGGGCAAGAGCAGATGTTTTACTGGGGATAATAAATATTTAGTGTTTTTTCTCCGCTGTCTAAATACGTTCTGAGGAGCTTTAAGGTTTGATAAATAAATACTTAATCATTACGAATGTTGAATGTTCAATTAACTGATACGTACTTATAACGCCGCTATCTGACTTGATTGAATCTCATAACAGCACTCAGAAGACATGAAAGCCCACACAAAGCCACTCATATCTAGCAACATCAGGCGCGGTCAGGTGATTGATGTGTGACCATCCCGTGACTACCACTAGTGACAATTTTCCGAAAGCTTGCTTCGCAAGGCACGTTAAGTCGTTGGTGCCGGCTGTCATGTAATGGCTGTCGTCAAGCCATGTCAGAGGCCTTAGGCGGCTTGATCACTTCTGATAGTAAGGCCCGCCACTGTCTTGCAATCCTCCACCAAACCGGACTTGGGCCGCGAAGTGGAGTATGGCCTAACCTTGAGACACGTCTCACAGCAGTGGGGACATACAAAGGGTGGATATGGATATCATTGGTGATGGATATCATCATCATCAAATATATCTATGGAGGGTTAGTAACAAATTTAGTAAGCTCGCGAAAAAGGTGATCTGGATATGTTTAATAATCCAAAGCTTGAGGGAAAAACTTAGTGCAGTTTTCTTTAGTGTTTAGAATAAACTATTGTTGGAATTTAAATAAAAAAATATGGCTTGCTTGTTGTGAAATTATATTTTTGAGTGACAATACAAAATAACAAACACCGAACACTTCATAAAATTCAAACTTACAAGAGGTTTTGAATGAATACAAAAAAGTATTTACCAACAATAACATCCTAGAATTTAGTAATAATGTAGTACATAAAGCTGTCATTTGTGTTCTTGATGAAAGTGATTACTTAAGTGCTCAAAAATATTTTATAAGCCAAGACTCATAATTGACCCTCTGCATGTTCAATGCCTTTGTTATTCATTGTTATGTGCTATTAGTCTTCCCAAGGTCAAACAAATAAATATATGAAAATTAAATTGTAATGCGTTTTGTGCACCTAATTAAATTTAGAAAAATTAATGGCATCACTTTGTTATTAAACACCACTAACAAAACTTATTTGTCGAAACTTAATTTTCACTTATTAAAAACTACTAACAAAAAAGTACTTTTGTTTTTTTTTAATCTAGGGTCGGCGGACTAAAGCGCATGGACAGTTTGCCATGAAATTATTGTTTTTTAAAAAACTAGCTGACCCAGCGAATTTCGTACCGCCTAACTGTCGATTCTTTATTATTTTTTTTATTTTCTTCTATGTAAGAACCATCCTCGTACTTCAAGGAATATTCTAAAAAAATAATTAGCGTTATCGGTACAGCTGCTTGCGAGCTTTGTGCTTACCAACACATTCAGCGATTCATTTTTATTCATTTTTATATTATAGAGATAAAGTAATAAGAATAGTAGTTTCCTTCATTTTAACTAAACATTCAGATGTGTCCATGATGTGTTTCAATTCATCGTTACTCTACATGTATCAATGACTTTGGTTTCTAAGCTATGTACATTTATTTGTAGAGCTATAGTAGCAATACCACTCGCTAACCATGAAGGACAAGCATCACTGAAATACCTTGGCGCTTAGAATTGCCAATTCGTAATTGACCCTATACACGTTCTCTCTCTCTCTCTCTCTCTCTTTCTCTCTCTCTCTCTCTCTCTCTCTCTAAGAGAAGGCCTGTGCTCTGCAATGAGTCGCTTACAGGCTACTTAAAAAAAAACAAAAGTTAAAGGCCTACAGTTAGTTGTGGGGGCAAATTCCTTATGTTGCTAGTGAAAAATCAAGCGTTAAAAATCGATATCGATATCAACGCTTATATGCCCCACTGCTGGGGCACGGGTCTCTTTCAGCACGGCATGAAAGTTAGGCCATACTCCACCACGGGGGCTAAGTCCGGGTTGGTGGAGGACTGTGAGACAGTGGCGAGCGGGCCTTACTTTCCGAAGTTATCAAGCCGCCCATAAGGCCTCTGACATGGCTTAACGACTGCCATTACATTACGTTAAAAGTCTAGTTTTATTGCGTCTTGGTGTGTAGCGTATAGCAACAGGAACATATGCAGCACTCAATTTTATAGCGGACGCGCACAAACCATTTAGCCAGAAAGGAAATCATCAAAACGTAATGTTGCATTTCCACTTGCGTCAATCCGATCGTGAATACAGGAAAAACTTAAGGCGCTTCGGGGTGCTAACTAGCGCTACCAATAGAAACAAAATTATGGCTTGTTTAATAATACGTTTTATCTAAAAGTGAAAATTAATGAGAAATCTTAACAACTACGAAGCTACAGTTTAGAACTTAGGATCGATAGACTAAGGCCTCGTACGCACTGTCCGGTTAGCCGCACTGCGGCTGCCCATCCGATTGAGCGCAGGATGCGGTTGCAATCGCAGTAAACCGGGCTGCGGCTAGCCGTAAGCGCAAACGGAGAGTGCGGATAGGTAACGTTGCGGTTTCCATCGAAACATTTCCAAGATGGACGCTGAAGAAGTTGCAGCCATTTATTTTATTACACACGATACATACGCGATACATAAAGAAAAAGAAATAAAGAAAACGGTTCTGAGTGCATCTTTATTTGCAAGCACGAGACGAGAGGAAGCATTTTGAAATATTTTTCGGCGAGCTTAAAAAGTATGACGATAATTTTTTGGATGCCCAAGAATGAGTCTGAAATAATTTAAAGAACTTTTTGGAATACTAAAAACGATTATAAAAAAACCGGCCAAGTGCGAGTCAGACTCGCGCACCGAGGGTTCCGTACAAACCTGTATTATAGACCTGAGTATTTGGTATGAATTTCAATTTAATACCTCTACGCGTTTATGCGGAAATGGGTAGTAAGTTTAAAATTATTAAAAAAATATATATTATGTGATGTAACTAAAAATTTATGGTTTTCGTAATTTTTCCTTTATCTATGCTATAAGACGTTGCTTCGTACCAAATTTCAAGATTCTGAGTTCACGGGAAGCACCCTGTAGGTTTTGATTCCCTTGCAAGTGTCGAAAATTTGCGGCATAAACGGTATCTTTTGATTGCGTTGGCTTAGAAGTTTGATTTTTTCACAGCTTCAAGGGACAGTAGACCTGAGTAATTGATATAAATTTCAGCTTCATACCTCCACGCGTTCCTGAGAAAAAGGGTCTTGACAGACGGACGGACGGACGGACGGACAGACGGACAACAAAGTGATCCTATAAGGGTTCCGTTTTTTCCTTTTGAGGTACGGAACCCTAAAAAGATAGACACAGTGGTGACCGCAAATTAGCAAACCAGCGTGCATCCGCGTAGTGCGTATAGCGACCGTCCGGTTAGCCGTCTGTCGGGCCGCAGCGCTCCGAGCGACCGGAACGGTTGAGCGGCAGCCGCATCACAGTGCGAATAGTAGGAACAACCATTTTTTCTATACGTAGGAAAAAATGGTTTTTCCTACATATTTTTGATCACGGCTAACCGGACAGTGCGTAGGGGCGCTTAACCTTTAATCGATTTCCAATAACAACGGCCGTTCTTGGCGAAAAGTGATTAAAGTCCTTGGTTGTCGATTCTAGGTTCTACGCTGTAGGTTCTGAAAATAGTTGTCACAGTTTTTAAGATTTCTCATTTTCACTTTTAGACAGAAACGTATTATAAAAAAAGTTATGATTTTTTCCATTGGTGGCGCCAGTTAGCGCCCCGAAGCACCTTAAATAGACCAAACGGTTCTGATACGATTTTATTAACATCATTAGTGTAACTCAAGTTGTGCAAAAAAATCTGGCCAACTAAAGCCGCGCTTTCAAGGTCTTAGGACGCTCGGACCGTCAAACTAACAAATATTTATAGTTTTCAAAACTCGATTAAGTCGTGTTGTTTCATCAAGATAACGCCCAAGCAAACACGTCCAAAGTTGTGATGGCTGCCATCAATGAACATCCTCCATATTCTTCAGACCTTACTCCTTGTGATTTCTATTTCCTTGTGAAACTATTTCCAAACTTAATAATATCTAAGAGGCCAGAAATTCGACAATAATAAGCAGGTAAGCACGTAACATTATAGACCCCGTCTTCGCTTACCATCAAACGTGACTGGGGTCAAGTGTAACCTGTCCTACTTAAAAAAAAAAACAGTATAGGTTTTTTTAGAAAATCAAGGTGAAGATTTTTTAAGAAAAGAATATTGGGTTTAACAAAATGATATGTTACGTGTACACAACTAACACATGCCTACGTTGAAAAATAAAATAACATTTGATAATAGTTAATTGCGTCTCATTCATTCTCACTACATATTGAAACCCCCGACTATAACTGCATGGGTATACCACTGTCAGTATAAGAAGGTAACTGAATAACAGTTTCTTTATACATTTAACGCGTTTAATCGCGACTATAATGTATTAGACATACTTATAAAATAGTTATTATTGAATAATTAGTTTTGTCAATTCTTTAATTGAAAAATTTATAATGCCTGACCTTTTTTGCTTAAAAGGTTTCCCTGTAGTAAAAGTTATAAAAAACCCTCGAACAAAAGTTGAACGTGTTTCAGGAATTGCACATTGTAAAAATGCCACTGTCGATCGATATCCACCCTTGTATGTCCCCACTGCTGGGGCACGGGTCTCTTCAACTATCGTAGGAAGATTAGGCCATACTCCACCTCGGGGACCAAGTCTGCGTTGGTGGAGGACAGTACCGGGCCTTACTGTCAGAAGTTATCAAGCCACCCATAAGGCCTCTGACATGGCTTAACGACCGTCATTACATGGCAGCCGGCAGCAACGGCTTAACGTGCCTTTCGAAGTACGGAACCGCTCGGCAAAATGCCATAATCGGTAATCACGGGACGGCCACCCATCCCGCGCCTGACCACGCTTGTCGTTGCTTAACTCGAGTGATTGATTCCAATCACAACGGCCTACTCACAACGGGGCTAACAACGGACGCCGGCGTCATGTTAGTTAAACATATATTTAGTGCATGGGAAGATCGCAAGGATGCTATAGGCGTATTCTGTGACTTGTCGAAAGCATTTGATTGCGTGGACCATAAAACACTTCTTTTAAAATTAAAGCACTATGGTATAAACGGGAATAGCCTAAAACTTATGACATCATATTTAGAAGGAAGAATTCAAAGAGCTGAAATAAATAGAACTAAATCTTCAGGGTCAGAGGTCAGGATAGGAGTGCCACAGGGATCTATTTTGGGGCCGTTCCTCTTCCTCGTATATGTAAATGATTTGCCGTTCATGGTTCAAAATATGTCAGAGATAGTATTATTCGCAGATGACACGTCACTTATTTTTAAAATTAAGAGACAAGAGAATGACCTTGACAGTACAAATAATGCTCTCTCTCGGGTACATAATTGGTTTACTACCAATAACTTATTGTTAAATTCAAAGAAGACAAAATGTATAAAGTTCACTCTACCAAATGTCAAAGCGGTTGACAGCAATGTTATGTTGGGGAATGACAAATTAGACCTTGTAAATGAAACTGTATTTCTAGGTATCACAATTGATGCAAAGCTTCAATGGGGTCCTCATATAAAAAAATTAGCAAATAGGCTTAGTTCAGCAGCATATGCAGTTAAAAGAATAAGGGAACTAACTGACGTCGCAACTGCTAGGCTTGTTTATTTTAGTTACTTCCATAGTGTTATGTCCTATGGCATACTACTGTGGGGACGGGCTGCAGATATTGAGACCATCTTTGTCTTGCAGAAGAGAGCGATCAGATTCATTTATAAGCTAGGCAGTAGAGATTCGTTAAGAGATTTCTTTAAAGAAATTAACATCCTGACAGTTGCCAGTCAGTATATCTATGAAAACATTATGTACGTCAGGAAAAATATCAGTAACTTTAAAACTTTAGGTAGCCAACACAATGTGAATACTAGAAATAAACATAAACTTTTGTTCCCACTATTTAGGCTGGCAAAGGTTAATACATCCTTCATGGGGCATTGTATACGCTTCTATAATAAAATCCCTGAAGATATATTAAGCTTGCCTGAATCGCGGTTCAAAAAATATGTTAAGCACACTTTGTGCCAAAAGGGCTACTATAACATAAAGGATTATCTAGATGACAATGAGGTCTGGAATTATAGCCAGTACAATGTATGAGTTCTATGTTTATAATAATTATGTAAACTATGTTAATTAAGGACTTTGAAAAGACTAAGTTTGGAGTTTTTTTGTCCATTTTTTCTCCAAAATGATCTAGATTTTGAAATGGACACCTAGTTTGAATTGTAACGTTCATTAAGACGCAGCTTCTGCGCTACTTTGAATAAAACCTTTTCATTTCATTTCATTTCATTTCATTTCATTTCATTTCATTTCATTTCATTTCATTTCATTTCACACGGTTGTCTAGGCCACGTACGCTTCAACCCTGTATACATTGATTTATGCTGTGTTCCTATTATTATAATAGAAACCCAATACGCTGTTAATGTACGAAAATACTTTTAAAAGGTCGACGGAAGTCGGTAGCCTAGGTAAGTTTTTCGCACTACGAAAGTTATGATCCGAGGCATGAGAATTTACGAATTGTTGACGTAATATTTTGACACGTAGCTCAGTAAAATTACGCGGCGAAAATTTTAAATGTAGGTCGTTTTTTATAAGCAATGTGTAAAATCAAATTGGTTTATAATATAATAAACCGCTTATTTTTATATTAAACTGCCTTCTTTTGTCTGTTGTTCGAAATTTAAAATAGCTTACAAAAGCAATATATAACCAGTTCCAACAGGTGAAGACTTTTCGAGTCGTTTGCATAGACAATAAAACTATTATAAGAACAAAGATAATACAAAGACAGTCCACGCTCTTTCATTCTAGATATCCCTATTTAAATATAGGTAGGTCACTAGTCTCTCGAAAGACATAGATAATAAAACTATCATGAGAACAAAGATTACACAAAAACAATGATATTATAAGAACGTAGGTAAACAGATCTCACAAGCAGCCGAGGCTACGAGCGATTCTAGGACAATCAAATGCCCATTCGATATAGATTGCAAAGGCGATAATCCTACAGATAAACGAAAACACTACGCAATGTACACCAAATTGTCATAATAAACAATGAATTGTATTTATAAAATAAAAAAATAAAATCGGACTTCATTCATTACTCAAGTTCAAATTACAGATGTTTTTTATGTAAATAGGTACTCAAGTACTCTTAAAATTGCTGCGTTATGAAAGGCACGGAGGCTATAGATACGTATTCTCCGTAGCAAACCATTAATTGGAAACATAATTACATAACATTGTTACAAAGGTGAATTTATCTTTAGGAGTTTTATGAAGTGCGGCCCAGCTAGGGGAGCACAACGTTACGGTAAAAAAAATATTCCACTATCGACTAGCGCCATCTTGCTTTATTTCACCGCGTAGAGTGAGATACCGCAAACCGATAGTGGGATAAAAGTTTTATCTTGACCTTGAGCTCGCCTAGCAGGTGACAAGAGTAGATAAGTACAGGTGTTAAGATGTGTGTCTATAAGTTGTGAGACGCGACCTAGTCGCCGCTACCGGGTGGTGGCAATCGAATCGCGACTACCCACGTTTAGTAGAACAGAATAGCCGTATAAATTTAGCTCAATTTAGCTCGTGATACTTACACATGAAGCGCTCGTGGCGTAGTGGAACCGGGTTATTGGAATCAATCACTAAGGTTAAGCACAAACAGGCGCGGTCCATCCCGTGACTACCGCTAGCGGCATTTTTTCCGAGCGCTTCCGTGCTTCCGGAATGTTAAGCCGGTGGTGTCGGCTGTCATATAATTGCAGTCGTTAAGCCATGTCAGAGGCCTTATGGTAGGATTGATAACTTCTGACAGTAAGACCCGCACTGTCTTACAATCGTCCACCAACCCTAACTTGGCCCCCGTGATGGAGTATGGCTTGACCTCCCCATGATGCAGGAAGAGACCCATGCCCCAGCAGTGGGGGCATACTGAAGTTTGATACGATACGATACTAACTCACGGTTTCTGGCACACTAACAAGCCGTGAATCTAATGTTAACCGCTGTCAGTTGACCAAAGTGCATACAGAAAAACATTTGACAGCTGCTAACAGTAGGTTAACAGATTGGTATTGTACGAGAAACTGGCGGTTAGACATGACGTTAAACGATTTACAACACCGGTCAAGTGGCGTCTCGGGATCGCAACTCAATTAGACGCGTCTATCAGGTAGTCTGGTTATTAACAATAGAATTTCCTGGCACCATTTCAAGGAGTCGGGAGTTGGCATTTAGAATGCGAGCGAATCGTCTCCTATGCTTCAGTTTATTTCGCCTCCAATTTGGAATTGCGTTTAAACGCAAAACGAATGTTTCCTTTTTTTTTAGTTTTAAAACTTAAAAAAAAGGAAACATTCGTTTTGGGTACGCAGTCAACGACACAAAAAAGTACGTAGTAAGTTTTTACAATTGCAGAGGAAATATCTGCATAACTCAATTTACTAAGCCCGAAAACTGTCAAAGCTCAGCTGAGTGCCACCTGGAGTGGTATCCTGAGGGCGCCGATTTTCACGTATCTCCACGCCATTAGAAGGTGCTATAGATAGTATAGCTATAAATTAGATTATGCAGTTAGTCAAAAACAATTCCGAGAAGGAGACCAAGAGGAGGATCCAGCTGGGTTGGGCAGCGTTTGGGAAACTATGCCGAGTCTTCTCGAAATCCATACCGCAATGTTTGAAAACGAAAGTTTTCAAACAGTGACGATCTGTGAAAAACTGCCGGCAGATGCGGCAAGCTGAAGACAGGCTCAGCAGTGGACTAAATAATATAGCCTGAAGAAGACGAAAAAAAAGTTAGATAGTTAATATAGTATGACCGTGGTGAGCTTCACTGCGGCCAATGTAACCGAACGTTTAAGAACAAGCAGGGCTTCGCGAGTCACATCCCAGCGCACCGCCACAGAAGTCCTACCAACCCTTGAGGTCGCCGTCATCGGATTACGATGAGGTCATCATTAGTATATAGGCAGCGCGTAAGGTAAATGTTTTAGAAATATAAGCTTCATAAATTATAACATAAACAAAATATGATACATAATGTTTAAGAAGTTCGTAGGGGTATTGTTACTGTTGTATTGGGGCGTGACCGAATAATCAAAAAGCTTAGTCTAAAAGAGGGGGGGTTCCCTGGCCCTCGGGTAACAGGCACCCGAAAAATATAAACGTTTAAAGATTTAAAAACCTATTTAAAACCTGTTTAAAGATTCACAAAAAACAAAGAAAGAAAAAAAACATTAAAACAAGAGACTAAACAGACAGAAAAGACAAGAACCAAAAAAGAGCCAAATAAAAAAAATGCAGCTTTTATTTCCATAGAACATAATCACTTGTTCAGAGTCCAAACGATGATATCTTGTGCTATGGTAACCAGACAAGATAAAATCCGCTATTTGACTCTCTTTTCAAGTAAGTCTTTAACGGTAAATAAGTCTTCCATTAGACCAAAAAGTATTTTAGTATATTTTTTGAGGACCTAAAAGCAACATAAAAATATATTTTAAAACTTAATTTTCCTAAACAGCCAAAAACGAGGTCAGCCATTTTTGTCTATGGTTTGAAGTCCAAAAAATTTTGACAGAAAAGTTTGACATTCAACTTTCTGTAAGTGATCTCTGAGCATAGTGAAATAACAACAACATAACCATGATTTCATCGAATTTACATCCAAAATATACCAATTATCATTATTGCATTGTTCGAGAATGAAAAAACACGTCAATAAAGACCCCCGGGAAGTTGTGGATTCGTGTAACCAGTGAAACTAACATTCGAAAAACTTGGCTCTAACTTGCCAAAAGAGACCCCGACTCTTTATCAATTGAAACTCGGGTGTATTTATGTGGATATCACTATGATGTAAGTACTATAATAATCAATGTCCATTGGCTCTGGCTGAAAGATGTTTGTTTACATACTTTAGATGGTTTCAAGATGGCGGATAGCGTTTTCGCCGTTACGAATCAAACGAGGAAAAATTTTTTTTATTTGCATATTTTGCAGCCATCCTGCATACTTAGCAAAATCAATATATTTCGGTTTCTTACGTTAAATACTATAGGAAATATTCGTTTATCGCGTCAAATAGCGGATTATGAACATGGAATCACACCAAAGAATAGATCAGTTGACGTGGCATTGGGCGGGGCGCATAGCTCTGAGAACTCATGCCCATTGGGGCGAAAAAGTCCTGAACTGGAGCCCGCAGACCCCACGACGCAGCATAACCAGAGCCCCCAAGAGATGGTCTGACGATTTCATTACGGTGGAAAGGAGTCGCTGGATGCGGACAGCATAAAAACGGGAACCTTAGAAAACCATGAGCAAGACGTATGTCCTGCGTTGGGCGTTAGGTTATTATACTTAATTGCACACGCAACGTTAAATAGGACATTACGTAAGAAATAACGTGCACAAAGGCGAGCTTATCTCTGTAAAAAACTCTTCCAGCAAACCTTGAAGAGTCGGAGCAGCAGTAAAAACGGTCGTTAACCCCAAAGATAAGGCCAGTGCTTCACAGTGGGTCGAATACAGTTTGCAGCATTATAAACTATCTGTTCTATGCTAAGCCGGTCTGAAATTCAGAAATGGGTGTCAAATGGCTGATGGTAATGATGAATCACACCGGCGAAGACTAACCCTGTGTTCCGAGATGCGATAAAATCGATTACAGCGCGAATCCAACCAAATTTAATAGTCCCAAAGTATCTCGCACGAAATAGGGTTCTTGTGCCTACTGCACTTATATGGATCGGCTCTGTAATCGATTTCATCGCATCTCGGAACACACCCTAAGGCGTTTGTGGCTCTGGTTTAACAGTCAAGCGTGTTACTGATAGACCAACCAGTTAGTCAGTATCACAGCCTACATACTTCCTACTGTAGGGCACAGGTCTGCCCTCAGAGAAAGAGAACGATTTGTAACTTTAAAAACCTATTTAGAGGCTAAAAATTCCACCCATGCCGGGATTCGAACCAGTGACCTCTGGCTATCAGTGCCAGCGCTCTTCCAACTGAGCTAATTGGCGACTCACCGGCATCAGTGAAATTTCGAACTTCTTTACAATACTCTTTGTACATACATACATACGTACAGATTCGTAACTCTTAATCCGTACTTTTTCAGTCAGCTCTCCGGATGCTTTCAGTATATTTTCGCAGCACAAACAGTAATAACTCTAATAACCCTTTAGAATCGCCGCTGGATCGATTCGTCACACATTGCATTGCGAGTTCGCGACCATCATATCGTGGCCACCCCGACTGTCTATTGTTGCGCAAATCCATGGGGGTTGATTCTAGAAATTTCAGAACGGCTTAGCACAGACTATTATAGATAGTTATATATAATACTGCAAACTGTCAAGAAGCGCTCGTGGCCTAGGCGAACTTAGTGATTGGAATCAATCACTTGGTTAAGCAACAACAGGCGCGGTCAGGTACAGGATGGGTGAGCGTCCCGTGACTACCGTTAGTGGCATTTTTTCGAGCGCTTCCGTGCTTCGCAAGGCACGCTAAGCCGTTGGTGCCGGCTGTCATATAATGGCAGTCGTTAAGCCATGTCAGAGGCCTTATGGGCGGCTTGATAACTTCTGACAGTAAGGCCCGCCACTGTCTTACAATCCTCCACCAACCCGGACTTGGCCCCCGTGGTGGAGTATGGCCTAACCTTCCTGTAATGCAGGAAGAGACCCGTGCCCCAGCAGTGGGGACATACAAGGGTTGATAACGTAATACTGTAAACTATATACGACCCAGTGTGAAGCACTGGCTTTATACATAGTTATATATTTATAACAGTAAATAAATAAATATTAAACGGGTTTTATCGCGATTACGTAATAGGTAATTACGTTTCACCTAATAAATAATCGGGATTAGACCCGTTTAATATATAACTATGTATGAGTATCTATCTCTGAGAGAGAGGCTTTATCTCTGAGAGAGATAGTATGACCGCACGTGTCCATCTTACATGAGCAATTTGAGAATCGTACACTTCAGTTTTTCAGTTTTAATTTACGTTTTTCTTCGTCTTAGCAAGTGGTATACTTCAATTTGTGAATTACACAAATGAACGTTACTCGAACAACAAACTACCTAACTGGATACAAAGCTGATGTTGGTTTTTTTTTCACTACTTTTTCGTAGTACGTAATACAGATAGTATTGTAAAGAGGTTTGAAATTTCACTGATGCCGGTAGTCGCCAGTCAGCTCAGTTGGGAGAGCGCTGGCACGGTTAGCCAGAGGTCGCGGGTTGTCATATGTCAAACATTGTCCTTAGAACGGGTTAGTGCATTAAAAATAATATAATACTGCAATTCGTTCAAGAAATTGGTGAGAGAGGGATAATTTGTTTAAAAATAGTTTTCTTTAAAAAAATAAAATATTATATCCTTTATATTTCTCATTACGTCAGTGTTTCTTTATGTTTCAATATGTTAATTTTTTTCTTGAATAAGTCATGGATACGTTTAAAAGTAATAATGTTTTTCTGTAAAGAACTCCTTAAAAAAACAAATACAACTCTACAATATGTCGCAAATGTTTTGTAAACCTAATAATAAACTATAAAAACTAATTTGAGCCAGATTGCTGTCGGGTGGCAGAGCAGCAAGAAGGCTGGCGACAGTGCCTCGCTGTGTGGCTAGGCTTAAAATTTGGACAAAGAAAGCACCAGCCCTCGGGTCTCCTGAAGCGTCGACCAGGCGCGACGAGATCTCCTTAAAGAGGAGTCGCACCTCCGGACTTATCAATCGTTAAAATGCTAAAAGTAATAATTTCTGTCAAGTAGCCATTTCTATCCACCCGATCTGGATCTGTCTGGAAGAGATTGCAAATATAAGAAACCATTTGTAATATGGTTGTGCAATAGTATTCATTATCTCTCTAATTCAAGGAATATCAACTCACATTATTTAAAAAAGAAAACAAATTGAAATATTCATTATGAGTGGATATTCTTTTGAACAATGATTCTTTTGATTTTTTTCTCCAAAATGATGAAAAAAAGATTTAGATTTTGAAATGGACACCTAGTTAGAATTGTAACGTTAATTAAACCGCAGTTTCTGCGCTACATTGAATAAAACCTTTTCATTTCATTTTCAGTACTCTAACGGCAAAAATTATTGAACCAATGTGTTTACATGCAGACCAAATCTGAAATAAATTAAATAATATCTTTTTGATGGACTATTCACATCATATGTCATGTGATTCTAATCCCTATGAGGTTCCAGAATAGGGTAGTTTTCTGTTTGCGCCAGCGGCCGATGATCGTCGAATGCTTGCAGGCTGCGGAGCTTTTTGCAGCGTCGCTGTTTGCATTACGGCTTCATTGTTCATCCAACCCACCCGCGGAGGTTGGAGCGGGATGGATGATGTATTTTTTATTTGATTTTCCACAAGACTTATAAATATATACAATTCACGTTTCTCTGAAATACACTTCAAAAATCAAACACACAGATTGTGCAGGTTCTGCTTATCTAAGCACATGCACACATACGCACACACACATACACATATATACAATCACACACACCTTTTTCCCGTACCGCCCACTTCCAATGCAGTATAATTTAAAAAAAATATTTTGTTGCTTGCATAATATATGTGGTCCAGTTATAAGTAAAATATTTTTTTGGCTTTTTTATGACTTCATTGATGACAGTTGTTTAAATGTTAAATATATTCTGCTGTTTGATTTCTACACAAATAATAACAAAGAGAGGGACAGGCAAATACGTTTCCCAAATTTTACAGGAAGTTTCTTCCGTAGTCACTTGCTTTTTTTTTTCAATCTACCCAGTTTTTATTCAACAAATCACTATCCTACCTCACTGGCACCACGACCCCCTACTTTCCATTCATCTAGCTACAGTACAAGTCTACCTACCCCGACTCGAAGGCATCGGCACATTGAGCAGGAAACGCGTAATAACGACGACTGCAACTTTCCTTTGCTTTCTTTTATTTCCAGTGTATAATGGAGGACAAAAGACTGTCTTATTTGCCAATGGCAGGATTCACATTGGAAAAACAGTATATGGACAACCTTCGACCAGTATTTCGTAAAATTTTCATACAACACAATTGTAGTAACAATAGTTAAAATATTTTCGGGGCTTAATCGTGTAGTAATTTATTGAGGGTAGTCTGAAACCTTGTCAGCCAAAGATGCGAACGGGTGCCAGCCATCAGTCTTCTCGTGACCACGATGACTGTAACGTCGTCGAAACGTGGAGGTAAAATAGCAATAAATTACTACGCGATTAAGCCCCAAAAATATTCTATGTGTTCAAGTCGCGAGAGTTTAAAATTTGTAGTAACAATAGGTATTGTTATAGTCTTTTTAATGCACTAACCCGTGCTACAGACAATTACTTAAAAAAACCTAATTAGAGGTCTGTAGGTAGTACAGAGAGTATTGTAAAGAGGTTCGAAATTTCACTGATGCCGGGAAGTCGCCCATTGGCTCAGTTTGGAGAGCGCTGGCATGGTTAGCCAGAGGTCGCGGCTTCGAGTCCCGGCATGAGTGGAATTTTTTGCCTCTAAATAGGTTTTTAAAATAGGTATTGTAATGCAGTAAATATTACGTAGGTACCTATATTATATTATTTCCTCTTCCCATATATAATTTATTTATTAGTATGTATGTATATCTTAATTATTCATTTATTTAATTATTTATGTATGTGGTTTAAGTAAGTTTATATAAATTTCGTTGAATTCCTAATTTCACTATTTCTGTATTGAACCGACTACCCGTCTCTAATTTCTTTGATGTCTCCGGCTATGGTTGCCTGGAAGAAATTGCTTTTAGTAATAAGGCCGCCATTTGTACTATATAATTTCTGTTACTGTAATTTCTGTGTACAATAAAGAATATTGTATCTATAAATCTATCTATTGTTCTTTTTCTTACTGGTGTGCAATAAAGATATCTCTATAAGATATCTAAGACGAGCCGTGCCTCACGGTGTTACCCGCGGTTTATGGATTTTCTCATAGGAATGAGACATTTTCCCGCAGTAGAACATAGCCTATGTGTTAAACCAAAGTGTCGGCTAACTCCATAGCAAATTTAATTAAAATCGCTCCATCAGTTTAGGTATGTTTGTTACTTCTTTACAGTAACAAACATACACACTCACAAACTTTCGCCTTGTAGACTTTTAGTCCCGATCTACTTACGGGTGTTGTTAGTGTGAGACGAGCAACCGACGACGCGAGCTCCGTCTCTGCTCACCATGATTAAGCTCAGCGAATCGGAGCGAAACCTGGTCGGACTCTTCCGATATAACAACACCCGTAAGTAGATCCGGACTAAAAGTCTACAATGTGTAGTGCTTACGAAAGTTTTAGTTCAGAAACTTTCGCCTTTATAATATTAAGTGTGATGTGATGTATAGTATTTTCTAAGGTTAACACGAGCAGTAGACATAATTAAAACTGTTTTTATACGGATTTATGCTCGTTTATTACATTTTTACAATTTTCCAACGTTTCGGCACTTTTTCAGGTGCCGTGGTCCCGGATGACTAAGGTGACAGGTGTCTTTTAGAAATCATTAACGGTTAGTTTACTACCCTCGGCAAAAATTACAAAAGTTAATTATGAAGTTACGTCCCAAAATAGGCAAACCAATTATTTTTTATATAAATTCAACAATATTGATTATTAGTAATTGAAGTTAAAATTAAAGTTCATATAAAGTAATTAAATTATAAACTGTTAATGATTTCTAAAAGACACCTGTCACCTCAGTCATCCGGGACCACGGCACCTGAAAAAGTGCCGAAACGTTGGAAAATTGTAAAAATGTAATAAACGAGCATAAATCCGTATAAAAACAGTTTTAGTAATGTGATGTGATGTGCTATTCATCCATTCATCAAACCATTTGTCCATCCGTCTTACCTTCCGAACGTCCGTCCGTCCATCAATTCATCTAGCTATCTTCTTCCGTTATTCGTACCAGTCTATCTATATATATCTCCTTCTTCTTCTTCAGACGTTGTCCTGTGTTGGACGTATGCCTCTTCATGAGTCCTCCATCGCAATCGGTCTGCAGCTGTTCCAGCTTGACCCTGATGTCATCTGACCATCGTGCAAGTGGTCTGCCTTCAGTTCGTGCACTTGAGAGCGGTCTCAATATATGGCTCCACCTTCTATCTTCCCGACAAAAGTGTCCTGCCTACTGCCATTTAAGTTACGCTACCCGTTTTCCGATATCGGTAACGTTCGTGCGTTGGCAAATAACTATATGCAATAAGATATAATAGGCTTTGTTATTACATAATTATTTTTGAACTAAAACTTTCGTAAGCACAACACATTGTAGACTGTTAGTCCGGATTTACTTACGGGTGTTGTTATATCGGAATCGTCCGACCAGGTTTCGCTCCGATTCGCAGAGCTTAATCATGGTGAGCAGAGACGGAGCTCGCGTCGTCGGTTGCTTGTCTCACACACTTGTCTCAGTGTGAGACAAGCAACCGACGACGGAATCCGGACTAACAGTCTACATAATTATATTGTTGATGATACTGTATGTAAGTTCATAACTCTTTGATAACTTTATTCTAAAAAAAACCTATTTAGAGGCTAAAAATAGTAGTAGGTAGTCGGGGCTGTAAGTGATGCAATTTGCTTAAGCCAGATGTCGCTGCCTGTACTTAATACAGAGAATAGTGTAAAGAGGTTCGAAATTTCACTGATGCCGGTGAGTCGCCAATTGGCTCAATTGGTAGAGCGCTGGCACGGATAGCCAGAGGTTGCGGGTTTGAATCCCGGCATGGGTCAAATTTTTAGCCTCTAAATAGTTTTTTCAATTTGTCCTTAGCACGGGTTAGTGCATTAAAAATAAAAATAGTATAACTTTATTCCAATAAACTTTTTTTTTCGGCTTTTTTTACTCTGTGTAAGTTTTGGGGTACGTTCATAAATGACGTTTAAATCCTATACCTATCCAACGATACCAAATATGTAAGCCATCGACAAACAGAAATGTAGTTTGACGTGCGAAGAAGCGCGCGGTTCTGTGGCGTGCCGAACGGCACACCCAGAAATTGACCGTTTGGAAATAAACGGGTGCCGATTTACTCACCCAAATATACACAGGTTAAATAATCGGAAGTCGTGTTTGCATATCAATAACTAAGGCTATTGTTACTGATAACTGACAAGAATTTGATCACACATGTTTGCCAAAGGTCATGCGAATGGTAGCGTGGTGGCCAGTTCACCTTAAATATGGTGGAGATCGTTGATGGCTGACCCCTGCGTTATGCTCGTGAACTGCGTGACCGCCGCATTATGGGTGATTTCTACTGTTGTAAAAATTGACTAATGTTTATTAGGAAATAGTTTATAGTTGATTGCAATAATGGTGTCTTGTTTGGTAAGTAAAAAAAAGAAATAAAAAAATGCAAAAACCGCCGGCAGATGCTGGATGCGGCAAGCTGAAGACAGGGCGCTATGGCACTCATTAGGGGAGGGCTATGTCCAGCAGTGGACTACATAATATAGCCTGAAGAAGAGGAAGTTTGGTAGGTACTTATTTCAACTAATATATTATATTTAAAATGATTTGAGAAAAGTTGTTCGGAGTGGAGTTTCTTTTCGCTGTTGTCTACTACAGTTCGAGCCAAAGACAGCCGACAATTGACCAGAATGTAAATTATTTCATCATCATCAACCCATTATGTCCCCACCGAGGGGCACGGGCTCTTACCTGAGGCAGGTATAGACCATACTCCATCACAGGTGCCAAGTCCAGATTGGTGGAGGTAATTCTTTACGGGAAATTCTTTGGGTTGAAATAAATTTTGGATTTCAACGTTCCGCAAATGTATAGAACTACCACTAAGTTGATGTCGTGTCGTAACAGTTACCGTCCGCTGTGAAATCGTTAGTTTTTATAATGCATATTTTTTAAAATACCTATTTAGAGACTAAAAATTCCACCCATGCCGGGATTCGAACCCGCGACCTCTGGCTATCCGTGCCAGCGCTCTTTCCAACTGAACCAATGGGTGACTCACCGGCATCAGTGAAATTTCGAACCTCTTTACAATATTCTCTGTATTACGTACAGTTAGCTCAGTTGGAAAGAGCGCTGGCACGGATAGCCAGAGGTCGCGGGTTCGAATCCCGGCATGGGTGGAATTTTTAGCCTCAAAATAGGGTTTTAAAAGTATCCTTAGCACGGGTTAGTGCATTAAAAAGAATATAATATATTTTTTAGTTTGTATTGCATGCGTGATGGTGTAAGGTGATGAAAAGCCCGATTTGATCATTTTTTTTCTATCTCTGACCTTGCCTCTCTTTTTCTCGCTCGTGGATATTTTGAAAGACTAGTTAGTGTTACTTTTAGCGTCGCAGTGTCGAATAACATTACAGTTCGAAATTGGTTTCGATGTAAAGGGATTCGCAGAAGTTAAATTGAAACTTACCAACTATTGTCGGGCCAATCGGCGCCTTGAGGTTACAAAGTTTCGATGCTATCTCGTTTCACTTTATGAAATAAATTTCCACTGAAAATACTTGGTTTTCATCGTTCTGTAGACCAAACAGAAACACGGAATCCTTTGAGGAAACAAAAAAACCTATTATTTTGGAATGTTTGGTGGATTAAATTAGTCACCAAATCTCTAATTGTTTATTCGGAGTTCGTAAGAGGCAAGTAAATATAATACCTAAAGTAAAATAAAAACGATGTTCATGTCTAAGTGAACTAGATTATACAAGAACTCAAAGTTTAGTTAAAATAAGAAGCTAAAGTAAATTCACTTATTTATTTTTTATTTATTTATTTATTTATTTATTAAATTTCTTACATCTATCATTACAGGACAAGCCTAATGCGAAAGATGCGCTACAATATCAATTTCACATTGTATCTAGATCTACTATTTTAATACAACTTATGTTTACTTTCCTAAAATAGTACTCAAAATGCATAGACAGGCCTTTGTGAACTCGTCAAAAGTGCATACAAATAAGTCCGTATGATCAGCCACCGTGTTGAGCGTTTATTTTAACTTATGTCTTTCCTCACACTCCCACATACACCCTCAGACACGCTCACACATACACAAGCACGCACGCACGCACTCTCAGCGCTGAAACCCTATCTCAAGACATATTTGTAGGACTGAGTTTGAGAAACCATTTTTGGTTTTGGTATTCCTACTTGTACATGTTTTTATACTTTTGTAATTTCTCTGTGATCTTGACTTGGGCTGACTTAGTGTCTACTGTATATTTCACACTTTGTTATTCTATTTTTTGGGTAGCCTGGCATCCAAGGGTACTTAATTTGTAGATGGAGCCATAAAACTGCGATTTTTGTCGGATGTACTGATGCTAGTAAAATTGGCGGTGGGCTGGTGACATTTCCCAATGATTATATTCTTTTTAATGCACTAACCCCTGCTAAGGACAATTTTAAAAACCTATTTACTCGGGGGTGCAACTGACGCAACTTACTTCAGTCAGATGTCGCTGCCTGTACGTAGGTAATACAGAGAATATTATAAATAGGTGAGCCGGTGAGTCGCCCATTGCTCAGTTGGAAAAAGCGCTGGCACGCATAGCCAGAGGTCGCGGGGTCGATTCCCTGCATGGGTGGAGTTTTTAGCCTTTAAATAGGTTTTTGAAATTTCCCAATGAACCGAGAACAGCGGTGGTGAAAAAGTTCTTCAATAAACCGCGAACCGTCAAACGCAGTGAGGAACCGCCCGCCTGAGGCAGATTGCTAACAGCGGCTCTATGAGGATGTCCGAGGGCGATAGTGGGAGGCCTATGCTGTCCACCATTGGTTTAGTGTGTGCACAATAAGTAGACTTTAGGAAAGAGGAGGCGTAATAATTTAGTGGCCACTTTTTTAATCAAGAATTTATGAGAGTTCTTTGAAAAGATTTAATAAATTTATTTTTTCATAGAAGTTAGTTTTTTAGTTTCTCAAAACTTTCTAAGTGTCCCACGTATAGCCAAAATATAGGTACATCAAAAGTCTTTAGTAATCTTTTTTAGCACCGCCGCCGCAAACCATATTTGTTCAAAAGTATTGTATGAATAATAAATAAAACTTGATTAATAGTAACATGGTTGCAATTACATTCACTTCCTACTGTTTAAAATAAAAATAAAACGGTAATGAAGTAGGTGTCTGCTACTAGGTATAGCTAGGGTACTAAGTGCCTCATACAATAAATTTTAATAATTAAACAATGCTGGCATTACAGGAGTAATTAAAGAAGTGAAAGATAAAGTATGCTTAGTATAAATTAAAACTAACATGCTGTGGGTGTGACTAAGTATTTAGGAATACTCGTAGGAGAGATATAGTTATCTGTCCTAGTAACAGGTATTTTTTGAAAATTAATTTAACAGACGTACTATTCTGTCAGGATCGAGGCAAGTCTCAGGCCCACTCCTTTGGGAAACAGGCGTGAGTTTATATAATGTGTTATGTTAGTAATATTATTTACGTTATTGTTATACGTCCATCGGATTTTAAAATTGTTTAACTACAAAAAGGTCAACAAACTCCTAAAGGTAGAGTTTCTATTCTATGTAGCAACAGACTCGGAACTAACTACAAACAAGATGTTTCGAAGATACTAAGTTTAATTGCAGCGTTACAACGGAATGTATATGCAATACCCATCCCGCCGCACTTTGAATTTAATTTCACTCCAGTAGGTACAGTTAAGAAACTAGGGCACTGTATTTATTAATCACTCGCGATGATCATAGATAGTTATATATTAAACGGGTCTAATCGCGATTATTTATTAGTCGCATGTCTTATCACCGGACTTGTCCACGGACGTAGTGAGTGTTGTGTGCCCGCTGAAAAAACTAAAAGTGAATTGAGTGTAGATTACACAGTCCACTACAATAATTGACTGTACTCGCCACTTTAGACCCGTGAACCTGGCCACTGCAACGATGCCGAAACGTCGGTAATAAAATAATTAAGTTTTACCTAATAAATAAACTACGCCACTGCGTTTTGAATAATTATGCTCGTTCGACAAAACATGTCGAAAATACAAAAAAAGTACAAAAATTGTCGTCATATAAACGATAGTTATATTTAAAACGGATTTGATGGCAATATTTATTAAGATTTTTTTTAAATAGGGAGTTTTTTTATTTTATTCATTTATTTATATAATTTAATCGCGATAGATTGATATCATTTATTTATTCTAAAGCGATTTGTATTCTATTTCATATTTAAGGTACAAATTAATTAACTAAAACTGTATACTACAATATTTGCATGAAAAATGGATAGGTACTATTAATTGATATTACAAAATTATTAATGTCAGATGTTTTACATAATAACAAAATAATGTCAATAATAATTTGCGAAAGTCAATACTTGATAATAATTCCAATAATGCAATATACCTATATTGAATTATTCGAATTATTATTAAGGCCGACGACTGCAAATTCGCTGTATTTCATCGCTGTTTTTCCCAGACCAAAAACGTGTTACGACACCGACTGTACATAGTCGATATTACACAGGATGCAGGAGCTGCGGAAGAAACTTCGACACGGTGTATTAATTTGTTGCCAAGTCAACCCCTGGTCCAGCTCAGAGCAAATAAGGGCCTTGGATTTGTAACCCATTAGGTATCCTCTTCATAGAGCGTTATGGAGAATAGAATAGAACGGAACAGAACATAACGGAACGGAACAGAACGGAACGGAACGGAACAGAATAGAATTTCGAAGGTTTTATTAACAGATTACTTAAATAGATAGATCACTCAGTGTCGTGTCATTTAATTTCTTGGTTTTTGGGGTTCCGTACCTGGAAAGGAAAAAACAAAGTGATACTGTAAGGGTTCGTGATCTTTTATCTCGGGAACGCGTGGAGGTATGGACTTGAAATTGCCATTATGCTCAGGAATTCGGAAGGTGAATAATGTGTGTTGCTCATGAAAGTTTTAGTTCAAAACTATGTAAAGGTCGCTGTGCTATCGACTGTACACTGCAGGCAGCGCTGTGCAAGTGAAACAACGAAAAATGCCGACGAACGGACACGTAAAAAAATTCAGAAAGCTCTACCAGGTGTACCAATCAACGCTTGAAACTGCTCGCCTTGTTTCACGGCGTCCCTGCACCGCTGTGCACTGGAAATGATGAAAAATACAAGGATGGACCGAACACCGTAAAAGCCTGTGTAAAAATTGACAACCTATCAACGTACCAAAGTTGTTTCGTGTGGTATTGCGGGTACACTGTGTAACACACACTTGTGGTTGAGTGGACTGTATTTGGAAGGCTGGTGATTAATGGAAACCGTGATTTACTATTTATAAGAATATATTATAAAATCAAATAAACCGTGAGATGATTAGAAGAGACATGGTTCTTGTTTTGAGATTTCCTTCGGGACACTTTCCTCTTAATAAGTTTGCGTTACTGATGCGTTGAATCATTAACGGCCGGTCTCAATATCCTATCGATCTTTAACTAAAGGTTAAAATAGCTACCTTTAGTAACTATAGGTGACATTTTGCGTTTCAATAAACAAAGATAGATAGCAATAACACACCGTGACTTTGATCCATCTTTCGGAGTGCCCACCGCTTACCATAGGTAAGTGTTTGCATAGAAAAAAACGCTTGAGCGTTTCAATATCAGTTTCGAGCTTACTGTCGATGCGTCAGATAACTAGCTGTCAGAGTTTTGCGCCATCGCCCGATTTTGAAGGATAAGTGGGATATATAAAGGATTTACAGTACATATTTTTACATAAATAAGTGTATTTTATAAATAAAAATGGATAATATGTTCAGTGATGAAAGTGACAATGAAAGTTTAGAGCACGGTGTATTTTATTCAAACTACGATGTATCGGAATTCGAGGATCACCGGGTCAGCGCTTAAATAAACTATGAAAGTGAACTTTCTGACTCAAAATTTGTTTACAGATTTCGATTAAATGAAACGTCGGTAAAATGACTCTTTTAAATATGTTAGTTTATTATTAGTAGCATTTGTAGCCCTCGATGTTATTATTTTTTTCTTACAAATCTGGTCCAGCAAGAAACTGATCTCATCTTTTCCAATAGGTCTGGTCTTTATCTGAAAAATAAAATCATAAAATGTATGCATAATGTCTTTTAAACAGGCTACATTTTACAAATAACTTCATCAGTAAACAAATACTTACGGTCAGTTGCTGAGCCATAATTGAAATTTCAGTTGGTTTTGTTTGTTCCTTCTTTCGCGCGCATCTTCTTGGAGAACATGATATTTACCACAGATCATTGAAATGATACCCGTCACTGCTCAGCGTCAAAGCGTTTCGTTGCGTCATAGGAGTTGTGATTTGAAATTATTTAATCGTCGCAAACCAAAAATCACTGCCGTATTTTTTAACGTTTAGTCGTTTTAATATGAAAATACTTGTACACAACTAATTTGGACCTTGAATTTAATGTTTATGGTTATTTCAAAACGTAACGCGATGAAATTCAATTCGAAAAATAAAACGTTTAGGGAGGGTCGTACTTACTAAAGTTAGAGGTGCTATCTATCTTTGATCCAGAAGAGGGTGGCATGATTTTTAATATTGAAACAGCAGTTGGAGATAGATTAAGGTTGACTGTTTATCAAGGGTAGCGATCCATTGTTAACTAGAGGTGGTTAATTGAGACCGGCCGTAAATTGCGAGGAGTGTAATGTTATTGAAGATGTTTGTGGATGATGTGTAATGTGCCCGGAATGAAGTAGATAGATAGATAGAATATTCTATATTGCATGTTCACCAAGGATTACATAAGAGACTTATAAAATAACAGTACAGTACAAGTGGCGGCCCTATTACTAAAAGTAATTTCTTCCAGACAACCATTGATGGAAAAGAAGAAACGGAAACTGAAATACGGGTAGTCGGCGCAACTAAACAATATTTGATAGCATATTATTGAAGTAATTAGAAGACAAATCTTTGATAATACTTTTTTTTATGCCACGGGCGACTGTAATAGCATTTTGGCTTCCTCTCTATCCAATGAAGCCAAAATGCTATTGAAGGTAGCCAAATTTGGTATTTCTATACTATTTTTAATTTTTATGCACTAACCCGTGCTAAGGACAAATTTCAAAACCTATTTAGAGGCTAAAAATTTCACCCATGCCGGGATTCGATCCCGCAACCTCTGGCTATCCGTGCCAGCGCTCTACCCATTGAGCCAATGGGCGAATCAATTGGTAGAGCGCTGGCACGGATAGCCAGAGGTTGCGGGTTCGAATCCCGGCATGGGTGAAATTTTTAGCCTCTAAATAGGTTTTTAAAGTTGGTATTTCTGCTAGAGTTAATAGTATAAGTAATATTTAAGTCTAATTTTTAGTAACATGGTTATACTTGTGGCATTAACGTCTAAATATGTGCTCTAAGTTTTGTCTGTATATAAGGGTGACATTGTAATTTTTTGTACAAAACCCTTTCAAATAAAGAGTAAAAAAAAATCAAACAAACCACATGCGGGAGCGGCAAAGCGCGAACTCAATGTACAATAGTGACAACATACATTATGCAACTGAATGTTGCCACAATAAAAAATAAAATGTATGTCGCGAACACACTGTAGCACAAAGTTGTTGCATTCAAATAGAATGCACGGCTTATTTACGTATAGAATCTCGGTTCATATTCCAGTATGTGCCTAGGACCTCTGTTATTTCCAAATTAGGTAGACTTGTACCTTCAAATACACACTACAGGCAATAATTGTAAAGCAGCTTAGAAGCGTCCCACTGTAGGGCACAGGTCTTCTCTCAGAGAGAGAGAGTGGGCAAAACCACGCGTGTCCACCACGGATTGGCAATTTCATGAGGTAGGTACAATGAACACCTCAGACACTCAGGTTTCCTCACAATGTTTTCCTCCACCGTTAGCAAGATATTGCTATTAAAACTTCACTTCACAGTAGGTAGTAGTTAACGATCCTCTAACTAGGAAAGAAAATTTCAAAAACCTATCCAGAGGCTAAAAATTCCACCCATGCCGGGACTCGAACCCGCGACCTCTGGCCTCTGGCAAACCGTGTCAGCGCTCTCCCAACTGAGCGCTGGCACGGTCAGCCAGTGGTCGCGGTCCTCGGCACGGGTTAGTGCATTAAAAAGAATATAGGAAAGAAAATACTGAGAAAATTAATAAAGATTTGATACTAAAACTACTTAAATTACAAAATCCGTATCTGATATAGTTATATATTAAACCGGTCAAATCGCGATTATTTATTAGGTAAAACGCAATCACCTTATTTCCCGACGTTTTGGCAGCGACAGAGTTGCCGTGGTCTCGAGTAGACTGAAGTGCAGTCGAGTACAGTCAATTATTGTGGGTAGTCGCTATTAATTTTTCGCAGCTGGCCGACACACAACACTCACTACGTCAACGGACCGGTCCGGTGATAAGTCGCGTGACTTGTAATTACTTAGCACTGGATTCCACGTACTTGAAAGCTTGAAACCATCCTCTCTGTTGAAATTCTTGTTTTTTAATTTCAATTGCTTCCCGAACGATCTTCCGTATCTAATAATCGATGATTTTTGGGTTTCTCAAAAGAATATAAATATAAAGTAAGAAATATAGATACATGAAATGCGACTTACCCCCTTATTCATAATAGTCTGTTAACTTTAAGCAATGCTTATTCTCACTCTGTCCTCTTCTATTGACCTAAGTCAGAATGAAAGAGGACACTCTTTAGCAGCTGTTTTAAGCTATTATGAATAAGGGGGTAAGTTATTTGTATTTCAAACAAAGAACTAGAGTCGCATTTCATGTATTAAGATCAAGGTTGTAATTCAACGCAATGTGTATCCATAGTTACGAGTAAGTAAATGATAAGTTAAGAGTTCTGTTTCAGTCTCACGGGTGTAAAACAATTTAAGCTTTGTAACAAATTAAACGGGTCCAATCGCGATTACTTGCCACTTCCGTTTACCCGTGGCCACGGCAACTGCAACGTTGTCGAAACGCCCGGAGTTAAGGTAATTCTGTTTTACCTAATAAATAATCGCGATTAGACCCGTAAAATATATGTTACTAACTAGCTGACCCAGCGAACTTCGTATCGCCTAACAGTCGATTCACTGTTTTTTTTATTTTTCTCTCTGTATGAACCATCGTCGTACTTCAAGGAATATTCTAAAAAATGAATTAGCGAAATTGGTTCAGCTGCTCTCGAGATTTGCACTTACCAACACATTCGGGGATTCATTTAAAAAGAATAAGCGAAATCGGTTCAGCTGCTCTCGAGATTTGCACTTACCAACACATTCGGGGATTCATTTAAAAAGAATAAGCGAAATCGGTTCAGCTGCTCTCGAGATTTGCACTTACCAACACATTCGGGGATTCATTTAAAAAGAATAAGCGAAATCGGTTCAGCTGCTCTCGAGATTTGCACTTACCAACACATTCGGGGATTCATTTAAAAAGAATAAGCGAAATCGGTTCAGCTGCTCTCGAGATTTGCACTTACCAACACATTCGGGGATTCATTTAAAAAGAATAAGCGAAATCGGTTCAGCTGCTCTCGAGATTTGCGCTTACCAACACATTCGGGGATTCATTTTTATTACACTATTTTTATTTTTAATGCACTAACCCGTGCTAAGGAACAAATTTAAAAACCTATTTAGAGGCTAAAAATTTCACCCATGCCGGGATTCGAACCCGCAACCTCTGGCTATCCGTACCAGCGCTCTACCAATTGAGCCAATGGGCGACTCACGGCATCAGTGAAATTTCGAACCTCTTTACAATATTCTCTGTATTACGTACAGGCAGCGACATCTGACTTAAGCAAATTGCATTACTTACAGCCCCGACTACCTACTTTGCAGTTAGGTTTAACATCGGAACGATATCACTGTACCCACATGATTACACTATTTTTATTTTTAATGCACTAACCCGTGCTAAGGAACAAATTTTAAAACCTATAGCCAGAGGTTGCGGGTTCGAATCCCGGCATGGGTGAAATTTTTAGCCTCTAAATAGGTTTTTAAATTTGTTCCTTAGCACGGGTTAGTGCATTAAAAATAAAAATAGTGTAATCATGTGGGTACAGTGATATCGTTCCGATGTTAAACCTAACTGCAAAGTAGGTAGTCGGGGCTGTAAGTAATGCAATTTGCTTAAGTCAGATGTCGCTGCCTGTACGTAATACAGAGAATATTGTAAAGAGGTTCGAAATTTCACTGATGCCGTGAGTCGCCCATTGGCTCAATTGGTAGAGCGCTGGTACGGATAGCCAGAGGTTGCGAGTTCGAATCCCGGCATGGGTGAAATTTTTAGCCTCTAAATAGGTTTTTAAATTCATTTTTATATTATAGATAATACAATATCTTGCAAACATGTGTGCTACAGCAGAAAAGTTTGTAGCTCAGCAAAGTGCTGGCGACAGGTGACCAGCCCTGGTTTTCCCCTGCACCTAATAGGTGGTGCTGTAAAAAAAACAAGCTAGAGAATAAAACTGTGCAGTTTCACACGCAGTCGAGAGTGGTACTTATAAACGCACCAGCGCTTTAAGTTAACGATGTTGTTTTTCACCGTTTTCTCTAGTATTTTCATGATTTTTCCAGCACTGCATATTTTATAACTACTTTCTGTGTACGTCTGTCAAGTGTATATCGCCATTGTAGTTTAAATAATATACTTTCAAAGCGTCTAAATCTGAACTTTTGATTTCAATTCAATTCTTTTTTTATGGCACCTGTAGGATTCTCCCAAAGTCAGGTAGAAAAAAATATTTTTGATTTGAGCCCCACGTTGGGCGCCAATGTGAGGTTGTAGAACATTTTATAAATAAGAAAAACTGGAACGACTTCAACTCTGTGTTTTATTTATTTTATTTAAATGGACAGAAAACTTGATAAAAACAGAATAAGCAGGTAAAGAACTTAGTCGTCGTAGTCGGTTTTGGTTCAAATGTAAAGTAGTATGTATGCCAAAAAGTCAAGGAAATCTCAAAAATGGGTGACGTAATTTTAAATTTTTCAAATGATAGACAGCATTAAAGAAATGTAAAAAAATATGTAAAGAGGTTTACACCGTTACAATGAAGATACATTATTAAACATCCTAAAAAGACATTTCGAACCTCGCCACATTTTATTTTCACAAACAAAGTCACCTATCCGCAACCACAGACAACTTTTCTCTTTTAATAACGGACCTCAGAAGTCCACAGGTAAATACGGACTGGCACAAAAACAGTTCTGTTTGTCTTCTGAAAAAAGTGGAAAATCCGAGAGCAAGGTACGCTCATTAACCTCACCGGGGATACTGAAGGAGCGAACAGGCAAAAATAAGCGGGTTAAGCGGTGTCCGAGTTTGTGAAAAGTTGGAGTGCATTTGAGGAGTAGATACATAGATAAATTAGGGTTTAATAAACCTAAACAACAGGCTTTCGTCATAAAGGCACAGAGAAGTTTCCGCAGTTGTGCCACCTAATAAACCACATCTGCCTAGGTAGTCGGATGACACTAGTCGTGTGTCTATATGTGAAAAGACGCGATTTTGCAATACATTAATTGTTAAATTTTGACGCCACATAACACGTAACTCGTGTCATTCTATCACAAAGACCGAACAATTGTTAAAGTTTGATTGACATGTGACATTGACAGTCTAGAAATAAATGAGACATTGCATATTGTGCCACCCAATAAACCACATCTGTCATGGTAGTCGGATGACGCTATCTGAGCGTTTTAAATGTCAAAAGATGTGACTATGCAGAAAATTTATTGTCAAATTTATATCATAACGTGTGACTCGTGACATCGTACTACGAGGCTGAACAATGGCTAAAGTTTGGTTGACATGCGACATTGACAATCTAGAAATAAATGAGACGTTGCAGATGTAGTCTTATTTATTCGTAGACTGTTAATTTTTTTCATTTAATTCTGCATTGTCAATGTCACTATCAAATTGATAGTAAAATTATTTTTTTACGGATTTTACTCGTTTATAAAAAAATTTCAATTTTCCGACGTTTCGGCACTTTTTCAGGTTTACTAAACTAAAATGCTTTCAAAAAGACGCCTCAGTCACCTCAGTTATCCGAGACCAAGTCACCTGAAAAAGTGCCGAAAAGTCGGAAAATCGTAAAAATTTAATAAACGAGTAAAATCAGTATAAAAACAGTTTTAATTATGTCTAGTGCTCGTGTTAACCTTAGAAAATACTATAGTAAAATTATTGTATTCATATTTAATGCATAAAATAATTATACTATCTATCTACGAGAATAATACGCACAGTATAGTTCTAAGTATAGGGCTGACGAGGTCTATGTAATATGTCCATGAATATTTATTCATTTATTGTTATTTATTTACAATAGACCAGGTGGGATGACGATCTGAGAAAGACTGCAGGAAGATGCTGGATGCGACAGTTGAAGACAGCGTGCTAGTCAGTTAGACCTGAGATTTCCGCACTTTTAGCCTCATAGTTGGGCCATTGTACGTAGCAAGCGCTGAGGAAACCCTAGTGTCTGAAGTGTTAACACTTCAGACACTAGGGTTTCCTTACGATGTTTTCCTTCACCGTCAGCGAGTGGTATTGCTGCTATAATTTCACAAATGTACATAGCTTAGAAATCAAAGGCATTGGTACATGCCGGGGTTTGAACCCAAGACCTCCCGATTGAGAGGCCGGCGTTCTACACCGCTCCGCTACCACCGCCCACCAACAGCGTGCTATGGCACTTATTAGAAAAGAGCTATGTCCAGCAATGGACTGGCATAGCCCGATGATGACGATAATGATGCATAAAAGAAATATACAATCCAATTCTCGCTCCAACATCAGCTACTATACTACGCGCACCAAATTTTGAACGATTCCAATCATCTAGCTGTCTAATTAGTATGAAATTTAACAGACGATTTTTAAAAACCTATTTAGATGCTAAAAATTCCACCCATGCCGGGACTCGAACCCGCGACCTCTGGCTAACCGTGCCAGCGCTCTCTCAACTGACGTCGCTGCCTGAGTGCTTAGTGCGAGTTTGACAGATCCAATCGAATAACTTTACTACTGCGTTAATCGAGCATTGAGTAGTGAGTATGAGTAAGTTAACCGTTCGAACTGGCAAAACGCTGTCACAGTACAACTCGCACTCGCGTTTATTCGTGTTTTGGCTGGTAAACGTGTTCACTTCTCAACGTAAACCATTACAACTCCCACTCAGCAATTTTAATTTCCATACTTGTCGCTAGGTGGCGCTTCCTCGATGCCATAGAAATATGAGTTTACGTAAACGCGATCGAGTAGTTAAAAAACTCGCACTAAGCACTCTGTACTTAATACAGAGAGTATTGTAAATAGGTTCGAAATTTCTCTGAAGCCGGTGGTCGCCCATTAGCTCAGTTGGGAGGGCGCTGGCACGGTCAGCCAGAGGTCGCGGGTTCGAGTCTCGGCATGGGTGGAATTTTTAGCCTCTAAATAGGTTTTTAAAATTGTCCTTAGCACGGGTTGGTGCATTAAAAAGAATATAGTTAGACGATTGTTATCGCATGGATTTGGTGCATATTATTGGCCCCACAGATCAACTCGATGGTACCAAATATTGTACTGTCCTGAATTGCACACAAGTTCAAAGTTCCACATCGATACGACCGACAGTTAGAAATAGGTCAAAACTGTGTTCCTAGACTTGTTTGCTAGCCACAAACAAGTGAAGCTTGTTTTAAGCAGGTTTTAATGATGACTTGTGTTAAACATTCAGTCCAATGTTTACATGAAAAAGGTTATATTTTCACTCCTTGACGGCTATTATCTTACTAAAGCGCGTGCAATATTTCACGGTGTTATCCCGGCCTAAGATTTTTCTCGACAAAGCAGTATAAATTCAAGGTATGAAAATGGACTAACACCCAACCATCTGAGTGAACTTTCTCACCTTGAGTTGGTAAAGCTTGTGTGGGTCACCTTAAGGTGGTGTTTACAGTATATTGTTGAATTAAGATAATGAACTAATTTGTCATGGCGGCCTTAATGGAGCGGGTCAGACCTATGCCAAATTACTTGAGGCTGGATTTGGATGAGGTAACTTGCCGATGATGAACCAAATGATCTCAAAATATTATAAGGTATATAACTTTTTCCATTCTATACTACGTTAATGTAATGTCATATTACTTTATAAGATGAGGCCGAAGGCTAAGTTCTACCCATTTAAGATTATGGTGCACAACTACCAGCGCAAAAGTCAATAGTGACAAATTTGCGCGGCCGGAGGCCGAGCTCCGCGAAACGGCACGCACGAGGAACCCCGCCGCGGCGAGTCCGCACGCAGAGCTCCATCCAGGCCAAGGCCGAAAACCGAGACTATTCAGGTTACGGTGCACAAGTACCAGGGCAAAACGAGAAAGGGACAAACTTGTGAGGCCGGAGGTCTAGCTCCACGAGACGGGCATGAGGAACCCCACCGCGGCGAGGCCGAAGGCTGAGCTCCGTCCAGGTCAAGGCCGTAGGCCGAGACCATACAGTCATGTTCCCATGCGACAGTGTCTAGCGAGGGCCTAGACCGAGCGCCGCAGAGAGTGAAGCTCGGAGCGGCTGGGAGTTGGCGCGCGTGACTGTGAAGAGCGTACGAGTCAACCCAGGACCTTCCTATTGAGCTACGCTTACCTACGTCACAGCCTACCCGGTGTTACATTACCAGAATACGGATAAATGATGTTGAGCGGAGACCAAGAACACAAACAAAGCGTGGAACGGCTCGCTCTCCGTTTTTTTTTTTGTTTTTGCGATAACCGCCGGCTTTTGATTCCACAAGGCAGTATATAAAAAATAACTTGGAAGTACGTACAATCGATAGAAACTCTGCCTTTATATTTTCGTTACGAAGTCGAATAGTAGTAGTAATGAGCAGGGTTCAGTAGAGTGGGTGCTTATGAAGTCCACGTATCATTGACTGTACTAAGTCTCGTTGATAAACTTTCCTTGTCTGAATGGCCCTTAGGGACTGAGCTTGGATTATATTATGCATAACTAATGTTGGAATCTGAACAAAACCCATCAGAGGGTGCAAAGTGTTACAGTTATCTCAAGACGTGTCACTGAATACTTTGGCTCTAAGTACATTTAATTACTACCTCCAGCTGCAAGACACACACGGTTTTTCACAGTGGCATGGGTCTCTTCCTGCATCGCAGGAAGGTTAGGTTATACTCCACCACGGGGTCCAAGTCCGGGTTGGTGGAGGATTGTAAAACACTAGCGGGGCTTTCTGTCAGAAGTTACCGAGCCGCCCATAACATGGCTGACATGGCTTAAAGACTGTTATGACAGCCGACACCAACGGCTTAGCGTGCCTTGAGAAGTACGGCAGCGCTCGGAAAAAATGCCACTAGCGGTAGTCACGGGACGGTCACCCACCCTGCACCTGACTGCGCTAAATTGATTGATTCTAATCACTGCGGTACGACTAGCCAACGAGCGCTTCAATCAACAAACAAACATCAACTTACGGCCCTAGTATCATAAATATCTATTACAAGCTACTTAGGGTACCTACTGTTATAACTAACTTCCTCACTGTATGCAGGGATAACGCTGACACGTCAATAGGTGCATTTGACACATGTACATAGGTGCGTTTTCTCACAGCATGAGGCAAGAGCAGTCACTCATTTTCAGTTCAATAACCGGACGGTCCTCTCTATTTTCTATTGCTCAATATCATTATTCGCTCGTAGCTCCGGCTGCTGGAGTGATCTTCGATCGATCAAGAAGGTTAAGCAACATAGGGTGGCCGTCTATGACTAACGCTAGTGGAGTTTTTCCGAGCGGTTCCGTGTTTCGCAAGGCACGATAAGCAGTTGGTGCCGGCTGCCGTCGATAGATGGCAGTCGTTAAGCCAAGTCGGAGGCCTTAGGGCGGCTTGAAAACTTCTGACAGTCAGACACTAGTCTTGCAATTCTCCACCAATCCTGACTTGGCCCCCGTGGTGGATTGTGGCCTATACCTTCCTCAGGGAACAGGTTCGTGCCCCTCAGTGGGGACGTTGATGATGAATATCATTATTTCAAGCTCTAAATAAACGTGTTTGGAGAAGATATATTTTCTTTAAAAGACTCTCCTGACCTGCACCGTGACAGTACTTAGGGTGGCCATATTTGTTTTCCATTTCCCGCAAAATGCGACGCGCCCGCCCTCATTACGTTACGATGGCTTAAGGGGCCTACACACTGCGCTTTTGCACACTACTATTAAACTAAGCAGGCAATTTCATCATGTAAATGGTTTTTATACGCTTTTATATACTTGTTAAATAAATAAAATCTTTATTCAATAAGCAGCGGTTACAGTTTACACGTCATTGGGGCTCTGTACTAAGTCGAAACCTGTGTTACAGATACCCCGCTCTTCCTTATTTATTACATTGTTAAGCTTAGTGAGTAAAGTACATTCTAAATTTTGTATAGTATTTAGATTTACATGCATGCAGAATGAATCAAAAACCAAAATTTGTACAAAACATAATTCATCATTTTTAAAAAGAAAGAAAAAAAATATCTCTGTATATTTTAGGTATAGAAGTGTGTGTGTGTGTGTGTTCGTACGTGCGCGTGTTTGTGTGTGTATGTGTGTGCGTGTATTACACACACACATGTGTGAATAAATAATAATAATAATATTCAATCAGTTTCAATCGTGAACAAACTCGCGGCTTGGTTGGCCCCGCACGTATTGACTTGTCTTTCCCGTGGGTTTGGCTGTCAGGATAGTATGAGTGCTGGGAAAAATCTAGTCCATCTGAAAAACTATGCCCCAGACACTGCAGCGTTCCAGTGGTCACTTCACCTATCTAGTGTGAGTGCCGGTGTCACTGTGTGCTGTATAAATCATCTCGTTACGTAGGGTAATTCTGATGGTCATACACTATAGATAGATAGATAGATAGAGAACACTTATTGCACAACCAGGAAAAGAATACAACCATGAGTTCTTAAATCTAAGTAATGTTATGCAACTGGCGGTCTTATCGCTTAGAGCGATCACTATACTATAAGATAAGAATATTATTTATTGTACACTGGATAAAAAAAAAATACAAAATGGTATTTTCTTAGGTTAACACGGGCACTAGACATAATAAAAACTGTTTTTATTCGGATTTTACTCGTTTATTTTACATTTTTACAATTTTCCGACGTTTCGGCACTTTTTCAGGTGCTGTGGTCTCAGAAGACTGAATTACTAATAAACAATATTGTTGACTTTATATAAAATAATTAGTTTACCTATTTTGGAGCGTAACTTCATAATTAACTTTTGTAATTTTTGCCGAGGGTATATAGTAAACTAACAGTTAATGCTTTCAAAAAGACGCCTGTCACCTCAGTCTTCCGAGACCACGGCACCTGAAAAAGTGCCAAAACGTCGGAAAAGTGTAAATGTAAACAGTTTTTATTAAATACAAAATGTTCACAAAGGCCCATAGAACAGGCTTTATTGCTTAAAGCAAACTCTTCCATACAACCTTACGATGGAAAGTTACTGAAGAAAATTACAAAGACCGGTAGCCAGTGCAGATACCAAAATTGTAAAATAACTCGATGGAGTTAGTTAGTTAGTTGGACCTGATATTTCCGCACTTAGCCTCATAGTTGGGCCATTGTACGTAGCAATCGCTGAGGTACGTTAATACCTCAGACACTAGGGTTTCCTTACGATGTTTTCCTTCACCGTCGGCGAGTGTTATTGCTACTATAATTTCACAAATGTACATAACTTAGAAAACAAAGTCATTGGTACATGCCGGGGTTTGAACCCACGACCTCCCGATTGAGTGGCCGGCGTTCTACACCGCTTCGCTACCACCACCCGTAACTCGATGGAGTGCCGCCGATTTAAGTAGCACGTGGTTTACAGTACTACACATCATAAAAGTCCCTTCGGGAATCTACGTTCGCGCAGACTAGGAAGAAGTGTAACGAAAGTACCCGAAGCTATAAGTATACATTCAACATGATCTTTAACAGATACGGTTAAGGTGCAGAATTGATTGCCGCTACCTATTTCGCTCACGCTAATATTGCCAAACTAATAGTCACCTGCATTGATCACGTTGAATCAACCAATAGCAACAATGGCGCGCGGCCTGCCGTAAAATGAAACTATCTGATTGGCCGATCAACTTGCCGCACATCCAGATATTGTTCATCTGCGCATGTACATCCGCGAGACTTACTTCTTGTGTAGCACTGTACCATTAAAATGCAATTGGTTAGTGTCATTGAAACAACATTGACGTACTAATATTCGTGAATTGAACAACTCAACACAACTCACTATCTCTTTCACACACATATTACACACCCACACAGTCCTAATGAAATGAAATTAAATGAAAAGGTTTCATTCAAAGTAAAGCAGTAAGTGCGGCTTAATGAACGTTTCAATTCATACTAGGTGTCCATTTCAAAATCTAGATAATTTTGGAGAAAAAATGGCCAAAAAAACTCCAAACTTTGTCTTTTCAATGTCCTTAATTAACAGAGTTTACATAACACCTACACACCTATCTCATTTAAATACCTTTTGTGTAATCATATATATCTAGTTTTCATCTTTTTCTGTTTTAGAATAACATGAGGATTCTAGTAATATCTAATTGTCAACGTTTGGAATTACGTTAAATTAGGAATCGAGATGCGGCAAGCTGAAGACAGACAGTCTGCTGTGTGGTGTCGGCCTAGAGAATAGCACCAACCCAATTTTTCCCGCGGGTGTCGTAAAAGGCGACTAAGAGACACAAACCGGGGGGTGGGCAGCAGCGCCCCCTGCAGTACAATTGCACCGAACTGCGATCCCCAACCCGAATGCCCAGCGTGGGGATTATGGGCATTACCCCCTATGATAGCACAACGTGGCACTCATTAGGGGAGGGCTATGTCCAGCAGTGGACTAGTATAGCCTGACGACGACGATGAGGAATCGAGTTAATTGGCCCTCACGTACTGGCTAGGATCAACGCCTAACTTTCAGAGAAAACCCAACTTTGTTAATATTATTAAGTAAAAAATTTGTAAATTATGTCGTTAATTTTTTCTTTCTCTCTATTATCTGTATAAATGCTCCATTTCACTTATTTTAAGTCTTTGCACTAAGTATATTTTCACTGTAACAATTTATAACACTGTGACTGTCTGTTGCCAAAATAGAAATAAATAAATAAAATTATCTTATCTTAAAAGTAAGCGAGATAGTAAACTATTTGTTTACTTTTAAGACGCTCGCCTACTAGGCGCAATGTACCTAAAACGCACAGTATACCAGCGGCCTAATGGATTAGAGATAAGTCCACATTGTACGATGCTTTGATGATCTCCAGCCTTAGGTACAGGACCGATTGTAGTAAGACGGACTAGTATACGTAACATGCATTTGTAGAGTATCTACGATTAGAGGGTTAACTTTGACAGATAAAATCTACTGTAAAGTGTGGGGTGCGGGGCTGTGCTCTCGGCACAGGGACTTAGGTACCATCGTAAATAGTATTTTTTTATAAAACCTTTATAGGCGAATTAGCCTGCAGAGTTACTGTAATATCTGTGTTCGTATGTGCTAAACAGTGTTTCGCTAACTTAAATTACGTGATTATTATTATGATGTATATTTATGATAAACATAAACTCTTTTCGAGTCCATGGTTCTACCCACTGAGCTACCACCGCTCCCGAGTGCGGGCATGTACCAATGACTTTGTTTAATTTCAAAGTTACGTACATTTGCGAATTTGTAGTCGCAATACCACACGCTAACGGTGAAGGAAAACATCGTGAGGAAACCCGCGGCTTGGTTGGCTCCACACGTATTGACTAGTCTTTCCTGTGGGCTAGGCCGACTAGGCTGTCAGGATGGTATAGGTGCTAGGCAAGCCTAAAAACCATCTATAAAACCATGTCCCAGGCACTACAGCGTCGGAGTGGTCCCTTCAACCATCTAGTGTGAGTGAGGATACCACTGGACGCTGTATAAATCATCTCATTAAGTAGATGCAAAAAGGCCAAACTCTTTTGAAACAAATTGTAACGTATATTATAATCAGACATGTATCATAATTTTATAGTTAGCAGTGTTATATTTTTTCTTATACTTATCTGAAAATCCGATAAAAACTAGGAGTAATGCACCCAAATCTTTTATTTGTGTAAATAAAAGGTACGGAAGCATTGCTTCGCATTTTTCTAGAAATATTTAATGTTAAACCTAAAACATACCTGCGTAAGAAGTATCAGTATAATTAAACCATTGACTTTAATCTAACCGAGTGATTTAAGATAATTATAATGTGTTTTTTTACGTATTCACAGCGTTGGAAATTACCTCAGTCTGCATGAGATCGGATTTTTTCATTGTTTGATAGTCATTCGTCAATAATAAATTCCACTAATGATACACTTAACAAAAGCAACCTTTACGCAGGATTCGCAATAAACTTGGTTTATATTAACTTTACTATCACTTATTTAAAAGAAGCATTCTTAAACTAGAAGCCAGAGATACTATTCACGGTCCACGCGAGTAAAACACCCCTGTCGGTGCAGATGACCCCGATCTTAAAAATTTAGTTGATCTTCTGCTGGGAACATTGAGCATTTCTAGACCTTACAGTAGATTAGCTATGATTTGCTTAACCCATGTGCAGGGGAATATTACAAGATACTCTACGAGGCCTGAAGCGATGCATTGAGGATTAAAACGGATTTGAGATTTGAGGCAAACGTGTGTGGTAGAGATAAATAAAATGGCAATTGTAATACAGCTCATATTTCATTAGAAAGGAACTCAAAGCACAAGTCTTTTAAATGTATAGTAGTTCTTAAGTGACAATAGCATAGCAATGGTTGTTTTATTGGCACTGTGTTCTATCAGCGAGGAAGCTCGTGGCCTAGCGGAACCAAGTGATTGGAATCAATCCCTTTAGTTGAGCAACAACAGGCGCGGTCAGGTGCAGGATGGGTGACTGTCTCGTGACTACCGCTAGTGGCATTTTTCCGAGCGCTTCCGTGCTTCGCAAGGCACGCTAAGCCGGCTGTCATGTAAGCCATGTCAGAGGCTTCATGGGCGGCTTGATAACTTCTGACAGTAAGGCCCGCCACTGTCTTACAATCCTCCGCAGAGTACGGCCTAACCTTCCTGTGATGCAGGAAGAGACCCGTTCCCCAGCAGTACATACTCGTACAATTAAAAATAAAACAATGTCCCAGGCACTGCGGCGTCCGAGAGGTCCCTTCAGCCGTATAATGTGAGTGAAGCTGCACCTGGACGCTGTATAATTATTTTATTACGTACACGCAATTTAAAAGTTCTAGGCTCGTGTTGCTCTAGGCGATTCCTCTTGAAAGCACCCCGATTTCCACTCTACCGTCTGTCCAAAGTTTTAAGTCCATCGGGTATAAACATGGAGCTGTTACGGGAACAAAAAATTAACAAGTTTAAGTTAATAAGATCCAGACAGGAGGCGCCCGCTTCAAACAATTAAAACTTGAAAGCAAATTCTAGCCTTAAGTTTTAAACTGGTTTACACTTTTCCTGTAATTTTGTTGAGTTCATTCTACGTAACTGTATTAATATTTTACTTCTAGTGCTCTTTTAGGGTAATTATGGAGCTTTTGCAGGGTTATTACATAAGTTCAGAGTGTGTACGCTCGTCGCGCTGCGCAAGAAGTGTTGGAATCAATTACTTGGGTTAAACATAGCATTTACATACAGGCTTCTGGCCCCACACTAGGATACTCAGTGTCGTGGGAACCACGGAACCACGACATTACAAACATGTAAACATTAAAAACCTCGTGGCAACATTCAAGGAAGCGCTCGTGGCCTAGTCGAACCGAGTGATTGGAATCAATCACTTGAGTTAAGCAACAACAGGCTCGATCAGGTGCAGGATGGGTGACCGTCCCGTGACTACCGCTAGTGGCATTTTTCCGAGCGGCTGTCATGTAATGGCAGTCGTTAAGCCATGTCAGAGGCCTTATGGGCGGCTTGATAACTTCTGACAGTAAGACCCACTGACTTACAGTCCTCCACCATTGGCCTTGGCTTGGCCTACTGTTCAGCGATGCAGGTAGAGACCTGTGCCCCAGCCGTAGCGACATACAAAGAGTTGATGAGCACGAACGGAATTTTTAGTTCGGTTGCTAACACTTCGGCAGATATAACATTTTCTGAGCGGAAATTTCACTAATCAATTTAAAAGCCGTGTGTTGTGTGAAGGTGCCACTGGACCCTATATAAATTATTATCTCATTACGTAGAAGCAAAAGCCAATGCCATGTTATTATTAGAAGATACTAGCTGTCTTGGCGAATGTTGTACCGCCAAAGACCCCGTTCATACGATTCTTGCTACCATGGCAAAACAATAAATAAACATCTTTGATTGTAATCTTTTTTTTTAATGCACTAACCCGTGCTAAGGACAATTTTAAAAACCTATTTAGACTGTACGTAATACAGAGAATATTGTAAAGAGGTTCGAAATTTCACGGATGCCGGTGAGTCTCCCATTAGCTCAGTTGAAAAGAGCGCTGGCACTGACAGCCAGATGTCGCGGGTTCGAATCCCGGCATGGGTGGAATTTTTAGCCTCTAAATAGGTTTTTAAATATCTTTGATTACGGCTTGAAAAAAGGCTAGGTGACCATAAAATATTGGAATGCTTACCGGGATATCAAGATCAGTCTGTTAACTTTTAGAATACACCTCGGGCTCTAGAGTAGGCTTCGGTTTTCGCCGAAAGCACACGAGTGTAATACTACCTCCTGCTCTGTATAAAACCTTTCTTCACTATTTTGAAAAGTTATATGAAATTAAGTGTCATATTTTGCACCCACACACACACACACGCACACACCCTCGCACACAAACACACACACACACACACATACACACATTATTGCATACAACATAATAATAATAATTAAACTAATCATTTCATTCATTTTTAATCACTAGGTCTTTTTGAAATGTCCTAGCTCTAGCAAGTTTCTCTGTTTTTGCTTTGTATAAAATTTATAACTCTTTGTTTTACTTTTTTGTCTGGTACATTGTTTAGCACTAATTTGCACCTGATTGTTACACTTAGTTAAGGGAAGACAATTCCTCTTGACGCACAGGTCAAATAACTGTGGCAAATTGAATTTCTCAATAAAGATATTTCTATTTCTATATTAGTTCCGCTATTTCTATTACAAGAATATATACGATTCTATCCGATAGTAGCCGAGGTATAGTCTAAAAGCTAACAGACTATATCTGTTGTCTTAATTCAGATCTTTGTCTATATGTATGCAAAAATACCACAGGTCTAGGACGTTTACATGTTTGTGAAGTCGTTGTTTCTGGTTCCCACGACACAGGGTATACTAGTGTGAGGCCAGAAGCAATGTATGTGCCTGTATCTAAATGTAAGTGTTAGTGTAAAGTTTCATGTAACTCCGTTAAGTCCTTCTTGCGTGGTTGAGTAATAAATATCCAAACATCTTCAGAAACTTTCACATTTATATTATTTGTAGGATATGAGAGTCACCTCCGAGGCGATTTAAGAAATGTCTTAAGCACACTCCGTGAAAATAAAGCTTACTGTAACATTAAGTATTACTTAGAAGTCAAGGATACCTGGTATTAAAACAATGTATGTGCCTGTATGTAAATGTTATGTTATGTTATGTTGTGTTGTGTTGTGTTGTGTTGTGTTGTGTTGCGTTGCGTTGCGTTGCGTTGCGTTGCGTTGCGTTGCGTTGCGTTGCGTTGCGTTGCGTTGCGTTGCGTTGCGTTGCGTTGCGTTGCGTTGCGTTGCGTTGCGTCGCGTTGCGTTGCGTCGCGTCGCGTCGCGTCGCGTCGCGTCGCGTCGCGTCGCGTCGCGTCGCGTCGCGTCGCGTCGCGTCGTGTCGTGTCGTGTCGTGTCGTGTCGTGTCGTGTCGTGTCGTGTCGTGTCGTGTCGTGTCGTGTCGTGTCGTGGTGTGTCGTGTCGTGTCGTGTCGTTTCGTGTCGTGTCGTGTCGTGTCGTGTCGTGTCGTGTCGTGTTGTGTCGTGTTGTGTTGTGTTGTGTTATGTTATGTTATGTTATGTTAATGTTAACAGGGATAATTGTAGATGGCTCTAAGTTGAAAACTCTGTTCGTTAAGTTAAAACGTTTTACTGTTTAAACGTTCACAACGGCAACGTACCGTGTATTTTGGAAACAGAACGTTTAATGGCCTAAAAGGCCATAGAACTTGATGTATGTGAAATAGTTTGCAAGCTGTACTGTAACCTAAACTATTTTATGTAACCAACCTTTTCTTTATGTGATCTCTTTCAGAAGCGCTCGTGGCCTATTCGAACCGAGTGGAGTCAAACACTTGAGTTAAGCAACAACAGGCACGGTTAGGTGCAGGATGGGTGACCGTCCTGTGACCACCGCTAGTGGCATTTTTCCGAGCGCTTCCGTGCTTCGCAAGGCACAATAAGCCGTTGGTGCCGGCAGCCGGCTGCTATTACATGACATAGTGTGTCTCTAAGCAAAAATAAATTGTTCATAGATCTATATACAGGGTGTCTCATTCAAATCGGTCAGTATGGGAAAGTCTGAAACTATAAGACATACGAAGATCTCACTATTTTTATTTTTAATGCACTAACCCGTGCTAAGGAACAAATTTAAAACCTATTTAGAGGCTAAAAATTTCACCCATGCCGGGATTCGAACCCGCAACCTCTGGCTATCCGTACCAGCGCTCTACCAATTGAGCCAATGGGCGACTCACGGCATCAGTGAAATTTCGAACCTCTTTACAATATTCTCTGTATTACGTACAGGCAGCGACATCTGACTTAAGCAAATTGCATTACTTACAGCCCCGACCACCTACTTTGCAGTTAGGTTTTAACATCGGAACGATATCACTGTACCCACATGATTACACTATTTTTATTTTTAATGCACTAACCCGTGCTAAGGAACAAATTTAAAACCTATTTAGAGGCTAAAAATTTCACCCATACCGGGATTCGAACCCGCAACCTCTGGCTATCCGTACCAGCGCTCTACCAATTGAGCCAATGGGCGACTCACGGCATCAGTGAAATTTCGAACCTCTTTACAATATTCTCTGTATTACGTACAGGCAGCGACATCTGACTTAAGCAAATTGCATTACTTACAGCCCCGACCACCTACTTTGCAGTTAGGTTTTAACATCGGAACGATATCACTGTACCCACATGATTACACTATTTTTATTTTTAATGCACTAACGTGCTAAGGAACAAATTTAAAACCTATTTAGAGGATAAAAATTTCACCCATGCCGGGATTCGAACCCGCAACCTCTGGCTATCCGTACCAGCGCTCTACCAATTGAGCCAATGGGCGACTCACGGCATCAGTGAAATTTCGAACCTCTTTACAATATTCTCTGTATTACGTACAGGCAGCGACATCTGACTTAAGCAAATTGCATTACTTACAGCCCCGACCACCTACTTTGCAGTTAGGTTTTAACATCGGAACGATATCACTGTACCCACATGATTACACTATTTTTATTTTTAATGCACTAACCCGTGCTAAGGAACAAATTTAAAACCTATTTAGAGGCTAAAAATTTCACCCATGCCGGGATTCGAACCCGCAACCTCTGGCTATCCGTACCAGCGCTCTACCAATTGAGCCAATGGGCGACTCACGGCATCAGTGAAATTTCGAACCTCTTTACAATATTCTCTGTATTACGTACAGGCAGCGACATCTGACTTAAGCAAATTGCATTACTTACAGCCCCGACCACCTACTTTGCAGTTAGGTTTTAACATCGGAACGATATCACTGTACCCACATGATTACACTATTTTTATTTTTAATGCACTAACCCGTGCTAAGGAACAAATTTAAAACCTATTTAGAGGCTAAAAATTTCACCCATACCGGGATTCGAACCCGCAACCTCTGGCTATCCGTACCAGCGCTCTACCAATTGAGCCAATGGGCGACTCACGGCATCAGTGAAATTTCGAACCTCTTTACAATATTCTCTGTATTACGTACAGGCAGCGACATCTGACTTAAGCAAATTGCATTACTTACAGCCCCGACCACCTACTTTGCAGTTAGGTTTTAACATCGGAACGATATCACTGTACCCACATGATTACACTATTTTTATTTTTAATGCACTAACGTGCTAAGGAACAAATTTAAAACCTATTTAGAGGATAAAAATTTCACCCATGCCGGGATTCGAACCCGCAACCTCTGGCTATCCGTACCAGCGCTCTACCAATTGAGCCAATGGGCGACTCACGGCATCAGTGAAATTTCGAACCTCTTTACAATATTCTCTGTATTACGTACAGGCAGCGACATCTGACTTAAGCAAATTGCATTACTTACAGCCCCGACCACCTACTTTGCAGTTAGGTTTTAACATCGGAACGATATCACTGTACCCACATGATTACACTATTTTTATTTTTAATGCACTAACCCGTGCTAAGGAACAAATTTAAAACCTATTGAGAGGCTTAAAATTTCACCCATGCCGGGATTCGAACCCGCAACCTCTGGCTATCCGTACCAGCGCTCTACCAATTGAGCCAATGGGCGACTCACGGCATCAGTGAAATTTCGAACCTCTTTACAATATTCTCTGTATTACGTACAGGCAGCGACATCTGACTTAAGCAAATTGCATTACTTACCCGACCACCTACTTTGCAGTTAGGTTTTAACATCGGAACGATATCACTGTACCCACATGATTACACTATTTTTATTTTTAATGCACTAACCCGTGCTAAGGAACAAATTTAAAACCTATTTAGAGGCTAAAAATTTCACCCATGCCGGGATTCGAACCCGCAACCTCTGGCTATCCGTACCAGCGCTCTACCAATTGAGACAATGGGCGACTCACGGCATCAGTGAAATTTCGAACCTCTTTACAATATTAGGAATATACAATATTCTTTGCAAAGTAGGTGGTCGGGGCTGTAAGTAATGCAATTTGCTTAAGTCAGATGTCGCTGCCTGTACGTAATACAGAGAATATTGTAAAGAGGTTCGAAATTTCACTGATGCCGTGAGTCGCCCATTGGCTCAATTGGTAGAGCGCTGGTACGGATAGCCAGAGGTTGCGGGTTCGAATCCCGGCATGGGTGAAATTTTTAGCCTCTAAATAGGTTTTAAATACGAAGATCTGTTCTGAGGATTCATGTCATCGATTTTAATAACAAGAAAAACTGCCTTCATACATTTTAAAAAACATCTGTAGGTACTCCGTTCGGGAATCGAACCCGGTGGTTTTGAAAAAAAAAAACCTACACTATTTCTATTTAGATATCGATTGTGTAGGTCTTAAGCAGTAAATGTCTGTATGAAACATGATGTCTAAAATGAATAAAATGCATTGTTTTCACATACTTTAATTTATTTTAGTAGGTGCTCTAAGTGACCGCCGCCATTTTGAATACAATATTCAACACGTTTAGGTAACGATCTAAATCTTTAAATAAGTATCTACATACTTCCGGGTTCGATTCCCGAACGGAGTACAGATGTTTTTTAAAATGTATGAATGCAGTTTTTCTTGTTATTAAAATCGATGACATGGTTCCTCAGAACAGATCTTCGTATGTCTTATAGTTTCAGACTTTCCCATACTGACCGATTTGAATGAGACACCCTGTATATTGAACTTGAAATTGAAAAATGTTTATTTACCACACACAGATTAGAGAACACATGAATACTATGGAAAAATAGAGACAATAATTGTGATAAAAAGGATAGGGCTCAGCTAAGTGATGTGAGTGCATGCATCATCACAGCGCTGATTTTCAGCCCGTCCTTATTCTCACTGAATTATATGTAATAAAAGTTAGCGGATTTTAAAAAGAGAACACCGCAGTTGTAATCAAACAAAAATCTGTTAAGCATTATTTAGCTTCCACTCCACGATATATCTATGCATCTAATAATGCAGCCTTTGTAGGTCCCAGTGTAGGGCACACGCCCTCTCAGAGAGAGAAAGAGTACTGAAGTAGGTTGAGTCTCCTCGCTAGGTTAAAGATACTTCTCCATAGTGGAATGGGTATGAAACGTTGAACACCAAACATGGTTTTTTACAGAACTCTTTTAATTACATAACATAATCATAACATTTACATACAAGCACATACATTGCTTCTGGCCTTACACTAGGATACCCTGTGTCGTGGGAACCAGAAACAACGACATCACAAACATGTAAACATCCAAGACCTGGGCCTTTTTTCCCCAGCCGGGGTTCGAACCCGGAACCTCTTGCACGGTAGGAGACGCGCTACCGCTACGCCACAGAGTTCGCGTTTGGGTCGGTTTTGTAGCCTATACACCTCCTACTGCAGGGCATAGGCCTTCTCTCAGAGAGTAAGGGCTTATTTACCAGGCGTGCCCACCGTGGATTAAAAATGTCAAGCGCTACGATATGTGAACACCTCAGAATCTTAAGTTTCCTTATGTAATTCATACCTGACTACAAAACTGTATTAAAACCCTATTTAGAGGCTAAAAATTTCACTTATGCCGGGATTCGAACCCGCAACCTCTGGCTATCCGTGCCAATTTGTCCTTAGCACGGGTTAGTGCATTAAAAAAAAATAGTATAAAACTGTATTAGTTAATTATTTCATACTTTTCGTTATACTGCCTAATTGCCGTTAACGGGATAAAAACAATTAGATAGAATCAATTTGTTGGTACAGAACCGCAAACTTTCCTATCTCTTCAACATTTGAAAAGTACCTACGGATCATGAAAGTAAATTAATATAAAACGCCCTTCAAATGTCTCAAGAGAGTTAGCAACTAAAGGGTACGCTTTATTACTTTCTAGTAGGTATACAATAAATAAGGAGTACTTAGAGGGAAAAACATTATTAATCTTATATTTAAAATCTATGTTTCTCCAAGTAAAACCAAGCAGCAGCAGATTCAAAAAAATTACGTTTTGTGCGTGTTTACTCCAAATGATATCAACCCTTTGTATGTCCCCACTGCTGGGGCACGGGTCTCTTCCTGCATCGCAGAATGCTTAGGCCATACTCCACCACTGGAGCCAAGACCGGGTTGGCGGAGGATTGTAAGACGGTGGCGGGCCTGACTGTCAGAAGTTATCAAGCTGCACGTAAAGCCTCTGACTTGGCTTAGCGACTGCCATTACGTGACAGCCGGCAAATAATATGCTCCTAATTTCTCCAAATAATATGATGAAAATATAAAGGAAGAAATAAGTATACTGAGCAAATGGAGTTGGAGGGGCCGGCATGGGGTTCAGGATCGTGAGAAGTAGTAAATCCTGCATGGTCTCTGCCTACCCCTCCGATTCTATGTACTTCTATGACTGCCTCGGTGGTCTAGCGGTTAACACGCGTAACTACCGAAACAGAGGTCGTGGGTTCAATTCCCACTGAAGGCCGCCGTAGCAGATCAATACAAATGACCTCAGTCTGTGTGTATTTAGATGTTTGTGATGTCCTTGCCTGTTTACCATAGCATATGGTAACTTAGTTTAGGTCCCAAACTAGGTTACCCCAAACTTTGGGACCAAGACAAGAGATGTTGTGTTATGTGAAAGTTAGGTAGTAGGTAAAGTTAGGTAACATCGACATCAATAACAATATCTATTGGATGCCGAAACGAACTATACCAAAGTTCTCTCAACCGAATGACATTACTCTGTCAAAGCATCGTTCGTGATGCAATTGAAACGAATAAACACAAGAATTTCAACAGAATGAATGGTTTCAATCTTTCAAGCATATAGAGTGCAATGTTAAGTAAATACAAATGACGCGCCTTATCACCGGATCTGTCCGCGGACGAAGTGAATGTTCTGTATCGGTCCGCCGCGAAAAACTAAAAGTGATTTGAGAGTAGACCACCTACCCTCACTACAATAATTGACTGTACACGCAACTTCAGTCTACCCGTGACCACGGCAACTGCAACGTTCCGAACCGTCTTGTATTAAATTACATTTTACCTATCGGTCTAATAGGCCGATTAGACTCATTTAATATACCAATACCAATACAGAATATTCGGGTCGTAGGCGGATACCTCGGTGGCTCCTACAACACCTGAGTCGGGAACCATTGATTACCACAAAACATAGATTATTATTATTATTTTGCAAATCCGTATTTATCTAATCCATGTTTATGTTTGTATGCCTTCTTTTATTTATTTTAAATGTTAAATGTTTTTTAAATGTCTATTCGCCCATTATTTGTTTTTTCTATTTTCTTACTTGCTTCTTTTTTTTCCTCTGTTTGTTTATAATGCATATTATTTTCTAAGGTTAACACAAGTACTAGACATAATTAGAACTGTTTTAATACGGATTTCACTCGTTTATTATATTTTTACAATTTTCCGACGTTTCGGCACTTTTACAGGTGGATGACTGAGATGATAGGCGTCGTTTTGAAAGCATTAACTGTTAGTTTACTACCCTCGGCAAAAATTACAAAAGTTAATTATGAAGTTACGTTCCAAAATAGGTAAATCAATTACCTGTAAAAGTGCCGAAACGTCGGAAAATTGTAATAAAAATATAATAAACGAGTGAAATCCGAGAAAAATTTTATTGTCTCCCAGATGGTGTGAAAAGTAGAGTATTCACCTCTGGAATAAAACATGTCTTAGTCTCGGGCGGTATGAACCCCTGGCTTCACTCAGGACTCTACATAACTCCCTCGCTTCGCTCAGGAGTTAAAATTTAACTCCCTCGCTACGCTCGGGAGTTAACTCGGAGCCCTTCGCTCCGCTCAGGGTTCAATATACCGCCCATGACGTAATACATGGTTTTATTCCCTTAATGCATAATCTACTATTCTCTCTCTCTCTCTCTGTCAATATGTATTTTATGTATTGTAAGTCATTAAGATAAACAAAAATTGTTAATCTTACCCGAATATATTGATGAACGGCTCCGATATTTTTGCGCGATATTCTTAGGATCCGTGGCACCGCACAGTTTACTGTATGGCACTTTGCCTCACCTGCAACAGAGAAAAAGCACAAATAAATAACTTGGATAAAACAATAAGCCTACTGATAGCAGTGGCTACTCAATAATAGTTCTTAGCTTGGACCCGACTGAAAATCAGCGTTGCAACTGACAAGTCTGTTGCTACATTATGTGTTAAATTATGTTGTTTTCGTGTTGTAAAGTTGATTTATTCTTTAACTGTGTCTTTTTTTTTTGCTTTCTGTGTATTTTTTTTTGTAATTGGTTTGTGTGTTTTTTTGTTTTGAGTATTGTGTCGTCAAATAAATACATTTTCTTTCTTTCTTATAATAACACGTGACACGAGTAGACTTATGGTAATTTTCCATACATTGACTTGACTTTTGGTGCAGGCAGGAACCGGTGATAACAGTGTTATGTAAGAACACGATTCATTAGTGTGCATTTTTATAAATATCACCTAACATGTTGATTAGTATATTATTTTTAATGCACTAACCCGTGCTAAGGACAATTTCAAAAACCTATTTACGTACGTAATACAGAAAATGTTGTACAGACGTTCGAAATTTCACTGATGCCGGTGAGTCGCCCATTGGCTCAGTTGGAAAGAGCGCTGGCACGGATAGCCAGAGGTCGCGGGTTCGAATCCCGGCATGGGTGGAATTTTTAGCCTCTAAATAGGATGTTGATTATTATTATTTGAATTACTTATTGCATAAACATTTTTATATATACGCGAAGCCATACTTTTTCATGGTAGTCGGTAAGGTACTTTAAGTGTAACATAGTTCACGCGCTAAGCCAAGATTCTTTTAATTTTGTTTGTGTTTGTACAAAAAACCATTTTCTATTCTACGTTATTTATAAAACCTGAGCTTAGTGTATTTTGGCTGTCATATTGTAATGACATCACGGCCCGCTCCGATTGGTCGATGCAGAACAATTAGATCGATGGCTAGTTAGTTGCGCACACGCCCCGCGCGTGCCACACCTACTGCGTGGCCACGGAAACTGTTAGTTACTTTCCCTTCTTCACAAATTTGTAGACACTTTTATCATAGAGTAAATTATTGTTGACGCATTCAATATTGTTGTTGTTATTGTTGACCCAGTCAGTATATACTCGTATATGAAAACATTATGTACCTTAGGAAAAATATCAGTAACTTTAAAACTTTAGGTAGCCAACACAATGTAGATACTAGAAATAAACATAAACCTTTGTTCCCACTATTTAGGCTGGCAAAGGTTAATACATCCTTCATGGGGCATTGTATACGCTTCTATAATAAAATCCCTAAAGATATATTAAGCTTGCCTGAATCGCGGTTCAAAAAATATGTTAAGAACACTTTGTGCCAAAAGGGCTACTATAACATAAAGGATTATTTAGATGACAATGAGGTCTGGAATTAAAGCCAGTACAATGTATGAGTTCTATGTTTATAATAATTATGTAAACTATGTTAATTAAGGACTTTTGAAAAGACTAAGTTATGAGTTTTTTTGTCCATTTTTTCTCCTAAATGATCTAGATTTTGAAATGGACACCTAGTCTGAATTGTAACGTTCATTAAGCCGCAGTTTCTGTTCTAATTTGAATAAAACCTTTTCATTACATCATAGTGTTTAGGCATCATCTATTACTCCGTCGTCTCGAACATCGCAAGCGCGAAACGCGGGGCGGGGGGAAGTCATTCCATTCCAACCGCCGCGGAGTGAAGACGTGTACGCTTGTTGCGAGCTTATATACCTTTTGTGTTGGTGAACACCACAGAAATTATTAAAAAAAACTAAATCTGGCACTTCCTCATCGTCCAAATAGTAACAGTAGTTATTCACGATACGGCATTTTAAAAGCAATAGTTAATAAAATGCTACAACCATACATTTAATAATATTTCATACACAGATTTCTAGTAATAGCTTAGATATATATGTACGACCTTGTAACGTTCGTTTCACATATGAATAGAAGATGATTTTCGAACTAAATCTTTCGTAAGTTCTATACAAATTCGGATAAACCTGATTTTTTGTCGGAACCGTCCGACCAAGACAGGAAATCAAGGAATCAAGTAAGTGAATCCGGAATTAAGTTAATAATAGAAGGTATTTTAATAATAATAACAGACTTTCCTTAAATTATATGTCGTTCCTTCGACTGATTAGCCATTTTTTTTCTTTTACGGAAGCTGTCGGGGCTCAGATTTTTTTCAATAATCTGAGACAAATCTCATAGAACAGAATAGTTTCAAGTCACACACACTAATTGAAGTGTTCTAGAAATTAGGCATTTTCCAAAAACGCCTTGAACATATAGTATGAAAAGTGCCTCACACGGTATGCGATTACCTATCCCGCTTCCGCTCGTCGCTGAGTCCGTGGCCCCTGCGCCGTACGAGTAAGCACGACAATTTACGACCAATACGCTGAGTGGATATTTAATTACTGACTGAAACATTAAGGCGACTGATTTATAGGCCTCAAAATATCTAGGACAATGTCTCCATTATGAGCGTTCAATGAGCAAATATATATAGGTACGTAGCATATTTTCGTTACAACAAGCTTCCGAACTTTATTCAAGAGAGCCCTTTTTAAAAAGCCACACTTCACTTGAAAACAAATAAATATTTCCTATTCTATTCCGTCAACGTTGGTAGGTTAAATACATATGTATAAGTATATATTTATATGCAAGTATATAATATTATTATTACTCATTTACAAATATTTCTTCCTTGTTATAATATTGATCTCGTTTAAACAACCTCCGCAAAGGTTGGTTGGAACAGATCTCTCTTAGAAATAAATTCGCCTTTGTAGCAATGTTGTTCAATAATATTTCAAATTAATGGGATTCATTGCGCGCTAAGCTGCTGCAAGTATTAGTTTTCTATTTAATATATATTCTTTGCAAACCGTTCATCATCATCAACCCATTATGTCACTACCGAGGAGCACGGGTCTCTTCCATGAGGAAGGTATAGGCCTTACTCCACCACAGGAGCGAAGTCCGGATTGGTGGAGGCTTGCAAGATTAGTGACTAGTCTTCCTCTCAGAAGTTTTAAAGCCGCCCTAAGGCCTCAGACTGGGCTTAACGACTGCCATATATCGACGGCAGCCGGCACCAAATGCTTACGTGCCTTGCGAAGTACGGAACCCCTCGAAAGAATGCCACTAGCGTTTATATCCGAGTGTACTCTACTTTTCTCACCTTTCGCGAGACAATAAAAAAGAAAGGCTTTTATTATAGTATTTATGAACTAATTAATATTTACAAGTGAAAAATTATGTTTTATTCTATATTTTTATAAAAAAATTATTACGTACTAGCTGACCCAGCGAACTTCGTACCGCCTAACAGCCGATTCTTTATTTTTTTTTTAATGTTTTCTTCAGCAAGAACCATCCTCGTACTGTTTCAAGGAATATTGTAAAAAAGAATTAGCGAAATCGGTTCAGCAGCTCTCGAGATTTGCGCTTTCCAACACGTTCAGCGATTCATTTTTATGTTATAGATAATTATATTATTGCAGCGTTTTACAATACTCGCGTCATTTGTTTAATTTCAAATGGGTTCCATTCAGCTTGCGGTGGCCAGCTCGATTTTAGAAAAAGTTCGATTTTCAAATAAGTTCGTCGGGGCGCCGGCCCCGGCCTACGAGTATCAGTGAATCTGTTATTACGAAATTGGACTTTAAGGCCATTGTAATAGGACCTATGAAAAGTGAAAATATTACAACCCAGCGGGTTATAATGAGATTCAGACCAACGTTACATCCCGGCTAAAGTCAATGGATTTAATGACTTTCTTTACGTAAGGTTTGCATGATATGTAATTTGGATTTGTCGAGCAGATGGTGCGAAAAATAAATAGTCTCACAAGTTCGGCTTATTTGAGAGTCGAACAAAAGTAGAACCATTGAGTACAAAAATCCGCACTAGTCTGGCGCGCCGGTAGTACAGCTCCTATTTCACGCGGTCTAAATCTTGAACCAATCCAGTCGTCTATCGGTCAAATTCCACACAAGTTGCTATCGCAAACGGTTGGATTCCGGCAAGATTTGAGGCGCAAAATTAAGACGCTTCGGGGTGCTAACTAGCGCCACCAATGGGCATTGTCACATCCTATTTTTTATTCTATAAATCTAAAATATAGACCAATATAAGAAACTAATTTGAATATTTTCTTAATTTTTGATGTAATAATTTTTTTATTTAAAATTTAAAATTTTGTGAGTATGACGTCACCACTGGCATTATGAACTACGTTCATTGAATTTATTCATGATAAAAAAAAAAGTTGACGTTTGACAAATGTTGTTGTTGACGAATTTTTTTAAAATATTTGTAGGCAATGGAACTACCGCTTTAGAGCCAATGATGACGTCATTGAAAGAAAAATGAAGTGAACATTATTTTGCGATAAATATTAATAATCCGTTTTTATTTTACCTATTTAAATCCCTACTAGTAATCAGTATCCCTATTCCTCGAAATAGTTTTCACTTTACGACAGTCGATGCCTCCCTGATCAATGCCCATTGACAACATTTCATATTTTACAACGCGCAAAACTTAAAATATCGTTTCCTAATTTTTCTATCTTGATAACGAAAAAAATATTTAGAATTTTCATTTTTGCTTAATTTTAGAGAAAATAAATAAAAACCAAAAATTGTGTGATGACGTCACACATAAGGTCAATAAGGAGGTACCGTTGCCTAGTAATAAATATGATATGACAGATGCCATTTTCAATTTCATTCAAATGTCATGTCGGAGAAATTACTTTTCCTTTCCCTAATTCCAATGTTTTTTAAAAAGGCGGCAAGGGTGTTAGTACTATTAAGCCGTATGTGTGACATCATTTCGCGGTGACGTCCTTTTAGAATAAAACGAAATTCAAACAGAAAATTATGAATAAAAATCATCGAATTTCCGAAAATAAAAAAATATGGGTCGTTTTATTTCGTATCTAGTTTTCTTTAAAACAGTAAAATACGTATGCTTCAAAATTGAAATCTTGCCAATTGTTCACTTTTAGACAAAAACGTATTATAAAACAATTTAGGTTTTTTTCCATTGGTGGCACTAGAAAGCACTTCGGAGCGCTTTAACCCAATGTTCAGTCTAAGTAGTCCTAACGATAGGACTGAACTGAACACGCTGTATAGTGCATTACTGACTCATTCTTACAATCATACGATTGGCATCGCGTACCATGGCGCCTGGTACAGTCCGCAGTAGCTCAAACTTTACGTTTTTGTTGCCTCCCCTAACGTAACTTACGCGCACGCGTATAAAGGTTCATGTGCTGTCGATTTTACAGTGATGCATGCACTCATGCTGTTACGATACGAACGACTTTGCAACAAAACACCCATCAAGTGGGAGTTGAACAACCGCCGTGGGTTCAGTAACACCAATAGTAGATAGATAGAGAATACAATGTAACATTGATCAAATAATAGGTAATATAATCCGGACACAAATATGGCTGCGAGAATCACCCGTTTCAACGAATAGCGGAAACGAAAAAATAATTACAAAATTATTATATTTATTTTATTTTTATTATTACTCGACAATCCGCAATATTTTTTAGTGAGCCATTGATGGGCAACGTTTTTGTAACATAACTAATTAAAAAACACACACACAGCGAATATTTGAAAGAAGAAGAAAAATTATTTATTTGACGACACAATACTCAAAACAAAACAAAAACAAAAAAAAAAACAATATTACACAGAAAGCAAAAAAAACACAATTAAAAAATAAATAAACTGTACAACACGAAAAGAATTTTTTTTTTATAATGAAATACATAGGTTTACATAGGTATTTCAATTACTACCTTTGTTTATTACGGCTTGCGACAAGAAGCCAGGCAGAGATGAACAACACAGATCGAGGTTTCTTTTTATATTACGATAATTCATGGTTATGAAAAATTGTTGTATACAATAGAATACTATGGAAGCGCTCGTGGCCTAGTCGAACCGTGTGATTGGAATCAATCACTACAGGCGCGGTAAGGTGCAGGATGGGTGACCGTACTGTGACATTGACATTCAACAAACAGAATGTGAATTTTTAAGGGTCAACAAAATGTTTGATTTCTGATTACTCTTTTTATTTATGTTCAAACATAACATAACATTTACATACAGGCACATACATTGCTTCTGGCCCCACACTAGGATACCCTGTGTCGTGGGAACCAGAAACAACGACATCACAAACATATAAACATCCAAGACCTGGGGGTTTGTTTTTTCTCCCAGCCGGGATTCGAACCCGGGACCTCTTGCAAGGTAGGTAGATGCGCTACCGCCACGCCACATAGGTCGTCAATAAGTACTTTACATCTATTTATTTTCGTACATCTTCATAATTTTCTTAGCCGTTCTCGAAAACCTATTTGGTTTATCTGTTAGTGGCGATCGTTCTTTTTAATTTTCTTTTGGTATGGGACCCTAACCTCTAAGAAGCGCTCGTGGCCTAGGCGAACCAAGTGATTGGAATCAATCACTTGGTTAAGCAACAACAGGCACGGTCAGGTACGAGACGGGTGAGCGTCCCGTGACTACCGCTAGTGGCATTTTTCCGAGCGCTTCCGCGCTTCGCAAGGCAAGCCGTTGGTGCCGGCTGTCATGTAATGGCAGTCGTTAAGCCATGTCAGAGGCCTTCTGACAGTAAGGCCCGCCAATGTCTTACAATCCTCCGCCAACCCGGACTTGGCCCCCGTGGTGGAGTATGGCCTAACCTTCCTGCGATGCAGGGAGAGACCCGTGCCCCAGCAGTGGGGACATACAAGGGTTGATAACGATGGGACCCTAACAGTGAAACGATTGATCAGGCCCTAGAGTCCCTGATACTTACATAGTTTTTCAACAGAATGATATAAGCACGACAATGTTATTTGCCTCGATTTGGTAGTCTACAAAGCAATAGCAATACAATATCATTCCAGGGGTACAACCCGCGCAAATTAAATAGGCATCTCTCGCGAAAGAGATCGAATCGCACGAAGCGCCGAGTTAAGTAGCATGGGTTATACCATTGCAAAGCGATTGGTTACGAGAAACGACTACTAGACTCATCTCACGCAAATGGTCGTCGTTTCAAGCGATGGTGAAGTCGCTTGTCGCTACTACCTATCACTCTCACAACGCCCTCTGGAATCAAAGGGCTAAGTCCTACCCCGAGGGACAGAATTTGAAAACTTAGCCCATTAAAGAAAGAGTTTCGCGACTTGTATACATAGTTAGAACATAGTTACACGATGACTGTAACGTCGTCGAAACGTCGAGGTAAAATAGCAATAAATTACTACGCGATTAAGCCCCGAAAATATTCTAACTAAAGAAATAGTGCTTATATACTACAGTACTACACATAATAAAAGTCCCTTCGGGAATCTACGTTGGCGCAGACTAGGAAGAAGTGTAGCGAAAGTACCCGAAGCTATAATTAACATGATCTTTAATCGATACGATTGAGGTGCAGAATTGATTGCCGCAGTAGCGAATATTATAGCGAATATTTCGCTCAGGCTAATATTGCCAAACTAATAGTCACCTGCATCGATGACGTTGAATCAACCAATAGCAACAAAGGCGTGCGGCCTGCCATAAAATGAAATTATCTGATTGGTCGATCAACTTCCCGTGTTAACGCCTAGCATCTGTGTGCGTTCGTAAAGACTCACCCACACATACGCCTTCCAGCGTGTGACGTATTGGCGGTCGCCGCAACTTTTCGCAATATACCTTTTTTTGTATTCATATTTTGACCGCTATTGAGTGTGCATCGATCCATCTTTTTTATTTATTTAAACTCTGTTTTCGGAATAATAAACTGATATTTAAGAAGTTTCGCCTTCATCATTCCACTCCAGCTGGGCAATAGTATCCTGATTAGCCATAGTTTTGGTCCTTCGAGCCGGATCATTGAATCATCGACACGCGACTACAGGCAGAACAAAGGATTTCACTGTTCAAAGGCTGTCATTAGAGTGGATTTCACATAAGAGTTCACAATACGAAGCATACTACGGTCATCACAAGCATCAAATCTTCGAAACCGTCATCGCCGAAGTTCACAATACCTACCTACGTCGTCGTAAGCATTATCGACACAAGGTCAAAGTCAAGTTGGAATTCATCGCAGAAGCTATTCACAGGATCCCGTCAGCGCCATAAACATTAGCTGTTGGACAAGAACCTGAGAGGCTACATTACTGTGAGTTCGTTCCAATCATTCGTCCATTTCCCTTGACGATTTCCATTGCAATTTTATGAAAATCATTTCCACCTACTATTATTCAGAATTTCACGTTATTTCGCCTAATATCAATTCAATTAATTACCCATCAAACTTCTATTCCCGTACAGTTACGTGACTAGGTCAATGAACTATAACGGTACTTTATGAAGGTTGCGTTCCCGTAATAATAAAATTTCCTTGTTTGCATTGTTACGCAATCACGTTACAGGTAGAAAAGAGCAACTTTAGTGCAATTTTGTTTGCCCGTCACACTATTTTTGTTTCATGAGAGCTGTGTTCGCGTTACAACATTACAAGTTATTAAAATATTTTCTAAACATTACATTCCAGTGAGATTCCGTTACGCTTCCCTGCGCGCGCAGCGGTTAGTTGCGCAGGGCGCTCCGTGCAACTTACCCTCAACTTAATTCAACTCAGCCACACCATTTAAGTATCACCAATTTTAGTATTTAACCTCTTTTATTGTACCTTTAGGCCTACAATATAAATTTAAACTTTGTTTTTGTAGCACTATTTAAATAGGTCTCCTAAAAAACAAGCTTCATTATGGATTACAAAGAATTAGTAAAGAAAAGAGGTAGCCTGAAAGCAAAAGTAACATTGTTTAAATCATTTTTAGAAACGCTTCAAAAGGTTGAAACTATAACCAATCTGCAAACAAACGAAATAAATTTTCGTCTTGCTAAAATGGAGGATCTTTATTCTGACTATGACAACATTCAAAGTGACATAGAAACTCTCTCCGAAATTCCAGATTTGCAGTACAAAGAGCGTCAGAATTTCGAGAGCGAGTATTTCGGTGCACTTGCCGCTGCCCGGGAGGTGTTGACCAGGTTCGAGTCTGCTGACGACCGCGCTAGTATAAACGGCGGAGCTTCAGGATCGGTAGCGGGCTCCACTGTCTGCTGCGCTAACAAAGGTCGATTAGCAATCAAATTACCTACCATTCACTTACCTACCTTTTCGGGACAGTATCAAGACTGGTTAGAGTTTCATGACACGTATACGTCACTCATACACTCTGATAATTCTATACCAAAGATAAATAAATTCCATTACCTGCGCGCTGCTTTGAAGGACTCCGCTGCAATCGTAATTCAGTCGCTTGACTTTTCAGCTGAAAATTACGACATTGCATGGTCTCTTCTTTGTGATCGATATCATAACAATCGATTACTAATAAATAATCACATCCATTCTATCTTCAGTATCGAAGCTTTAACAAAAGAGTCCTCCAAAGCTTTGCGTCACATAATTGACACGATCAATAAAAACCTTAGAGCACTTAAAACACTTAAATTACCCACTGAACATTGGGACATTTTGATTATTTACATAATTTGCAATAAATTGGATTACAAAACAAGTCGCGAATGGGAAACACACCGTAATGCATTAAAAGAATTACCCACTTTATCTGAATTCATTGATTTTCTCAAAAACCGGTCCACTTTACTAGAAACCGTAGATGAAACAAAAATAAAACGCAGATATAGTGATGTGACACCTAACAGACAAAAAACATTCATCGCCAATACATTGACGTCACCTATAAATACATATACATGTCCCTTATGCAAGAATAAGCATGCTATTTATCAATGCTATAGATTCAAATCACTTCCTGTTAACGCTCGCATACAAAAGGCTACTGAATTAAAATTGTGCCTCAACTGTCTGCGTAAGGGTCATAATGAACAAAAATGTAGATTAGGTCCGTGCAGATTGTGCTCTGGACAGCACAATACATTACTGCACATCAACCAAGAATCAAGTGTGTCACGTACAGTTGACTTGCCATCGACTTCAATGTCAACAAATAGTGTTGTGCTTCCAGCCACACATCATCCAGTTCAATCATTCAATGAAATTCAACAATCATCGAACAATATTGTTCTTTCTTCTCTCAGCAACGACTGTGTCTTACTCTGCACAGCGTTGATTCAAGTCACAGATTGTGAAGGTAAAAAACATACAGTAAGGGCGTTATTGGACAACGGAAGCACGACCAGCTTCGTTACCCAAACCCTATCCGATAAGCTTAAACTACGAAAGACTTCAACATCAATGGCAGTTGAAGGAATCAACCGCCAAACATCAATAATAACACAAAACTGTGATGTCACTATATCATCACTAACAAACACATTCACAACTGAAACAAATTGTCTTATCGTTCCTCAGATAACTCAATTTATCCCGAGCAAGATCATTAATTGCTCAGACTTAAACATACCGAACTGCATAACATTAGCAGATCCCACATTCCATATACCATCGGAAATTGATATTTTGCTAGGAGCTGATATCTTCTGGACCATCCTTTGTCCAAACAAAATTACACTAGGCAAATACAAACCGACTTTATGCGAAACAAAGCTGGGTTGGTTGATATCAGGAGCATATCAATCAAACAGAAATACACAAAACAATCATAAAAATACAGTCCATTGCAATCACGCATCTATAACTCAAATGCATAATGATGATGAGTTACATAATCAAGTTGAGAGGCTCATCGGTCTTGAAGCTATCAAGTCACACACACCATTGTCTAAAGAGGAGCAAGAGTGTGAACAAAACTTTTCTGATACGACGGAACGAGAAAAAGATGGCCGATTTTTGGTGACAATTCCATTAAAACAAGGTCCAGAAAATCTCGGTAGTTCGTATCAGGGAGCATTGTCTAGATTCTTGTCCCTTGAAGCTCGTTTCAAACGTGATCCAAAATTCAAACTACAATATTCTGAGTTCATAAGGGAATACATAACATTAGGTCACATGACATTAAACGTAAACCCTGAAAATGACGATCACCAATACATACTTCCGCATCACGGAGTTTTGCGTGAAACAAGCTTAACTACGAAGTTAAGGGTTGTTTTTGATGCATCGGCAGTCACTACGTCTGGGTTGTCATTTAATGACATACAGAAGGTCGGCCCCACAGTTCAGGATGACCTAGTGAGCATATTAATCCGATTTCGACAACACAAACTGGTGGTCACTGCCGACGTAGAAAAAATGTACCGCATGATAAACGTAAACAAAACACAACGCACCTATCAACAAATATTGTGGCGGTTCAGCCCTGTGGAAGAACTGAAACAATATTATCTTAACACCGTTACGTATGGTACGGCATCTGCACCTTACCTTGCCACAAGGTGTCTTCAGCAACTTGGTAAAGATTGTCCTGATAAGTCTGTCTCTGATGTAATAGTTCACGATTTTTATGTGGACGATCTAATCACTGGACATGACTCTGAAGAAAAACTTGTGGCCATCTGTAAGGGTGTCAAAACACAATTAGAGAGTGGTCAACTCCACTTAAGAAAGTGGCACTCCAACAATGAACACATAGTACAAACTATAATTGATCAAAATAACTCTGAGGATTATCTTGACCTCAGTAAAAACGAATATTCAAAAACATTAGGTCTTCTTTGGTCCTGTAAAGAAGACTACTTAACTTATTCGATAAATCTCACACAAAGCGATCACGTAAGCAAGCGAATTGTATTATCAATATTTTCACAGATTTTTGACCCACTTGGCCTTATTGGTCCCTGTACATTGCCAGCAAAATTGCTGATTCAAAAATTGTGGTCATTAAAATTATCATGGGATGAAATAATACCTAATGAGCTCCAAATAATTTGGGACAATTTTCTAAACACATTAACAGACATCAACAATATTAAAATTCCACGACACGTCATTATCGATGCTTACGTCACCATAGAAATGCATGCTTTTAGTGATGCATCCGCACACGCTTACGCTGCCTGCGTTTATATAAAATCTATATCTAAAAGTAATCAGGTCACAGTTCGTTTAATTACAGCAAAATGTCGAGTCGCGCCACTTAAGAATTTAACAATTCCGCGCTTAGAACTGTGTGGTGCATTATTAGCAGCTAATCTAGCTCATAAGGTAAAATCCAGCTTAAGATTAACCATACACAAGACCACATTCTGGTCGGACTCAACCATTGTGCTGGGATGGATCAAATCTTTAAAATTAACCAAACTTAAGTCTTTTGTGTCAAACAGAATTAACTCAATCACTGAAATCACAGATAAAGAGCATTGGCGCTACGTACCTACTAGCCTTAACCCCGCTGATATCGGTTCGAGAGGCATGGAGGTAAGCAAACTTAAAAATTCCTCCCTTTGGTGGACTGGGCCCGATTATTTACTAAATTCAGACAGCCACTGGCCCTCACAGCCTAATTACAAAACTACGGATTTATCAGAAGTTAAGGTACAATGCCATCTATCGGCAGAATTAAAAACAAACGAATATCTTCTTCGATTCTCTGATTTCAGTAAACTGCAACGTATAACAGCCTACATTTTTAGGTTTTTATATAATTGTCAACACAAAGATAACAAAATTACGGGATACTTACAAGTTCACGAATTAATTTCCTCACACAATGTGCTGTGTAAATTAGCGCAACAAGAGTCATTCCCACTTGAATGTTCACTTTTGAAAAGCAAAAAAACCCTCTCGCCTAAAAATAAACATCTGAGTCTTAATCCATTTCTTCACAATGACGGTTTAATCCGCGTAGGGGGCAGGATATCAAATTCACATTATGATTACGATACAAAACACCCTATAATGCTTCATGCAAAACATCACATTTCTAAACTAATTTTCAGGCAATATCACAAAATTCTATTACATCCGGGTCCACAGTTATTATTAGCAATTTCTCGACATAAATACTGGATTCTAGCGGGCCGTAACTTAGCCAGACAAACTGTTAACAGTTGCGTCACTTGCTGTCGCTTTTCAGGTAAAACGTTACAGCCGATTATGGGCAACCTGCCAGAGCAGCGTCTTCATGCTGACTATCCATTTTCAAATACTGCTGTTGACTACGCCGGCCCCATAATGATACTGAACCGAAAGGGTAGAGGCTCAAGATTAATAAAGGCATACCTTTGTATATTTGTTTGTCTGACAGTGAGAGCAATCCACATGGAGCTCGTTACTGATCTGAGCAAGGATACATTTCTTTCTGCTCTACATAGATTCATTAGTCGTAGAGGTAAGCCTGTCAACATCTTCTCGGACAATGGTACGTCTTTTGTAGGAGCTTGTAACGAGTTAAAAAGATTTTTAAAAATAAATTCATCCTACATCGGTTCCCACGCTGCAGAATTACAAATTAATTTCAAATTTTCACCGGCTTATAGCCCTCACTTCAATGGAATGGCTGAGAGTTCCGTTAAATCAGTAAAGCACCATTTAAAGAGAGTAGTTTCGCAGACGAATCTCACTTATGAAGAAATGAACACAGTTCTCATTGAAATAGAAGGAATTCTAAACTCTCGCCCTATCACTCCCATTTCTTCAGATCCACGTGATCTCTCCGCTTTAACTCCATCGCATTTTCTGATTGGACGAACAATAACAGTATTGCCTTCTCCTCCGGTAAAGGATGTTGTCAGAATGACAACTATGTCCAGATACTTAAGAATACAGCAACTAAAAGCTCATTTCTGGAGCAGATTCTATAGAGAATATATTTCAGAACTTCAAAGAAGGCAAAAATGGCGAAAGGACGGAGAAGACCTACACCTATACGACATGGTGCTCATCAAGGACGAGCGCCTTCCCCCCAATCGCTGGCTGCTTGGGCGTGTAAGCCGCCTTTACCCAGGCACCGACGGCATCTCACGTGTGGCCGACGTCACGACGACTTCGGGAACGGTGCGCCGCGCCTACAACCGACTCTGTCCACTCCCGGTACTTTACCAGCAGGACACCTCTTCTGGCCCGGGAACATGTTAACGCCTAGCATCTGTGTGCGTTCGTAAAGACTCACCCACACATACGCCTTCCAGCGTGTGACGTATTGGCGGTCGCCGCAACTTTTCGCAATATACCTTTTTTTGTATTCATATTTTGACCGCTATTGAGTGTGCATCGATCCATCTTTTTTATTTATTTAAACTCTGTTTTCGGAATAATAAACTGATATTTAAGAAGTTTCGCCTTCATCATTCCACTCCAGCTGGGCAATAGTATCCTGATTAGCCATCCCGCACATCCAAAATTTGGTCATCTGCGCAGGTACATCCGCGAGACTTATTTCTTGTGTAGCACTGTACTTACTGTTTTGTTTTGAGACTAATTTCCAATGACGGAAATACAACCAGCCTTTTCCATGCTTTTCCACCAACCAGCCTATATATGTCCCACTGCAGGGCCCAGGCCTTCTCTCAGAAAGAGAGAGTGTGGGCTCAAGTACCACACCTATTGAACAACAAGCGGTGGTAGCTCAGTGGGTAGGACCATGGACTGGCAAGCGAGAGCCCCAGGTTCGACCCCGAGTGCGGGCATGTACCAATGACTTTGTTTAATTTCAAAGTTACGTACATTTGCAAATTTGTAGTCGCAATACCACACGCTAACTGCGAAGGAAAACATCGGGAGGAAACCCGCGGCTTGGTTGGCTCCGCACGTATTGGCTAGTCTTTCCTGTGGGCTAGGCCGACTAAGCTGTCTGAATGGTATAGGTATAAAACCATATCCCAGGCACTACAGCGTCGGAGTGGTCCCTTCACCCATCTAGTCTGAGTGAAGATACCACTGGACGCAGTATAAATCATCTCATTAAGTAGATGCAAAAGGCCAATATTATTATTATTTATTATTGAACAACTACGCATTTTGAAGCCTCGCCCCCCCCCCCGCAGATGACTGTACAAGCGTGGCACGCAACGCGCACAGCAACAGGTGAGACGCTGGCGGCTCGCCAGCCCTGGACCTGACGATCCGGCGGGCTTTTGTCACGATATTAGGCACTGTCGACAGTACATCCACCTCTACGTATCAGTTGCAAAGTATAGCTTAGCAAATATCACAAAAGACGTAGTTAGGCTTCATTTTAGAGGAGACACAAACAAGTTTTTAAATTCGAGCTTCTACCGGCTAGTTAATCAAGAAGTCGTGGTATCGAATTCTGGCATGCATTAGACTTGGTTTTCTAAGCTATGTTCATTTGTTTATGAAGTTATAGTAACAACACCACTCGCTAACTGCGGAGAAAAACATCGTGAGGAAACCTGAGTGCTTTGAGTTTCTGAGGTAGTCATTAGCACGGGTTAGTGCATTAAAAATAAAAATAGTGTAGTCAGATTGGTTCTATCTAATTGTTATTTTTTTTGACTTCTCTAAGGGCAATCAACAAGTACTCGTATAACAACAAATGAGCAATAATGAACTAATCAGCTCGTTGTCAATTATATTAACCACATAAGTAAACCTGAATGTCTGATGTTCACATATCTCAGCGTTTGAAATAGCCAATCTGTGGCAGTCACGCGGCTAATTAAACCCATTCTTTCTTTTCTCTGAGAAGGACTGTGGCTTGCAGTGGGGCGCTTATAGGCTACACTAAATTTAACAGTTTCTGCTACGATTTCTCTAAATATCGGATTGATTAGTCAGAATGCTTGGAAGTTAGAGTTCGATCGATTCGTACTTAAATTTTCCAACAATGTCATTCAAATGTCAAAAATGTAAAATTTTGACTAAGATTTTGCTAAGCGATGAAAGTCACCAGTCACGTCACTGTGCAGGGAGCACGCAAAGGTTGTATCAATAGTCGGTAGGCTTTAAGAACAGTTTTTGAACTAAAACTTTCGTAAGCACAACACATTGTAGACTTTTTGTCCGGATCTACTTACGGGTGTTGTTATATCGGAAGAGTCCTACCAGGTTTCGCTCCGATTCGCAGAGCTTAATCATGGTGAGCAGAGACGGAGCTCGTGTCGTCGGTTGCTCGTCTCATACTGCGGGCAAGAAACGGGCGGGAAACCTGGTCGGACTCTTCCGATATAACAACAACCGTAAGTAGATCCTAAAAGTTTAAGAACAGCGTTTCAAAATCTAATTCTACACCAATTATTTGCCACAATATCAAGAGTTGAAACAAACTCATTCATAAAAAGAACTATTACTATTTCGGACTGAGGATCGTTCAACGACAGACGCAGGTGTGGCATTAATGAATCACATCGTGCGTTGGAGAAGGCGCAATGTGCCGTGGGGTTTTCTGCGACCTATCCAAATCTATCGATTGTGTATACCATGAAACGCTTTGTAAATTGATCACGCACGATCTCAGTAACATTTTTTTAGGTATTCCATTGTATGCAGCAAAAAGATTTCAGAAAGTTAAAACTAGTGCACTTACTTGTGGGATGCAAAAAATTCTTGAGAATTGATGAATTAAATTAACTCATTGGGTCTTATATTAAACTAGGTGTCCCTCAGGTTCAATATTGGGGCCGTTATAGTTCCTAATATATATATAAGTGATCGGCCCTATCTGGTTGATATAGTATAACAAACTTCTTGAATTTTCAAAATCAAGAGGGATCAATTAAATCTTGACTGTGACTAATTATTTTAGCTGCAAATTTAACCTATCCGCGAGGTTCTCCATGTTTCAACTCCGTTGTAGATTTGGACGCAATGCCTAAAAAATAAGGTGAACTCTACTAAGTTTTATCGGTCACCAGCGATTATTCGACTTATCGCAACATTTTTGATATTGGCATATGCAAAAAATATACAAATTGACTTTTTTAAAACATAGCGAGGAAACTTAAGTCTCTGAGGTATACAAATATCGCGGTGGGTTCACGTGGTAATTAAGCCGATACTTTTTCTTTAAGAGAACTTCTGTGCCCTACAGTGGGTCATTTATAGGCTACATGAAAAAAAGAAGTATGTGTCACACAAAAAAAAAATAACGAGCAAAGCTTAATCGTGCAGGTACCGTTAATTTCATTACAGAATCAGGCGCCTGCCACTGAGAGACACACTAGAATTCAGTAAACTATCCCTTGAACACGTGTTGTAATGTTTAATTTCCATTGACGCGGACGTAGGAAGTCGGTTAGAGCGACACATTTGACAACGTCGACAATCCGCGCACGCTATTTCGGGCCCTGCTACATCGCGTTAGGGATTACTTCGCCAAGTCGATGTCGACAGCCAGTCTGTGTTAATTTCCGACTAATGGAGTAATGGTCGCTAACAAACTGAAAAGCAGGTAACGTGTGACGTCATATTTCGCTCGTGAGTGGAAATAGTTTTCCTGGAACTTTGGAGTTGAGCTTTTGAAATGTTGGTTTCGGGAATTCCTTTATTTTGTAGGTACTTTATACATTTAAATTAGACGATTTCTGTTTTTTTTAAAGGATTTTGAAAAGAAAACATATTGTATGGAATAAGGCATTACTTTGCGTAAATCCATAATAGCATTAAATGTGAAAATTACTTTGCTAAATTCTAAATTCCACAAGCCCCATGCGGTAATTTAAAACAAAAACCTAGTATCTCGGAGTGTTAGGCAAAGACCAGAGCCTATATTCTGCCGTTTCATTACAATGACAATTGCATGAACATGGCGATTAATTTCGTTGCCGCTTTAAGTCTACACGCGCACATACATGGAACCTTCTACGCGTCAATGGTGCTGTGTGGTGTCGGCCTAGAAAATAGCACCAACCCAATTCTTCCCGCGGGTGTCGTAAAAGCCGACTAAGGGACACAAACCGGGGGGTGGGCAGCAGCGCCCCGTGCAGTACAATTCCACCGAACTGCGATCCCCAACCCGCATGCCCAGCGTGGGGATTATGGGCATTACCCCCTATGATAGCACAACGTGGAAGACTATGTCCAGCAGTGGACGAATATAGCCTGAAGTAAAAGAAAAAGAAGAAGTCTTTATTTCAATTGCAATGTATTTTGTTCATAGCTGTTTTGGTATAACTACGAACTGCTCGTGGCCTAGGCGAACCTATTGATTGGAATCAATCAATTGGTTAAGCAACAACAGGCGCGGTCAGGTACGGGATGGGTGAGCGTCCCGTGACTACCGCTAGTGGCATTTTTCCGAGCACTTCCGTGCTTCGCAAGGCACGTCAAGCCGATGGTGCCGGCTGTCATATAATGACAGTCGTTAAGCCATGTCAGAGGCCCTATGGGCGGCTTGATAACTTCTGACAGTAAGGCCCACCCCACTGTCTTACAATCCTCCACCAACCCGGACTTGGCCCCTGTGGTGGAGTATGGTCTAACCTTCCTGCGATGCAGGAAGAGACCCGTGCCCCAGCAGTGGGGACATACAAGGGTTGATAGCGACGATGTCTAGCAGAGGACTAGTACAGCCTGACGACGACGACGACGCGTCAATGGTATGAAAAATATTCCTCGTGACCAGACCGCGTATCTGTCAAAGTACTTTAATGCACTAACAGAATCGAGGCTCAGATCTGCCACTTGCCACGATTCTGACAGATCCCTTTAGCACCAGCATTCATTAGTCGTTGGATGGACGCACGCATGTTTAGGGTACCTTTGTCTTGCCCTTTGCTAAAACATCCCTATTTCATCGAATAGGCATAAAGAAAGATCTTCAAATCCTCTTCCTTAAATTCTTCACGCATTTATTATTTACAAAATAACCTATATTTCAGTAATAAACTAATGTTTAACGAAGGTTAAAGACATTTTTCTAAAGTGATTTTAAAACTTTGGGAAAACAGCTTGCAGTGTCATGGCGTCGAATCTGACGTCATGTCCAGGTAAACAAACATCGTAATCACAAGTAGTCACAACAGAGCACGGGTGAAGTTACTAATGTTAACCTAAGCGTCACGTCACGCGGTATGATGGGAAACGTCTTCTTTAAGTTTAACTCTTTAAATGTTTTGACAATAATTAAGGTAGTTATATGGGAGAATTGGCAGTCAACTTTACATGGATTTATACTTTCCAAAAGTAAGGTTTCGGCTAATTGGGAGGAAGAATTTAAGCTAGCCGTTATATGCAGTGGCATGTTTTTAAAAAAAGTTTGAAATATTTCTGCTATGTCCTTCTTCGAATTAACTAACTTACCTTCGATCTTCAACGCATATCCCTGGTCCTTAGGTCTCGTTTTACCTGTAATCTCTTTTTTATAGAACTAAATTAGTATTTTAATCCTTTTAGTATGTTCATTCCCGTAATATCTTTAAATATTTGTATACTTGATACTGTTGTCAAGCCTATTGTCTATGTCTGGGACGTCCCTTACCGGCTTCTTCATCCATATTGGCTCGATATGTATCTTTCTCTAAGCCTTATTTGTTAATGCTCTCTATATGCCCAAATCAACCCAACAATATTTTCTCAGTTCTACCTCATTATATAATTTTTTCAGTCGTCAACATTCTCTACCAAAACTATTGCGCTTTTTCAGTTAGTTCCGTAACTTTATCAAATTAATTTTCAATGTTATTTGTATAATGTTTTCCTTTTCTAACTCGTTTACTTTTGAACCCTACTTAGAAGTTTTCATACAGTAAATACAGTTATAAGTTCATTATAATAAGGGCTACTGATTTGATTTTTTTCTCGTTTCTAATCAAACAATAATTTAAATTGATGCAAGTTACGTATTCAGTGAGAAAATAGAAAAGAAATTTATTAAATAAATATTAAATATTCATGGACATATTACACAGATCTCGTTAGCCCTATACTAAGTACAACTAAATGACTTGTGTTATAGGTGCTAACTCGACGATAAATATAATACAATAAATACATAGATAACATCCAAGACCCGAGACAAACTAGAAAAATTCGTTTCCTAGTTTGACCCGACCGGGGATCGAACCCGAGACCTTTGGTTTTACAGTCAGCGTGCCAAACCGCTGCGCCACCGAGGCCTCTCAACTTATTGCACTTATTCGTTATCAACCCTTGTATGTCCCCACTGCTGGGGCACGGGTCTCTTCCTACCCCGCAGGAAGGTTAGGCCATACTCCACCACGGGGGCCAAGTCCGGGTTGGTGGAGGATTGTAAGACAGTGGCGGGCCTTACTGTCAGAAGTTATCAAGCCGCCCATAAGGCCTCCGACATGGCTTAACGACTACCATTACATGACAGCCGGCACCAACGGCTTAACGTGCCTTGCGAAGCACGGAAGCGCTCGGAAAAATGCCACTAGCGGTAGTCACGGAACGCTCACCCATCCCGTACCTGACCGCGCCTGTTGTTGCTTAACCAAGTGATTGATTCCAATCACTCGGTTCGTCTAGGCCACGAGCGCTTCATTGCACTTATTATCGGCTCAGAATCACATAAACATATTTAAAACACTAATTTATTATTAACAATGATATTCTAAAGCGATGCGATTTTTTTTACTTAATACATAACCGCGGCTTTCAAACCAGAATAGTTTCGGCGTGTATAGGACACCATTGATACAGTCTAGTCTAGACTGAACTCGGTCTATAAAAAGCAAATTGTCAATTACCAGCCCAACAAAGGAACGAGAAGAGAATAGAAAATAACAGTAATTTCCGTCTCGCGCCGGAGGATAAAAGAGTGGACATCTAAAACTAGCCGGAGACGCTCTCAGTATCGTCTCCTCCATTTAGAAATTCACACACGTACAATAATATATCGTGAGACTAGACTAGGGACAGTACGGACTTAGAAGCGAAATTGTGCAAATCTGGGATATACTCGTACACTCTGTATAGAGCGGCGTACTCAAATACACAAGACAATTCTAAATTGAGAATTTCGCTAAGTAAATACTTAACTGTAGTGCTGTCCCTTCGAATTTCTCAGAAAAGAAAATGACAGAATGTTACAGTCTGTTAGCTTTTAGAATATACCTCGGGCTCTAGAGTAGGCTTCGGTCTTCGCCGAAAGCACACGAGTGTAATACGGATGATCGAGTTCTGATTTCGAAATTATGTGTCATATTAGTTCCGATTTCAAAATTAAGTGTCATATTAGTTCCGATATTTCCATTACACGAATATATCCGATTCTGTCCGATAGGAGCCGAGGTATATTCTAAAAGCTAACAGGGTGTACTTAAATATTTACCTAGTGAAATTCTCAATTCAGAAATCGGCCACGGAAGTTGGTAAAATATGGTATTGCTTTGCACGACAACAAATCTTCCATTGAGGATATGTGGTGCTTACTAGCACCACCAATGAAATGAAAATCATGACTTGTTTTATAATAATATGTTTTTTTTCTAAAAGTAAACATCAGAAATCTTAACAACTTGTAATGTTAAAAACCTATTTAGATGCTCAAAATTCCACCCATGACGGGATTCGAACCCGCGACCTCTGGCTATCCGTACCAGGAAATTCCACCCAAGCCGGGATTCGAGCCCGCGACCTCTGGCTATCCGTGCCAGGATATCTGGCACGGATAGCCAGAGGTCGCGGGTTCGAATCCCGGCATGGGTGGAATTTTTAGCCTCTAAATAGGTTTTTAAAGTTGTCCTTAGAACGGGTTAGTGCATTAAAAAGAGTATAACTTGTAATGTAGTATAACTTTTGTAAGTAATAAAACTGGAACGACTTCAACTGTTGCTTTATTTGTAGATACTGTTATTTTACAATAAAACAGAATACTGGATAAAAACGGATGAGCAGGTAAAATAGTCAGATCTTGAGGGATATTTCGAAATGTGTGACATAATTTCAATATTTGAAAATGATACATAGAAAAAGAAATATAAAAATAGCGTAAAGAGGTTTGCACCGATACAAACTATTCTGAGAACCTACAGTCTACTCGTAGAAGCTAGAATCAAGAACCTTGGACTTTAATCGATTTTCGCTAAAAACGGCTGCTTTCGGCAAAACTGCATAAAAGTTCTAGATTCTTAGATCTAAGTTCTTGTCAGTAGGTTCTAAAAAGAAATACTATATTTATTAAGTCTAACGATGTTCACTTTTTCCAAAGACACGTTATCGATGTCAACCCTTGTATGTCGCACAGCTGGGGTACGGGTCTCTTCCTGCATCGCAGGAAAGTTAGGCCATACTCCACCACGGGGGCCAAGTCCGGGTTGGTGGTGGATTTTAGGACAGTGGCGGGCCTTACTGACAGAAGTTATCGAGCCGCCCATGAGACCGTTGACATATAGAGGACATACAGGGTTGAAATCGAACGGTTACATAACAAATATATTTTGATTTGACTTACTGCTACTGTGGTTAGGGATTCTATACAAATCGTGCTTCGTCTCACGTCCCTTCTGTGTAGCCAATTCAATTTAATTAAATTTATTTCAGCGTAAATTATTTATGTCAATGTACACTGGAAATTGTAAGTGTGACTTCGGGCCGTGTTGCAGTGGAGAAAAAGGCAGCGGGGAAAAAGCTCCCATCTACCATCCTCCCAGCTCACTCTGACCATCTTTTCTCAAGTCATCTCTCACACCCGTAAGTAGAACTGGACTAAAAGTCAACAATGTTTTTTTTTAAAACCTATTTAGAGGCTAAAAATTCCACCCATGCCGGGATTCGAACCCGCGACCTCTGGCTATCCGTGCCAGCACTCTTTCCAAATGAGCTAATGGGCGACTCACCGGCATCAGTGAATTCTAACCTCTTTCCAACATTCTCTGTATTACATACGTATGAGTGGTATTTTAGCCTCTAAATAGGTTTTTAAAATTGTCCTTAGCACGGGTTAGTGCATTAAAAATAGTATAACCTATACGTATGATAAGATGTCATGATTGTCATCAATAAATTTATATGCCAAGGCATTAGTTAGTCTTACAAAAGTAGGGAAAACATAAGTGATGCGACCAGACACACGTACAGCACTCGTTCACGCGTATAACGCAGCGGTAAGCCACCATCAATCTCAACCATTTTGAAGGGAGATAGATAGAAGACGCTGACCTAGTCACCTTAATTCAAAGGCGCAAGAGTTCAATCCACTAAATCCAAAACTAAGAAAACAAAACTCGAGACGTCTCAAAAGGCAACCGCCTCCCAACCTTCCCGATCACGTCCCTGCGTTTCTATTATTCAGTGGGTCGAGTGGAATGGCGACAAATGGCGCAAAACTGGCCGAAATGGCGGGCGGCACGGCGTGTGCAACTCGGGATTGGAGTGGCAGGCGGCTCGGTTATCTCTTCAGGATTGACATGTGGCTAAATGTTACATAGTGAATGGGTAGTGGGCTGGCCACATCTCGCGAAGAACCGACAACCGTTGGAGTAAACGTGTTCTTGATTGGAGACCGCGACTCGGCAAACGTAGTGTAGGACGCCCTCCGACCAGGTGGTGTGATGTTGTAAAACTTTTAATAAATAATAAAACTGGAACTTTGTGCTTTATTTAAATGTATTTGTTTATTTTATTTATGTTGTGGTATCAGGAGATGAACGTAGGTTGGAGAATAGAAATCACATCTTAGTTGTAGTGTGTCCTCGTATATTGTATGAAGTGAACTTAAATAACATTGTGCATTTGCTTATATTCTATGTTAAGTGCTGGCTAAACATAAAGTGCAAGTTATTGTAATAATGAGGCTACACGCCTACTAAACCTCCCCCGAAAGACCATTACAATGTGGCCTATAAACGTCCCACTGCAAGGCCTTCTCTTAGAGAGAGAGTATGCACTTAATTGGCGGCCTCGGTGGCGCAGCGGTTTGGCACGCTGACTGTAAAACCGGAGGTCTCGGGTTCGATCCCCGGCCGGGTATCGTAGAGATAGCACCTATAACACAAGTCATTTAGTTGTACTTAGTATAGGGCTAACGATATCTGTGTAATATGTCCATGAATATTTATTAATTTAATTACCACGGTTAGCGAGTGGTATTGCTACTATGACTTCATAAATGTACATAACTTAGTTAACAAAGTACTGTATTGTAAGAAAGGAGTATCTTCTTCTTCTTCAGGCTACATTAGTCTACTGCTGGACATAGCCCTCCCCTAATGAGCGCAAGGTTGTGCCATCATTAGGGGTTAACGCCCATAATCCCCATGCTGGGCAAGCGGGTTGGGGATCGCAGTTTGGTAGAATTGTACTGCAGGAGGCGCTGCTGCCCACCCTCCGGTTTGAGTCTTTTAGTCGCCTTTTACGACAAGAATTTGGGTTGGTGCTGTTCTCTAGGCCGACACCACACAGCAAAGAAAGGAGTATATACTTATTGAAAGTTATATTAACATAACATACATTGCTTTTGACCCCACACTAGGATACGCTGTGTCGTGGTAACAGAAACAACGACATCACAAACATGTAAACATCCAAGACCTGGGGTCTTTTTTTGTCTTCAGCTGGGGTTCGAACCCGGGACCTCTTGCTTGGTATGCAAATGCGCTACCACTGCGCTACAGAGGTCGTCATTGTATGTTTTTTGTCAATAAATTACTTGGTGCGTGTCCGCACTGGGAATCGAGCCAAGGTCTCTTGCTTCCGAGTCCAGTGTTCTACCCAGTGGGTTACCGCCGCTCCGGTACTTTGGATCCGCTACAGATACTTCTTCTTCTTCTTCAGGCTATATCATGCAGTCCACTACTGGACATAGCCCTCCCCTAATGAGCGCCATAGCGCCCTGTCTTCAGCTTGCCGCATCCAGCATCTGCCGGCAGTTTTTCGCAGATCGTCATCTGAACGACGCTACGTTTGCCGAGTCGCGGTCTCCACTCAAGAACACCTTTACTCCAACGGTTGTCGGTTCTTCGCGAGATCATCATTGGGGGGTAGGTAATGCTCCCAGATAATTCAATTGCATGAAACAAACTATTGTTTGGAATTAAATCGGCACTTCTGAAAAGAGAACATTCCGTTCCCTACCACCGTTCTTGGGATTATGTAAATACGTGCCTTAAAGTGTCGGTGGCAGGGCTTTGGAAATTTAAAAGGGCTGTCGTGAGATTTATGACGCTGCAGGGACTTTCCCTTCAGTGGGGAACTTGAACGAAAAAATGTTTTTATCTCATCGGAGAGGTAAAGTGCAATGGCATATTAGTGCCCACATTAAATTGAACCTTAAAAACTTGAAATATGATCCAAATTTAACAACCTATTTAGAGGCTAAAAATTTCACCCATGCCGGGATTCGAACCCGCAACCTCTGGCTATCCGTACCAGCGCTCTACCAATTGAGCCAATGGGCGACTCACGGCATCAGTGAAATTTCGAACTTCTTTACAATATTCTCTGTATTACGTACAGGCAGCGACATCTGACTTAAGCAAATTGCATTACTTACAGCCCCGACTACCTACTTTGCAGTTAGGTTTAACATCGGAACGATATCACTGTACCCACATGATTACACTATTTTTATTTTTAATGCACTAACCCGTGCTAAGGAACAAATTTAACAACCTATTTAGAGGCTAAAAATTTCACCCATGCCTTGTACGTAATACAGAGAATATTGTAAAGAAGTTCGAAATTTCACTGATGCCGTGAGTCGCCCATTGGCTCAATTGGTAGAGCGCTGGTACGGATAGCCAGAGGTTGCGGGTTCAAATCCCGGCATGGGTGACATTTTTAGCCTCTAAATAGGTTGTTAAATTTGTTCCTTAGCACGGGTTAGTGCATTAAAAATAAAAATAGTGTAATCATGTGGGTACAGTGATATCGTTCCGATGTTAAACCTAACTGCAAAGTAGGTAGTCGGGGCTGTAAGTAATGCAATTTGCTTAACTCAGATGTCGCTGCCTGTACGTAATACAGAGAATATTGTAAAGAAGTTCGAAATTTCACTGATGCCGTGAGTCACCCATTGGCTCAATTGGTAGAGCGCTGGTACGGATAGCCAGAGGTTGCGGGTTCGAATCCCGGCATGGGTGAAATTTTTAGCCTCTAAATAGGTTGATAAATTTGTTCCTTAGCACGGGTTAGGGCATTAAAAATAAAAATAGTGTAATATGATCCAAAATCAATGAAAAATTCATGCTGCCCAAGCGCGATTAAGGGGCAAAAGAAGATGTAAAACTTTTTATGACATAAATCGTCAAAGTCATTCTAATCACGTGGTACAGAAACGCGCCACGCAAAACGGGCTCTAATCATAACGTAACAGTTTTAAGGTAATACCTTATAATATTAAGAAATGTTTAATAATATTTGTTATATCGTGTTAAATAACGTTTTCTCGCCTATGCCGTTTTAGACAACTTAGAACTCAATGTAAAAACTGAATCTTTATATTTTTATTATTGGAGTAACTTAATATTTTGCACTTTTAAATATCCGTACGAACCCAAACATTATATTTTGATGGTTTAACGACTACCTTTATACGACAGCCGGCACCAACGGCTTAGCGCGTCTTGTGAAGCACGGAAACGCTCGGAAAAAATGCCACTAGCGGTAGTCACGGGACAGTCAACCATCCTGCACCTGACCGCGCCTGTTCTTGCTTAACTCAAGTGATTGATTCCAATTCAGCTAGGCCACGAGCGCTTCAATGATGATCATGACTTTCTACTATTTAAGTAGTTATAATCATGTACAATGTGTATATCAGTATCTATTGATAGCTAAGTAACCATTTTATTAATAGGTAACTATTAACTTGAAATAGGTGATTATAGATTTTATTTTTCTTGTTTAGCTATATTTACCATCTCCGCTCTCTGTTTTATTGTTCAGAATCTCTCTTAGGCTGGCTGGAAGAAATTTCTTTTGAAATAAGTCCGCTTTTGTAAATCATCACTTACCTGTTATTTAAGTTATTTTTCTGTTTCTTAATTGTGTGCAATAAAGAGTAACAAACAAACAAAGAAAGAGAGAAGAGAGAGAAAGGGAGGTGATAGGGTGAAGAGAGAAAGAGAGAAAGAAGGAAAGAAAGAAAGAAAGAAAGAAAGAAAGAAAGAAAGAAAGAAAGAAAGAAAGAAAGAAAGAAAGAAAGAAAGAAAGAAAGAAAGAAAGAAAGAAAGAAAGAAAAGAAAGAAAGAAAGAAAGAAAGAAAGAAAGAAAGAAAGAAAGAAAGAAAGAAGAAAGAAAGAAAGAAAGAAAAGAAAGAAAGAAAGAAAGAAGAAGAAAGAAAGAAAGAAAGAAAGAAAAGAAAGAAAGAAAGAAAGAAAGAAAGAAAGAAAGAAAGAAAGAAAGAAAAGAAAGAAAGAAAGAAAGAAGAAAGAAAAGAAAGAAAGAAAGAAAGAAAGAAAGAAACATACAAACATGATTGTTATTATATTATATATTTATTATAAATATTATAAGCGCAAAAGTTTGTAAGTATGGATGGATGTTTGTTACTCTTTCACGTAAACTACTGTATGGATTTAAAAAAAACTTTACAATGATATACCTTATATATCACAATAACACAAAGGCTACAATTTATAAAGTATTGAGTGAATTGTTCAAAGTATGACAATACGTAAGTGTCAAGTACGTAGAAAAAAATCGACCCAATAATCCTGTGTAGACGAAGTCGCGGGCACCAGCCAGTAATCAAATGCCCATAGTCGCAAAACGATCTGCAAACGAGGATACACATTAAGGCACGCGAAATATGAAAAGGGTTCGCAGCTGATTTACATAATCCGGAACATTTGACAATGAACAACCGGCATCGAGCCGGAAAAAAAACGGCTGACCTTTCACAACTATACAACAGTAGTAATACCCGTTTACATTACTCCACATGTAGTGTACCTTCTGTTAGCACATTTTATTTTGTCTTATTGACGGATATTAAAAAAAGTTATCGACGGAAACACTTTTGTACTCGTTACGGTCCATAATTTGTTATTATTTACTTTGTAACTAACACTTCATCTTAGAATTGTTTTCTAGAATGTACAAAAAAAATCTAATCTAAACAAACTATTTTAAATAATCTCGAAACCATATCAAGTTTTGTACGTCTGTCTGTCAGTGAAATCAATGTGATCTAAAAAGAAATACCTAGTTAAATAAACATAACGCAACAGCCTGAATCCTAGAGGGGGACTGCCACTTGCCATGATCCTGACAGACACCTGAAAAGAGTGACTAATATGGATAAAACCGATTTCATATCTCAAAATCATGGCAAGGAGAAAACCAAAGTCCTTCTTAAATTATGGAATGAACATATACTGACACGACACTCTGTCTAAGACTTTTGTTCAAGTACAAAAGCTCAGCAAATTTCGTAAACTATATATATATATATTTTTCTGGTTGAGCAATAAAGTGTTCTCTATCTATCTATCTATCTACGTACAGAACCTCACGCCCGTATCCCAGAGGGGTAAGCAGAGACAAGGGACTGCCACTTGCTACGATCCTGATAGATTACCTTTGCTTCATGAGCGTTCATAAGTCGTTGCATGCACGCACGCCGGTTCCGGGTACTTTTTATCTTTGGAAACTAAAAGAGAAATATTTCAGCGAAAGCTAAAACCATTCTGAAAAGAACTTGTTCGTTTTCTGAAAACCCGCAAAAGTTAAGAATTTCGCTCAAGCACTTACTTTTCCAACCTGAAGCATAGCGAGTTCCAACCCGAAGCATAGCGAGCATAACGTAAACGGGGCTCAGGCTCGACAAAAGCTTCGGAGAAAAATAAGTTACGACGACCCAGATATGGCCGGAAAAACTTCGTAGACACGGGAAAAACATAAAAGTATAGTTGACGACTTTGTGGCATATTTCGGCTGCTCAGTGGACCCATCGGGGCTTGATGTTATGGGAGACAGGGCATTTTTGTGACACCGGACGGTGTATAAATGGTTGTGACAGCGCAGTATCCCCAACGACTGAGTCTAAAGCCAACTTTTGACTGTGGGATGTAATATAATATATATTACATGTTGAGATATAATAAGTTATCGCTGGTCGTTTAAACCCTTGTATGTCCCCACTGCTGGGGCACGGGTCTCTTCTTGCATCGCAGGAAGGTTAGGCCATACTCCACCACGGGGGCCAAGTCCGGGTTGGTGGAGGATTGTAAAACAGTGGCGGGCCTTACTGTCAGAAGTTATCAAGCCGCCCATAAGGCCTCTGACATGGCTTAACGACTGCCATTATATGACAGCCGGCACCAACAGCTTAGCGTGCCTTGCGAAGCACGGAAGCGCTCGGAAAAATGCCACTAGCGGTAGTCACGGGACGCTCACCCATCCCGTACCTGACCGCGCCTGTAGTTGCTTAACCAAGTGATTGATTCCAATCACTCGGTTCGCCTAGGCCACGAGCGCTTCGCTATCGCTGGTCATATATTATTATTTTAAACGAGAGCGGTTCGCACTGTGCTATAATGATATTGTAGCTGTAAACTTGTAAAGGTGCAAACCTCTTTATACCTTTTTTGTATTTCTTTTTCTATGTATCATTTTCAAATATTTAAAATTATGTCACACATTTTCGAGATTTCCCTCATTTTCATCATTACTACTTTACATCTTGACTAGACCTGACTATTTTGTACCTGCTTATTCCGTTTTTATCCAGTTGTCTGTTTTTATTATAAATCAAAGTCAAAGTTAAAGTCGTTCCAGTTTTATTATTATTAAACGATATACAACACTACAAACTAAATGTATGACTCAAGATGTATCTCAATATTACATATATTACATGCCATAGTGAAAAGCCAGCCTTCGATTGTTAATTCGGAGTTGTACTTGGAGATGGAGACAGTTCTCCAGGCCTTAAGGAAGGTCTGGAGTTCTGTCTCACTGGCCCTGTCCTAGTTTGAAATCCAGTCCCCAATACAGGGATCAGTCTTAGTTACACGAATTGCACCTACTACGTACCCTGATATCTCTGTAAGAGGTAAATAAATAAATCACTCACTTTTACACTTCACTTTAAACTATACTACCTGGTGCCCGCAGGATTAGTATTTCGAGTAGCGTGGCGTACAAAAAAACTAACAGCGGGATACTAAAATTATCACATAACAAAGTTTTGGGTCCCATTTGAATAATATCACACTCTATCTTTATAAATTGTGGCCTACGTGTTATTCTGATGTAAAAGCTATATTATTTTTAGCCTCTAAATAGGTTTTTAAATTTGTTCCTTAGCACGGGTTAGTGCATTAAAAATAAAAAAATAGTATAATTATTGTAAGGTTTCATTAAAATCCATTCAGTAGTTTTTGCTGTGTGGTGTCGGCCTAGAGAATAGCACCAACCCAAACTCTTCCCGCGGGTGTCGTAAAAGGCGACTAAGGGACACAAACCGTGGGGTGGGCAGCAGCGCCCCCTGCAGTACAATTCCACCGAACTGCGATCCCCAACCCGCATGCCCAGCATGGGGATTATGGGCACTACCCCCTAATGATGGCACAACCTTGCGCTATGTCACTCATTAGGGGAGGGCTATGTCCATAGCTTGACGACGACGACAAAAAAATAACATTGTGGCATTAAAATTATCATTTGTGTCGCATTTGAAACACATCTCAATCTATCTTTATAAATTGAAGCCTATGTGTTATTCTGATGTATTAGCTATAAATTATTGTAAAGTTTCATTAAAATCCATTGAGTAGTTTTTACTTGAAAGAGTAACAAACATCCATCCATACTTACAATCTTTCGCGTTTATAATATTAGTTGTGTGATTACACAGAAACTCTGACTTATTATTTATTTATTTATTTATATATTTATTCACTGTAAACAATGCAAGATTACAATATCAATATTTTGCCAAACTGCTAATGCAGTTTATCGGCAAGCTCTTGGTAACAGTTCTTTTTATCTTACTAAATTAACATTGTCTTCTACACAACTAAAATTATCCATAATAATATTTTATGTCTACAGACTACTTAACAGAAAACGCTTAAGCATATTTTTAAATTGTGCTTGTCTGAGGTGCTTATTACATAATTCCTCTGGGAGGCTTTTGTAAATTGCATTAAACGTTGCAAGTAAAACTAGCTCCCAGCGTAGGTAGAATGGTCCTAGCTGTACATGCAGTTGCATAACAGGCGACTTTGTGGCAAAACGTAAAACTCGATCACCCGTCGACTGTACGAACAGAAGTAAAATGAAAAGTATGGCGCGGTAATAACACTAATTTCGTTCTGGCGAGCCGATTAGATGGCCGACCCCGATATGATATAAGTCCGTCGTAGTGCCATAAAGGTCACATCACACGACCGCGTCCACAATAAAGCAATCAGCCGTAACTGGCTTGTTTTCCTACATTGTTTGTATGAGGCATAGCCACGTCCGTGTCACAAATTCGTTGAGACCGAAGGTTTACACGTATTCGATATCAACCCTTTATATGTCCCCACTGTTGGGGCACGGGTCTCTTCATGTATCGCAAGAAGTTTAGGCCATACTCCACCACGGGGGCCAAGTCCGGGTTGGTGGAGGGTTGTAAGACAGTGGCGGGCCTTACTGTCAGAAGTGATCAAGAAGCCCATAAGCCCTCAGACATGGCTTAACGACTGCCATTACGTGACAGCCGGCACCAACGGCTTTACGTGCCTTGCGAAGCACGGAAGCGCTCGGAAAAAATGCCACTAGCGGTAGTCACAAGATGGTCACCCATCCAGCACCTGACCACGCCTGTTGTTGCTTAACCCAAGTGATTGATTCCAATCACTCGGTTCCGCTAGGCCACGAGCGCTCCACGTATTACACGTATATTGTTTGTTATCTTCGCGAGGTATCAGAAATTACAGCAAGGGTTCCTTTGATTTACAATAAACAATTTTTTTACGGTTATTTACTCTGTATAAAAGATCTTAATATCAAACAGATTTTTAGATTTCCATATTTTGTGTACCTATAAAAAGAATTGACAAAATTCGTAATACAATGTAATACAATGCAATGTATTCGTAATTGCTGTGCGGTGTCGGCTTAGAGAATAGCACCAACCCAATTCTTCCCGCGGGTGTCGTAAAAGGCGACTAAGGGACAAAACCGGGGGGTGGGTAGCAGCACCCCCTGCAGTACAATTCAACCGAACTGCGATCCCCAACCCGCATGCCCAGCGTGGGGATTATGAGCATTACCCCCTATGATAGCACAACGTGGCGCTCTTTAGGGGAGGGCTATCTCCAGCAGTGGACTAGTGTAGCCTGACGACGTAATACAATGCTGCACTCCAGAACCGAAATTGTCAAAAACAATTGTTGGGGCTGCAACCGCTGAGATGAAGAGGCGGGCTACCTAAGCCGTATGGGCCAGAGAGGTGGGCAAAAATCGTCACTGACTGGATTCCCCGCAACTTCTTCTCTTGTGTCAAACTCGACTGTGTTGACTCTTCCTCAGACGTTTCGTGCCACTGCGATTGCGTTGGGTGATGCGTCCATAAGATCCTGAAGGCTGCACTGTGGAGCCTCAAGGCAGACACGAAGATGCGATGTTGTCTGTGCGGCTTCACATCGGCCTGATAAATCGTCACTGACCGGATTCCACGCGAAGGATATCGCAAACGTGGCCGACCCAAACCGAGATGGCTGGACGACTTTACGACCTTTTTGCCGGGCTGGCAGGAGGTGGCCATGAACAAAGCTAAAGAGGCGGCCTTTGCCTAGCAAAGAGACACTCAAGGCTATATAAAAAAAATTAAACAATTTTCGCTAGACTGGAAAGCACTTTGTTGGCGAAGCGCTGTAACTCTAAGCTCTGCCCTTAGGCTCTCGTTGTGCCTCTAGTCTTTTGCATGTTGTACTGTACGTTGTAAATAGTTTATTCAAGGTACAAATTTACGTTGTAAGTTTGCTACCTTTCTCCTACATGTAAGTTTAGCTTTTAGTTTTTTGTGGGTAGTGTTAGCAGCTATTAGTTAGTTACAATGTTGGTAGCTGTGTTTAGGTCGAAATGTGGAGGTGAAAACCACAGCAAAAACAAACTCCACCTTTTCTCAAATCCTAGTTTTATAAGTCAATATTGATATCAACCCTTTGTATGATACTCTGGGGTACGAGTCTCTTCCTGGATCGCAGGAAGAGACTAGGCCACACGAGACAACATGGGCCAAGTCCGGATTGGTGGAGGATTGTAAGGCAGTGGAGGGCCTTACTTTCAGAAGAATAAGGCCTCTGACATGGCTTAATGAATGCCATTGCATGACAGGCGGCAGCAACGGCTTAACGTGCCTTGCGAAGTAAGGAACCGCATGGAATAAACCCCACTGCAGCAGCGCGGCAGCCGGCACCAACGGCTTAGCGTGACTTGCAAAGCACGGAAGGGCTCGGAAGGAAAGCTACTAGCGGTAGTCACAGGATGGTCACCCATCCAGCACCGGACCGCGCCTATTGTTGCTTAACACACCTAACAGGATCCTGTAGGCGCAAACAAAAATATGCAAAAATACCAATCTAGATATGGGTCCTGCCTGCTTTGTAGTTAGAGTCCAGCAGTCATGAGTTTGTTAGTTATTTTATAGTTTTGACTTTTTAGTGACCATTTTAGTTTCATCGTAGTCGGGTTAAAAGTAGGATAATACCCATGCTGCAGCCAGGCATACAGTAGCACGCGCATTAAATTTATAGATCACTTATTATTATTAATTTTTTTTAATTCACATTATATTTTGTAACAGCTCCTATTGCGTAACTTTCCACTCTATCGGATTAAGCATTTAGACTACTACAAATTGTCAAAATATGTACCTGACAGCTCGGCGTAGACCAAATTAGACTACTCCATATAGTGGAGGAGTTACGTGATCGCACCCCAGGCCACTACGTAAAGAACAACATGTACAAAGGCGAGCTTATCTCTCAAAGAGATTTCACGCTGCGTAGCCATGTACAGAGGTAGGTTCTACGCCTTGTGTCAGCCCTAGACTCCACGGGGGAGCAAGGGGACCAAAGTAGAAGATAGATAGTAACTACTTGCCCCATTTGATTAACCGTTAGCCTAATTCATTTATGTATTCAGAGCTGTTTTACGCTCAGTGATCCTGTAACTATTCTTAACTCTTAACTAGAGGAACTTAACTCTTAGATCGGCCACACAGAAAGGACGCGGGGCGAGGGCGTGGAAAAGACGCGTCTTTTTTCCAATTCACTTTTCACTTTCACACAAAATGTACTAAAGCGACGCGTCGGGACGAAGGCACGATTTCTAATTAGACTAGGTTTCTGGAACACTAAAAATCTGTTAATCTACAGTTAACAGCTGTCAGTTGGCCAAAATGCATTCGAAAAAAACTTTTCACAGCTGTTAACGATAGATTAACTGCATTTAAATGTGAAAATTACTTTGCTAAATTCCGCCAAAAAACCTACAAGCACCATGCATAAATACGGAGCATTTTTGCGGTGACGGTCACTTGCATTTGTCAGCCTGAGGATGCCTCGTGTTAGAGGTGAAACGCGTCGCGCATTTTCTCAAACAAGTATTGGTGTCGGTGGTGGCGTGTTCGTGTCTTGCTTGAAAAAGTGGGAGGGAGTGCATTAACTAACTGCATGGTGCTTGTGGGATTTTTGGCGGAATTTAGGAAAGTAATTTTCACATTATAATGCTATTATGGATTTCCGCAAGGTAGCGCCTGATTCCATACAATAATAGATTAACTGATTGTTAGTATACCACAAAACCGGGGGCATATTTCGTGTCTTTTTTGCGCCGTCGCACGACGCCCTTTTCCGATCCGTCCGACGTCGATTTTCTCAGTTATTGTACTTTATTAAATTTATGTTAACAATAAAGTAAATTTAATTTCGTACATACATAACGGTTTGAGTACATAACAGTCAATTATTGTATTAGGTGGTTACTTTTAGGTACTCGTTTTACCTAATAAATAATCGCGATTAGGCCCTTTTAAAAAATAACTATCATAGTAAGATCTTACTGAAGTAATTTTTAGCTAGGTGAAGATATAAGGAGAAGCGAACCTTTTCTATGTTATTTCTCCGAAGTCTAGCTCAATCTGGTCGGTCAACAAGTGGGGTTCGTAACGTCGGGGGTTATGACGTCATGTGTCTCCTCGAACTCTTGATTAGAGACACTTATTACTCGTCTGCCGGTTTGTGGACCGGAATTATGGAATTAGTGGTATTCTTGGCGTCTCTGTGTTCGGAAATGGGGTTGTATGAAGAATCAAGGTGACTGACAAAGGAGCTGAAAATACATAAAAGTTAAGCTAAAGATACATAGGAGTGGCAGTGGACTGGTCGTATTTTTCAAAGAGCGACAAAGAAAGGAACAATAATTGACGGATTAATAAAGAAGCCGACTTCAGAATACGATAATAATTTGGATTCGATACCGAACATTACGAAGCGCTCACGGCCTAGTCGAACCAAGTGATTAGAATCAATCGCTTGAGTTAAGCAACGGATGGGTGATCTTCCCGTAGCTACCGCTAGTGATATTTTTCCGAGCGCTTCCGTGCTTTGTGATGCACGCGAAGCCGTTGGTGTAGGCTGTCATGTAATAGTAATCGTTAAGCCATGTCAGAGGCCTTATGGGCGGCTTGAAAACTCAGTAAGACCCGCCACTGTCTTACAATCCTCCACCAACCCGAACTTGACCTCCGTGATGGAGTATGGCCTAACCTTCCTGCGATGCAGGAAGAGACCCGTGCCCCAACAGTGGGTCATACATGAGTTGGTATCGACGGAACACTTAAGTCTGAAGTACTGACCATGTTTTCTAAGGTGCGTTTTTATTATTTATTAAAAAAATATATTTCCTTTTTAGGCCCTGCAGACCTTGGGACTTCTTGATGACAGCATACCTTATGAAACATACACCAATTACGAAAGGATTGCTCCCATCAGCCTGCCCATTTCAAAGGTTTCAAAGGGTTCCGTTCTCTGTCTTTGAAAGTCTTCATCAGATCTCCACCAAATTAAATTAGACCAATCGAAATTGTCTTAATGGGCCAGTTATTGGTCTTATTTTATTTAGTCTCGTTCAGTCAAAATAGATCTGCCCATCTATTTTCACTGAACCAGGCAAAAAAGGATCGTATAAATCGCTTAAGATTTGACACTGTCATGAGAAAAAATAGCAGAAATATAAATTACCTACACCAAAGCACATAACGCCACCCAAGACATTTCCATCAGCCGCCCCTAGGGATTCAATTAATTTTAATATTCCAATAGGGGCCCCAACATTCTAACTCAAATGGACCACGGTCCATATTTCCCCGTAATGGATGGTCCGAAAAAATATTCCGGCTAACAATGGCGTCCGGACGCACGTGGCTTCAGGCCAGTGATTTACTGCCCAGCCACTACTGAAATACCATCGCGATACGCCATATTGCACCTTAAAGCGTTAGCTGTAAAGAAGTAAAAAAAAATCAGCAAGTGTCAGTTTGTATTGGCCAAGTGCGAAACGCGAAGAAGGGGTGCAATTTTCCATGCAAATTGTTTGGCTCGGCTTTTTGGGTAAATATATTCGGTAAATCGGTGCAGATTCCCACCTGATGTCTAAATTGATGGTGGGTCGAACGGACAAACAGACACGTTGATTATATTCTTATTTATTTATTTAATATTGGGAAGACTAGCAGCACATAACAAAGAGTAATAAAATCATTAAAATACAGAAGGCCAATTATAAGTCTCCACTTATAGAAAAAAAAATTAGCACTTAAGCTCTTAAAGCAAAAATCTAGTGACAGTTTAAAGCACTACATTAATATTTAAAAGAAAAAAAAACAGTCCATAAATCGTTTTAACCAACCAAGAAATCTGCACTAAGTTTATCCCTCAAGCTTTGGACTGAAGAATTAAACATATTTTGATCGCCTATTTTCGCCACTTTAAAAGGTAGAACTATTTTATTGAACCCTAGATTAGGTTTAGTATTACTTGATGCCTCGCGATGGTCGTAGAGAGTTTTACACTATCGGGTCTAATCGCGATAATTGACTACTCGCCACTTTAATCTATCCGTGACCACGGCAACTGCAATGTTGACTACGTCGTTGGGAATTAGGGTAGATAGATAGATAGAGAACACTTTATTGTACATAAAAATGGAAATTACACAGTGCTATTTCTTAACCTAAGAGTACAGACGGCGGCCTTATCAATAAAAGTGATCTCTTCCGGACAACCTTCGGATGAACTGGACTAATACATTAGAGAAAGAAGTAGATGCACAAAAAAGGAAACATAGAAAACATTAATTTCAGAGGTTCTAAATATACGTAATTAAAAATAGGGTTATTACGTTTTACTTTATAAATAATTGTGATTTGACCCGTTTAATAAAGGTCCTTGTATATTACGGCTGAAACGTGCACGCCCTTAATTTTTCTTACCTTCTATCTATAATATACCGATCCTTTTTCCTTGAGACTCACACACATACAACCTGGCTGAAATCTTTAGCAAAGTTCAGACCCTTTAAAGCTTAGTGTTGAGTCAACGGCAGCTTGTCTACGTAATTAAACTATGTAGAGTACACACTGGTAAAATTCGCCATAATGTCGACTGCTTGTGGTAGCGCTGTTCGAATTGTCAACGTCTTTTTTTGAACTTTTTTTGAACTGAGAAGAGACAGTACATATGTCAAAGGCAAGAAAGCGTAAACGAAACTCAAGCCTACCATGTTAGGACTTCTTATCAACATTTAGACTGTATTACGACGGCCTCGGTAGCGCAGCGGTTTGGCACGCCGACTGCAAAACCGAAAGTCTCGGGTTCGATGCCCGGCCGGGTCAAACTAGGAAACGAACTTTTCTAGTTTGTCTCGGGTCTTGGATGTTATTATGTATTTATTGTATTAAATCTATCGTCGAGTTAGCACCTGTAACACAAATCATTTAGTTGTACTTAGTATGGGGTTAACGAGATCCATGTAATATGTCCACGAAGTAAAAAAATAAATAATTGAAGTCCCCAAAATAAAACTTAACATAATAATAACTTTCACACAACACAATCCCTGGGGTTCTATTGTGTAAGTAGCCACTGAGTTGAGTGACGTTGATTTTACTTTTTAAAGCGACTCCAGCTATCAAATGCATACATATTTTGACACTTTGGAGTTCCCTAAATGCTCAACTCGATAGACTGAAATTTTACGTAATAGAAGAACTTTAAGATGACTTGAGAAAAGATGGTCAGAGTGGAGTTTTTTTTTTCCGCTGCCTTTTTCTCCACTATAATACGGTCCGAAGGCAGCGGCTTACATTGTACATTGACATTCAGCAAACAGAATGTAAATTGTTTAAGTTGAAATAAATTGATTTAAATTTGAATTTGAAGGGCTGGTTCAAAACTAGGTAATTCTGTTCTATGGTTATTAGACAAGAACCACAAACGTAGAAATACACCCAGACTGTACTGATCTACTAAGACGCCAGAGTGAGTAGAACCCGCGACATCTGTTTCGGCAGTCAACCGTGTTAACCGCTAGAACATCGTATTGACTGTACCTAAATATACCACACCGTGCAAGGCATATGATATGTAGCCGGAAAGGCGAAAGCGCTCGGGACGGACCGACAAACTATTTCCGGCACTGAAATAACCGTTCTGAATAATGATTCGTAAAGTTAGTACAATATTTAAGCCCGATCATTATCAAACTATTATCTATCGTGGAGTTAGCACCTGTAACACAAGTCATTTAGTTGTCCTAAGTATGGGTCTAACGAGATCTGTGTAATATGTCCATGAATATTTATTGTTATTTTATTTATTATTTGTGAAGTTACAGTAGCAGTACCATTCGCTAACTGTGAAGGAAAACATCGCGAGGAAACCTAAGTGTCTGAGATGTTTAAAGTATATGCCGAGATTTGAGCCCACGCCCACCCGATCGAAGAACCGGCGTTCTTGAATGACTTGTGTTACAGGTGCTAACAAGACGATAGATTTAATACAATAAATACATAGACAACATCCAAGACCCGAGACAAACTAGAAAAGTTCGTACCCTAGTTTAAACCGGCCGGGATCGAATCCGGGACCTTCGGCTTTACAGTCAGCGTGCCAAACCGCTGCGCCACCGGTTTGGCACGGTTTGAGGCCGTCAAACACCTCAGACACTTAGGTTTCCTCACGATGCTTTCCTTCACAGTTAGCGAATGGCACTGTTTCTGTAACTTCACAAATGCACATAACTTAGGAAACAAACCGAGCAAAGAAAACAAGGTGATTAGTGCATGCCCACTGAGCCGCCGCCGCTTTAATTTTAATTATTCTTATTTTATTTGATACTAGCTGACCCAGCGAACTTCGTACCGCCTAACAGTCAATTCTTTATTTTGTTTTTCCATTTTCCTCTCCGTAAGAACAATCCTCGTAGGTACTTCAAGGAATATTCTAAGAAAAGAATTAGCGAAATCGGTTCAGCTGCTCCCGAGACTTGCGCTTACCAACACATTTGGGGATTAATTTTTATATTATAGACAACATTGATATGTAGTGACTAGAATTAAGAAAGGAATGTTGCGTTGGTTTGGACATGTGGAGAGGATGAAGGAAGAAAGATTGACGAAACAAATATATATTGCGAATGTGAGTGGAAGGGCTGGTACGGGACATCCGAGGCGGACATACATCGACCAGATAGGGTATGTATTAGCAAAGGGTAAGATAAAAAGTACCGGCGTGCGTGCATGCAATGACTTATGAACGTCGATGAAGCGAAAGTGATCTGTCAGGATCGTGGCAAGTGGCAGTCCCTGGTCTCTGCCCACCCCTCTGGGATACAGAGGTTAATATGTATGGATGTAACTTTAACATATATTTTTATTATTATTATATATAATGCAATCTAATCTAATCTTACATGGCTAAACCCATCAATCGACTAAGAAACTTTCCGACCCCAACTCTGACAGTGAGTGAGTGTGTGAGTGACCAGTTAAATAAACGTCGGGCGTGGAAATAAGGTGAATCTGCAAACGCACCGCAACGAAACGCGGCCATTGTGACATGACAGTAGGAGCTGCTAGGGTCAGGCCTTAGTAGCAGAGGGAGGAGGGAAAAACGACACATACAAGCTCAGCCCCCCTGAAGCGCTCGTGGCCTAGCCGAGCCTCGTGATTGGAATCAATCACTTGAGGTAAGCGACAACAGGCGCGGTCAGGTGCCGAATGGGATACAAACCCGTAACTAGCACTAGTGGCATTTTCCAAGCTATTAATTTACTGTTAACAGCTGTCAGTTGGCCAAAGTGCATACGAAAAAAACATTTGTCAGATATTAACAGTAGATTAACTGATTGTTAATCTATTGTTAATTCATATTCATATTCATTTATCGCATTGTCATGTCTCATTACAGTTCGTATTTGTAATTTTAAAAGTAGGTACATGACACCCTGTAAGGGCACTACAATAATATTAAAACATATTAAAACAACAGTATTTAAACGTATAGGTATTACGTAATAGGTATAATATCGTTATAATGAAGCGCTCGTGACCCAGTGATTGGAATCAATCACTTGAGTTAAGCAACAACAGGCGCGGTCAGGTGCTGGATGGATGGATCTCCCGTGACTACCGCTAGTGGCATTTTTTCCGAGCGCACCCGTGCTACACAAGGCACGTTAAGCCGTTGCTGCCGGCTGTCATGTAATGGCAGTCGTTAAGCTATGTCAGATGCCATATTGGCGGCTTGATAACTTCTGACAGTAAGGCCCGCCACTGTCTTACAATCCTAATCCTAATAGACCCGTGCCCCAGCAGCAGGGATTTACATGGGTTGATATCGAATCTAATTTCCGCTAGTCGCGTGTCGCACCTTAACATTAGCCTTAGTTTATTCTTATTCATTGGCATCGGCCGATAGACTAAATCCAGAACTATTTCCCGCTAAGATAAATGAGAATCTTGTCCATCGACTGGACGAAGACTAATGCTCTTAACCACCTGAAAATAAGACCCAGAATCGAACAACACAAAGACTAACGAACTTAGAAAACCTCGCGGCGATATTGCTCTTATTAAGTGAAGCAATAAAGACGATATTTGAGTGAAGAGTTTTCGCGGCGCGTTAGTGAAAATTTGCGATAACCGCGAAGTAGATCTAAGAGTTATGTGCGTTATTGGAGTAAATTAAAATTAGGTTATTGCGCGTGTTACCGATGATTGTTTTAGACTGCGCCTGAGTTTTATGGCTGTCGCTGAATCGTATCATAAACGAGGAATTATGCAACGTCCAATAATACCTCAGTTGTTAACATTTCTCTGTTGAAAAGTAATTCTAGTCACGTGGTACAAAAACGCGCGTCGGGTTTTAACTATGACGTAATTACTTATTAGAGTTTACATGAGCGTTTAAAATATTTGAATTATCTCGAATGATGTTTCTATGCGTCTTGCGCACTTATAAAAAAAAAATTAATATTTTTTTATGTAGCCTATAATTGTCCTGGGGAGGGCACAGGACTGCTCTCAGAGAGCGTATGGGTTTAATTACCACTCGTGCCCACCGCGGATTAACAAACTAAAGCGAAATTCAACGAAACTAAACTAAGTAGAAGTTTTTTATTAATCAATCATCTTAATTTAATCAAATCAAATTAAGATTTATTTAATTCAATGACATAGTGTTAGTAAGACGGTAAATATCTGAGTTTTTCTACATTTTCAGCTCATTCCAATCTAAGTTTGATACAAGTTCCCCATTGTTAGTATTGAAATATTACGGGGTGTAACGAAATCTTCATTTTCATCGAAGGCATGTAGAAACTGTAATAGAAACAAATTGAACCGTTGGAAAAACTTTAAATTGCGATAAAATCGGTTGCTGGCAACTTTAAATTGAATAACTGGTTATTTTACCGCCATGCCGAAGTTCTGCCAACAGAAAAAGTTGTTTTTCATTTTCAGATGTATACGGGAATTTTGCTGCACCTATTTGGAACAAATTGATATCCATCGTACCAGCTTATAATTATATAGATTTAAGATGATTTTTAGTTAAGTAGGAACAGTAGTGGCAAGGACTAGTGACCCCAGTCACGCCTGATGGTAAGCGAAGACAGGGTCTTTGATGTTACGTGTTTCCCTGTTAAATGCCGGTTGACTCTACTTTTAAGACACCCAGGTTATATGTCTCCGGAAAGACAGACGATGGCAGCATTTTCCACACCTTTGCAAAGCACAAATTCACAAAGCGCTTGATAGATAGCGCTTCTAGGCGTGCACAAACGAGAACAAGAATCGTTCGTAGCTCCGGCTGCCTGAGTGATCTTAAACGATCACGAAGGTTAAGCAACATAGGCCACGTTCAGTGCATGGATGGGTGACCGTCTATGACTAACGCTAGTGGCATTTTTCCGAGCGGTTCCATGCTTCACAAGGCACGTTAAGCTGTTGGTACCGGCTGCCGTCGATAGATGGCAGTCGTTAAGCAAAGTTAAGGGACTTAGGGGGCTTGAAAACTTCTGACAGACCAGTCACTAGTCTTGCGAGCCTCCCAATTCGGACTTGGCTCCCGCGGTGGAGTATGGCTTACACTTTCTTCAGGGAAGAGACCCGTGCCATTCGGTGGGGACATAATGGGTTGATGATGATGGTACAAGAACAGGGACACGTCTGTCAAATTTTGCTTAGTACCTACAGATTGTGTTTGTCAGCCGTATTCCGGGTCTTAGCCAAGCCTGTAAATGCCATCAATGAATTAATGAGTGAACCTGTGCTGAAATAAATTTACAATGCTGGTATGTCGAGCATGTTAAAATACATTATGGCGGAAAAAGATTGGTCAATAATGTAACGTACAAAGAGCAGTCCAAAATATAAATGTTAAACATCAATCGACTGTGTACCAAGTTCTTTAAATAAGATTTAAAAAACAATCGACTTTGGCACTGTCCATAACTTTAAGATTATTACGACGTTACATTACCTCACGCCTGTATCCCTGAGGGGTAGGCAGAGCCCTAAGGTTTGCCACTTGCCACGATCCTGACAGACCTCTGTAGAAACCTATTTAGAGGCTAAAAATTTCACCCATGCCGGGATTCGAACCCGCAACCTCTGGCTATCCGTACCAGCGCTCTACCAATTGAGCCAATGGGCGACTCACGGCATCAGTGAAATTTCGAACCTCTTTACAATATTCTCTGTATTACGTACAGGCAGCGACATCTGACTTAAGCAAATTGCATTACTTACAGCCCCGACTACCTACTTTGCAGTTAGGTTTTAACATCGGAACGATATCACTGTACTCACATGATTACACTATTTTTATTTTTAATGCACTAACCCGTGCTAAGGAACAAATTTAAAAACCTATTTAGAGGCTAAAAATTTCACCCATGCCGGGATTCGAACCCGCAACCTCTGGCTATCCGTACCAGCGCTCTACCAATTGAGCCAATGGGCGACTCACGGCATCAGTGAAATTTCGAACCTCTTTACGGGTGAAATTTTTAGCCTCTAAATAGGTTTTTAAATTTGTTCCTTAGCACGGGTTAGTGCATTAAAAATAAAAATAGTGTAATCATGTGAGTACAGTGATATCGTTCCGATGTTAAAACCTAACTGCAAAGTAGGTAGTCGGGGCTGTAAGTAATGCAATTTGCTTAAGTCAGATGTCGCTGCCTGTACGTAATACAGAGAATATTGTAAAGAGGTTCGAAATTTCACTGATGCCGTGAGTCGCCCATTGGCTCAATTGGTAGAGCGCTGGTACGGATAGCCAGAGGTTGCGGGTTCGAATCCCGGCATGGGTGAAATTTTTAGCCTCTAAATAGGTTTTTAAATTTGTTCCTTAGCACGGGTTAGTGCATTAAAAATAAAAATAGTGTAATCATGTGAGTACAGTGATATCGTTCCGATGTTAAAACCTAACTGCAAAGTAGGTAGTCGGGGCTGTAAGTAATGCAATTTGCTTAAGTCAGATGTCGCTGCCTGTACGTAATACAGAGAATATTGTAAAGAGGTTCGAAATTTCACTGATGCCGTGAGTCGCCCATTGGCTCAATTGGTAGAGCGCTGGTACGGATAGCCAGAGGTTGCGGGTTCGAATCCCGGCATGGGTGAAATTTTTAGCCTCTAAATAGGTTTTTAAATTTGTTCCTTAGCACGGGTTAGTGCATTAAAAATAAAAATAGTGAGACCTCTGTAGCTTCATCAACATTCATTAGTCGTTGCATGAACACACGCTGGTTGCGGGTACATTTTATCTTGCCCTTTGCAAATACATCGCTTTTTAGTCGTCGTTTGTACGCGTTTGCGACGTCCCTTATTGGTCCTTCCACCCACGTTGATTATATTATAACTTAATCTCAGGCGAGAGGCAAGTTTAAACGAAATATTCTTTCATTTAATTGTGGTTTATGCGTATTGGAAGAATCCGACTTCTTGATTTTTCCGACTTGATTGATCCGACCTTCTAGATTTGAAATCCTTCTAGGTTGAAATCCTTCTAGATTTCAACCTAGATAAAAGCTAACATATTTTATGTTGTGCTGATCTTTCAAGGTAATTACCCACCGAGAAAACGTACCATAGAAGGACATAGAGGTATCAAGCACCGAGCTATCGTCATTCGAAGTTGAGTACGAGACTCCATTGTACGGCGGTCAGTGGGTGGACCAGCGGCCAGTTTATGAAGCTTACGTACGCCCCATTGCAGAGCACAGGAGCTCTATTTTTGAATCACTCGTATGAAATTGTATCGTCGAATACGACATAAGTCACATTCGTCTTCTAAGTCGCATGATCTCGTTTTTCCGTATTTTTGAATCCAAATATCCATTAAGGATTAGATATGCTTCAAAATTATTTTTCTACACTGAAGATCACAATATTTACAATCTAAAACAGTTGTCAGGAGCAAATTCACATTTATCGCTAGGTATCTGTGCGCAGCACAATACAAATTAACACAAATTTTGACAATTAATCTATCGATCGACATACGAGACGAGTGGTAAGGACCATTCGTTGCAGTCGAGTGATTCAAAAATACGGAATTTCGTATGTCGAGCGAAAATCAGTAGAAATCGAGCGCTCGACGCGAGACGAGTGATTCAAAAATAGAGCTCCAGGTCTTCTCTCAAAGCGAGTATGGACTTAACGCTTCTTACAGCTATAGTTATCAACCCTTGTTGTCCCCACTGCTGGGGCACGGGTCTCTTCCTGCGTCGCAGGAAGGTTAGGCCATACTCCACCACGGGGGCCAAGTCCGGGTTGGTGGAGGATTGTAAGACAGTGGCGGGCCTTACTGTCGGAAGTTATCAAGCCGCCCATAAGGCCTCTGACATGGCTTAACGACTGACATTATATAACAGCCGGCACCAACGGCTTAACGTGCCTTGCGAAGCACGGAAGCGCTCGGAAAAATGCCACTAGCGGTAGTCACGGGACGCTCACCCATCCCGTACCTGACCGCGCCTGTTGTTGCTTAACCAAGTGATTGATTCCAATCACTCGATTCGCATAGGCCACGAGCGCTTCTTACAGCTATAAAATAAAAAAAACTTTTGAATTTTTATGCATGTACTACATACAATACCTACCAACATTTTTTGTGTAGCATATAAAAATCCACTGCAGGCACAGAATGAGAGAGTATTTTATAATTACAAAAGCATTTTTGCAAACCGTCAGTTACACAGATAGGCAGGTAAATAAATACAGATTCAGTATAATAATTTCGATAACAGAAATGGCACGAGAACACAGGAAACGAAATGAATACGAATGGACGCAGCCGTATTCTGGTGCAATCGGGACTTTACATGCAAAAAGAAATAAATAATAAATAAATAAAAAAAAAAAAACGGACAAAAATCTGTTTCCTGAACTGGTGTTTAAAAAAAACCTTCAAAACCATAGTATATCCTAATAACTCTGCCGTGGTATGACGAAGAAGTTTGAAGCAACATGAATAATTCGATTCTTCGCCCTTAAGTACATGGCATGGCATCAAAAAATATGGAAAAAGTTTTAATAATATTATAGTTTTAATAATATTATAGTTAAATTTTAATAATATTTTAAAAAGTTTTAATAATAATAGTATAGCCAATATTATAGAGACCTGTTTTGACAAAATACTGTTTACATAGATAGGTACCGTGTTTTGCCAAAACATGCTCGTGGTTTCTAGGCCAAATAACTGTAGATGCACTGTTTTGTCATAACAACTTTAAAACCTTTTCCTATTTGTCAAGAAAAAAAGCGGGTATTCAGTGCGAAGATTCTAGATTTTCAATTAGAGTCTATATACAAAAAATATAAATTAACTCGTTACGGCATAATTATGTGCACTATTATTTAACACATGTAAAATTTTTAAAGTAATCTGTTTTGATTTGACGTATCTATGCGGAATTTTCTTGACGAAATGTTTTTGAAAACCTATTTAGAGGCTAAAAATGTTTTTGGCGTTTTCTGGTAAATGCCCGTTTTTAAATTACAGTGTCTTGTCACGACACGGCAGAACTCGCGATGCTTATACATAGTGATTATTTTTATATTTTATTGCACACATAACATTAAACAGGCAATGAATTATAAATAATGCCCCCTGCAGTACAATTCCACGAAACTGCGATCCCCAACCCGCAAGCCCAGCGTTGGGATTATGGGCATTACCCCCCAATGATGGCACAACCTTGCGCTATGGCGCTCATTAGGAGAGGGCTTTGTCCAGCAGTGGACTAATATAGCCTGAAGAAGAAGAAGACATAATATAATAACATGTATAAAGGCTAGTTTTTATTAACTATGATAAGGTTACATATTAAACAGGGTCTAATCGCGATTATTTATGTTTTATCTAATAAATAATCGCGATTAGACCTGTCTTATATATTACCTTATCATAGTTAATGAAAATTGTATCAGAGCGTGTTTTTACGGTGTAATTTCTCACTCTCAAGACTTTTGGATAGTGATAGTACACAAACTTTGTCCACAGCAATGACTTTTTGAAATGTCACAGGACAAGCTGGTTTACGACCACTAACGTGGGATTCTGCTCGTTGTTGTTGGTATACTGCACGTTGTGCCTTTCGCAAGTGTTACGAATTCCTCAAAATCATTTTTACGTTTACCTGGTCCTTAAGAACTTTGTGGTGGTATTTATTGTGGTGGTAAAGACAAGACAGCTTTATAATTTTACAATAAAATATCATATTAACTTCATAGAGATGATCAACATTCACAGAATCCTATAGCCAGAAAAAAGAAATGATTCATTGATAGCACTAAAGTGAAAAGTTTCAGGGCTTTTTACCCACAATTTACCCATAATTTAGACCACAATTCAACACTTGGAAACAAGGAATCCAAAACAGAGTATGTCTCAAGTAAGGCGTTTCATCACATCATTCACGGAGCTTCGCCACACAAACTAGAAACAAACAAAATACTTTTCTTACTTTGACAATAGAAATAATATCGCTGTACCCACATGATTATATTATTTTTAATGTACTAGCCCGTGCTAAGGACAATTTTAAAAACCTATTTTAGAGCCAGAGGTCACGGGTTCGAGTCCCGGCATGAGTGGAATGTTTAGCCTCTGAATGGGTTTTTAAAATTGTCCTTAGCACGGGTTAGTGCATTAAAAATAATATAACAATAGAAATGATTTCAATTCCAAAAGATTTCTCGCGATTCTCACACCACCTGTTAACCGTCCTTTAGTTCCATAGACCGCGTGTCAACCTTTGCACGCATGCTTTACACTATATTTAGTTACTAAACGGCCATGTTTTTAAGATAGATAGATAGATAGATAGATAGATAGATAGATAGATAGATAGATAGATAGATAGATAGATAGATAGATAGATAGATAGATAGATAGATAGATAGATAGATAGATAGATAGATAGATAGATAGATAGATAGATAGATAGATAGATAGATAGATAGATAGATAGATAGATAGATAGATAGATAGATAGATAGATAGATAGATAGATAGATAGATAGATAGATAGATAGATAGATAGATAGATAGATAGATAGATAGATAGATAGATAGATAGATAGATAGATAGATAGATAGATAGATAGATAGATAGATAGATAGATAGATAGATAGATAGATAGATAGATAGATAGATAGATAGATAGATAGATAGATAGATAGATAGATAGATAGATAGATAGATAGATAGATAGATAGATAGATAGATAGATAGATAGATAGATAGATAGATAGATAGATAGATAGATAGATAGATAGATAGATAGATAGATAGATAGATAGATAGATAGATAGATAGATAGATAGATAGATAGATAGATAGATAGATAGATAGATAGATAGATAGATAGATAGATAGATAGATAGATAGATAGATAGATAGATAGATAGATAGATAGATAGATAGATAGATAGATAGATAGATAGATAGATAGATAGATAGATAGATAGATAGATAGATAGATAGATAGATAGATAGATAGATAGATAGATAGATAGATAGATAGATAGATAGATAGATAGATAGATAGATAGATAGATAGATAGATAGATAGATAGATAGATAGATAGATAGATAGATAGATAGATAGATAGATAGATAGATAGATAGATAGATAGATAGATAGATAGATAGATAGATAGATAGATAGATAGATAGATAGATAGATAGATAGATAGATAGATAGATAGATAGATAGATAGATAGATAGATAGATAGATAGATAGATAGATAGATAGATAGATAGATAGATAGATAGATAGATAGATAGATAGATAGATAGATAGATAGATAGATAGATAGATAGATAGATAGATAGATAGATAGATAGATAGATAGATAGATAGATAGATAGATAGATAGATAGATAGATAGATAGATAGATAGATAGATAGATAGATAGATAGATAGATAGATAGATAGATAGATAGATAGATAGATAGATAGATAGATAGATAGATAGATAGATAGATAGATAGATAGATAGATAGATAGATAGATAGATAGATAGATAGATAGATAGATAGATAGATAGATAGATAGATAGATAGATAGATAGATAGATAGATAGATAGATAGATAGATAGATAGATAGATAGATAGATAGATAGATAGATAGATAGATAGATAGATAGATAGATAGATAGATAGATAGATAGATAGATAGATAGATAGATAGATAGATAGATAGATAGATAGATAGATAGATAGATAGATAGATAGATAGATAGATAGATAGATAGATAGATAGATAGATAGATAGATAGATAGATAGATAGATAGATAGATAGATAGATAGATAGATAGATAGATAGATAGATAGATAGATAGATAGATAGATAGATAGATAGATAGATAGATAGATAGATAGATAGATAGATAGATAGATAGATAGATAGATAGATAGATAGATAGATAGATAGATAGATAGATAGATAGATAGATAGATAGATAGATAGATAGATAGATAGATAGATAGATAGATAGATAGATAGATAGATAGATAGATAGATAGATAGATAGATAGATAGATAGATAGATAGATAGATAGATAGATAGATAGATAGATAGATAGATAGATAGATAGATAGATAGATAGATAGATAGATAGATAGATAGATAGATAGATAGATAGATAGATAGATAGATAGATAGATAGATAGATAGATAGATAGATAGATAGATAGATAGATAGATAAAAGATGTATTTCCATAAGACACACACATGTATAAATATATCATCACATATTACATCACAAATTAACAGTACAGAGTAGACATTGACAAATTGTGACCATGCAGAATAATGATACAAACATAACTCAATTGTGTGGTACAGTAAGTACCTATTGGTGAGATAGGGACGAATGCTGAAAATGTTGCAACGTGTGTGTGGCAAATGCGAACGGTTAAGTGGTTGTTATTATTGAAAACAATTACCTATGTTACAAAGGTTTTATTGGGTCTTGAGTTTTCAACCAGCGTGTATTATAAAGGTTTAATGCAAACTAAATACAGCAGTATTTCTGTTGTAGTTGGTTTGCCCCAGTTATTTCGTGCGCCTTTAATTAAAATGTACACGGGCGATAATGGGCCGTTACACTAGCTTTTAGCATGGCATAATGCCGTATTTCCTGTGCTACTGATTTATAGAGAAAAAGGCTGAAATACAACGCTCCGGATTGGAATTCGTAGTTTGTTTTTGCAAATTATTTTTCCGTTCGGCCCCATTCCGCTAGTGACTGTTTTTAGATTGACAGACAAAGCTTCCCCCAGTCGCTTTTAGTTCATTTGACTGGGGTTTATGTTATTACTTGAGTATTTCAGCTACAGCAAGAATAGGCTATTCGACAGGTTTCTGAAATTATATTCTTTTTAATGCACTAACCGTCACAGAGTGGCGGCCGAGAACGGTAAAGCGGTCGGTGGGCAGACCAGCGGCCCGATGGTCAGACGATGTGGCAGAGTCAGTGGAGGGTCCTTGGATGAGGATGGCGAGAGACCGTGAGGCTTGGCATAATGGGGAAAAGGCCTATACCCAGCAGTCAGCAGCGGTGGGCCTATGATGATGATGATGCACTAACCCGTGTTAAGGACCATTTTAAAAAACCTATTTAGAGACTAAAAAATCCACCCATGCCGGGACTCTAACCCGCGATCTCTGGCTAACCATGTCAGCGCTCTCCCAACTGAGCTAATGGGCGACTTACATGCGCATCAGTGAAATTTCGAACCTCTTTACAATACTCTCTGTATTACGTACAGTCAGCAATATATGGCTGAAGTAATTTGGATCACTTGCAGCCCCGAGTACCTACTTTGCAGTTAGGTTTTACATCGAAATGATGTCGCTGTACCCAAATGATTATATTCTTCTTAATGCACTAATCCTTGCTAAGGACAATTTTAAAAAACCCTCATACTGTAGAATTTTAAGCCTCTAAATAGTTTTTTTAAGGTTTCTGAAAACCAATTAGATTTTTTGTTGCACACCACACCAACTAATAAAATAAAATACTCTCTCTTTCTGGGAGAAGGCCTGTGCCCTGCAGTCGGACCTATAAGCGTCCCAAAAAATCAAAAGACCTATATATTCTACAAAAAAATGGAGAAACCCATCCAAGTTCAATAGTTACTAAAGGAAGTAAGTACAGCACACATACGTATGCATATAAGATTCCCTATAGCTAATATGTGCCAAAGACTCAAAGTTTACCGCCGACCGCACGCATGTCAAAGGGCAATGCGGGTATTACCCAACCCTCGAAGTGCGGAGATTACGGTCAGGCTTTCAGTTTTGCCGGCTTCCAGCAGCAAAGGACGTCGAAGGTATATCAGCGAGAGTAGGTGAAAGACAATTTTATAAAACGCTCGTGAAGCGCCCGTGGTCGAACCGAGTGATTGGAATCAATCACTTGAGTTAAGCAACAACAGGCGCGGTCAGGTGCAGGATGGGTGACCGTCCTATGACTACCGCTAGTGGCATTTTTCGCATTGTGTCTGTCATAAAATAATTTCTTATCACCGTAGCAAGTGACTAGTTTCAAAGCGGCAGTACACGCTTGTCCTAGAGCTCGAGAGTTTATCAATCTTTGCGGGTTTCACACAAGCGGCACTACGCAATCGTCCTGTGAAACTCGCAATGTGAGATAAACTCTCAGGTTTTGAGGCGCGTGTGTACAGCGGGCATGACAGCGGTGACAAGTATATAACGTGCCACAGGACACGTCTCTATCGCTCAGTAAACATCGCGTGCGCCCCGCAGGGAAACCGTGAAGAAAAGGGCCCTTATCTTCCGCACTTTCATGGTGAGTGCCCGTTTACTTGCAAGTCGGGGGCGTGATTAGGGAACAAGGGCGAAGCGGTAAGGTGCAGTTTTTTATGATAATATCAACCATTTGTACGTCCTCACCGCTCGGGCGCGGGTCTCTTCCTGCATCGCTGGAAGGTTACGCCACACTCCACCACGAGGGCCTAGTCCGGCTTGGTGGAGGATTGTAAGACAGTGGCGGGTCTTACTGTCAGAAGTTTTCGAACCACCCATAAGGCCTCTGATGGATTAACGACTGCCTTTTCTTGACAGCCGGTACCAACGGCTTAGCGTGCCTTGCGAAGCACGGAAGTGCTCGGAAAAAAGGCAATCGCGGTAATTACGGGATGATCACCCATTCAAACCAGACCACGCCTGCTGTTGCTTAACCCGAGTGGTTGATTTCAATCACTCGGTTCCACTAGGACACGAGCACGTAATTACTTACATCATCATCATTTCAGCCTATTGCAGGCCACTGCTGGACATAAGCCTCCCCCAGGGTGCGCCACAAGACCCGATCTCCCGTTTTCGCCATCCAGTCACCACCAGCCACCTTTTTGAGGTCGTCGTTCCATCTGGCCGGCGGGCGTCCTACACTACGCTTGCCGAGTCGTGGTCTCCATTCGAGAACCCGTCTGCTCCAACGATCATCGGTGACCAGCCCACTGCCACTTCATCCTGCTACACTTCTGAACCACGTCAGTGACTTTGTTTTTTTGTCGGATGATCTCGTTCCGGACTTTGTCCCTTAACGAGATTCCGAGCATACACCTTTCCATAGCTCGCTGAGTGACATTTAATCGGTGGGCTAGTTTCACTGTCAGGTTCCACGTCTCGGCTCCGTATGTCATGACCGGCAGAACGCATTGATTGAATACCTTGGTCTTCAGGTATTGTGGCAAGGGTGACTCGAAGATGTTGAATTACTTACTATTACATTTTAATTTATTTTAAATATTATGTAAAACAAAAGTATTTACTCTATACATATACTCGTACTTTTTGTAATATAAACGTTAAAAGTATTTGGCCAAAGCTTGTGGAATAAAGTGTACATTATTGCTATATTGCTTCGTCCCTGAACTAGAATAATCTGAACAGACCATTTATATTTAGGATTCAGGATACTATCGTAGTACTATCTATCGTACTATATACATACTATCGTACGATTTTCAAATCAATAAACGCTACGCTATTGCTCTTTGTCTTGAACTTCGCAGTCCTAAGAGCTTAATTAACGACATTTTCAAACAATTACAAGTGGCCAGTGTCTTATTCATAAAAACATTTTTTCGCAAAACTTTCTGAGCGGCTTGGTATATTCTACCCTCAAGTCATTTCAAGTTTTTACTAACCTACAATATAGTTTTTACTAACTGTACCGGCCACTTCAGTCTACCCATGACCACGGCAACTGCAACGCTGCCGAAACGTCGGTAATTAAAATCATCAGGTTTTACCTGAAAAAAAAATCGCGAATAGACCCGCTCAACGCATAACTATGTTTGAAATAAGACATGTTTTGACCCAGAATCTCAAAGAAATGGGCATAGTTTCATCAAGCGATGATGAAGTCGCTTGTCGCTGCCGCCTATCACTATCACAACGCCCTCTGGTGTCTACGAAGCCCCTTTGAGGTGTCAAAGGGCAAAGTCCTACGCCGAGGGACAGAATTTGCGGCGGGAAAACTTAGCCCATTAAAGAAAGAGTGCTGAGAATAATATACTACTTTCTGGAACGTGTGTTTTGTTTTGAGACTACTTTCCAATGTAGGAAATAAAACCAGCCTTTTCTATATTCCTATATACGTCCCACTCCAGGACACAGGCCTTCTCTCAGAAAGAGAGAGTGTGGGCTTAGTACCACATCGGAAAACAAAGCGAGGAAACCTCCAGAGATGTTCATCTACCTCAGCGCTTAAAAATGATCATTAAAATGTATTTAAAAAAAAATGTTTTCTTCCTTAAAAAAGTTAGTAGTAGTGCATTAAACAAATGGCAAAAATAATAAAATATTAAAAATGAAAAACCCGACTGCTAAGATTCAACTAAACAAAAGGAACAACCAAGTTACAATGAGTTTGGGACCCCCAGGGAAGTCGTTAATGGTCGCAATCGGGTTTTTGTTATTTATTTACCTACTTAGGTTTTTGGAAAATTCGTTATCGCACTACGAGTATAAATATATTTGTTCTTCCGTGCTTTGCAAGGCACATTAAGCTGCTGTTGCCGGCTGTTCATGTAGAGGCAGTCGTTAAGCCCTGTCAGAGTCCTTATGGGCGGCTTGATAACTTCTGACAGTAAGGCCCGCCACTGTTTTACAATCCTCCACCATCCCGCCTATAAGGCCCCTGACATGGCTTAACGACTGCCATTACATGACGGCCGGCACCAACGGCTTAGCATATCTTGCGAAGAACGGAAACGCTCGAAAAAATGCCACTAGCGGTAGTCACGGGACGGTCACCCATCCCGCACCTGACCACTCCTGCTGTTGCTTAGCTAGGCTAGGTTCCACTAGGCTACAAGTGTTTCTATAATATGACTTCTTAAATAAAAGTTATGTCATACAATTGGCAATCTTATTGATTAGAGCGATCTCTTCAAATACACGTGTTAGTAGCCACAGGAACAGCTTTGAGGAAAGTGTATTGGCAAACACAAAATCAGTCTTCAGTCGAATGTTCCACAAACATACGAGCATCCTGTAATAGCCTGTGGGACATCCCAAACCCATTTTATATAATAACATCGCCCAATCTCGGAGTCCGCATTTATATCCTTCTCCCTCTCTCAAGTCTCTACTGAATACGTTCGTTGAGAGAGCCGTATACACTATGTAGCATTTTTAGTGAATGTAAATAGAGACCTGTTTCGTAAAACTACACTACCTTCAGACGCCGTACCAAAACAGAGGTCCGTACCAAAACAGAGGTCGTGGGTTTGATTCTTACTGGGTTCGCTGTACATTTGTGTAAGTGGCCTCAGTGTAGGTGCTTGTTCACGTCCATGCGTGGTTACCATAGCGCGGTTTGAAACCATGTCAAGTGATTGTGTTGTATGAAAGTTATTATTATTAATTAGTAGTTTATTACAACATTTTGAAGACAATCTTGTTTAGTTGCACGTCATTTCTTCTTATTCTTCTTTGGTCCTTTAACTCCTAGCGGAACATAGGGCCTCAACCACAGATTACTACTTCTGGCGGTGGTTCGCGGCAGCTTCCAATTCAGGCCAGCTAGTGCCGATCGATTTGGCCTCTTGGTCTATTGATCTTTTCCAGGTGGTCCTTGGCCGCCCCCTCTTTCGGCTGCCCAATGGGTATACGTAAGTGCTTGTCTGGTCAGGCATCTCCTGTCGCGGCGTAGTGTATGTCCTATCCAGCGCCATTTCCTATCCAGGATTTCTAGGTGAACTGGTATCTGATTGGAATACTTCCAGAGGTCCTGGTTCCGTATTCTTTGTGGCCAGAATATCCCCAGTATCTGTCTGAGACATTTGTTAATAAATACCTGGAGCCTGTGTGAGATATCTGAGCGCACGAACCAGGACTCCCAACCGTACAAGAGAACTAATTATACGTTGGTATTGAAGACTCGTATCTTCGAACAACGCGAAAGCTTCCCTGATCCCCAAAAGTTTTTGAGTTGGGCAAATACAGCTCTAGCCTTATAAATTCTTGCCTCTACATCAATTTCGGTTCCACCGTGCTCGTCTACCAAGCTTCCTAAGTAGCAGAACTTATCAACTAGTTCCACATCTTTGCCGCTTGACCTGGCTACAGGTTATTTAGCTTTTTTAAAAATATTTGTCAGGAAGAAATTGTTATATCATTTAGTAATAGGCCGCCAAGTATACTGTGCTCTGTATAGGACATCGTAGTAACATCTGTAAGAAGCATCGTAGCGTTAAAAAACGTTTTAGTTTGCCGTCACTACAAGAAAACAAGTCACGATCAATTTTCACGTAAAATTAACAAAATATAAGTTTATATCCAGGATTAAACCATGTCGGAGGTCTTATGGACGGCTTGATAGTTTCTGACAGTAGGGTTCGCACTGTCTTACAATCCTCCACCAACCCGGACTTGGCCCTCGTGGAGGAGTATGGCCGGATCTTCCTGTGGTGCAGGAAGAGACCCGTGCCTCAGTAGTCGGGACGTACAATGGGTTGATATCTCCATCCAGGGAAAGTCAATCTGGCACGAAGTGTAGTCAAGTACTTCAATACGAAAACAAAAAGAAAAAAAAAGAATGAAAGAGGACACTTATTCATATTGCCACGGAAACAGGGTAAACTAGTACGTTAGGCAAAATACACGAAAAACAAAACAAATACGCGCTGATTTCAGCCAACTGGCCAGTTTCATCAGCTGATATGATGTGAAATTAAAAGGAAATGGATACAATTCGTTGTATGATTTTTTCCCCCTGCCTTTTCATGCATTACAAATACGGCCCGAAGGCAGCGGCTGTCATAGTAAATTGACATACAGCGAACAGGATGCGAATTCTGCACGTTGAAATAAATTATTTGTTTTTGACATAATTTCTACACATATAGTTTATAGAAAAAACCATCCTTTTACGAATTGTGACTACCTAGACAGTCGACGTTTACTCCGAAAATAAATATTACGTGTTTCACTTCTTCTTTAGCGCATTTCCACATATCTACTTTAATTTGATTCCGATGTGTTCTCGATATAATAATATGTCAATGTTAGGTATCGGGTATATATGATCTCGCCCTTTGCTAATACAGTCCCTATATTTGGTCCAAGTATATACGAAACTACGACTGCCTGGAACGTTCCTAACCGGCCCTACAGACATTCGCTCGATATATTCAGTGATCTGTCAGGATCGTGGCAGTCCCTGATCTCTACCCACCCCTCTGGGATACAGACGTGAGTTTAGATAGATAAATAGATATAGAGAACACATTAGTGTTCTGTCACAGCCAACTCATTAAATCAGCCTTTCGATTTAACACCTAGGAAGTTTATTGGGCGTTGGCAATCGCTTCCATGCCTAGGCTTTTAGTTATGATACAGCAGACGGAAAACTAGCCTCTTAATTTAAAAGGCTGAACCAAGAGCCGCCTTTTAGTGTGGATTTAGAAAATTTGTAATGGCGTCAACGCCACAGCTGATTTACTTCACCTACGACTGCTCTGGTAGAGTAACCATGATTATTTGTAGAAACTGCACTGGTGGGTCAGATTATTTCTCTTGTGTATTTTTGAATGGTCAATATATTATTTTAATTACTTTACCCAAAAAAATGCTATTAGTAATAAGGACGCCAATTGTAATCTGTATCATTACATGATTTATACCACTCTACTGTACTCTAGTACTCTAGTTACTCTTGCTCGCGGGACGACCCTTACCAACCCTTCCACTATATTTGTTTCGTCAATCTTTCTTCCTTCATCCTCTCCACATGTCCAAACCAACGCAACATTCCTTTCTCAATTCTAGTCACTACATCCTCTTTCAGTCCATAACGTTCTCTAATCAGACTATTGCGTATCCTGTCATTCTTGTTATCCTAGCGTACAAAAAGAATAATTATTCAAAAGGAATATTCTTACCTATCTTATCTCATCTACTAAAATCCATTCCGATTCAGGTTTTAAAGCCGGATAAGGAACTTTATACGTACACGCTCTATTTCAATGCTACATTGCGCTCTTTAGTCTAATCATGTCCAACTAACTAGTTTAACTCAACTGAGTGAGACACTCCCATGGGATTAGCTCCAACCAATCAATCAGCCCGTATCGTCCACTGCAGCATGTTGTTTTAAAGTTGCAGTCATTGGTAATTAAAAATGAATTTTGTTTTTATTACCTATTACTTTTACGTATTCTTTTCTTTTCAATAGGTCTCTCAATTCTGAGGATTGTGGCCATATACAATATTCCTCTATTTGTCTTGATCACACGCGTAATGGGATGCGAGCTGAATAGATCCCCAGCTGTCATCTTTATGGCATAGGACCAACGCACTAAGACTATGACGTCGTGATCGCATAATATGCCCAAAACAGCTAAGCGACTTCTGGTGGCAGACTGACGACAGTCGCTTCGTTATTCTGAGCTCGTTTAGTATAGAAATATTGGTTCTGAAGGCTGTACACGGGATTCAGAGCATTTTCCTCCAACACCACATCTCGAATGCATTATAATGCATAGGTATTATATTATACAATATCAAAAGTTGTTGTGAAATCTTAATAAAAACTGTTTTTACACGGATTTTACTCGTTTATTTTACATTTTTAAAACAAACTAGCTGACCCAGCAAACTTCGTACCGCTTAGCAGTCGATTTTTTAATTTTTTAACCGTAAGAACCATCCTCGTACTTCAAGAAATATTCTAAAAAAAGAATTAGCGAAATCGGTTCAGCCGCTCTCGAGATTTGTGCTTACCAACACATTCAGTGATTCATTTTTATATTATAGATGTAAATTTAAAATAATTGTGCCTATGACAAAAAAAATAGCATAGTTAATACGTATTGTTTAGGCACTATTAATTTGCTGCGGCTTTCAAACTACGCAAAATTCATGTTGTACTTACAATTCTTTCTATAGGTTAAGAAGATTCTGTAGGTACATTTGAAAATGCCTCATATGTCAAGTTTGGGACAGGGCAAAAAGTTCCAAGTACTGTCCTAACCCTCAATGATTAGTACCGGGTAGCAAAAGCCGTTGAGCAAACTGACCCCTAATTAGGGATACAGGGTACAGACAGCAAACAAAGAAAGGATACACGCGTACACAGTAGTCGTAGAATAGCATCAGAAGACTTACTTATTAATGTTAGCAATTAGTATAATTATATCCTTTTTAATGCACTAACCCGTGCTAGGGACAGTTTTGTAAAAACCTATTTACCTGTATGTAATACAGAGAGTATTGTAATGAGGTTCGAAATTTCACTGATGCCGTTAGTCGCCCATTAGCTCATTTGGAAGAGCGCTGGCACGGTTAGCCAGAGGTCGCGGGTTCGAGTCCCGGCATGGGTGGAAGTTTTAGCCTCTAAATAGGTTTTCATAAACAACAGGTGTTAGTAACTTTGGAACGTTGGGTAACTTTTATAATAATAAATAAACTCTGGAACGACTTTAGGTGTGGTTTTATTTGTTATAATATTGTAGTAATAACAGAAAACTGGATAAAAACGGATAAACGGAGAAGCAGGTAAAAAGTCAGATCTGGTCAAAGCGTAAAGTAGTAGTGTGAAAAATGAGGGAAATCGAAGAATGAGTGACATACATAATTTAAATATTTGAAAATGATAGATGGAAAAAGAAATAAAAATGGTGTAAAGAGGTTTGCACCGTCACATTACCCGGGGGCACCGGTAAAAAAAAATATTTTTTAGATATATTTATTTAAAAAAAATATCTAAAAAAAATTTTTTTTTTATAAAAAATATAGTAAAGTTAACTTATATAATTTAAAATTTAAAGTCAAGGTCGAGAGTAAAGTCGATGAAGGTCGGGGATGTGGTATGGGTAAGTAAATATGGTTATTCTTAAATATTAAAATAAAATATAAAGGATGGGCGATGAAAAAAATTTAGAGTGTGTGGAGTGATATTTACAATGAATATTTACATTAGGCAGTTCCACTTTTATTCATCACCTATCATTCATCCCTAGCATGCATCACCTAGCATTGTCTTCATCTAAAGTGAAGGTGAAGACGTTCATTCAGTATAGACAAAATCTATTTTTATTAATTAGATTTATCCAGAAACTGGCCTAAATTAGTAATAGGCTTATTTAGCCAGTTACCACCCGCTGGTATTCGGTAGTGGTAAGGCTTATTTATTGAGTCACAATCCGCTCTATGAAAGTTATTTACATTTTAACAATATTTATAATATTGGGTACATAGTACCCGACGGGGTAGAGTCCGTCGTAGAAGCTGCACTCATACAGTCTATTGATAACAATATTATATTATTAAAATTTAAATTATAATTATTTACAAAATCTTTGCAAACCAAATTTCTAGACGTCAGTAATTCTGACACCATTCATTGTCATAAAATTTTAACCCAACGCCCCACGTTGGGCGCCAGTGGAACGTTGGGTAACTTTTATGATAATAAATAAACTCTGGAACGACTTTAGGTGTGGTTTTATTTGTTATAATATTGTAGTAATAACAGAAAACTGGATAAAAACGGATAAACGGAGAAGCAGGTAAAAAGTCAGATCTGGTCAAAGCGTAAAGTAGTAGTGTGAAAAATGAGGGAAATCGAAGAATGAGTGACATACATAATTTAAATATTTGAAAATGATAGATGGAAAAAGAAATAAAAATGGTGTAAAGAGGTTTGCACCGTCACAACTTCACTTCCATAGCAATATAGTAAAAGCAATTCATACAAATATTATAAACGAGAAAGTTTATGAAGATTTTTCGATGTTTATTGCTGAACCACGCAATAATGACCCTTAGTAGGTGCGTCCCACTGCTGAGGCACGAGTCTTTTCCTACATAGCAGAAAGGTTAGGTCAAACTCCACTACGGGGGCCAAGTCCGGGTTGGTGGAGGATTGTAAGACAGTGGCGGGCCTTACTGTCAGAAGTTATCAAGCCGCCCATAAAGCCTTTGACATGGCTTAACGACTGCCATTACATGACAGCCGGCACCAACGACATAACGTGCCTTGCAGAGCTCGGAAGCGCTCGGTAAAAATGTCACGTAGCGGTAGTCACGGGATGGTCACCCATCCAGCATCTGACCGCGCCTGCGTTGCTTAACCCAAGTAATTGATTTCAATCCCTCGGTTTCAATGTTTACAGTTTGTGTAATAACTTTCTTAATTCAATTCATATATATCTGAGATAATTTGATTTGTTTGTACATCTTCTTCCTTCTCCAATGTATTCCTCCAATCCATCCAAAGGTTGTCTGTAAGAGATCACTGTTAGTGATAAGGCCGCCATCTATACTTATATTAAGAAATATCGGCGTAATTTTTTTTACGTACAATTAAGTGTTCTTTATCTCTATCTATCTATCTAAATGTTCTTTATTTTCGATAAAACCATTAGTAGAGTTTCGGTTCCAGACCCTTCGCGTCTACCTCGTCTATGGCAACACCACCGCACCGGAAGTACGGTTGGAATATAAAACAGTAGGCGCGACCGGAAGCCCGGAGCGTAGCCAGTGTAGGTGTACCTTTGCATTAGCTGCGTATAATTTAGACATTTTCGGTCATTTCAGGAAACGTGGGCGAATGTAAATATCGTGAGGACCTTTTTTTGTTTTCCCCGAAGGAAAGGTAGGTGGGTAGGTGGCAAGCAAAGTTTGAGAATTGATTTGGGTTGTCTTTCAATAGCTTAGACTCTAAGCTAACTCTAAGGCCTCTAAGCCTTAGAGGCTATCACTTTTGGTGACAAGGCCGTGTACTTTTAGGTTAAGGAATTTCTGAGTGCTTAGTGCGAGTTTTTAACTACTCGATCGCGTTAACGTAAACTCATATTTCTATGGCATCGAGGAAGCGCCACCTAGCGACAAGTATGGAAATTAAAATTGCTGAGTGCGAGTTGCAATGGTTTACGTTGAGAAGTGAACACGTTTACCAGCCAAAACACGAATAAACGCGAGTGCGAGTTGTACTGTGACAGCGTTTAGCCAGTTTTTTTTTTTTGTATTTTTTGTATTTATTAATATAAAAGAGCACATTACATGTCATAAATAAGGCCCCACAAAACCAGTTCGAATGGTTAACTTACTCATACTCACTACTCAATGCTCGATTAACGCGGTAGTAAAGTTATTCGATTGGATCTGTCAAACTCGCACTAAGCACTCTGTGCAATTTGCTTTTTTCGGTACAATAAAGTATTTTCTATCTATATTATGTAATTAAAAAAATATATTGTTTAAGAACAATAAAATACAAGTACGTAAAAAAATATACCCAACAACAGAGAGGACGGTTTCAAGCTTTCAGGTATGTGGAATCCAGTGCTAAGTAAATAGAAATCACGCGCCTTATCGCCGGACCTGTCCGTGGACGTAGTGAGTGTTGTGTGTCGGCCAGCTGCGAAAAATTAGAAGTGACTGCCCACAATTATTGTCTGTACTCGCCACTTCAGTCTACTCGAGACCACGGCAACTGTATCGTTGCCGAAACGTCGGGAAATAAGGTAATTACGTTTTACCTAAAAAGTAAACGCGATTTGACCCGTTTAATATATAACTATGGTCTTTCAATAGTCTGGTCTTATAGTCTGGACTACAGCTTAGAGGCTATCACTTTTGGTGACAAGGCAGTGTACTCTTAGGTTAAGAAATTTATGTGTCATTTCCTTTTTTATGCAATTGAAATGGAAATTGAAAAAACATTTATTTATCATTATCACATTAAAAAAAACTTAATAATTTATTATACAAACTTAGGATATTGATAAAAAGGAATTCGCTCAGCATAAATGTTGTGTTGAACACAACGCTGATCTTCAGCAAATCCCTGTTAAATACAAGATATTACGTACCTGCAATAAAGTTTTTTAAAGTTTGGCGCTCATTAGGAGAGGGCCATGTCCAGCAGTGGACTATAAAATATGGCCTATAGAAAAAGAAGAAAGTTTTTTTTATCTATATATGTAATTAAAAGATATTGTTTAAAAACCATAAAATACGCTGGCGTAATAAATTATACCCAATACCACGCTCACAGTTAAGACCCATGTAACGACACATCTTAAGATGAAATACATACACACAGTAAACGGTGGTAGCAGAGCGGTGTAGACACCGGCTTCTCAATTAGGAGGTCGTGGGTTCTAACCCCGTGTAGCAATGACTTTGTTTTCTAAGTTATGTACATTTGTGAAATTATAGTAGCAATACCACCCGCTGATGGTGAAGGAAAACATCGTAAGGAAACCCTAGTGTCTAAAGTTTTAACGTACCTCAGCGCTTGCTGCGGACAATGGCCCAACTATGAGGCTAAGTGCGGAATTCTTAGGTCTAACTAACATACTATATACACGCAACAAATAAATATGATATTTGTACTCGAAAAACAGAACCCTGCTGCTGGCACAGTCGGGTAAACACGGCACGTATGTAAGTCTCTACCTCTAGTAATTTGCTTTTGTGCGTTTAGGGATGCTTATGTCAAGAAAGTAAGTTAGATGTTCCATTTGCGGTAGAGACAATGGGGGTTTGGGGGACTCAGACCTGTGTTTGAAGATCTGTGTTAGGGAGCTGGGTCAGCTTGAGGGACCGTGGGCTTGACTGTCGCTCCGGTGCGTATCTAAAGAGACAGAGGGTCTCTTTGGCGGTGCAGTCTGGCAATGCTGCCAGCGTGTTGGGATCCTTTGGTTCAGATATTTTCCGAAGTGGTTTGTTCAGTTAGGATTTTTTTTGTGTGTTTAAATTATTATTATTTTATGTGTTCTTGACGAAAATTGATTGGATACCGTACTGTGCATGTTTTTTTTTATTAAGTGTGACATTTGTTGTAACTATTTTATTTTGTAATAAAAGTTTTCATCTGATAGAAATAGAGGAGCCACAAAGAAGTTAGATCGAATTAAGAACAAATGTCTATGAAACTAGAGTCAACCGTCACTTAGCATTTTATTAAGTTAGAAAAGACGTCATTTTTAAAGAGAAAGCTTGTGACGCTGTCCATGAACTGATTAAATTAGATTAGAACTCTTTATTGTACATACCAGAAAACAAAATAAATTAGAAGGCTTACATATCTAAGTTTTGCCGTATACAAATGGCGGTCTTATCGCCAAAAGTTATCTGTGAGATGATTACTTGGAAGATGTTACGTCGACAAGAGTCTAACTAATGAATAAATAAAATAAAGATGACTATAATCTGCATGTTTCATGTTTTTTCTGCTTCGACATTACTGAATAACAGTGTAGTATCGGATCAACCCTCTGTATGTCCCCACTGCTGGGGCACGGGTGTCTTCCTGCATCGTAGGAAGGTTAGGTCACACTCCACCAAGGAAGCCAAGTCCGGGTTGGTGGAGGATTGTAAGACAGCGGCGGGCCTTACTGTCAGAAGTTATCAAGCCGCCCATAAGGCCTCTGATATCGCTTAACGACTGCCATTATATGGCAGCCAGCACCAATTGTTTAACGTGCCTTGTAAAGGGCGGAAGCGCTCGGAAGAAATGCCAATAGCGGTAGTCACGGGATTGTCACCCATCCAGCACCTTATAGCGCCTATTGTTGCTTAACCTTTGTTATTGATTCCAATCACTCAGTTCCACTAGGCCACAAGCGCTTCAGACAGTGATGGTGAATCATTAAATACATGTTGTATAAATAAAACATCTTTCCTACAAATAATCTCGGACTGCGAAGGGGAAATTTCAGACTGAAAGCACTCTGACAACTCTTGGAGGTAGACAATTAAAACGGTCAAGAGAATTGTAAAGAACCAGATGTTTTACAGTCTCTGTTCAGTGCTACCGCTTTGATCTGGGCGTAAAGGATAGGATGTTTTATTACCGCGATTACGAGGCTGTTTGGGTATGGATAATTGGTCTTTTTGATCAGAAAAAACACCATAAGCTACAATGTAGAGTTTAAAAAATTATCTCGCCAATGCCGAGTTTTCACGGTCTTAGTACGTTCGGACCGAGTGCGCCATCCCAGTACAATAATGCGTATGATTGGACGATTTTTCGTCAAGATACTAAAATGGCCAATCAGAAGTATTCGTTTACTCGGATGACGCACTGGGTCCGAGCGCACTGAGACCGTGAATACGCGGCTTTACAGCGGGCGGCTTGATAACTTCTGACAGTAAGTCCCGCCAATGTTTTACAAGCCTTCACCAACCCGGACTTGGCTCCCGTGGTAGAGAATGGCCTGCAATGCAGGAGGGTTAGGTTCGGATAATAATACACAAAGTACATAAAATACCGGCAACAGTGTACATACACTTACTGCCCGAAAACTTTCCGTAGATGCGAAATTAAGTTTTAATGTTCCCTTTCATCAAGAATGATAACGTTTCTCTCCCTGTAAATCGTTAAAACGTAGCCATTCGCTAATACAGCCACGTTTAAGGCGCTTTGGAGTGCTAACTAGGGCCACCAATGGAATTCTTTGGTCCCTTTACTCCTCGGTGGAGCCTGGGGCTGACACAACGGGCTTTCCAATTAACTCTGTTCATGGCTAGGGATGGTAGCTCCAAACATTTTTTTAGAACAGATCTCTTCCACGCCGGGGGTGGTCTTCTGGGTCGTCGTGAGCCTTCGGCGGGTTTCCAGTGGAGAGCCACCTTCGGAATTTGTTTAAAAAACTATACATCAGAAATCTTAATAATAATAATATTCATAATAATTTGTCCTTAGCACAGGATAGTGCATTAAAAATAAAAATAGTATAATGATAATATGTTTTTATTTCAGAATACACAGTTCCAGATTACAAGACAGGGCGCTATGGCGCTCATTAGGGGAGGGCTATGTCCAGCAGTGGACTAATATAGCCTGAAGAAGAAGAAGATTACAATATATTATATTAATAACAATACCAAAACAAACAAAATAAAAGATATATAGCAATAATTAATTAATAATAATATCAGTGATAACCATTTTTAGAACATACTTCCTAAAACGTAGCATCAACATCATAGGACTTAAATCGATTAAAGTACTAAGTTGTTGTTACCACGTTCTAGACTGTAGCTTCTTAAATAGTTGCCATAGTGGCTAAGATTTCTGGTGTTCACTTTTTAAAAAATGTAATAGAAAACAAGTTAGGATTTTTATTTCATTGTGCCACCAATAGTTAGCATCACAAAGCGCCTTAAAAATCAAAATTACACCAGGGGGGCGATTATAGAGCTGTTTCTTTGTCTGTGTTTTCGCGAATTGGCTAATTTTAGCCGCTTTTTCTCTTTTCTAACTACGTTGTCTGATTATTCGGGGATTGAGGATTACGAATAATAGAAACGAAATTATTTTGATTACAAACTTTACTCAAGTGTGGGCGTAGGACACGAGATCAAATGTATCAAAAGAATATTCAACAAGAGAGGTGGAAGCCCAATGGGTGGGACAACGGACTCTGAAGCTAGAAATCCAGGTTTGAATTCCAGTGCGGGCATGTACCAATGACATTGTTTTCTAAGTTATGTACGTTTGTGAAGTTATCACTCGCAAAAAGTGAGTACAATACAATACGATACGACACGACACGACACGACACGACACGACACGACACAACACGACGCGACACGACACGACACGGCACGATACGATACGATACGAAACGATAGGATACGATACGATACATTACGATACGATACGATACGATACGACACGATACGACACGACACGATACGATACGATACACTACACTGCGATGCGGTGCGATGCGATGGGATGCCATGCGACCAACCCGTGCCAAGCCCGGGTTGGTGGAGGATTGTAAGACAGTGACGGGCCTTACTGTTAGAAGTTATCAAGCCGCCCATAAGGCCTCTCACATGGCTTAACGACTGCCATTACATGACAGCCGGCAACAACGGCTTAACGTGCCTTACGAAGCACGGAAGCGTTCGGAAAAATGAAACTAGCGGTAGACACGGGGCGGTCACCCATCCTGCACCTGACCGCGCCTGATGTTGCTTAACTCAAGTGATTGATTCCAACAACTCGGTTCCCCTAGGCCACGAGCGCTTCATATTTACGCTTAATATAGCGTGCGGCAAATTAATCGCAGTAGCCTTAATTTGAATAAAGCGAAACATCATTTAAATAGTAAAACGCGTCGTTCGCAGCCCTGATGCCTTTGAAGTAAACTAATAGGAAGATATTCAACTGGGAGCTAACGGAAATGTGCATGAAGCTGTATTTAATGCTCCAATACAATAAAGATGAAAGGAATACGAATTGTAATTGGACCGAGAACAATTTAAGTTAATATTACTTGTTGTTAATATTTTGTACTTGTTCCTTGTGCTAATAAGAAACATGGTGTTTGGCTCTTTATTTCCTATTCCCTAGTAATTCCGTGGAAATCTGTAATTGGCCTTACTATAAGTATTTTTGTATGTAATATTTTGTTTAGTTTCGCTGTTGATTTTCCTATCAACAAATAAATAAAAAAAAATAAAAAAATTACTTTACTGGTGAGGAAACTTCAGTGACTGAGTGTGATATTGCCAATCGGCGGCGGGCACGCGTAGTAATCAAGCCCATACTTTCTCTCTGAGAAGGCGTGCCTTACATTGGGACGCTGACAGGCTAATAGACATTCAATCGTGGTAAAAAAACCCGTTTTTATGTAGCTTATAAACGACACACTGCAGGGCACAGGCAAGAGATAGAGAGAGCTCTTAGAGAGCCTTCTCTCTAAGAGAGATTGTGGGCGTAATTATATTATTTTTAATGCACTAACCCGTGCTAAGGACAATTTTTACAACCTATTTAGAGGCCAAAAATTCCACCTCTGGCACGGATAGCCAGAGGTCGCGGGTTCGAGTCCCGGCACGGGTGGAATTTTTGGCCTCTAAATAGGTTTTTAAAATGGGCGTAATTGCTAATCGGATTGGCAATTTCAAGCGCGGAGGTATTTGAACACTGATCTGTTTGCTATGTTGTCCGTCACCGTTAGCGACTGGTATTGCTACTAAAATAATAATAATAATATTGGCCTTTTTGCATCTACTTAATGAGATGATTTATACAGCGTCCAGTGGCATCTCACTCACACTAGATGGGTGAAGGGACCACTCCGACGCTGTAGTGCCTGGGACATGGTTTTTATAGATGGTGTAAGCTTGCCCAGCACCTATACCATCCTGACAGCTTAATCGGCCTAGCCCACACCTAGCGCCAACCAAGCCGCGGGTTTCCTCACGATGTTTTCCTTCACCGTTAGCGTGTGGTATTGCGACTACAAATTCGCAAATGTACGTAACTTTGAAATTAAACAAAGTCATTGGTACATGCCCGCACTCGGGATCGAACCTGAGTCTGTCGCTTCCGAGTCCATTGTTCTTGCCAGTGGGCTACCGCCGCTCCACCCTTAACCAAGCAATGTACTTTACAGGACCACATTCAATTGAACCTTATCAACTTGAAATAAAGTCCAAAACCAATGAAAAATTCACGCTGCCCATGCCTGGTTATGGGTTAACAATAATTTTACAATAATATAATTTGAATCAACATTTATATTATTGTGTTAAGTTATTGATGGCATCGCGAAATCTTATCATACGTGGCGATTGATGTATTTGGTTTAAGATGAATTGAGAAAACGTCACGTAAAGGCAGTAGATAGGCCATGTCGGAGGCCTTATGGGCGGCTAGATAACTTCTGACAGTAAGGCCCGCCACTGTCTTACAATCCTCTACCAACCCGCACTTGGCCCCCGTGGTGGAGTATGGCTTAACCTTCCTTTGATGCAGGAAGAGACCCGTGCCCCAATAGTGGGGAATACAAGGGTTGATATCGATCGATCGAGAAAAGATGGTCAGGGTAGAGTTTTTTTTCCCGCTGCCTTTTTCTCCACTACAATACGGCCCGAAGGCAGCGGCTTACATTTTACATTGTACACTGACGTTCAGCAAACGGATTGCAAATTCTTTACGTTGAAATAAATTGAATTGAATTGTTCATTTTCAAGTCAAGTTACTTTGGAAAGCAATCCCGGGCCTCGTCAAAGGACCTCAAAGTGATTCATCCGACGCCGAACGCCACTGGGAGACATAAAACACGAAGACAATATGGCTTAGAGAGAAAACACCGCCCCCTTTATCAGGCGTTAGGACAAATCTCGAAACAACATCCGAACTGTGGGTTAAAGCTTCAATAAAGGGGCGCGACGTCGTATATTTGTCTTTAGGAAGAAACGCTCTTACTACGAGTTGTATGATATACTAAAAACTACACGATACATTCTATCATTAAAAAGAACTTAGGCCGCTTTGGGGTGCTTACTGGCACTACTAATAGAATAAATCGTAACTTTTCTAAAATACGTTTTTTTTAAAGTAAAAATTAATAATCTCAATATCTGTGATAACTATTTTTAGAATCGAGGACGAACAGGACTTTATTATTTATAACCTAGGACTTTAATCGATTTCCACTAAAAAAGTTAACGGAGTAGGATGTTGAATCTACGTTAGCTTCTAGGCGACTATTGAGTTTATTGATTGTGGTTGTATCCGTCGTTGCGGGCAGATGCTGGATGCGGCAAGCTGAAGACCACTCGCTTTGGCGCTCATTAGGAGAGGGCTATGTCCCGCAGTGGACTAATATAGCCTGGCGATGACAATGATATCCCTCGTAACAAATTCGTGCTATCGTACTACCCAGGCAGGAACTTTAGACACGAAAGCGAGAGACTTAGATTCGTTTCCCGTGTAGGAATGTAAGTAACCATGACTATTTTCAAAGATACCCACATCTACGAATTCATAGTAGCAAAAACACGCCTTAAATGTGGAAGGAAAACATCGTGTAAAAACCCGCGGCTTGGTAAGTTCCGCACGTATTGACTTGTCTTTCCTGTGGGGTAGGCTGACTACGCTGTCAGAATAGTGAAGGTGCTGGGCAAGCCTACTCCATCTAAAAACAATCTCACAGCGTCCAAGTAAGCGTCTTAATCCATCTAGAGTTGGTGAAGGTGCCACTGAAGTCATCTCATGAGATGTAAAGGCCGATATTAGATAAGGAACTAGAACACACAAAATACTAAACCCAGCTACGTAGCATGTAAACGTATTGCTGTCTAAACACACCTGAACGCGTATGCTAACAACGCGCACGATTGAACCGAGACTAATTATATCTTTCATGTCTGCACACGTACTCACTGCGCACAACTTCATCCGCGTCGAATCTAGCGACTCATGGTAATCCCCCGGTTTGAGACCGGAGACGCGATGTGGGCGAGATGAGAATGCTGGCGGTTAGATTACGAGGTGAACGGTGAGGCCAGGAAAAAAAGTAAAGAACAAGAATTTCGCCACGATTTTCAGATTTGGAACACGGAAAAGAAAAACGAGATTTTCGCGGCTGCTCGTGACTTTCTCACCTGCCAGGAGTAAAAAGTATTGTTTGTAAGTAGTTTCTACTCAGATGGACTTAAAAAGTTCTAGAAATAAAAAAAAATATGTCCAAGGGCGCTATTATTGTGAAATATCAATGCTAATAAAAGGCCGACTTGAATATTTTTTTGGTGATCTCATATTACAGATTTGTGTTAAACTATTCATAAAAAAGGAATAGTTGTTTTCTTTTAAACACTCGTTTTCCAAAATTGCTGATTTTACTGCAGTGAATAGCCAAGTATCTGCTGTATATTGTTTTTGGGAAATCTGCGAAGTCACATACCTACAAGTGTCGATCATTCCTCACTCTAGAAACCGACGGTAAGCTTTGTAGCGTGTATCTCTTAAGTGTCTATTAAAGAACCTACTTAGTAATCAAACATGACCCTCAGCTAAGCTATTTCAGTTCAGGATTTTCCAGATTTTCTCATGCAAATTGATGAATTACTAAGATTACGTATTCAAAGGACTTATTTTAATTTAAAGTGTAATGGCCTAACCTTTTTTTAGATAATTGTTGTTATTTTTCTTTTAGTTCTTTCCATCCTAAGGTTGTTTAGAAGACATCCTAGATAGATACATAATACGACCAGTTGCATAGGACAAAACATGGGTCATCGTCATCGTCATCGTCAGGCTATACTAGTCCACTGCTGGACATAGCCCTCCCCTAATGAGCGCCATAGCGCCCTGTCTTCAGCTTGCCGCATCCAGCATCCGCCTGCAGTTTTTCGCAGATCGTCATCCCACCTAGTCGGAGGGCGTCCCACACTACTAATACAAAACATGGGTATTGTAAGCCTTTTAATGCATTTCTTTTTGTGATCTATTCAATAAAGAACTGTTATCTGATATAATCTTTTTTGTATCATTTTTCGAACATGCAAAGGGTTGATATCCAGTCTTGTACAATGAAACCTCCTACGGATGTAAATGATAACGTAGACAACATCTACAGTTTTGAAATAAACACAGTTTTTTTAGTCGTATAATAATATCAACCCTTTGTACGACTACGTCCCCACCGCTGGGGCACGGTCTCTTTCTGCATCGTAGGAACGTTAGGCCATCCTCCACCACCGGGGCCAAGTCCGGGTTGGTGGAGGATTGTAAGAAAGTGGCGGGCCTGAGCCATAGTCCGAGTTAATTTATCTGCAAGAACTTTAATAATAGTTATACCCTATTTATTGAAGCGTGAGACAAAAGGTAAACAAACAATAGAAAGGGTAATTTATTACGCCAAGTTTGTTATTAATCAGAAATAAAATAAAAAAAATCGAAATTGATTGTTAAAAATATCGTAAAAATATATACCTAATATGTTTGAAAAAATAAATATTCAATTTAGTTTTCATATTTTGGTAAATAATGCATTTTATATAAATTTTATTTTAGTACATAACTTTTTAATAGAATTGTGGCACTATAAATAACCCAAAAAGTCAGCGCTTCACAAATTTTTCGTGAACGTTCTAATTTGAAAGATGCTATTTTATTTTCGTTCGGGTTATAACCGCCATTTTCATTCTCCCTACTTGTTGACGCGAGCGTGCTGTTTCTTCCGATAAAAGTTTGAGAATCACTATTTCTGTGTTTACCTTTTGTCTCAAGCTTCAATAATAAAATTGGCTGTGTAGGAACTATTTAATTTGATTAGCACAACATGTTCATCACTGACGTAGATCACAATCAGAACTTTCTATCTAAACGCGGGTTTTTAAAGGGAGAAGTTCAAGAACAAAGTAAATACTTAAGTGTCCGTATGTGGGCCGGTTTCTGAATAGAGAATTTTACGTTGTACATGAAAGAACGTTCTGTCACTCTCTTTTATGGGAAATAGAAAGAGACAGCACTACAGTTAACTATTTACTTAGGGCTGATTTTTGAATAGTCAGATAACATTTATCTGAGGAATAAAAATGGCGATTTGACAGCTTATGTATGAAAATTATGTCAAACCGCCATTTTTACTCCTCGGATAAAAGTTATTTGACTAATGAAAAATCAGCCCCTTAAGAAATGCTCAATTCAGAAATTGCCCTTAATAGTTATTTTTCGAGAAATCTGAAGAGACAGTGCGTCTCTTAAATGTTTTTACCTTGACTCTATCCTTGACGGCCTAAAATGTTGACATTATGTTAAATATAGGTCGTGGGTTCAATTCCCCGTGGAGACAGCCGTATTGGATTTGTACAAATGGCCTCATCTCGGCGTATTTTTGTGGAAGAATTACGATTATTTAATTAGTAAATTTAGTTCTACCCACACTTTTTATTATTTGTGTCATACTAATAATAATAACTTACACACACTTACAAATCACTTGTCATGGTCCCAAACTAGGATACCCCGTGTTACGGAAATCAGGAACTTACATAGAAATACATCCAGACTGACATCGCCAGTACAAATATACCGCGGCCCCCAATAGGAATCTGGAGGCACTGAGGTTTCTTCATTATTATAACAATTCTTTAGTGCACTATCAAATCAAATTATGAACTACATAGGCGGACGTAATGCTAACAGCATTATCATCCAATACTATTGTGTTTTTCTAGAAAGTTTGTCTTTTATGTTTGTATTTTATCTATTGGACAATCCGCGTCGTGAGCCACGCAATAACCACCTGTAACACATCATGATAAGGTCCATGATCGCGACCGCCTTATTGAGAGCGTGCCGATGACCAAGAACCATCCCCCGCCTCTGTGAAAATTACAACTGGCTACCTTTTACGGTTCAAAGGATAAAACCCTTTATGGGTTAGACAAACCGACAGGCAGACGTCTTATCCATAGGAATAGGAATGCCCCGTTGGCACCCTTTGAGCATACTAAAGACTGCCTAGAACAACAAAAAACATCGACAGAAACAACGACAAAAGCGTATTACACAGATACTTTGGTAAAGGCCATTGACTCGACAAAAACAAAGGCCTAATTAAAACACTGCGGGCCGTAAACAAGCCCACATCTGCCTAAGCCACCCGTCCTTCCCGAAAACTCGTAAACCCAGCACCACTCCACACTCACCGGTCAGTAATCCACCGCCTTCGGAACTCGAAAACACGCTTCTCACAAGCAACACGGCGTCGCACGTTGATCGATACGCGGGGGACCGCTAGGGCGGGCGGCGGCGGAGACGACGCGGCGTACACTGCCGGGCGCGGGCGGGCGGCGCCCGAGAGTGTGGACGCGCCTTTAGGCTAAACCTATCCCGTCGCGTACGCATCAATGAAAGCTAATATAACATGACATAAGCTCACAAACAATTAAGCCTAAACTCTCCCTCGAAATGAAGGCCTGGGCCCTCCAATGGGACGTTTATAGGGCACAAAAACTATTCATAGAAACAATTTACAAGCCTATAATTCCATTTGAATATCTATTTATAATTAGCCCTCATCAACCCACTGCTGGGCATAGGCCTCCTTTTTACTGCACCATTTCTCACGGTCCTGTGCTAATCTGATCCATTTCTGACCCGCAACCCTCAAGATGTCGTCTGACCATTGTGTCGGTGGTCTGCCTACCAACCTCCTTCCCTCCCTGGTCACCACTCCGATACTGCGCTAGTCCATCGGCCGTCTTCCCTTCTAGCCAAGTGTCCAGCCCATCTCCACTTTAACTTTGTGATCCGCTTACCAACGTCTTCGACCTTGGTTCTTCGACGAATTTCTACGGTCCATTTTGATAAGTTTAATTAAATAAATAGTAAACATAAATAATAAAAAACTTGATTGATAATTAAGAGGTTGCAACTAAATTCACTATTCACTCTTTAAAATAAAATAGAAACCGTAAACGAACCTTGTAACTGTCTGCTACTAAAGCTAGGCTCTTAGGTAGCCTGTATTAATAAGAGTAGGCCCGTGCCTCCAACAGTTGTAATGTCGTAAAACTTTTATTTTATAAATAATAAAATTGGTATCACTTCAACTGTGTGCTTTATGCATACTATTATCTTCTATAATATAAAAATGAATCGCTGAATGTGTAAGTAAGCGCAAATCTTGAGAGCAGCTGGATCGATTTCGCTAATTCTTTTTTTAGACTATTCCTTAAAGTACGAGGATGGTTCTTACGGAGGGAAAAATAATAAAAAAAAAAGAATCGACTGTTAGGCGGTTCGAAGTTCGCTGGGTCAGCTAGTCTATCTTCTATAATATAAAAATGAATCGCTGAATGTGTTGGTAAGCGCTAATCTCAAGAGCAGATGAACCGATTTGGCTAATTATTTTTTTACAATATTCCTTGAAGTACAAGGATGGTTCTTACGGAGAGAAAAATGAAAAAAATTAAAGAATCGACTGTTAGACGGTACGAAGTTCGCTGGGTCAGCTAGTCTATAATAAAAACAGAAAAGTGGATAAAACAGAATAAGCAGGTAAAAATAGTCAGGTATAGTCAAAATATAAAGTAGAACTGCTTAAAATAAGAATAATGCTAGGTATAGGCCCTTTGCGGTCTCTCGGCACTCGCATCTACGGGCTCTGCTGACCTGACCACATCGTCCAAGCATCAGGCAGATTCTCGCCCATGCGAACATTTGTCGGCTTGGACATTTGTCGCATAAAAATAAGATAAGACAACTCGACAGAGTCATTAGACAATTATTTTCTGATTCGAATTAAATCTAGCATGGCGTTCAGAATACAGATTTCGGCTGCCGCTCGACTTATTACGTAGAACTCCAAGTCATAAGCCTTAGAGTCGTATACGACTTAGATGAAGTGAGACTCCCTGGTCTACTTGCCGTTTTTCCGCCTCGGTGTTTGTCTCGCCCATCGTCACTTGAGACTCGAGATTTGTTCACCAAAATCGTCGACCTTCTTCCCATGTCCGATGACGACATGGCACTCTAACTACTAGCCTGAGGCCTAGCATGGTCGTTCTTTGTGCCACGATAACCAGGTGCATATTCTGCACGTCCATTGATATCAACCTAGCGCCGCCAATGGAATATAAAATAACATAACATTTACATACTGGCACATACATTGCTTCTGGCCCCACACTAGGATTCCCTGTGTCGTGGGAACCAGAAACAACGACATCACAAACATGTAAACATCCAAGACCTGGGTTTTTTTTTGTTCCCAGCCGGGATTCGAACCCGGGACCTCTTGCATGGTAGGCAGACGCGCTACCGTTACGCCACAGAGGTCGTCAATCACAACTAAAAAAATAACAACTTCTTTTTTATAATTGACAGATTTTTTACAACTGGCGTACCGGTAGCGCGTCTGCCTACCATGCAAGAGGTCCCGGGTTCGAATCCCGGGTGGAAACAAAAAAAAAGTCCAGGTCTTGGATGTTTACATGTTTGTGATGTCGTTGTTTCTGGTTCCCACGACACAGGGTATCCTAGTGTGGGGCCAGAAGCAGTGTACGTGCCAGTCTGTAAAATGTTTTGTTATGTTATGTTATAATTATATTCTTTTTAATGCACTAACCCGTGCTAAGGAGAATTTTGAAAACCTATTTAGAGGCTAAAAATTCCACCCATGCCGGGACTCGAACCTGCGAACTCTGGCACGGTTAGCCAAATTGCAAAGTAGGTACTCGGGGCTGCAAGTGATGCAAATTACTTTAGCCAGATTTTGCTGCCTGTAAATAATACAGAGAATATTGTAAAGAGGTTCCAAATTTCGCTGATGCCGGTACTTGCCCATTGGCTCAGTTGGGAGAGCGCTGGCACGGTTAGCCAGAGGTCGCGGGTTCGAGTCCCGGCATGGGTGAAATTTTTAGCCTCTAAATAGGTTTTTAAATTTGTCCTTAGCACAGGTTACTGCATTAAAAATAAAAAAATAGTCTAAATATTTTTGTCATAGTGGTTAAGATTTATGATGTTTTGCTCTTTGAAAAAAAATTTTTAGTAAAACAAGTTATGTATGTATGATTTTTATTCCATTGGTGGGGGTAGTCAGCATTCCGAAGCGCCTTAATCTACTGTAAACAGCTGTCAGTTGTTTTTTTTTTGTTTTGGATGCACTTTCGTCAACTGACTAATTTAAATAGGTAGATTATCACGTTGCTACAGATACATACATACATAACCTCACGCCGTATCCCACAGGCGTAGGCAGAGACCAGGGACTGCCACTTGCCACGATCCTGACAGATCACCTTCGCTTGATCAACGTTCATAAGTCGTTGCATGCACGCACGCCGGTTCCGGGAACTTTTAATCTTTCCCTTTGCTAATACATCCCTTATCTGGTCGATGTATGTCCACCTGGGACATCACGTTGCTAATGTACCAGAAACCAGGGTGATTTAATTAGCTAGCTTAAAGCTGACGCAAACAGCGGTTTATTCCATGATTGTGTTTACACTTTGTCAGACAAAACAAATTTGCGGTCGAAAACTACAATATTAAAACAATGGAATGTTTGTTTTAATAGAAACTGGTAATTCTACAGCTAAAGTTTTTACAGCTCCACGAAACATGTTGGTTCATAGCGGGAAGTTTAATGTGTAAAATTTATATATTAAAATCATGAGCGGCATTAGCCCGGGTAGAACGATGGACTCGGTAGCGGGGGACCCAGGTTCGATTCAGGAGGCATAAAACAAGATATGTATCCCATACGGGATATATCCCATTGACGACCTCGGTGGCGCAGCGGTTTAGCACGCTGACTGTGCAACCGAAGGTCTCGGGTTCGACCCCCGGCCGGGTCAAACTAGGAAACGAACTTTTCTAGTTTGTTCCGGGTCTTGGATGTTATCTCTGTATTTATTGTTTTAAATCTATCGTCGAGTTAGCACCTATAACACAAGTCATTTAGTTGTACTTAGTATAGGGCTAACGAGATCTGTGTAATATGTCCATGAATATTTATTATTATTTATTATTATTATTATATATCGTCCCCGTAGAGCGGAAACTCACCAAGTCGACTTAAGGAGAAAATGAGCGTTTAGTAGCATTAGGATCGCATTTTTTTCTCTACATTTCTGTCTAACCAGTTTTTTCAAAGGAGCCATAGTTCCAAATTTAAAAACTTCAAAAACTAACTAATTGCAATGTTTTACAGCCACATTGAAAGGAACAATTAATTTAATGTACTTAATTATTTTATACCTACCAAAAGTTCAGTCTCGTCGTCACCTAAGCCACTTTAGTTAGTTTTGGCATAGACCAAAAATACCTTTTTGGTCTAGCTAAAGGTTTTAGCTAAAACTTATAACATCATATTTAGAAGGGAGAGTTCAAAGAGCTGTAATAAATATACAAAACTAAATCTTCAGGGTCAGAGGTGGCCACAGGATCGATATTGGAGCCGTTCCTCTTCCTCGTATATGTAAATGATTTGCCGTTCATGGTTCAAAATGTGTCAGAGATAGTGTTATTTGCAGATGACACATTACTTATGTTTAAAATTAAGAGACAAAAGAATGACTTCGACAATACAAATAATGCTCTCTCTCGGCTGCTAAATTGGTTTACTTCTAATAAATTACTATTAAATTCAAAAAAGATAAAATGTATAAAGTTCACACTTCCAAATGTCAAAACGGTTGATAGCAATTTTATATTGGGGAATGACAAATTAGAACTTGTGAATGAAACTGTATTTTTAGGTATCACAATGGATCAAAGCTTCAATGTGGTCCACATAGAAAAAAACTGCAAATAGGCTTAGTTCAGCAGCATAATTATGCAGTTAAAAGATTTAGGGAACTTACTGACGTCGCAAGGTTTGTTTATTTTAATAACTTCCATAGTGTTATGTCCTATGGCATACTTCTGTGGGGACGGGCAGCAGACATTAAGACCATCTTTGTCTTGCAGAAGAGAGCGATCAGATTCATTTATAAGCTAGGCAGTAGAGATTCGTAAAGAGATTTCTTTAAAGAAACTAACATTCTGACAGTTGCCAGTCAGTACGTTAACGTATGTCAACGTAACGAGTACGTCAGGAAAAATACCAGTAACTTTAAAACTTTAAGTAGCCAATACAATGTAAAACTACTTAGAAATAAACATAAACTTTTGTTTCCTCTATTTAGGCTCGTAAAGGTTAATACGTCCTTCATGGGGCATTGTATACACTTCTATAATAAAATCCCTGAAGATGTATTAAGCTTACCTGAAACGCGGTTCAAAAAATGTTAAACAAACTTTGTGCCAAAAGGGCTTCTATAACATAAACGATTATTTAGATGACAATGATGTCTGGAATTAAAGATAATGTATGATATGTTATGTATTATGTATTATGATATGTTATGTATCATGTATTATGTTTTATAATAAATATTTAAACTTTGTTAATTAAGAACTTTGTTCATTTTTTCTTCAAAATGATCTAGATTTTGAAATGGACACCCAGTTTGAATTGTAACGTTCATTAATCCGCAGTTTCTGCGCTACTTTGAATAAAACCTTTTCATTTCATTTTGCTTCTCTTCCTACTGTTAAATTCACCAACAAGTGAATCAAGTTGATAGACTGGCTGAGCCCGATGTTAATGAACACGATGAAGAAGACATTTAGCTATTGTTCTTTGTTATGGTCATTTATGAAACTTTTTGTACGTTTTCCTTTTTGAATAGTTTTGAAAGTTTTTTGTAGTGTTTTCTTCTTTGGTTCGCAAAAAAACAAATTTAGTTAGTTATGTCCGAGACTGTTATGCATTTCCAGAGACTAGTTGTAAATTCACTAAAACGAGTTACTTCTGCTTATAATAGTCAAATCTGGGTAGAAATTAACTAACTTTAGGTAGAAAATCACTAACTCGGGATAAAGATCAAAATATTAAAGGGAAAAACTGTTTATCCATCATAACTTTTAAATTGATGTAAATTTATACCTGTAAGTCAAATCAAACAATGCTCTGTTGTAGTAAAAATGCATTAAGACAATAACATTCAAAATATCTCCTGTATAACAGACGCTAGATTTTTTTTTCGTTTTCAAAACTTTGAACGTCGATTTCTCGAAACGGTGTTTTTCGAGTTGGTGAGTTTCCGCCCTACGGGGACGATATATACCTACAGATAAATTGAAAAATGAGGCCTGTACTAGATTTTTGTACCCAAGTTCTAAAAAGAGCTATTCTATTACCTACATCTATTAAGATTTGGAGATATGATAGATAGATAGAGAAAGAGATATGGAAATATGTTTTTTTTTCATTGGTGGCGCTAGTTAGCACCGTGTAGCGCCTTAAATAAACCCGATACAGCGCCTCCCGCTTTTTGAAAAAAATTATATATAAATAAATGAATGAATGAATTGAAAAATTATATATAAATAAATGAATGAATTAATTAATTAATTGAAAAATCTTTATTGCACTAAAAAGAAATTTGCACAAAGGCAAGCTTAATACTTGATAGTATTTTTGTCCAGCTAACCCACGTTGATGCTATAGGAGTGATTTATTATATACATAATTGCAACCCTGTATTTCCCCACTGTTAGGACACGGGTCTATTCCTGCATTGCAGGAAGGTTAGGCCATACTCCACCACGGGGGCCCAGTTCGGGTTGGTGGAGGTTTGTAAGATTACTGTCAGAAGTTATCAAACCGCCCATAAGGCCTCTGATATGGTTCAACGACTGCCATTACATGACAGACGGCACCCACGGCTTAGCAGCACGTTAAGCCGTGCCGATTTATTAGATAAACTAGATTAACTACTTACCACTCATGGTCTTTTCACTTGTAGCCTCCTCAAGGTTTTTCCTAAAAAGATGTAGTTGTACTGGTAGAATAAAGTAGGTTTCTCAGTTGGTGTCCACGCTAGATTTTGATCTCAAGTACATTAGGGCATATAGTTACACCATAAATTTTCTTACAAATGAGGCATCTTACAAAGTCGCTGTGACGTCCCAAGGACGGCGTATTGCCTTTGCAGACGAATAAAGGTCTCAACACATTACAGCGTGCCGGTGTCTACGTGCCGGCGACGTGCCGGCAACTATGCAAACCAAATCAAACCTTACAGTCGTAAGTTTGTCTAGCGGTATAAAGTCTGATTAATTATAGACAAAAAGATAAAGATAAAAGATCAAAATGAAATATTGCCTCATCAAAAAACAACTTTAACAAAGTAAGACTTAAACCTAGGTTGTTATATTACAAAATAAGGCAAAAGGTAGTGGCTCAGCTGGTGCTGACCCGAGTGAGGCCCGGACAGAGCTGGTTTTCAGCCACTGCCCTCTCCCTAAGATGTCGTACAGGAGTAATATTAATAAGGATATAACAATTAAGTAACCACTAATAGAACATCGATTAAAAACGAAAACAACAAAAAAAACACATAAAATATGAGATCAAAATAAAAAAAAAACATTCTTCTTCTTAATTAACAGGAAGTTATTAAACATTTTTAATTGAAAAAAATATTTATATAAAAAAGTATGAACGTGAAAGACACTTATGAGAATGATTACTCTGCCGGACTAATATTAAAGTAGCCAAGGTAATATTTTTAGAATCTAAGACCTAAGAGTAATAACCCAAGACTCATCCGCCACGAGACAGGCATCGCCTTGTGTGGGGATCTGTACACCTATATGATGTAATATTTTATACGGCAATAAACGTTTTTATCTTTTTACTTTAAACGATTTCCGCTAAAAATGGCTGTTTTTGGCAAAACTGCTTTAAAGTCCTAGATTATTCGACCTAAGCTTTTGTCAATAGATGCCAAAAAGAGCTACTATACTTATGATTCTCACTTTTTTCAAAGAAAAGAAGATATAAAAGAAGATAAAAACTTAACTCAAAATAAATTTATTTTGAAAGGTTTAAACTATAGTTACAATTAATAAACTATATAACTATGTACAATAAGGTGTTCCGTATCTCTCGCCACGACCCCGTCCCGTCGCAGTGTGGTAAGACCTTAAGTGATAACATTGATTTGAACAAATGACCCGTCGGTCAATGACCAAGGTTGGTAATCAGAACAAATTGGCCACCGTCATTCTATGAAGCTTTCTTTATTACTAAACTAGCTATCGCCCGCAACTTCGTTTGCTCGAATTGGAAAAAGAAAGCAAGGAAAGAGATGAAAGACTTATTATCGCCTTAAGATTTCGGGGTAATATTTTTTTTATTTCAAAATCTTTATTAAATGTCCCGTCTGTCAAGTATGTAGTTCACTGTCATGTAACGTATTATTCTTGAAATAAAGCAACGAGTTCTATTATTAAAAAGTTATTTACTTAATTAATTACATAGTTAATTACTTCGTACCACCTAATAGTCGATTCTTTTTTTTTATATTTTTCTCCCCGTAAGAACTATCCTCGTACTTCAGAATATTCTTTGAAGTACGAGGAAATAGCGAAATCGGTTCAGATGCTCTCGAGATTTGCGCTTACCAATACATTCAGCGATTATTTTTTATAATTATAGATAGAATCGATGCTACACGAGTATAATAAGGTAATAGATGCCATGCCTATGCCATTTTAAACCTTACTGCGCCTTATATACAGACAATCAAATCATTTTATTCAAAATTACTCAGGAAATGCGACTCATTGAGCGTCACAAGTAAAACTAGGTGTCCTGTCCAAAATCAAGATAATCTAGGAGAAAAAAAAAAAACAAAATAACTATAAACTTAGTCTTTTCAGTCTTTTGATACTTAATTAACAGAGTTTACATATTATTCTAACACCTGGTACGAAAGCATTGAACTGTCATTAATTTCAGACATCTTGGTGATTTCAATAATCTGTAAGACAATACAAAAATAATTAAAAAAAATAAAAATAAATATTCATGGACTTATTACACAGATCTCGTTAGCCCCATACTAAGTACAAATAAATGACTTGTGTTATAGGTGCTAACTCGACGATAGATTTAATACAATAAATACATAGATAACATCCAGATAACATACAGTAGCCTTTTTGGCGCCAAGTTTGATTTACACAGTTTTTGAACCGCGTTTCTGGCAAGCTTATCATATCTTATTGTAGAAAAGTATACAATGCCCTACAGAGGTTGTATTAACCTCTACCAGCCAAAACCTTGGGAACGAGGGTGTATGTTTATTTCTAGAATTCACATTGTGTTGGCTGCCTACAGTTTCAAATGTAGTTATTTTATTTTTCCCAATGTACATAATATTCTCATAGATACATTGAATAGCAACTGTCAGAAATTTTTGATCAACTTTGAAGGAATCTCATAAAGGATCTTATGTTCGACAGAACTCAAAGTTCTGTGGCATGTATGCCAACTTACTATCACAGTAGGATGTTATTGGGCATTCTGGACCAGCTTCCATTCGTTTGAGCTCACGACGCACCGCGCCGGTTGGCGCGGCTTGTCGTTCACTCAAACTCATTACATCTGTTCCAGAATACCCAATAATATTGATTGATTCTGAATTTTACTTGCGGCAGGAAATGAAATGATGTTAGTAACACAGATAAATACTGAAGTTTAATCGTGATGATCGCATTTCAGTAATGAGGACATCACTGGTAACATATTTCTCCAAAAATGAAATTTGTTAAACAACCTACATCACTAAATCTTGAGAATATTGATGTAGGATCTGAAAAAAATACATATCGTCACGGAAAGCTTTTACCAAACACCATCCGTTGTATAGTTTGCGGACCGTCTAACTGCGGAAAAACAAACTTAGTCCTTGGGTTACTTTTACATCCTAATGGTTTACATTTCCGTAACGTGTACGTTTATTCGAAAACGTTGTATCAACCAAAATACATATTTTTAGAGAAGGTAATGAATCTCGTTCCAGGAATACGTTATTATAAATATCGCGATAACAAAGAAGTCTTAAATCCAAGCTTAGCGTCTCAAAATTCTGTCATTATTTTCGACGATGTTGCCTGTGAAAATCAAAATAACATTCGTGATTACTTTGCCATGGGTAGACATAAAAATATAGACTGTTTTTATTTGAACCAAACTTATAGCAAAGTCCCAAAACAACTGGTTCGCGACAATGCAAATCTACTCATCATATTCAAACAGGATGATATTAACTTACGTCATATTTATGATGAACATGTGAACACTGATATGCCTTGGCATCAATTTCGCGAACTTTGTTCACAAGTTTGGAAAGATACATTTAGCTATTTAGTGATTAATAAAGACTGTCAAAGAAATAACGGATGCTACAGAATGAAATTCGACACCTTTATTACTTTCGACGAGTGAGATACATAAATGCCGTTTTTTTTAAATCAGAAGCCACTTTCTTATCTTCTTTATATGCGAGTAGTTGTAAAATAAGAAAAAATGTGTGATGAAAAATCAATTAAACAACAAATAATTAAGTCTGCTGAGGCTGTTAAAAAGAAGGTTCAAAACATGAAAAATACTAAAATGGATTCTGAGTTGGCATTAGAAACTATGTTCAAACCAGTAACAGATCCACTTAAACAGCTAACGAGAACCCCGTATCAAGAACAGTTAAGTAATGAAGATGTTGATTCGCTTGAACATTTAGCACGACAGTCTACACCTACGAAGAAACGAAAATTTTCTGAAATTAGCTCTTCAAGGGAATCACTCCAAGAGGTATCGAATGCTAGTAACAGCGATGATAACATAAGTGACTCTGAACTGAATCAAAGTCTTAGAAATAACATGAGTGACATATTTTTTGAAACAAATTCGGATGGTGCTTCAACACCAAATGCAAAGTCTTTATCGTCATGGTCTTTATCATCAGAAGTATTCAAAGATGTACCTTATGGAATTAGATTGGAAAATGGAAAACCTATGATAGGATCAGCACCGCTCTCCATAACTAATGATGCATTTGAAATAGCAGGTCATTCGTATGTCAAAACTAATGGACTCAGTGAATTACTTTACAAAAAAAATCCTGATCTAAACATTATCACTGAAGATGATAAAAGGAATTATAAATTTATACTAATAAGCACAAACGCTCATCGACGTAAATATGATCCCAATCAACCAATCAATAGCAACAGAGGATTTAAGTATTTACAAATTGTAAAACCCTTATTATGTTCCGCCAATGTTTCCAAAGGAAAGGGTTTATCATTGCTTAAAAAAGTTGATAACAAAGTAGATTACATTTTTTGGAATGATCCAAACGAATTAGTTGAAACATTGAAATTATTAATAGCTTCGAAAGATGCCGGTAATACTGGCTTAGATGATGAAATTGTATCAGTTTTAACAGAACTGAAAAAACGTGGTGTGATATAAAATGAATAAATACTTATGTAATCTATATTTTATTTTATTTCTACTCTAACCTTCACACTATTTACAAGATGAATATAGATAAATTTGGACATCATGTTCATAAAAGACTGCGTGTGTCAGATCCATTAAATTTGGTTCCTATAAACACAGGGCTAAGTAAAAATGAGTCAGGAGTTTACGACTTAAAACAATGTATATTGAGAGGATTACCGTTAGCTGTAGCAGCAGATGAAGCTGTTAGCAAGGAGTATGTAGAAAAAAACAATAAATTATATTGTAAAAAACAAGATTTCATTAATGAACTTAAAAGTATAAAAACTCAAATACAACTGCTACAGAAACAGTTAGATGAGAAGTGTTCAAAGGTAGAAGCGAGTAATATTATTAAAGATCATATAGTAGCACTCAGAGACTCATCGAAACCAGCATGAGCAAACAATCTGTTGTAAATGAAATCCATAAAGCAGCTAGAAGAAATTTCCCACGTCGTTCTGTTATTTTAAAAGGGATTGATGATTTATGGCAAGCCGATTTGATTGATATGCAAAACTATCAGAAGGTTAACAAAGGATTCAAATTTATTTTAGTAGTCATCGATGCTTTTTCTAAATACGCATGGATCGCTCCATTAAAGAATAAAACAAAAACTGAGGTGTCTCTAGCGTTTGATAAGGTTTTACAAGAAGGCCGATCACCTGCTAATTTACAAACCGACAAGGGTACCGAATTTCACAATGACGTTTTTCAGAAGCTTACGAACCGATGGAAAATAAATCATTATTCAACTTATTCAACAAAAAAAGCGTCTATAGTAGAAAGATTAATAAGAACTTTGAAGAGCAAGTTGTTTAAACATTTTAGCTTGTTTGGAAATTATAAGTGGATTGGAGAACCTTTATGTGATATAGTTAAGAGCTATAATAATACTATGCATCGCACTACAAAACATATGCCGTCTGAAATAAACAAGTTAAATGAATCACTCGTTGCATGTAATATAAACAAATCACAACCTTCCTTACCTGCAAAGAAAATTAAATTTCGTGTTGGAGACTTTGTCCGTATCAGCAAGCACAAAGGAGATTTTCAAAAAGGATATACACCAAACTGGTCTACCGAATTATTCACTGTTGTAAAAGTAATAAAATCTATACCCACAACATATTACATACGAGATCAACATTGTATACCAATAAAAGGTTGTTTTTACGAACACGAACTGCAAAAAACTAGCTGTCCCAATATTTATTTAGTTGAGAAGGTAATTAAAAAAAAGGGAAACAAATATCTTGTTAAATGGCTCGGCTTAGGTCAAGAGGAAAATAGTTGGATTAATAAAAGTGCTATAATAAAGCATTGAAGTATATTACTACAGATTAGTTAACTTATTTTTCATTACATCGTTAGTTATGAAAGGGAAAGGACTTCTCAATACTTTAATCAATAATTTACCAATAGAGTTACACTTACCAGGCTACAACTACTGCGGTCCAGGTACTCGATTACAAGAACGTTTGCAAAGAGGCGATAAAGGCATAAACCCTTTGGACAGCGCTTGTATGCTGCACGACATAGCTTATTCAAAGTATTCAAGTTTAGAAGATCGGCATAAGGCTGACTTAGAGCTAAGAAAGATGGCAAAGCAACGATTAAAATCAGAAGATGCTAGCAGAGGTGAAAAAGTTGCATCATGGTTGGTGAATAAAGTAATGAAAGCAAAAATTAAATCGGGTGCTGGAATTAAATCATTCAAAACTTCTATGGCTAAATTAAAATCGCATCTGAAAAAAAAGAAACCTAAAAATATTCAAGATGCTATTCAGTTTGCATACTTAGCAGCAAAAAAAATATTTCATAAGAAAAATAATATGAAGCTGCCAAGAATTATTCCCATCCCTAAAACTGGAGGAATACTTCCACTCATTCCTATTTTTGCTGGTCTATCAGCATTGGGTTCTTTAGCTGGAGGTATTGGTGGAATAGCAAAAGCAGTTAATGATTACAAGTCAGCCCAAAAAAATCTTTCTGAATCCGTGCGTCACAATAAAATGATGGAATCGATCTCCTTAGGCAAAGGTTTATACATCAAACCATACAAGACAGGTAAGGGATTGTGCGTACATTCTTCAAAAAACTAGTTAAAAGGTTACCCAGACGAGCACTGAGTAATATAGATTTAATATATTATACTCGGGACATCCCATACTTTCGAGGTGTCTATATGAGAGACACTTTACCAAGCAAATCAAATAACATCGAGTGCGCTATCCTGAATCTAGATAATTCAATAAATCCGGGAACTCACTGGGTAGCCTACATTAAGATAAATAATTACAGCGTGTACTTTGATAGTTATGGTTTAAAACCACCTGTAGAATTAATCAAGTACTTAACAAAAAACACTAACGTTTATTATAGTTATATGAACTATCAACAAAACAACACCTATAATTGCGGTCATTTATGCATAAAATTTTTAAAAACATTCTGGTTGAAACATTTATATTAAGAAATCATAAACTATTCTCACCATTATTACGATGTCATTCACGCTATCAATAACCGGTTGTAAACCAGCTTTGTCAACATTTTATTCGCCGGCTCTGCAGCTTGATGGTGAATATGAATGTGGGCTGATCTTTTTTTCGACGTTTAATTCGATTCCTAACATAGAATGCTACAACAACAAATTTCATTATGGCGACAACGAAATGATTGAAATACCCGAAGGATCATACGAGCTATTAGATATAAATGACTTTTTAAAAACAAATTTAGTAGACTGTACGTTTAATTTGATATGTAACAATAACACTTTGAGCACAAAAATAATTTGTTCAAAAGATATTCATTTTGAGAAATCCGGTTCAATCGGAAGGATATTGGGTTTTGGAAATCAGACTCTTAAAGCTAATATATTACATGAGTCTCTCTTCCCTGTAAACATTCTACCAACAACCATCGTTCGAATAGAATGTGATATCGTGAGCGGATCGTACATAAATGGGAAGCCTAGCCATATAATTTACGAATTTGCACCTAATGTACCGCCAGGGTACAGGATTATAGAAATCCCAAAAAATTTGATATATTTCCCAGTAAATCAAAATACAGTTAGCGAGATTAATATAAGGATTTTGGATGCAAATAACAACCTTATAAATCTACGACAAGAAGAACTACAGTTATATTTACACCTAAGACGAAAATGATAGATTTCATAAATAAAACATTGGTACCCGAAACCAAAGATCTCAGTACAACACATCCACCGCAACAGAAACCACCTGCTAAAAAGAAAAAACTGACTAAGGAAAATAAACAATTTCTCAGATACTTAAAAGTCATAAAATGAATATCTTAAATATCTTGGATTCTTTCGCCTACGACAACAGCATTGAAAGCTACCAAATCCATTCGTATAAGCCCTACATTAATAGTTTTAACAAAAACGATGAAATACGCATTCCCATCAATCAACAAGACTTATACGTCTTACCGTCACAGAGTACACTATACATCGAAGGTTCTATCACAGTGCACCGTCCAAATGGCGATAAAAAAGAGAGAGTGAGTAATATTGAGTTGGTGAATAATGCAGCGCTTTTTCTTTTCCAAGACATTCGATATGAACTAAATGGCGTAGAAATTGATAGGATAAAAAATGCTGGGATCACAACTACTATTAAATCATTGCTCTCGATGAATGAAAATGAATCAAAAATGTCACGGCTATGGGGGTGGGACATTGATGGAATAAAAAATACTACTGGTAATTTTTCCGCCTGTATCCCATTGAATAAAGTTTTAGGTTTCGCTGAAGATTATAATAAAATAATAATGAACTGTAAACATGAGCTGGTTCTTTTGCGTAGTAATACAAACCTTAATTCTATTAAATTAACCACTAATGAAGTGTTAGATGACATAACCATTAACAAAATTGTATGGAGAGTACCGCATATAAAAGTATCTGATCGTGAAAGAGTTAACTTGCTGAGATGTTTGGAGAAAGATAGACCTATCAGTTTAGCATTTAGGAATTGGGATCTCTATGAATACCCTCTTTTACCACAGACTACAAAACATACTTGGTCTATAAAAACCACATCTCAATTAGAGAAACCACGTTATGTGATTATTGGTTTACAAACTAATCGGAAAAGTTTAGGTATGAAAGACATGTCTCACTTTGATCATTGTTATGTACGTGATGTCAAGGTTTTTTTAAATTCAACTTACTTTCCATATGAAAGTCTCAATATTAAGTTTACTGAAGAAAGGTATATGATATTATATGAGCAGTACGCTAGATTCCAACAGTCTTACTATGGACGTCGGTGTGAGCCGTTGTTAAATCTGAAGGATTTCAAAGATAAAGCACCATTATTTGTAATAGATTGCTGCAGGCAAAATGAGACCCTGAAGACAGGTCCCATTGATGTTAGAGTAGAAATAGAGAGTGATTTAGAAATACCAGATCAAACTTCTGCTTACTGCCTCATACTAAACGATTGTGTAATCGAATATAAACCACTTTCTAACATCGTTAAAAAAATAACATGAATTCTGAACATATTTTTGTAGATTTACAAGGATTTAGAGATTATAAAAATAATTTTATTATTAAAGAGTTTGCTCTCGCTACTAAAGAATTTACTATGGTCTACTTAGTAAAACCTCCTTATCCATTTTCTACTTTATCAGATAGCGAAAAAAAGCAAGTTGTTTGGTTGGAAAAGAATAGAGGAATTTATTGGCGTGAAGGTTTTATTGACTACCGCGAATTTCATAGGTTAATTTATAGTTTATTGAGGAATAAGAAAATTTTTGTAAAAGGTTTAGAAAAAATCATGTGGGTAAATAAACTTTGTGGTGATTGTTGTGTTATTAATATCGAGGAAAATCAATGTCCTAATATAAAATACCTGCATGATAAATATAGTGTATGCAATTTTACGTGTTTTTCTCACCACAAACAATGTGCGTTGAAAAATGTACTATGTGTCAAGAAATGGTTTTATGAAAATAATGTTATAGAATTTATTTAGAATAAGCAAGTATTTATGTAACTTTTTTATTGAAAGTAAGAAATAAATGTAAATGTATTTAAAAAAGAAAACATGTTTTATTTAATTAATTTTTAATTTAAAACGAAATTAATAACTATTGCACATATTTTTAGAAATGTTCTTAACTACGTTTTCCACCATGTCCATTATTTCGTCTACAGGATCTATCACAACATATTGGGCACTTAACACCGCACTTTCACTGTTTGTGTCCTTACACTCATTTAAGTCGAATACTTCTATTTTTATCAACCGATTTCCTCTTCTTGCCGCCTTGCTAACCACATATGATGTAGACGTGGAGTCCTTTGCAACCCGTTTCCTTGAAGTCTTACTTTTCCGCTTCCCCACGTCTGATGGAGCCGGGTTTCGTATTTCTTCGACATCACTATCGAACCCACTCAAAATATTTTGCGCGTAGTAGTAAGGGTCAGTCGGATCAGTCTCGCCTAAAATCTAAAAAAACTCGCCTCACTATTATCATACAGTGAATAAACTTGTTTAATAAATTTCTGTAATACGTCCCAGTGCGGTGTGTCCGTATCAGTCTGCAATTTTATTACCATCAACGCTTTTTTCCACCTCTCTTGAACGTTGGTACTTGCAGCATCGGTAGTGTTGTAGACCTTCAATTCTATATAGAATTCTCCTTCCGTCGTTGCTGTCCGACGAACGTGACCATTGGCGACCCGCGTCACTAGACTCGACCCCAGTTGGTGCTGCTCGGGAGTCGCTTTAGCAACCTTCTCTGCGTCTCGCAAAATCCCGAAAAGATCTCCCACCGTCTTTTTCTTTAAGGTGCTTGCAGACCTGTAAAAGTGAACAATATATTTTAAAACATAAGTACCTTCATAAACTTATACCTATATTCCGATTGGGTAGGCTATCTATAGGAGATACACATACATTGAACGAGTATGAAGTGGATGATAGTTTAATATGAAGGGTACATATCTACTTTTGATCTATCCCATATATGTCATTCTTAATAAGCAAATATCCCAAGTGATTCTTAATAAGCATATCTTACATGGAAAACAAAAATACTACGCGAAGCGGGTATCGAACCCACGACTAGTAAGATGCAAAGTAAACAGTCGACAGCATGTTAACCTTTACGAGTACATGCCTGCAATGTAATCAACGATTCAATGACTCAGCGGTGTGCTAGAGTCAAATGACGCGACAACGTAACAACGAATAATATAACGAGACTAATTCTATTCCAGTAAACTTTTCCCTGGATGTAAACATTTACCGTAACGATCAATGTTAAGCCGGGTCCGCTGCGCCATGTTACGCGTGTTACAAAAAATGTAACACGTTATTAAAACAAAAATGGGGAGTGGTATTAACACTTTACGTGTTACGTAACGTAACGTTATATAACAAGTACCTAACGTGTTATACCATGTCCCACTTTTATTATATTTAAGTGTTACGTTTTTTGTAACACGCGTAACATGGTGCAGCGGCCCGGCTTTAGGCTATAGAAAATAAGGTTTAAGGGTCAAACCTATGGTTTGAATTATTAAGACGAATAAACAACTTTTAGTTATGAAACAAACAAATAAACAGTTGTTATCTCTTTCAATGTTCCAAGATTTTCATCAACAGCTTGATTACATCGAGGGAATCGTCATTTGAAACGATGTGTAAAGTGTACAATCATTTATAATAAACTATAGATGTATTGTATTCTTACCTAACTGTCTCCTCAACGTAGCTCGATGCTTTGCGTTTGGAGCTGGTTGGAGTCTTTTGCTTCTTACTCGACTGCACAGCAATAGGTACACCAGAGAATTCAAACTCGGAGTCAGACCTGAAATAATAATAACATAGTTTTATACCAGTCTTATACATTTAACCTAAACGATTTATACACCGTATTGTAATTACTATACTAGATAAATGTAGTGACTGGAACATATTTTTTAGACATAGTTCGGGACATAGTTTTCATATAGGGACTAATACGGTTTAGTCAGTGGAACACGTAAAAAAAAAAAAATTAGGATGTAAATAAATATACTTACTAACATTTTGATACCGATGGAGTGACTGGTAGCGAGGAAGTCGTAGATAATTACACCACACGGAGACTGTACTGAACAGCGTTATCACGTTATCGGAAGTGATGAGAATTTTAGATAAATCAGGGTGTTATAGGTTTATATCCTAAATGTGTATGTTGTTTTTTTATTACAAGTACTGTAATGAAGTAAATGCGAAAATCGCCTTTATTTATAGGTGTATGAATATAGGTGATTGTTGATAAAAGTAATACATATTACTTTTTAGTATCGAACACCCAAAATTTTTGCTTTGCCTTCAAAAGTAGGTACTTAACCAAATCATCTTGACCGGTAGCAAGGTCAAGCCTATATGTTATTCTCATAATGTCAGCACTATTTAATAGCTCAAGTTAATGTGGCTGGTTGCCATTGCAACATAATGTGACCAATATATCGATTATTGTAGGTAAGATGTTTCGCAATCAGAAGCTTGCAACGGATCCAATAACGTTAACGTAGCAAATTCGTAGGTTTCATACCTAGGTAGGAGTAAATAGTCCTAGATACACATGTTGCAATTTACTTTAGATTTTCTTGATCTTAATCAGATAATGTTCGAATTGGGTGAATATTTCACTATAGCAGAAGAAAATAAACTGTTATTTCCAGTTACCAGAAATCGGATGATGAGCTAAATAGGAAATTATAATTAATTCCTCTAGCTTATCCATAGAAAACATCGTATGATATCGATGAAATTACTATATAAATGTATTTCAGGATAAATAATACTTATCTAGGTATTCTTTATAAAACATTTGGTAGACTCCACAATATTATGTGAAAGTCAAACATTAGGTATTAATGATACCTACAGCTAAATATTTTGATGCAACGAGTTTTTTCCGTGTGGATCTTAGACTAGAGTATAGCTAGTATAGTCAACCTTTGGTTATCTCTTATGTAGGTGATACATTAAAATATTATGACCCCTCTAAATTCTTTATTTATGGGTTATGTAAAATTTACTGTATTTATTTTACTGTATGTTACAGATAAATTTAGATAGAAAATGAACGAGAACTGATGTTAGAAAACTGTTGAAAAAATATAAAACTATCTGCATAGGTTCAGTTACGTATAATGGGATGAGAATAATATCTTCAAGTTTCAATTAAAAAAAGACAAAATGCTGTCGGTCGTATTTACAAAATCATGATTTCTTAAAATACTTTAACATCAAGTCTTAAAAAAATAATAACATGGAAAATGCTTTATTACCGGAATACCTTTAAGGAATGTTCAAAGGAACCAACTTTTATAAATAAAACTGTACTTTTTGACAACATATTTTTTCTTACACCGTGTATACTTCGTATCAAATTTATAACTCCTGCGTCAACAGCTAAAGGTTGACAATCCCTGCCAGCCACCTATCATATTCGCATTCGCGTTAACTAAAGTGACACGTTAGTAGGAAATAGATTTCCATTAATGAAAGTATACTTTTATGTGTCAGTGATATTATCATTAATTCACGATTTTACTTAAGTATACCCAAGGATTCAAGTAACTGTAGAAGTACATTTTTCCTACTGTGCAATGTTTTGTGTTTTCCGTAGTGAACGATAAACAGGAGACTTCAATCTGATCACTAACATTTTTGTGGGAAAAGTAAGGTATTCTTTGTGCCGACCATAAAATATGCCTAAAATACAAGTATTTCCTGGTTCTGCCAATCACCCAGTATTTGTGTCACATGAAAAGGATCACAAAATTTTGTTGTGTTGGAATCACCTTTTTTACAATGGGAGACGTCAATCTGACCATAAAATACAGTTAAGACGAAAATGTTTTGTGTCACTGTTGCGCAAGAAGGTTCATCACATGAAGTCAATCTGATCACAAAGTAATTTGTGGTGCTGAATCTTTCTAACAGTGGGAGCCGTCAATCTGACCACAAAATATGATTAAGTTGAAATTGTACTTTTATGTTATTGTATGAAGGGCCATCACGGGAAGTCAATCTGATAACAAAATTTGTGGTGTTGTACCTTGTTCATGTGGGAGACGTCAATCTGACTACAAAACAAACTGGGTTGAAAAAGCAAAGTTTTGTGTCACTGTTATGAAAAGTAGACACCAGTGGTGTTAAACTCATTCAGTGGGAGAAGCCAATCTGGTCACAAAACTATGACTGGGTAAATACAAGTATCACTTGGAATATTTCATGTCATTGTCTTAATGAGGAAACCTAACCGATACCGCAAATAATGTGTGCTGTTTTATCTAGTATATTACGAAACTGCACAAAACATAGCTAGTGGGTAAATACAATTCAGTTGAGCTTGGGGATCCTTTATTTAATTCAACTCAGTGACTATGCGGACCTATCTCCACCAAGATGATGGTGAGTTGCATTCACTCAAGCTTCCTAGTGTCATTCGTTTTCATTGATGGAATTTATCATAAACTGTGTAGGTTGCTCGTAAAATTATTGAAACTATAAATTAGAATCACTCGATGTTATTGGGTATTCTGGAATAGCTGTAATGAGTTTGAGAGAGCGACAAGCCGCGCCAACCGGCGCGGTGCGTCGTGAGCTCAAACGAATGGAAGCTGGTCCAGAATGCCCAATAACATCCTACTTATCACGTCATAATTATTTTGAGGTATTTGAAGACCTCAGACACTCAGGTTTCCTCACAATGTTTTCCTTCAAAATTATCGAGTGGTATTGTTACTTCTTCTTCAGGCTATATTATGTAGTCCACTGCTGGACATCCCCTAATGATGTCCACTCCCCTAATGAGCGCCATAGCGCCCTGTCTTCAGCTTGCCGCATCCAGCAGCTGCCGGCAGATGCTGGATGCGGCATCTGTATTATTACTATAACTTCACAACTGTACCTAACTTAGAAAACAAAGTCATTGGTACATGCCCCCACTAGAAAGCGAACCAGGGTCACTCGCTTGAAATTGCCAATCCGCGGTGGGCACGTATGGTAACTAAGCCCATATTCTATCTTTGAGAGAACTCCTGTGCCCTGCAGTGAAATGTTTATAGGCTACATAAAAATGATTAATCTAAAAACACAAAAATCATTCAAAAGTGGCCCTGAAGCCAGAAGGTTCTGCAGGAAGACGTTGAAAAAAAAATACATTAATGAATTTTAGACCTAACTGGACAAAATGTCATAAAGCACCTTCAAAACACAGAATGACCGTAAGTTTGACCTAAAAGGTCAACGAAGGCCGATAAAATATTACAAGCACTTTCGAAACTCATCAATACAGAAAAGATCGGGGCGAGAAAGAGTCTTTAATATCCCCATGTTCCGAAGTTGAGTCGGACATAGTTCCCTGGAAGAAGTTTCAAATCTCGCGTTAAAGAACTCTTTTGGCGAATCCGCGGTGGAGGAAGACAGGGTATTCTTCCTTTCCCTTCGTTGTCCTTCCTTTCACTTGCACAGATGGTTTCTCAGTAATGGAATTCTTCTTCGTTATCAACCCCTGTATGTCCCCACTGCTGGGGCACGGGTCTCTTCCTGCCTCGCAAGAAGGTTAGGCCATACTCCACCACGGGGGCCAAGTCCGGGTTGGTGGAGGATTGTAAGACAGTGGCGGGCCTTACTGTCAGAAGTTATCAAGCCGCCCATAAGGCCTCTGACATGGCTTAACGACTGCCATTATATGACAGCCGTCACGAACGGCTTAACGTGCCTTGCGAAGCACGAATGCGCTCGGAAAAATGCCACTAGCGGTAGTGACGGGACGCTTACCCATCCCGTACCTGACCGCGCCTTTTGTTGCTGAACCAAGTGATTGATGGATTCTCCTTCCTCAATGGAATCCTTCTTAGTAAGTTTTTATTTTCTTTCTTGTTGGTGGGTACTGTAGGTACTGCATTAATTATTTCCTATAATGCTTGCTACTCTAACTTACTAGCTGTACTTGTGTGAGGTGTTACCCGCGGTTAATCGATTTTCCGTTGTCGTCAGGCTATACTAGTCCACTGCTGGACATAGCCCTCCCCTAAAGAGCGCCACGTTGGGCTATCATAGGGGGTAATGCCCATAATCCCCACGCTGGGCATGCGGGTTGGGGATCGCAGTTCGGTGTAATTGTATTGTAGGGGGCGCTGCTGCCCACCCCCTGGTTCGTGTCCCTTAGTCGCCTTTTACGACACCCGTGGGAAATAAGGCAATTAAGTTTTACCTAATAGATATTTGTATTAACTGAACTTAAATATACCACACCGTGCAAGGCATATGACATGCAGCTGGAAAGTCGAAAGCGCTCAGGACGGACCGATAAACTATTTCTGGCACTGAAATAATCGTTTTGAATAACGATTCGTAAAGTTACATTTAACTACATTTTACCTAATAAATAATCGGGATTAGACTCATTATGTTTCATTAAAAATTTAACTGCAAGTTGTACAATAAGCTCTCCATATTGTCTGTGAAGCCTAGGAAATAGCTTCAACTTAGCTATTTACAGGAAGAGATTGTCTGTGAAACCTAGGAAATAGCTTCAACTTAGCTATTTACAGGAAGAGATTGTCTGTGAAACCTAGGAAATAGCTTCAACTTAGCTATTTACAGGAAGAGATTGTCTGTGAAACCTAGGAAATAGCTTCAACTTAGCTATTTACAGGAAGAGAAAAGTTCCGTTTCGTTTACCAAGCCGCTGGGTGAAAAATACAAAGTAATAAGAGAAGAATTTCCTCCCCGTCATTTCTCAACCTCCAAGATCTGTGTAAAAAGTGTCTGCAGATTTTTTTGTCAAACTCAAAACACCTATTTAGAGGCTAAAAATTTCACCCATGCCGGGATTCGAACCCGCAACCTCTGGCTATCCGTGCCAGAGGTTGCGGGTTCGAATCCCAGCATGGGTGAAATTTTTAGCCTCTAAATAGGTTTTTAAATTTGTTCCTTAGCACGGGTTAGTGCATTAAAAATAAAAATAGTATAAACTCAAAACAATTTTAATATTTCGTTCATCGATCTACATAAAATGTGTTAAAGACTTCGGGCCAAAGGGGCAACTGTAACTTTAAAAATTACTTAGATAACAACGACGTCTGAAATGAAAGCCGTTTCAAAGTATGATCTGTTAATTAAGGTCCTTCTTTGAAAATATTAAGTTTGTAGTTTTCTTCTCTCCAAAATAAAGTTGCCGGCCTCTGTCTTTCCGGAGACATATAATCCACTCAATTCAAAGGTTGTCTGGAAGAGGTTGCTTTAGCGATAAGACCGCCAATTGCATAACATTACTTAGATTTAAGTCATGGTTGTATTCATTTTTCTGGTTGTTTTCTGGTTTAGGCCGACTGATCTGTTTTCCTTGCCTGTATTTCGGAGTGGTATGCCTTCTGGAATACAGGCGTGAGTTTATATATCGATACCAACCCTTGTATGTCCCCACTGCTGGGCCACGTGTCTCTTCCTGCATCGCAGGCAGATTGGTGGTGGTTGGTGCAAGTCCGGTTTGGTGGAGGATTCTAAAGCCTTACTGTTAGAAGTTATCAAGCCGCCCAGAAGGCCTTTGACATGGCTTAACGACTGCCATTACATGATAGCAGCACCAACGGCTTAACGTGCCTTGCGAAGCACGGAAGCGCTCGGAAGAAATGGCATTAGTTTACCTACCTTTACAAAATCTGTTTACCCTACCTTATCAGCCGCATGCGAGTGCGAGCGAGACACAATACAATAGAAACAGCGGTTCCCGAGCACACGAAGCTATATTAAGCGTCCGTAAATACCCGCCAAAATAGTCTGAATGTTCTTCAATCAGAAAGTTCAATCGGTTGGGAGGGAGCCAAGATGCGCTCAAATAGATATATAGACGAGCAGATATATGGGGAACACTTTATTGTTCACAAAGAGGAGAGAACACAGATATTTCCTAACCTAAGAGTCCGGGCGGCGGCCCTTTCATTAAAAGTGATCTCTTCCAGACACTTTGGATGGACTAGATTTGTTCATTAGATACGGGGGGGGATCAAAAAGTAGTGAGGACGACATACTTTTTAGTAAGAAAAAAAATACTGGCAGGCATAGCTCAGATACATATTTGTCATATTAATAAAGAAAAAAATCTTCGATTCTCTTTTGTTTTTTTTTCTGAATGTCTTTTCACTTAAATTGATCTCTTCCAGACTCTTAGAATGGACTAGATCTATACATTAGATAGATAGATAGAAAACAATTTATCGTAGTTATCTTATTTATTTACTTTATCAGATTTTATTTATTAGTCTATAAAAAAGAAAATAACATAGGTATTTCTTTACGTAAGAGTACGGCCTTATCACTAGAAGTAATCTCTCCAAGACAATTTAGATAGACTCGATCAATACATTAGAGAGGAAGGTAGAGAACACTTTATTTTACATAAGAAAATAAATTCACAGATATCTCTTAACCTATGAGTACAGACTTTTCACTAAAAGTGATATCTTTCCGATATTTTGGATGTACTAGATTAATACAGATCTCTGTATCTAATAGATAGAGATCACTTTGTTGTAAATAAAAAAGAAAACCATACATATATTTCTTATCCTAAGAGTACAAACGGAGGCCTTATCACTAGAAGTAATCTCTCCCAGACACTTTGTATGGACTAAATTAATAATAAATTAGATATAGAACACTTTATTGCAGATAAAATACGAAATTCCACAGATATTTCTTTACCTACTCGTAAGAGTACACTGTCTATGGATGGATATAAGATTTTTTATGTAGTCTCGAACGCGGGACTGTCACCTATCCTGCACCTGACCGCGCCTGTTATCGCTTAACTCGAGTGATTGATTCCAATCACTCGGTTCGACTAGGCCACGAGCGCTTCAATAATAATATTTATCATTATAGTTAGGCCAACGAGGAAGTTAGCATCTTGTTAAGTGACACGGCGAACTTGATCAGTCGGGAACAGCCTTACAATTCGTCGGGTGATAAATGAGGGAGTTAAAGCCTTTGACTGACCACTCAGGAGCCATGCTTTGATCATCCAGTAAATAAAAGCTAAGTATAACTCTGCTACAGTACACTCGACTGGCTCCTTGGTCAAGCGGTTGACACGCTTCACCACCACAGAGGTCGTGGGTTTGACTCCTGCCGGAAGCCGCGGAACTTTATTTGTAAAAATGACCCGTGTTTGTGATGTTTGCGTTTAAGATAAAGTGGAATAAAAGAAAATGGAGTCGGTAGCGAGAGGCCCAGGTTCGATCCTCAGTGCGGGCACCAATGATTTTGTTTTAATTTCAAAATTACCTGCATTCGGGAATTTGTAATATCAATACCACACGCTAAGTGCGAAGGAAAACATCGTGAGGAAACCGGTAAGGTTTGCTCCGACGTGTTGATTTGTCTCTAGGCCGACTAAACTGTCAGGATGGTATAGGGCAAGCCTACTCCATCTTAAAAATACTGAGAACTGTTTTTTTAACCACTTGGGTGCCTGTCACAATTTTGTATTTTTCCTCTCCTCAGGGATTTTCCGATTCCAGTGGTGCCACCTACATGCTGCTTACAGTCTTCATTATTATTCTTAACAATCATAGTGCCTACTTGCTTAATTGTGCTTAATTTGCGCAATATCTCATGTGTGTATGCAGTCTATTTTTAGACCTATTCTGTATAAAGTATTTTTTTATTTCTAATATTGGCTAGTTGCATGTCTAGCTACCAACGTGTCAATTGCTAGCAAATACTCGGGATGTGCTGAAAATCAGCGCTGCGTTGATGTTCGCACACGCAGCATTTAGCTGAGCATATCCTTATTATCGCATAGCGTTATTTAACTAAGTTTTCACTAAAGTAACTAAGTATGTATTTAACTTAGTCTATTTTAAGTTGTGTTTTGTACTTTTTTGCGATAATTAAACCATTTTTCAATTTCAATTTCAAAATTTCAATTTCAATTTCAATTTCAATTTCAAAAAAACACTATCTCAGGCACAGTACCGTCCCAGCGGTACCTTATACGAGACTAATTCGATGCTCCTTTATGACATGAGATGGGTTGTTCTCACAGAACATAAAAATGTTCTGTGGTTGTTCTTATGAGATAATTTATAGAGCGTCCAGTGGCGCCTCACTCTCAATAGATAGGTGCAACTACTCATACTCGTAGCAGCGTGTTATCCAAAATGGTGTCCCAGGTTACTTCATTTATGGGAATACTAACTGTTGCCCGCTACTTCGTCTGCGCAGGATTAGTATTTTTATTAGTATTAGTAGCTTATATTAGTGTGATGGTGATGAACGAATGAATATTAGTGTGGCCTACAAAAGGTTTTGGCAGCGCAATTTCGGCGGCGCACGCGAGAACAGCTCGCAGATGCTCTCATGTAGATGAGATGTCCAGTAAGTAGGATAGTGTTGTATCCTACTTACCGGACACTTATCGCCATATTTTGGACGATTCACACAATATCCTCATAAATTGTAGCCTATGTGTTATTCTGTTGTAAAAGCTATATGATTGTAAAGTTTCATCAAAATCAATCCAGAAGTTTCTGCGTGAAAGAGTGACAAACATCCATCCATCCATACTTCTAAACATTCGCGTTTACAATATTAGTAGGATAGCAGTTTTCGAGTAAAAAGTGATACTTTGCCTTAAGGATCTTGTTTACTAAATTAGAGAAGTAAGGATGAATAGACTATAGCTAAACTCCACTCTGTAAACAGTAATAACCAATTACATAACTCAGATCCTCTGACTTAATCTTTCGCCTCTTAATCTGCTGTAACTCGTTAGGAACTTGGAAATCCACCCTCGTCAGTTTTTGTCTTTGTGTATCTCAAAGACCTATTCAAGCCTCCCCTGCTTAAAGGATTCGGGTTTTCCTTGGACCGTTAAACAGGTGTGTGCTTTTTTCTAGATAGAAACACCGAGATATCTCTGCATCTACGTAATCAGATGATTTATGGAGCATCCAGTGGCATTTTCACTCACACTGTGTGAAGCGCTCGTGGCCTAGGCGAACCGAGTGATTGGAATCAATCACTTGGTTAAGCAACAACAGGCGCGGTCAGGTACGGGATGGGTGAGCGTCCCGTGACTACCGCTAGTGGCATTTTTCCGAGCGCTTCCATGCTTTGCAAGGCACGTTAAGCCGTTGGTGCCGGCTGTCATATAATGGCAGTCGTTAAGCCATGTCAGAGGCCTTATGGGCGGCTTGATAACTACTGACAGTAAGGCCCGCCACTGTCTTACAATCCTCCACCAACCCGGACTTGGCCCCCGTGGTGGAGTATGGCCTATCCTTCCTGCGATGCAGGAAGAGACCCGTGCCCCAGTAGTGGGGACATACAAGGGTTGATAACGTGTGAAGGTACCACTTGGACGCTGATGGTGTAGGCTTGCCCATCACCTATACCATCCTGACTGCTTAGTTAGCTCACGGGAAAGACTAGTCAATACGTGAGGATCCAACAAAGCCGCGGGTTTTCTCACGATGATACCGTGAGGGCCTTACTGGACTTACAGAGTGCTTATAAAAGTGGTGCGGTAAGCGGTGGTAGCTCAGCGGGTAGAAAAGTGGACTCGGAAGCGAAAGACCCAGGTTCGATCCCGAGGGCGGGGTTGTACTTATGACTTGGTTTATTTTTAAAGTTATGTACCTCTGCGAATTTGTAGTACATAAACATTTGAGGTTGCCTGGAAGAAATTGCTATTAGCAATAAGGCCGCCAATTGTATTTGATCTTTTGTGTCTGCCGTTTCTGTAACTATTTTTCCGGTACACAATAAAGAATATTCTTGTCTTATCTTATCGTGAGGGAACCCGCAGCTAATTTGACTACTAATGTAACGGAAAATCGTGATTATTGACATTTAAAACGTGCGACTAGTATCCTCGTTCTATCAGGCTTGCCGTACCTGTTAAAATGAAATCAATAATTTAGGTCAACCTAAAGAATTAAGAATTTTGGTGGAGTATGGCCTAAACTTCCTGCGATGCAGGAAGAGACCCGTGCCCCAGTAGTGGGGATATACAAGGGTTGATAACGAAAGAATTTACATTGCTACCATAAGGTTAGGAAATCTCAGGTGTAACTAATTAACTAACTAAAAATAACTTATTAACTTAGTATAAATAATTAAAACTGTTTTTATACGGATTTATGCTCGTTTATTACATTTTTACAATTTTCCAACGTTTCGGCACTTTTACAGGTGCCGTGGTCTCAGATGACTGAGGTGGTAGGCGTCTTTTTGAAAGCATTAACGGTTAGTTTACTACCCTCGGCAAAAATTACAATTAAAATTACAAGAGGCAGGAGTATACAAGCTTGACTGTGAATGTGGTTCTTCGTACATTGGTCAAACCAAGCGTACCATAGCTGAACGGGTGAAGGAACATATCGCGGACGTGAAACATAAGCGCTCTGGTAGATCTGCAGTCAGCGAACATACACTTAGCGGTACCAACTACTTTATACATTTTGATAAAGTTAAAGTTCTAGCTCGAGAAGACCGTTTCTTCCCTAGAATGATACGCGAGGCAATAGAGATCCGCCGGCATCCAAATTTCGATAGAGATCGTGGTTGGAATATACCGGCAGCATGGGAACCAGTGCTCAAGTGCATGTGACCCCGTTGCTAAAAGTGTGACTGTACAGTTAATTTTATTTTCAAATAAATAATCAATATTTTTAGTTCATGTAAAATTGTAATATTGTAAATTGTAATTGGATTTACTAATTTAATTTTTTAACTTCAATTACCAATAATCAATGTTGTAGACTTTATATAAAAAATAATTGGTTTGCCTATTTTGGAACGTAACTTCATAATTAACTTTTGTAATTTTTGCCGAGGGTAGTAAACAAACCGTTAATGCTTTCAAAAAGACGCCTGTCACCTCAGTCATCCGAGACCACGGCACCTGTAAAAGTGCCGAAACGTTGGAAAATTGTAAAAATGTAATAAACGAGCATAAATCCGTATAAAAACAGTTTTAATTGTGTCTAGTGCTCGTGTTAACCTTAGAAAATACTATAAGTATAAATAAATAAAAATTTTCATTTCGCTTGTTCAATGTCAATGTATAATGTTATTGTTGTCTTCTGGAGAAAAAGGCAGCTAGAAAAAACTCCACTCTGACCATCTTTTTTCATCATCATCAACCCATTATGTCCCCACCGAGGGGCACGGGTCTCTTTCTGAGAATCACCACGGGGGGCCAGATTCAGGTTAGATTTTTTTTTATGTAGCCTCGATTGTGTCCCACTGCTGGGCAAAGGTCTCCCCTTTTGTCTTCCATTCCTCCCTGTTCATGGCCAATTCCTGCCAGTCCGGCAGAAAGGTTGTAAGGTCGTCCCGCCATCTCCGCTTGGGTCGGCCACGTTTGCGATATCCGTCGCGCGGAACACAGTGACGATTTTTGCCCACCTCTGGGCCCATACGGCTTAGATGACCCGCCCAGTTTCACTTCAACTTAGCCGTTGCAGCTCCAACATCGACAATGGTTCTGGAGCGCAGCATTGTATTACGAATCCTGTCAATTCTTTTTGAACCTAGAATACTGCGCTCCATTGCCCGCTGGCAAATCTTAAGTCTCGACTTCTGATATTCGGTCAAAGACCAGGTTTGTGCACCGTAACTTAGGATAGGCAGAATAAGCTTGCAAAACTAGTGGCCGCCCTCAGGCCTCTGACTTACGACTACCATCTATCGACGGCAGCTGGCACCAACTGCTTAACGTGCCTTGCGAAGCACGGAACCGCTCGGGAATATGCCACTAGCATTAGTCATAGACGGTCACCCATCCATGCACTGAACACACCAGAATCTTTACTCAAATCATGTTAAATCTATACGTACATAATAATATGCTGGATTTACTCCTGAGTGCTTAGTGCGAGTTTGACAGATCCAATCGAATAACTTTACTACCGCGTTAATCGAGCATTGACTAGTGAGTATGAGCAAGTTAATCGTTCGAACTTGCAAAACGCTGTCACAGAACAACTCACTCGATGCCATAGAAATATGAGTTTACGTTAACGTGATCGAGTAGTTAAAAAACTCGCACTAAACACTCTGAAATTTTCGCTCAAGTGGTAACCCTAGCTACAAGTAACTTTTACCCGCGCCGGAGTGAGTGTATCTAGAAAGTTAGGAAACTTTCGGAGTTTAATCCTTACCTGAGTGGCTTGCCGATTTTTGGAAGTAACTGCCTACTTTGTGTTAGTTCCGGGTGTTGTTCGGAGTTGAATTGACGGAGTGAGGGATCGATTCTGTCAGTGCATTATAGTACCATGAATGACAGAAACATGATATGGATTACACTATTTTTATTTTTAATGCACTAACCCGTGCTAAGGAACAAATTTAAAAACCTATTTAGAGGCTAAAAAATTCACCCATGCCGGGATTCGAACCCGCAACCTCTGGCTATCCGTACCAGCGCTCTACCAATTGAGCCAATGGGCGACTCACGACATCAGTGAAATTTCGAACCTCTTTACAATATTCTCTGTATTACGTACAGGCAGCGACATCTGACTTAAGCAAATTGCATTACTTACAGCCCCGACTACCTACTTTGCAGTTAGGTTTAACATCGGAACGATATCACTGTAACCACATGAAGAGGTTGCGGGTTCGAATCCCGGCATGGGTGAAATTTTTAGCCTCTAAATAGGTTTTTAAAAATGATATCGATTTTTAAAAGTTACCTATATCTGCGAATTTGTAGTAGCAGTACCACAGCCTAACGGTGAAGGAAAAACCTAGTAAGGAAACCCTTGGCTTAGTTGTCTCCACACCAATTGATTTGTCTTTCCTGTGGGCTAGGCCGACTAACCTGTCAGGATGGTATAGGTGCTCCATAAACCAGGCACTGCAGCGTCCGAGCCTATGGACGCTGTATTAATCATCTCATTACCAATTTTATTATATTCATTTAAAATGTCTCATAGTGCGACCGAGCCAGTGTGCCCCATGCAAGAACAGCTTAGGCAAAAAATTCACCGGAAACTTATAAATTTTCTGACCTCGTTTTATAAATAAACAAATTGGCATGCTACTCAAGCCGCCAGATATTGGATTTTCATCAAGTCTTTATCTCGAAGGACTTAAGGGTCATTTCCGCGACGAAGGGTCAAGCGAAGGTTCCCTTCGCATTCTATTCCTTCGAAAATTCATTCCAGATAAGGGACTTGATATAAACGCCATAATTCCCATAACTGTCTATTGCATTCTGCCGGAATTCCTGCTGACCGTTTCTCTGGATCGCATTTCGTGTTCTAATGCAAGGGCCGAAGGATGATTTTCGTTTGGAAACGAGGTGTAGTGATAGGTAGGTATTGGTCGACCGTTTTCAATCGGATAGGGATATTGTCTGTAAAGGCAACGCGTTTCTTGAAAGGGAACAATTGTTCAATCTATACAGACTTATAAATATAAAGTTATACAAGTATTAGGTGGGGTAGGTAGAGACCAAGATTTAGTATACCGACTAGCCAACCCTCGTGACGTGTTTGGGAGTGAAGTGAAGTGGAGCGGAGCGGAGTGGAGTAGAGTAGAGTAGAGTAGAGTAGAGTGGAGTGGAGTGGAGTGGAGTGGAGTGGAGTGGAGTGGAGTGGAGTGGAGTGGAGTGGAGTGGAGTGGAGTGGAGTGGAGTGGAGTGGAGTGGAGTGGAGTGGAGTGGAGTGGAGTGGAGTGGAGTGGAGTGGAGTGGAGTGGAGTGGAGTGGAGTGGAGTGGAGTGGAGTGGAGTGGAGTGGAGTGGAGTGGAGTGGAGTGGAGTGGAGTGGAGTGGAGTGGAGTGGAGTGGAGTGGAGTGGAGTGGAGTGGAGTGGAGTGGAGTGGAGTGGAGTGGAGTGGAGTGGAGTGGAGTGGAGTGGAGTGGAGTGGAGTGGAGTGGAGTGGAGTGGAGTGGAGTGGAGTGGAGTGGAGTGGAGTGGAGTGGAGTGGAGTGGAGTGGAGTGGAGTGGAGTGGAGTGGAGTGGAGTGGAGTGGAGTGGAGTGGAGTGGAGTGGAGTGGAGTGGAGTGGAGTGGAGTGGAGTGGAGTGGAGTGGAGTGGAGTGGAGTGGAGTGGAGTGGAGTGGAGTGGAGTGGAGTGGAGTGGAGTGGAGTGGAGTGGAGTGGAGTGGAGTGGAGTGGAGTGGAGTGGAGTGGAGTGGAGTGGAGTGGAGTGGAGTGGAGTGGAGTGGAGTGGAGTGGAGTGGAGTGGAGTGGAGTGGAGTGGAGTGGAGTGGAGTGGAGTGGAGTGGAGTGGAGTGGAGTGGAGTGGAGTGGAGTGGAGTGGAGTGGAGTGGAGTGGAGTGGAGTGGAGTGGAGTGGAGTGGAGTGGAGTGGAGTGGAGTGGAGTGGAGTGGAGTGGAGTGGAGTGGAGTGGAGTGGAGTGGAGTGGAGTGGAGTGGAGTGGAGTGGAGTGGAGTGGAGTGGAGTGGAGTGGAGTGGAGTGGAGTGGAGTGGAGTGGAGTGGAGTGGAGTGGAGTGGAGTGGAGTGGAGTGGAGTGGAGTGGAGTGGAGTGGAGTGGAGTGGAGTGGAGTGGAGTGGAGTGGAGTGGAGTGGAGTGGAGTGGAGTGGAGTGGAGTGGAGTGGAGTGGAGTGGAGTGGAGTGGAGTGGAGTGGAGTGGAGTGGAGTGGAGTGGAGTGGAGTGGAGTGGAGTGGAGTGGAGTGGAGTGGAGTGGAGTGGAGTGGAGTGGAGTGGAGTGGAGTGGAGTGGAGTGGAGTGGAGTGGAGTGGAGTGGAGTGGAGTGGAGTGGAGTGGAGTGGAGTGGAGTGGAGTGGAGTGGAGTGGAGTGGAGTGGAGTGGAGTGGAGTGGAGTGGAGTGGAGTGGAGTGGAGTGGAGTGGAGTGGAGTGGAGTGGAGTGGAGTGGAGTGGAGTGGAGTGGAGTGGAGTGGAGTGGAGTGGAGTGGAGTGGAGTGGAGTGGAGTGGAGTGGAGTGGAGTGGAGTGGAGTGGAGTGGAGTGGAGTGGAGTGGAGTGGAGTGGAGTGGAGTGGAGTGGAGTGGAGTGGAGTGGAGTGGAGTGGAGTGGAGTGGAGTGGAGTGGAGTGGAGTGGAGTGGAGTGGAGTGGAGTGGAGTGGAGTGGAGTGGAGTGGAGTGGAGTGGAGTGGAGTGGAGTGGAGTGGAGTGGAGTGGAGTGGATAGGAGCGGATCGGAGGGGAGCGGAGCGGAGCGGAGCGGAGGGGAGCGGGGCGGGGCGGGGCGGGGCGGGGCGGAGCGGAGCGGAGCCGAGCCAGCGGAGCGGAGCGGAGCGGAGCGGAGCGGAGCGGAGCGGAGTGGAGTGGAGTGGAGTGGAGTGGAGTGGAGTGGAGTGGAGTGGAGTGGAGTGGAGTGGAGTGGAGTGGAGTGGAGTGGAGTGGAGTGGAGTGGAGTGGAGTGGAGTGGAGTGGAGTGGAGTGGAGTGGAGTGGAGTGGAGTGGAGTGGAGTGGAGTGGAGTGGAGTGGAGTGGAGTGAAGTGGAGTGGAGTGGAGTGGAGTAAAAGAGCAACATACAGGCGGGGTATTATAAGTCTTGAGGGCTTTACAAATTGCCCTAACTAAATTGCCAAACTAGGTGGTCCTGAATTTTGCCAATTAGTTTTTTTGTACTTAATGTACAGATCAATTTCAGACATTATTAATTTAAGTATAGTGCGTCTCAAATATGCGGGTGTAGTGATTTAAGCGAGTGAGTAAATGAAGAATGAATGAATGAATGTATTAATATATTGCCACAAATAAACATGCATAACCTTAATATTACACTATTTTTATTTTTAATGCACTAACCCGTGCTAAGGAACAAATTTAAAAACCTATTTAGAGGCTAAAAATTTCACCCATGCCGGGATTCGAACCCGCAACCTCTGGCTATCCGTACCAGCGCTCTACCAATTGAGCCAATGGGCGACTCACGGCATCAGTGAAATTTCGAACCTCTTTACAATATTCTCTGTATTACGTACAGGCAGCGACATCTGACTTAAGCAAATTGCATTACTTACAGCCCCGACCACCTACTTTGCAGTTAGGTTTTATTAGTGATATCGTTCCGATGTTAAAACCTAACTGCAAAGTAGGTAGTCGGGGCTGTAAGTAATGCAATTTGCTTAAGTCAGATGTCGCTGCCTGTACGTAATACAGAGAATATTGTAAAGAGGTTCGAAATTTCACTGATGCCGTGAGTCGCCCATTGGCTCAATTGGTAGAGCGCTGGTACGGATAGCCAGAGGTTGCGGGTTCGAATCCCAGCATGGGTGAAATTTTTAGCCTCTAAATAGGTTTTTAAACCTTAATATTACTATTTTCTAAGGTTAACACGAGCACCAGACGTAATAAAAACTGTATTTGCACAGATCTTTACTCGTTTAATTTTACATTTTAAAAGCATTGAAGGTAAGCAATCAGTTAATTTAAAAAAAAAACGACTAAATATCCCTGAAAATACAGTTTTTATTGTTAATTTATAACAAATAAGTGTGTGTCAATGCTACAATTTTTTTTTAATAATAACCCCCTTCTGTAAAGTATGGCACTAAAAGCAGAAATAATTTGAAGGAATATAACCTCTAAATTCGAAACTCCTCTAGGAATCGTAGAAGAATATTTTGGAGTGTGCACAAAATGTATGTGCTGGTCTGGAACTTTGCACCGACTGAAAGATATACTTAACGAAAGCATAGAAAAAAAAATTAAAAATATACGCATCGATACGATAACCTCCTCCTTTTTTGAAGTCGATTTAAAAAGCTTACAACATTAAAAAAGAAAAAGACTAAAACATTAGGCTGATGGGGCAAAGTGACATTCCAAAAGTAAGTAAAAGGGAGCGTTTTAAGCGTAAAATATAATTTATTCCAGAAAGCCTCTTAACTTTTCCTCCTTGCCCTAAAAACGTCCTCTGCCATAATTAAGACACCCTTTGCCATACATTTTAATGGAGCAGCGAATTGAAATTAAGCCTGAATGAGGGGTATCGTTCATCAATCTAGCCGCACTTTGTTACGTTTCTGAACGGCCAAATTTGCTCCCGAAGGACCTCAGACTGGGTGGCAACTGGCGATTTTAGTAGTCAAGCTATTCAAATAACGGCTCTTGAAGACATATACAAATGACTACATGAAACAATAACCAACAGCCCATTAACTACTAAACAGGCGGAACCAACTTAAGTACCTCTGAGTACTTATCAACTTAAGTACCAATGAGTTACATTTTTCGAATTGGGGTCCTGCCTGCTTAGTAGATAGATAGAGAACACTTTACGAAAAAGGACATTACACAAAGAAATAACAAATTATTACCAACATGAATTGTTGCACTAACCCGTGCTAAGGACGATTTTAAAAACATATTAAGAGGCTGAAAATTCCATCCATACCGGGACTCGAATCCGCAACCTCTGGCTAACCGTGCCAGCACTCTCTCAACTGAGATAATGGGCGACTAACGGCATCAGTCAAATTTCGAACCTCTTTACAATACTCCGCCAATTGTATTTGATATTTTGTATCTGCCGTTTCTATAACCATTTTTCCGGTATACAATAGAGAATATTTTTATCTTATCTTACTCTCTGTATTACGTACAGGGTCTACTTGATATCGATATCGAGCATTTGTATTTAACCACTGCTGGGACACGGGTATCTTTCTGCATCGTACGAAAGTTAGGCCATACTCCACCACGGGGGCCAAGTCCGGATTGGTGGAGGATTTTACGACACTGGGGGTCCCGTCCGAAGTTATCAAGCCGCCCATGAGGCCTCTGACGTGGCTCAACGACTGCTACTGCATGACAGTCAGCAACAACGGCTTAACGTAAGTACCTTGCGAAGCACGGAAGCAATCGGAACTTACTTGGTAATCTGTGCGTTAATCGACATTGCAATGTACATTGAATTGTCATAGTAAACCATTTTTTAATGCACTAACCCGTGCTAAGGACAATTTAAAAACCTATTTAGAGGCTAAAAATTGAAATTGAAATTGAAATTATTTATTTGCTCAAAGACCTGACAAAACAGCTGTTACTTACATATAGCTTAATACAAGACTTATGCGATTATTATTCAAAATAAAATGTTAGCAGTTTGGATATATTCAGTCGGTAGGTTGGTCACAAATTACTTTGCTTGTTAAGTAAGCAAACGCCCAGAACATGGTAACAGCCAAAGATTTACTACTACCCTCCGCACTAGTTTAAGAACTGTGTTGCGGCAGAGTAGGTTCGTCGTCAACGTAACCAGTTTAAATAGAACCGTACAGTGAGCTTAATTCTATGTTAACAAAGTTCAAGTAGATTTGGACCACGTTTCAAGTGGTGAGTGTGTGAATAACCAGTTATGTATGTCCTTTCTGACTTGTTGTTTACGGTGGCACAGAGATCAACATATTTGGACAAGTTTTGTTGTTACATAGTATATTCAAGGATTTAAGAAGATGCTTGGTAATTTTGTTGATGGCTGGTCATTCTTTCCACTCGTGAAAGTCCGAATATTAGTTTTAAGATACATTTTCAAACTAATGCTAATTAATAAGTTTTAAGATCAAATAAAAAATATATATATGAAATAGAAGAAATAATTATGTAACAAGACAAGTAATTATGTAACAATACATATAATTAAGACTGGCCAATCTTTTAAAATTTCATTCAGATATTTAGTTTCTTTTATCTCAAGAACATTTTTATTTTAATATGTAGGTGTATAAAATAATAATACTAGTATTTAACGTAAATAAACAATATATACAGTTTTTTTGTTTTTTTTTTACTTATATAAATATAGGAAATATGTTATTTATTTGTATATATTATAAGTTCAAAAATATATTTTAACTATAACATATACGAACATACATATTATATAATTTAAAAGTACTGCTTATCTAATTAGGTTTTCCGTTGAAGTATAGTCAAGATTAAGTAGGATTTTTTCAACAATTTTTCTGCACGCATACCGGGTTTTTCCGCTCAGTATTTCTTCTTTGCACAATTTGTTGTATATGGAGGGGCCTTTGTGGTATGTGAAGCTCTGAGCAAATGAAGTTCGACAAGGAGGTACTCTATATACGGTATATTTTCGCCTGTTAGATATTATGGACGGAGGTTGAATTTTGTGTTGCTTAAGAATCAAGGAGCAAATATACAGCTGTCTTACAGTTAGTACAGAGTAATCTTTATATAGGTTTGTGGTAGGATAACGATAGCTCTTGAAGTTGATTACTTTTATTATGGCCCTTTGCGCTCTTTCAAGCTTTAGTAGGTTGGTCTTGTTGGCACTACCCCAGGCGACCACACCGTACGAGAGGATTGTCTGGCATAGGCTGAAATAAATGGATTTCACGACATCAGTGTCCCCAATGTGTCTAAGTTTTTTGAAGATACATATGAGTTTCCTTGTTTTGGTACACAGAGATTCGATTTGTAGTTTCCAGTTGAGGTTTCAATTCCACCCATGCCGGGATTCGAACCCGCAACCTCTGGCTAACCGTGCCAGCGCTCTCCCAACTGAGCTAATGGGCGACTGAGCGGCATCAGTGAAATTTCGAACCTCTTTACAATACTCTTTGTATTACGGAAAGGCAGCAACATCTGGCTGAAGTAATTTGCATCACTTGCAGCCCCGAGTACCTAGGTACTTTGCAGGTAGGTTTTACATCGGAATGATATCGTTGTACCCACGAGTTTTTTTTTAATGCACTAACCCGTGCTAAGGATAATTTAAAAACCTAGCCAGAGGTCGCGGGTTCGAATCCCGGCATGGGTGGAATTTTTAGCCTCTAAATAGGGTTTTAAACCATTTATTGCAGTTGTATAAAACAGGATCCAGTTACGTTTTTATTATCATCTCTACTCTTACCTCATTAGCAAACAACACGTCCTAAATAGGTTTTTAGCCTCTAAATAGGTTTTTAAACACGTCCTAATGAAGGGACTCTTCCTTCAACAAACAAGACGAGTATTTATTTCCTTTGTAACGAGTATTTATCTTTGAGAGTAGGAGCTCAAAGTGTTCAGTGGAAAACCCATGTTCGAGGGTAGAGATCGGCTTCCAGATAGCCGGTACCTATTTTCAATGAAGACGACCCTTGCACAGTCAGCGTCACCGTCAAGAGACGCCTTGTCGCACGATAACAGCACTTATGGCGACGCGATAAGGCTACAGTGAGAAGCGCCGACTCTTGCTGACTGTAGCTGGATGTTTGCATTAACTACTTACCTATAATGTACATGAGTGGAATTAATCTGTTCACGTGAATATGTTGCTAGTTTTTCGTGAACTATAGTTAGAAAGTGTTAATCTATCTATTTTTGACAGCTGGGTGATAGGTCCAGTGCAGGGATGGCCAACCTTTATTGCCGTAAGGTCGTTTTTAATAAAGAAGTATGTGGTAAAAAATTATGTTAAGATTTCATTTTTCTTCGGAAGGTCGGCATATACCAATGACTTTGTTTTTCAAGCTATGTACACTTGTGAAGATATAGTAGCTGACAGCGAAGGAAAAGCTCGTGATGAAATCTGAGTACCTGAAGTGTTCACATACCTCTGCGCTTGAAATTGGCATCCACGGAGGGCACGCATGGTAATTAAGCCCAGACTCCCTCTCTCTCTCTGAGAGAAGGCCTATGCCCTGCAGTGGAACGTTTATACGTTTACTTTTCTAGTTTGTCTCGGGTCTTCGATGTTATTTATGAATTTATTGTATTAAATCTATCGTCGAGTTAGCACCTATAAGACAAGTCATTTAGTTGTACTTAGTATGGGGCTAACGAGATCTCTGTAATATGTCCATGAATATTTATTTATTTATAGGCTACACAAAAAGGCCGTTAGAATCGAATGTGTTGCGGAATATCAAAACCCAAGCTATCTGAAATCTATGAAAATCATACCTTGGCGTCATTGCTCTTTAAGTGCCTCTCAAGGAGTGTTATTACCTGAAACGAAAAGCAACAAATCCATTAAACACACGCGCACAAACGCATTAACCAACAGGGCGCGACGCATAAGCCATTTATGCCCCGTTTGTGTGTCGCCACATGCACTATCACTTCTCCTGACCTCCCATGAGGAATTCCTTTTAATGATTCGCGATACTCATACATAGTTATATAGATTATTTATTAGGTAAAACGTAATTACCTTATTTCCCGACGTTTTGGCAGCGTTACAGTTGCCATAATCACTGGACATGTCCGTGGGCGTAGTGAGTGTTGTGTATATCTATCCTATTTCGGACCAGTTTAGTGGTTGTGCTGTGTGAAAGTTATTTATTGTATAACTTCTGTAACTGAAATTTCTGTGTACATAGGCTGCTACTTATGTATGCGGAATCTGGGATTCCAATAATTTTAAACGCAATGTCTGACCTCCATGGTCAAATTCGTTCTTTTTTTAAATACTGGCCGCTAATATTTTTCTCTTAAATACGTTAGTGTTTTGTTTTTGTTGGGTTTAAAATGTCATATCGCTGAAAAAATGGAACTCACTCGTGAAAATATTCGTGCTATGATTTATTACAATTTTCGACGTGGTTTAACGCAACAACAGTGCGTAGATCAATTAACTTCGACTTTTGGTGGTGAAGCTCCATCAAAAACGACTGTGTATCACTGGTTTAGTGAGTTTAATCGCGGGCGCAGTAAGCTCACGGACGAAGTTAAAGAAGGTCGCCCGAAATCGGTGGTTGTGCCACAAAATATTGAAGCTGTGCGAAAACTAATAATGCAAGACCGCCACGTTACGTATCGAGAGATAGAGGCTATTCTGGGCATATGTATGACAAGCATTCATAGGATATTACATGAACATTTGTCTGTAAAAAAAATTGTTCGCGTTGGATCCCGCACAACTTAACTCAGGATCAAAAAGATGCTCGCGTCGAATGGTGCAAGAAAACCTTAAAAAAATTCAACGGAGGCGACTCAAAATCTGTTTATAATATCTACACAGGTGACGAATCCTGGATCTACGCGTACGATCCCGAAACTAAACAACAATCAACAGTTTGGGTGTTTCAAAATGAGCCGAACCCTACGAAAGTGGCTCGTGCAAAAAGAACTGTAAAGCAAATGATGGCCTGCTTTTTTGGTATTAATGGCCATGTGGCTACAATACCTCTGGAGAATCGCAGAATGGTTAATTCGGAGTGGTACACGACCATTTGTTTGCCGGAAGTATTTGAAAAAATACGCCAAAACAACCAGCGGCGCAGAATCATACTTCACCATGACAATGCCAGCTGTCATACATCTCAGGAAACAATTACAGTTTTGGATGGTCAAAAAATAGAATTGATGGGTCATTCACCGTACAGCCCTGATTTGGCTCCCAATGATTTCTATTTATTCCCAAATGTAAAGAATAAATTACGCGGTCAACGATTTTCGACCCGTGAAGATGCCGTAGATGCATTCAAACAGCACGTTTTGGAGATACCTCAATCAGAGTGGAAAAAGTGTTTTACAAATTGGTTTCATCGAATGTAAAAGTGCATCGATCATAGTGGAGAATACTTTGAAAAACAATAAAAGCATATTTAGCCATATACATTTGTTTATTTTTTCCAATTTTTTCTATTCCGCATACATAAGTAGCAGTCCTCGTATAATAAAGAATATTCTATCTATCTATTATTTTGCTATTTATTTAAATTAACTTTATTAAATTGTTTTGTTTGCAAAAAATAAAGCAGGACATTACATAAGTACTAACATGTACAAGGCGAGCTTATCTCTGTTTTCCTTTGCGTCATAATAATATCACGCAAAATGGCGCGTGTTTACACTAATCCCACTTCCCTGCCCGCTGTAGCTGGAGTAGGCAAACTGCATTTGCTACAAGCGGCGGCGTGGGGACAATAAAGGTAACGCGATCTCTGGACAATGCTAATGGCAACTGCGCATGCGCGTAAAATAGAACAAGGAAGTTGTGGCCGGGAACGGTTCGTAGTAATTCTGTTTATTTATTTCGCGGTAAAAATGATACAATTGGTACAAATGTAGAAATGATAAAAAGTATCCGGAACCGGTGTGCGTGCATGCAACGACTTATGAACATTGATGAAGCGAAGCCTGTCAGGATCGTAGCAAGTGGCAGTCCCTGTTCTCTGCCTACCCCTCTGGGATAAAGGCGTGAGGTTATGTATGAATGTATGTATGTATGTATGTATGTATGTATGTATGTATGTATGTATGTATGTATGTATGTATGTATGTATGTATGTATGTATGTATGTATGTATGTATGTATGTATGTATGTATGTATGTATGTACGTAGAAATGATTGAGATTTTGCAAAGGAGGTCTAGTTTTTCTTGTAACGTTCAGTCAAGCTGCTGTGTAATTTTAAATTAAAATAGTTTGATTGATTCACTAATTGATTGATTGATACACACAACGACGGCTTGAAGTGACTTGCAGTGTATTTTGTCACTGCAAGCTGTTGTAGTTGACTATAAGTCTTAGGTTTACCTTAAGAACGTATGATGCTCCTTTATTACCGCACAAAGCCTAAACGACTAGACTGATTTTGAAAAATAAGGCTTCGAGAGATTGGTATTGAGAAACTGTTGCGTTATCAGAACATGTAGAACTGTGTTCAAGGTTCGTTTAGCCAATATATGATAATAATATGTTATGTTAGTTTATGTGGGGATTATGGGCCCCCCAATGATGGCACAACCTTGCGCTATGGCGCTCGTTAGGGGAGGGCTATGTCCAGCAGTGGACTAATATAGCCTGAAGAAGAAGAAGAAGTTAGTTTAAGATAGATATAGGAACTTATTTTTGTGTAGGAAAATAAATAATTACTTACATTATTAAGTACGTAGCTGTAAAATAAATAAAGGAAACCTTAAGTTATAAAAGCGTGACATTTGCAAAAGCAAAAATGTAAAGGTTTTTTCTGCTATTAATAATAAAATAGGCGCCATGAAAAACTAAAATGGCGGACGTCGATGACATTTTGTTAGAATTCGAATAAAATGTCATCGACGTCCGCCATTTTAGTTTTTCATGGCGCCTATTTTATTATTAATAGCAGAAAAAACCTTTACATTTTTGCTTTTGCAAATGTCACGATTTTCGACCCGTGAAGATGCCGTAGATGCATTCAAACAGCACGTTTTGGAGATACCTCAATCAGAGTGGAAAAAGTGTTTTACAAATTGGTTTCATCCAATGTAAAAGTGGATCGATCATAGTGGAGAATACTTTGATGTGACTTGCAGTGTATTTTGTCACTGCAAGCCGTTGTAGTTGACTATAAGTCTTAGGTTTACCTTAAGAACGTATGATGCTCCTTTATTACCGCACAAAGCCTAAACGACTAGACTGATTTTGAAAAATAAGGCTTCGAGAGATCGGTACTGAGAAACTGTTGCGTTATCAGAACATGTAGAACTGTGTTCAAGGTTCGTTTAGCCAATATATGATAATAATATGTTATGTTAGTTTAAGTGGGGATTATGGGCCCCCCAATGATGGCACAACCTTGAGCTATGGCGCTCGTTAGGGGAGGGCTATGTCCAGCAGTGGACTAATATAGCCTGGAGAAGAAGAAGTTAGTTTAAGATAGATATAGGAACTTATTTTTCTGTAGGAAAATAAATAATTACTTACATTATTAAGTACGTAGCTGTAAAATAAATAAAGGAAACCTTAAGTTATAAAAGCGTGACATTTGCAAAAGCAAAAATGTAAAGGTTTTTTCTGCTATTAATAATAAAATAGGCGCCATGAAAAACTAAAATGGCGGACGTCGATGACATTTTGTTAGAATTCGAATAAAATGGAAACCCGACAAAGACATAAAGTCGCAGAAAGGCTTTAAAGAGTCCATGCAGTCAAAAACTCAACAGACGTTCCCAAACATAGACGTCAACCCTTGTATGTCCCCACTGCTGGGGCACGGGTCTCTTTCTGCATCGCGGGAAGGTTAGGCCATACTCCACCACAGGGGCAAATAAGGGTTGGTGGAGGATTGTAACACACTGGCGGGCCTTACTGTCGAAAGTTATCAAGCAGCCCATAAGGCCTCTGACATGGCTTAATGACTGCCAATACATGACAACCGGCACCAATGGCTTAACGTGCCTTGCGAAGCGCTGTAGCGCTCGGAAAAATTCCACAAGCGGTAGTCACGGGACGGTCACCCACCCTGCACATGACCGCGCCTGTTGTTGCTATTCCAATCACTCGGTTCGACTATGCCACGAGCGCTTCGTGTGACTACCATGCGTTAGTCACCAAGATTATATTCTCAGACAAAGCGGTCGTAGCCCGCAGCACATTAACCAACCCTGCTGTATCATAATCCACATCGACAACCCAAGACAGAATGGTGCTACTCTAATTAACGACACTGCAATCAGTAAGCGGAAAATCACGACAGGCCGTCCAGCGCCGGAGTGGTTACTCACAGAGGCACGGATTCAATATGAACGGAAACTAAATTGGGTTAGTAACTATATAAAACCTAACTGCAAAGTAGGTACTTGGGGCTGCAAGTGATGCAAATTACTTCAGCCAGATGTTGCTGCCTGTACCTAATACAGAGAGTATTGTAAAGAGGTTCGAAATTTCACTGATGCCGGTAAGTCGCCCATTGGCTCAGTTGGGAGAGCGCTGGCACGGTTAGCCAGAGATCGCGGGTTCGAATCCCGCATGGGTGGAAATTTTAGCCTCTAAATAGGTTTTTAGTTATTTTACAGTATCACGCCTCGTTGCTCGGCTTATAGAGGTGTCACGTCTAATTGGCGAAGGTCGTGGGTTAAATTTCCACAGGGGTTCGGACTAGAGCCGTTAGTAGATAATTGTCATTTATACATGTGATCTCAGTCTGGATGTCTTACCATGTTCGTGATGCCTTTGTCTTGTTACCTTGTCGTATCTCATATCTTGTCGCTGCCGTCTATATCTTAGAAGTAGCTCTATTTGTCAAATCCAATCCAGACATTTTTAAACAGATCTCAATCGTAAGTAATAGATTACAACGTGACACAAGCAGAGTATGTTTCCGCAGGGCGGAAACCGCTCTATTGCAAAAAAGTATATTCTGCATGGGACCTACGATTTATAATAAACTACCTAGAGACTTAAGAGAACTTGACATGAACTTGTTTAAATATAAATTAAAAACTATGTTATTGGACAATTGCTGTTACAATGTAACGGATTTCTTGACTGAAAAATAATAGCATAGATATAAGTCTGGCATAATTACTGACTTTTGTTAATTTTATTTTTTATCTTAATTTTTCCTGACATTTAAAATTTTCATGTAAATGTGTATGATACTTATGACATTTAAATATTTCGTTTTAGTGTAGCAACTTGTATTGACAAAATTGTTTTTTAACATTAATGTATTGATAAAATTAATTTCTCTTTTAAACCTAAGACTGCGCTCTCTCACAACAAAATTTGTGCGTCTACAATGGTAAAGCATGCAGGACAAATATGAAACTATGTACCATCTTCATGAAAACTCGTGTTTGACAAATAAATATCTTCATCTTTACCTTAGCACAAGGTGTCATAGTTTGGTTGGAAGAGTATGGCCTAACTTCCTGCGATTCAGAAAGAGACCCTTCTCTTCAGTGGGGACATACAGGGGATGATATCAACGAGCGGAAGATGTTGATGTCTTCCATGTTACCTTGACGGTATTTAGAAGAACAGAATATGTGATATGTTACATACCAATTTAAAGGTTTAGGTTAGATATAAGGAAATGTATGTTAATTAAGCATTATACTATTTTTATTTTTAATACACTAACCCGTGCTAAGGACAAATTTAAAAACCTATTTAGAGGCAAAAAATTTCACCCATGCCGGGATTCGAACCCGCAACCTCTGGCTATCCGTTGCGGAGGTGAAATTTTTAGCCTCTAAATAGGTTTTTAATTAAGCATTGTTAATAATATAGTTAATTGTATCTCCCTATTGAATTAGGTTACACCTGTAAGCATCGGGAATGTTTGGAAATAAAGAAATAAAATAAATGTCGATCCTTTATCAGTCTATGTAAGGATTAGGACGTAAGAACGTAATAAATATCAGGAACTAAAAGGCAACATTATCAAAAGTGACGGTGAAGGAAAACATCGTGAGTAAACCCGCGGCTTGGTTGGCTCCGCACGTATTGACTAGTCTTTCCTGTGGGCTAGGCCGACTAAGCTGTCTGGATGGTATAGGTGCTGGGCAAGCCTACACCATCTATAAAACCATGACCCAGGCACTACTAGTGTGAGTGAAGATACCACTGGACTCTGTATAAATCATCTCATTAAGTAGATGCAAAAAAAGGCCAATATTATTATTATATTATGTAACATTTCTGGCATTTCACTCCACTATATATTACTGTGAGAAAACGATTACAATGTGCTTAGAATCAGTTAATTTCTTTTGGACATTTGATGCAGACACTGGTGTATTAGCAGAGGGCTAGATAAAAAGTACCCGAAACCGCCGTGCGCGTACGCAACGACCAATAAATATTGTTGAAGCGAAGGTTATCTGTCAGTATCATGGTAACTGGCAGGTCCTGGTCTCTGCCTATCCCTCTGGGATACAGGCGAGAGGTTATGTTAGGTTGATGCACTTCTTCTTCTTGTTCAGGCTATATTATGTAGTCCACTGCTGGACATAGCCCTCCACTAATGAACGCCATAGTGCCCTGTCTTCAGCTTGCCGCATCCAGTATCTGCCGGCAGTTTTTCGCAGATCGTCATACCACCGGGTCGGAGGTTAATGCTCACGAAAAAGAAAGTACAAGAAATGACACATAAGTAAAAATACGTGTACAAAGCTGAGCTTATCTCTGTGAGAGAAAAGAAACGTAAAACATAACATAACCTTACGTCTGTATCCCAGAGGGGTAGGCAGAGACCACAGAGTGCCATTTGCCACGATCCTAGCAGATAAGAAACGTTATTCTGCTTTTACCTATTCTGTGATTTGACCGAGTACGTTCTCAACAACAAAGGGTAATATAATTAGCACTTGGCAGAGCGAGCTGCGCCGATTCGATTTATTGTCGAACTAGCAGCCGAATGGCCCGTTTCACATAACCGTAACGAGACGACATCGCTGACAGATAGGTAGATAATTCATTTTCGAATTAAAACTTTCGTAAGCCCTACACATATTCATTTGAACCCGACAAAATAAAAATGACAAAAAATCGGACAAGTCAGGAAGGCTTCAAATGAATAGATAATTAATTTATTAAATTAACGATACAATACTGAAAAGACAGCAAAATTAATGCATTATGAACTAATTAACGCCTATTATAAGAAAAAACAAGAATATTCTTCATCGTATACCAAAAATTTTTTTGCAGAAACAGGAGTTACAAAAGATACAATGTGCGACCTTAATGCTTATAGCCATTTCTTCAAAATAATGAAGAATAATACTTTACTTAGAAAATGGAAACCCAAAAATAAAATCTATGTTTGGCGTCGTGTGTTATCTGTGGTGTGCAAAATTATAAAGGGGAAAACGGTATGTAAATACATAAAAAAATAAATATTCATGGACATATTACACAGATCTCGTTAGCCCTATACTAAGTACAATTAAATGGCTTGTGTTATAGGTGCTAGCTCAACGATAGATTTAATACAATAAATACGTAGATAACATCCAAGACCCGTTATTACAAGACCATTATTTATAATAATAAATAACTCAACGGTGTTTTGGCGGTGAAATTTTTAGGACTATCTTCTCTCGACTATCTTATAGAAGAAGAAGGAACAGCGTAACGTTAGTATTCATACAACGTTCACTCATACATAATCTATAATATAAAAATGCACGCAAAAGCGCAAATCTCAAGAGCAGCTGAACCGATTTCGCTAATTATTTTTTTAGAATATTCCTTGAAGTACGAGGATGGTTCTTACGGAGAGAAAAATAAATAAAAAATCCACTGTTATGCGGTACGAAGTTCGCTGGGTCAGCTAGTTAAATATATAAACACTTGTACCATAAATGAAATAAACTGCCAGTCCGGTGACGTGTCGTTACAGTTATCGTCCAATGTAAAACCAGTTAATGTCAGACCGATTGCAGATGTGGATTCATACTTCCCAAAAACGTGTACAAAAGAAACAGAGAGTATGTTATATAATCCCACGGGAGAGTATGTTAAAATTTAATGTTTAATAAAAAAAGATTTAAGAATGATTGCTTTCTTCGATTCCATGCGCGTATTCGCGCTTCAATTCCATGAAACGTAAATTCATGAAAATGGTGCTGTTGCCGGAATTGAGCATTTTTGAAAATCATCATTCATCAATCAGCAATTATCACCAGTCCGACAATAACACACGAAGAAAAAAACCCACGTACATTTTGACTTCACAATCAACGATAAACGTAGAGTAAGGTCACAATTTACGCATTCCATAAGCAAATTGAAAATATTATTTTTAAAATAAAATAAAAACCAACTCCAAAACAGTATAGCACTTAAAACTGAGAAATTATTTGAACGAATTTGACCTTTAAATTGGATGTAGGTATTAAAGAAATATAGTTTGGAGCCGGAGCCAAGTTACAAGACCCAGCACCATAAATTTTGGGACACCGACTCAAAAATATATATTGTCTATTATACCTAAATCGCATTTAAAGGTCAAGCCTATTTGGTTTTTATTTTTATTAAATCGCAAAAATGCGTGAGATATATATCGATTCGATTTCAACTCTGTTTGTCCCCACTGCTGGGGCACGGGTCTCTTCCTGCAACGCAGGAAGGTTAGGTTTTACTCTACCACGGGGGCCAAGTCCGGGTTGGTGGAGGTTTGTAAGACAGTGGCGGGCCTTACTGTCAGAAGTTATCAAGCCGCTTATAAGGCCGCTGACATGGTTTAACGACTGTTATTACATAACAGCTGGTACCCACGCAGATATATATATCTCACGCTCTTTTGTGATTATTACAACGAATTGTAAATTCAACCGCCAAATTGTGTTTCCAGAAAGCAAACGCACTATAAAACACTCAAATGTCTTCAAGTGTGCCTTTGAAATTTGATTAGTTGATTTCTCCAGAATCCGATCATCACATGCTGACTTTGTAACTATAGGACCAGCCCTTTCATGCCAAAAATTATTTCGTCCCACGCGCCTTCCAGTATTCAGGGAACATACATACATAAAAAAGCACCCGACGAATTGAGAACCTCTCCTTTTGCTGAGGTCGGTGAAGCATGTGATCTTGCGCATAATGACATGTTTTACATACTTTCGCAATTGTGATCGCTCGCCTCTGATGAAGTGATATCGTGTGCAAATTATAATTGCGAGAAATAGATAGCAAAGACAAATGATCTAGACCGTTGGTCGTGCGCCAAGGAACAACAACTGCTAAAAAACAAACTAGAGGTTTTCTTTTGTACTGTAAATTACACGGAACGGCGCATGCGTCAAAATATAATGAACAGCCGATCTGTAAGAAATAATGAAGATGGCGGTTGTAGCCCAATGGGTGGAAAAATGGAAGCGGAAGACCCAGGTTAGATTCCCGGTGCGGGCCAATGACTACCAACGACTTTGTTTTCTAAGTTATTTTACACTTTTAAAAACCTATTTAGAGGCTAAAAATTTCACCCATGCCGGGACTCGAACCCGCGACCTCTGGCTATCCGTGCCAGCGCTCTTCCCAACTGAGCCAATGGGCGACTCACCGGCATCAGTGAAATTTCGAACCTCTTTACAATATTCTCTGTATTACGTACAGGCAGCGACATCTGACTTAAGCAAATTGCATTACTTACAGCCCCGACTACCTACTTTGCAGTTAGGTTTTACATCGGAACGATATCACTTTACCCACATGATTATACTATTTTTATTTTTAATGTACTAAGGACAAATTTAAAAACCTATTTAGAGGCTAAAAATTTCACCCATGCCGGGATTCGAACCCGCGACCTCTGGCTATCCGTGCCAGCGCTCTTCCCAACTGAGCCAATGGGCGACTCACCGGCATCAGTGAAATTTCGAACCTCTTTACTACGTCTCTGTATTACGTACATATTTTACACTCATAAAGTTACTTTAGTTACATTTATAACGTGCTTCGCAAAGCACGCTAAGCCGTTGCCGCGCCGGCTGTCATGTAATGGCAGTCGTTAAGCCATGTCAGAGGCCTGATGGGCGGCTTGATAACTTGACAGTAAGAGAGTAAGAACGCTACTGTCCTACAATCCTCCACCACCCTGTGGCGGAGTAATTTTTATTTTTATTTTTATTTATTTAAAAAACCCACAGCACAATTTAATAAATATTCACTGTTACAAATATGATTTATGGCCTAACCTTCATGCGATGTAGGAAGAGACCCGCGCCCCAGCAGTGGGGGCATACAAGGTTGATGTCGACAAAGTTATAGTAGCAATACCATTGAATTTGAAGTAAGGATAGAAGATCATTCAATAGCTTTTTTCGGATCCTGGCGCTGACGTCGCTCGTTGGAAAAAATTGTAACTAAGTTATGTATTTTTTTGTGAAATAACGAAATTTGAGCATATTTCCCTGATAGTTTTATTTTTCTTTAAATAAAAGTGAAAATACCTAATGATTTAATCCATTAATGAGTGAAATCCGAATAATGTATATTATCGTGGAAAATCTTTCCTACCTCAAGTCAGCTGGCACACTTAATATTGAGTTGCGACTGGTCAATGTCACTAGATGTCACTTTACGCTTATATTCGCTACTCCTCGCTAGATGACGCTAAATATCATTTATGACAATAGCAACATTTTAACATAAAAATGGCAACATTTCATATGCAAATGTCAAACTAACAGCACTACGCGCGCTGTGCCTACATAGGGACAGGCAGCGTTGCCAACTCTAACGGTCTAAATCACCGAAAAACATAACGAAAAATCCCCAAGTTTGGGGTAAATAAAATCGATATTCTCCACATTTTCCTCACCAGTTTTCAGCAGAGAAATAAAAGTACTGGTCATTTAAATCAAATATATTTATTATGAACTTATGCTAGTATTTAATTATTTTAATCAATGTATTGCATGCAACTCTTCAATGTGCCAAATTTGTTTTGATATCATTTGACGTATCAAATTTTAGGCTCCTGTCTTCATAATACCTTCTCTGGTGGTCATAAGCGCCACTACGGTGTCATTATGTAGACGATTACGATTTTCTGTTTTTTCAAATTCTTTCTTTCAAATTCAACTTCTAAACCGGGACTTTCCCAACAAACGATAAAGTTGGATGTAATACATGATATGATAATACATACCTACTTCTTATAGTAATGAAGGTATTACTTCTAAGTTTAGTTCTAAAGTAGGTCTGTAAGGTCAGTCTGGTCAGTAAGTCTAAATTCCCCACATAAACGTTCTCCTCACAAATTACCCAACTCTCTCAGAGTTGGGTAATTTCCCCCAGAGTTCCCCGCAGTTTGGGGAATTCCCCACAGATTGGCAACGCGGGACGGCGTGCTTTCTCTCACCAGTGTTGCGATGCTATGGTAATTACCGTTTTCGACGGGTTTTGAGCTTTGAACCTTGTTCTCAAATAATTAGTACATGTTTTTTTGACCTAATAAACGTTATCTCGAGCGAGCTGATCTTTAACAAGATGCTTTTTAGGTAAATTTTTGTCTTTTTTATTTATACTACACAAATTGTTGCATAAATAAAAAAAATGCAGCGATTTCATTAAAAAATATCAGCAAGGTTTTTTATAATTGTTTTGGAACCCTAAAAAGAATACTACCACAGATTAGATAATAGTTAGTACGTAACAGATACATCACTCCCATACTAAAGCAAAAATACCTACGCTATATTAGCCTACAAAATCTTAATAATAATAGCTACTGTTCACAGCGAGGAGAAAATGAAATGAAATGAAAAGGTTTTATTCAAAGTAGCACAGAAACTGCGGCTTAATAAACGTTACAATTCAAACTAGGTGTCCATTTCAAAATTTAGATCATTTAGGAGAAAAAATGGACAAAAAAACTCCTAACTTAGTCTTTTCAAAAGACCTTAATTAACATAGTTTACATAATTGTTATAAACATAGAACTCATACATTGTACTGGCTTTCATTCCAGACCTCATTGTCATCTAAATAATCCTTTATGTTATAGTAGCCCTTTTGGCACAAAGTGTGCTTAACATATTTTTTGAACCGAGATTCAGGCAAGCTTAATATATCTTCAGGGATTTAATTATAGAAGCGTATACAATGCCCCATGAAGGATGTATTAACCTTTGCCAGCCTAAATAGTGGGAACAAAAGTTTATGTTTATTTCTAGTATTTACATTGTGTTGGCTACCTAAAGTTTTAAAGTTACTGATATTTTTCCTAACGTACATAATGTTTTCATATATATACTGACTGGCAACTGTCAGGATGTTAGTTTCTTTAAAGAAATCTCTTAACGAATCTCTACTACCCAGCCTATAAATGAATCTGATCGCTCTCTTCTGCAAGACGAAGATGGTCTCAATGTCTGCTGCCCGTCCCCACAGTAGTATGCCATAGGACATAAGACTATGGAAGTAACGAAAATAAACAAGCCTAGCAGTTGCGACGTCAGTTAGTTCCCTAATTCTTTTGACTGCATATGCTGCTGAACTAAGCTTATTTGCTAATTTTTCTATATGAGGACCCCATTGAAGCTTTGCATCAATTGAATGAAACTGTATTTCTAGATACCTAGAAATACAGTTTCATTCACAAGGTCTAATTTGTCATTTCCCAGTAAAACATTGCTGTCTACCGTTTTGAAATTTGGAAGAGTGAACTTTATACATTTCGTCCAGGGCCGCCCAACTGTGGAATAATCTGCCGCTCTCAATAAGGCGCTCTCCTTCCCCAGCTGTCTTCAAAAGCAGAGTTCGTGATCTTTATTTATCAGTATAGTCGTTAAATTTTTTTCCTCTTGTGTGTAGGTTAGTACTTTCCTTGTCTCATATAGAACTTTATTATAAGATATATATATGTATATTTATAATAAATTATAAGTAGGAATCTGACTCTGTTGTTGACATTGCTTGCACATTATCACTGGTGATGCTCAGTCTGTATGCACCATTGATAAGATTAGCATGTGCCACTTTAAAGCCATTTTTATTGTAGATACTGCAGCCATTTTTATCAAACTGTATTTTGCAAACACTGCTTATGATTTGACTTACAGAAAGCAAGTTAGTTCTTAGTCCTGGTACATACAAAACATTTTTTACCTTTAAACTTTCATTTTTATTGTTTTCTGACCTTGTTATGGTTACATTTCCACAACTCTGAACCTGCAAAGATTTGTTGTCAGCGACTCTGATTGACTGTACAAGTATTTTCATTGGTGAGCCAGTCTCGGTGCATTGTCACATGCATAGATGCTCCTGAATCTATGTACCAGCTTGTTGTGTAATTTACAGTTGATGCTGAAAATGCTACTATAAAGTTATTTTTACTTTCATCTCGGGATTTCTCCTTAAACCAGCAATTCTTGCCTTATATGTGCCCATATTTGTTACAGTTATAGCATCTGGGGCCCTTAGGGGTTGAATGTTGTTGGTCACTTTTCGGTTGGTGCTTTTTAGAGTTTGTGTAAAATGCTGAAGTGTCTGTTAATTTTACTTCTTGTAGAAGTTTTGTTTTAATTAGGTCTGCACTTATTTTTATATCTGAAATCTCAATAGCCATGATCATAGGTTTATATTGCTCCGGTAACCCTGCTAGCATCAATGTGCCCAACCATTTGTCATCGACTTTAAATCCTATATTTCTTAATTTATGAGCTGATGTAATTACTTTGTTGACATAATCTTCAACGTTTGAACATGTTTCCAAGTTTGTATTTCTAAGGTCTCTTAATAAACCTACTTTTCTAGACAACCCAGTCTTCAAAAGCTTTTGCTAAGTTGTGCCATACCTGCTTGGCGGTCTCAGCGTCTTGAATGTGTACATACGAGTACAACATAGGATCAACGAGTAGAATTAACTTTGATCTTGCCTTTTTGTTCTTTTTAGGGTTCCGTACCTCAAAAGGAAAAAACGGAACCCTTATAGGATCACTTTGTTGTCCGTCTGTCCGTCCGTCCGTCTGTCAAGACCCTTTTTCTCAGGAACGCGTAGAGGTATGAAGCTGAAATTTATATCAATTACTCAGGTCTACTGTCCCTTGAAGCTGTGAAAAAATCAAACTTCTAAGCCAACGCAATCAAAAGATACAGCCGTTTATGCCGCAAATTTTCGACACTTGCAAGGGAATCAAAACCTACAGGGTGCTTCCCGTGAACTCAGAATCTTGAAATTTGGTACGAAGCAACGTCTTATAGCATAGATAAAGGAAAAATTACGAAAACCATAAATTTTTAGTTACATCACATAATATATATTTTTTTAATAATTTTAAACTTACTACCCATTTCCTCATAAACGCGTAGAGGTATTAAATTGAAATTCATACCAAATACTCAGGTCTATAATACAGGTTTGTACGGAACCCTCGGTGCGCGAGTCTGACTCGCACTTGGCCGGTTTTTTTCATCTTTGTCGGTACCCTCTACACATTCCCATACTTCCTCATGGCCTAGATACGCCTTTACAGCAAAACTCCATAAAGACCAGTTGTCTCGACCACTTAGTTTTTCTATTGCCATCATACCGTGACTATTATTTGCCATTTTTTGCTGAAAACAACAGGCTGAAACCAAAGTGACTAGACGCGCCGCGTATTCTTGAGTTATGTTTCTTTGTTAGCACTTTTTTGTTGATCCTACACTTTATTTCAGAAAAATAACTTTTTGCAGAAATGGGGCGGCCCATAACCTGATGAAATTAAAGACATTTAAAGATAATAAATAAGCTTGAGACTTGGTTTTATTTTATTATAATGAAAAGAAGGAGGTAACAATCAGAGTGTTAATAACCGTTAGACCGTTGATGATCTATGACACAGATTAATAATAAAGCATAGACACAAAAGTAAGGCTGACTGCGTTTGGTAAGACATGGCAGGCGTTCCGTTTATAGCGTCCACAATTGCATCAGTCAGTATCATTTGAGGTAGGTACTTGTAAGTTATTGTTCATCTTGTCAAAATGATCACAACTGCAGACTTGGTGTGCTCCCTGAAACAAGTATTTCTCCACTGTAGGCAACTAGTTCATGCACTGTTTAGGTAGATATGAAAAGTGGGCTAATAATTTTATTTATACATGTATAGAATGACCAAATCCATTCCTGATATTTGAGACAGCAATTTGATAGGATTTGGCGCGCGTAGTGTTACTTTGAATGACAGGATACGCAATAGTCTGATTAGAGAACGTTGAGAAAGATAAAAAGTACCCGGAACCGGCGTGCGTGCATGCAACGACTTTTGAACGTTGATGAAGCGAAGGTGATCTGTCAGGATCGTGGCAAGTGGCAGTCCCTGGTCTCTGCCTACCCCTCTGGGATACAGCCGTGAGGTTATGTATGTATGTTGGCGCGCGTAATATTGTGGCTATACTCACTAACCCAATGGATTGAAGGTAGACTTGAGGATGTAGTGTAAGTATTGAGTTTTATCAGATAACAATCGGCAACCACACGAGGTCTATGCGTGTTCAAAAGCACTGGTTTCATTCCTTACGAGTTAAGTAACATATTTTCTTGTCGCTTGCTTTGATCCAGAATTGATGATACATCATTTAGTTCAGTTTTGTAGTCCCACAGGTCTGTTGCACAGTAATTTAAGCACTTACTTTTTTATTGTATTCCTTCCTTTTCTTGGTTGGTTGTCAATTTGACATACACATACTATACGAGTAATAGATGCGTTCTGCTCTGGACTGAAACGCACTTATCTATTCTCTGCTAACTACTTCCCACTAGAGTACGCTACTTTGCAATGTTGCATAATATTCGTGCAATTACACGTTTCGCTACTCACCGCTAGATGTCGTAAATGGACCCGTAATGAACTGGTAATAATGCCATCTAGCGGTTTTAGACAAAGCGCTCTACACGTATTTTTCGGCTCTGCGCGTATTTTCAGTGGCGGCCTCTGGGCCCGGCGCGGTTTTTTGGGATCCGATTTGCTTGTATGGGAATGGGTTTCTATCCTTACTTCAAATTCAATGGCAATACCACTCGCTAATTGTGAAGGAAAACATCGCGAAGAAACCTGAGTGATACCATATCGCTTGAAATCCGCTTTGGGCACGCGTGGCGAATAGGCTTATACTCTTTCCCCGAGAGACGGCCTGTGCCCTGCAGTGGGACGTTTAAGGTAGGTGGCGCATTGGTAAAATGCCGGGCTCGCATTCGGGAGGTCGCGGGTTCGGAACCGTAGTGTCTGAGGTGTTTACCTACCTTAGGGCTCGCTACGTACAATGGCTTGCTGCGTATAATCATTATTAAATTCTTTCTTGTACCTGATAATAATATGCCACTTTAAATAAGGCCGAGAATTGTACTATGTACATTCGTAACTATTTTGTATTTGTTGTTTTTCCAGTGTTCGATAAAGCATATTCTTATCTTACCTGTAAAGATTGTACAATTGGCGGGCTTAATACTAATAGTATTTTATTCTAGCCAACCAACAGATGCTTATGAGTCTAAGAACGGAAACTTCAGGTCTAACTAGAACTGGACACTATTTTTAGCCCCGCTTCCGGGATCGTCTTCTCATGAGGGCACTACTCAATGGGTAGGTTTTGCAACGCGTTCTTGAGTGGAGACCGCGACTCGGCAAACGTAGTGTAGGACGCCCTCCGACTAGGTGGGATGACGATCTGCAGATGCTGGATGCGGCAAGCTGAAGACAGGGCGCTATGGCGCTCATTAGGAGAGGGCTATGTCCAGCAGTGGACTAATATAGCCTGAAGAAGAAGAAGACATTTTACAAACCCCAAACAATACTTTCTACCGCCGCGTGCCGTCGCACAAATATTTTTTTGCACGATTTCCAACTGTAATTTTCAGGAGCCCAAAAGGAAGGTAATGTGTTTGGGTCGTATGTATGTAATTAAGTAAGTCCGATTCTATGCTCACTCATAACGCCTTAACCAATGGTTAATTTTGATAAATAACATCTCCATCGATTCGTCTTCTTTGCGCGAGTTTTATAGGTCAAGAAATCAGCATAAATTGAACCTTACTGAGGAAAGAGACCTGTGTCCCACGGTGGGGACGTAATGGGTTGATGATGGTAATGAAAATAACATTACTTCGCGCCTGTATCCCCGAGGGGTAGGCAGATACCAGGGGCTGCCACTTGCCACGATCCTGACAAATCACCTTGGCTTCATCAACGTTCTTAAGTTCCGTTCCTTGCATGCACGCAGGCCGGTTCCGGTAACATTTTATCTTCCCCTTTGCTAATACAGCCCCTATTTGGTCGATGTATGTCCGCCTGGGACGTCCCTTACCGGCTCTTCCACTCACATTCGCAATATATTTGTTTCGTCAATCTTTCTTTAAAAGCAGAGTAATCATTAAAATATTTGTCCTGTTGTGTATAATAATATTGGCCTTTTTGCATCTACTTAATGAGATGATTTATACAGCGTCCAGTGGTATCTTCACTCACACTAGATGGGTGAAGGGACCACTCCGACGCTGTAGTGCCTGGGTCATAGTTTTATAGATGGTGTAGGCTTGCCCAGCACCTATACCATCCTGACAGCTTAGTCGGCCTAGCCCACAGGAAAGACTTGTCAATACGTGCGGAGCCAACCAAGCCGCGGGTTTCCTCACGATGTTTTCCTTCACCGTTAGCGTGTGGTATTGCGACTGCAAATTCGCAAATGTACGTAACTTTGAAATTAAACAAAGTCATTGGTACATGCCCGCACTCGGGATCGAACCTGGGGCTCTCGCTTGCCAGTCTATGGTTCTACCCACTGAGCTACCAACGCTGTTGTGTATAGGTGTTATTAATTTCCTTGTCTTGCGTAGAATTTTATTATTTTATTATAAGATATATATGTATGTTTATAATAAATTATATGTTTATGTAAGTAAAGGTATGTAAGTGTATTATTATTATTAAGTATAAGTTTGTATCAATATTCAAATTTGCACTGGCTACCCGTCTTTCTAATTTCCTTCAGCAACTTACCATCGTAAGGTTGTCTGGAAGAAATTGCTTTTAGCAATAAGGCCGCCAATTGTACTATGTATATTAGTAATTATTTTGTATTTGTTGTTTTTCCAGTGTACAATAAAGAATATTCTTATCTTATCTTCATTCTTTCATCCTCTCTACATGTCCAAGGCAACGCAGAAGTTAATACTTAGTCGGGTAATTTTAGTTCACTTTTTTACTCACTAAATAAGCCACAGAGACTACCAGATAACTCAGTGGACTCGAAATAAACACGTCTGTCATCACTTCATCTCTTTTTCACTATGCATCCGTCACTCTCACTCACAGAACTAATTGAAGATCGCGTGGGATGGCTTATCAACAAGATCATCTGTACAAAGCGCAAGTAAGCTGTTCACACATATGCAGCTGATTGATTTTATTTGTAAGCTCTCATTTATTAAATCGTGAAAGTTTTTTCTTCTTCCATTTTCTTACTTTATTCCACCTAAGGATACCACCAACCTGTATAGGTTACACCTATTAATAGCCACCAGAGATTGGGTGGATCTAGTTCTAACCGGAATGATACCAGCCAAACCTAGTTTTACCCGAAAACAATCGGCTAATACTAGATTTAACCAAGAGGCAATGGCTACACCTAATTCTAACCGGCTAAAACTAGGAGTAGCCACGCTTCGGGTTTTAGTCGTAAATACACATTTAAGTACAAAATATCTTCTAGTTCTAGCTAGACCTGACATTTTTGCACTTGACGCTAAGTTAGGGCATTGTACGTAGCAAGTGCTAAGGTAGGTAAATACCTCAGAGAATAGGGTTTTCTCTTGATGTTATCCTTAATGGCTAGCGTGTGTAGGTTCGAAAATAAAGTGATTTTAACATGCCGGGATCGAATCCCGGCATTTTGTGGCTTTCGTCGTGGCTTCGAAAGCCACGACCTCCGATTATGAGAGGCGTTCTACCGCTCCGCTAAAACCGCTATAAACTGCAAATTATATTACAAAATAAATACTTTTTCAGGTAGCAACAAAGTATGTTTTGGGCCAAAACTGTGTTATTGTATTCAAGGTTTACCAGTTCTCTTTATTACATTTTAACTTCTATAAATCCGCCTCGCACTTGGCCGGTTTTTTTCTGAGTAAGTACACATACATAACCTCACGCCTGTATCCCAGAGGGGTAGGCAGAGACCAGGGACTGCCACTTGCCACGATCCTGACAGATCACCTTCGCTTCATCAACGTTCATAAGTCGTTGCATGCACGCACGCCGGTTTCGGGTACTTTTTATCTTTCCCTTTGCTAATACATGCCCGATTTGGTCGATGTATTTCCGGCTGCGACGTCCCTTACAAACCCTTCCACTCACATTCGCAATATATATTTGTTTCGTCAATCTTTCTTCCTTCATGCTCTCCACATGTCCAAACCAACGCAACATTCCTTTCTCAATTCTAGTCACTACATCCTCTTTCAGTCCACAACGTTCTCTGATCAGACTAATGCGTATCCCGTCATTCAAAGTAACACTACACATACTTCTCAAGGACCTCATTGCTACTGCATTAAATCTACTTTCTTGCTTCTTTTGCCACACCCAAGTCTCGCTACCATACATAAGTGTTGGGACAAGCACGCCACTATCAATAGCCAATATAGCTCTTTTGGAGATGTTTCGGCTACACACAATGGAGTGCAAGGCACCGTTTACACAATTTCCCGCTTTTACTCTTCTTTCTATATCACCTTCACACTTTCCATCCCTCGTAAACAGGCTCCCCAAATAGACAAATTCTTTTACTTGTTCCACTCTTTCGCCTGATTCGAAACAATTCTAATCGTTATCTTGCACTCAGTCATTTCATCATCTTTTTCAAAGACCAGTACTTTCATCTTACTCACATTTATGTTCATACATTTCCTTTTAAATGCCTCATCCATTACCGTGACTTGTGTCTGCAGTTCTACGACCGACGATGCGAACAAAACTTGGTCATCGGCGTATAACAAGCATTTCACAAGTAGCTCACCCATCCTTATCCCACAGTCATTCTCTTTCAGATCAGTCAGTGTAAGTCATGTTTACATTGTAAATAGGCCAATGTATACGTGCGTGAATCTGTTTAATTAATTTAACTGTCAAAGGGAAAGCCTTGGATATAATAAGCACTCTGTTTCGGCGTAATTATTACTAGTAGCTTTGCCCCAGAGTTCGCTTGGGACACAGATTAATTGTATCCAATTATTAGCGCCCACCGGTTTGCTGGACCGCCTATTAGAGGCAGATTGGATGAGGATGGCCGTAGACAGAGGGCAGTAGCGTGCCTTGTATTATCAACCCTTCTATGGCCTCAGTACTGGGGCACGGGTCTCTTCCTGCATCGCAGGAAGGTTAGCCATACTCCAACACGGGGGCCAATCCGGGTTGGTGGAGGGTTGTAAGACAGTGGCAGGCCTTACTGTCAGAAGTTATAAAGTCGCCCATAAGGCCTCCGACATGGCTTAACGACTGCCACTACATGACAGCCGGCACCAACGGCTTAAAGTGCCTTGCGAAGCACGGAAGCGCTCGGAAAAATGCCACTCGGGACACGGCTTGATTGTATTAAATTAAGTTAAAATTGGATCAGATTAGCACAGGACCGTGAGTAGGCCTATGCCTAGGCATAGGCCTAGGCCTCCTTTTTACTGCGCTATTCCTTCCACTTCCACTTTCCACTTCCACTGCTAGCAGTGGGTTGATGTGGGCAGATTATATTATATAGATATATTATTAGACGACCTCTGTGGCGTAGCGGTAACGCATCTGCCTACCATGCAAGAGGTCCCGGGTCTGAGCCCCGGCTGGGGACAAAAACATCCCAGGTCTTGGATGTTTACATGTTAGTGATGTCGTTGTTTCTGGTTCCCACGTCACAGGGTATCTTAGTGTGGGGCCAGCAGCAATGTATGTGCCTGTATGTAAAATGTTATGTTATGCAGTTAAAATAGGAGCGCAGCGTAAAGCGCCCACCGGTTTGTTGGACCGCCTATCTGAGGCAGATTGCTGGATTGTGGACAAATTGTGGACAGAAAGCAGCGTACCTTGGGGGAGGCCCAAAGCGCGCCACTTCCCTCGGTCCTCGGCCATCCTCATCCAGCCACTGCCAGCAATATGAACATGGACGAAAGGTATTACTATTATTACTGTGTAGTAATTTTCTTGCTGCTTTATGAGGTTAAATATTATCGCAATCCTATGTGGTAACACTTTGTATATCCTATTATTCAAAGTTACACTACAGTGTAACTTTGAATAACAGGATACGCAACAGTCTGATTAGAGAACGTTTTGGACTGAAAGATGATGTAGTGACTAGAATTGAGAAAGGAATGTTGCGTTAGTTTGGACATATGGAGAGGATGAAGGAAGAAAGATTGACGAAACAAATATATATTGCGAATGTGAGTGGAAGGGCTGGTAAGGGACGTCCCAGCCGGAAATACATCGACCAAATAGGGCATGTATTAGCAAAGGGAAAGATAAAACCGGCCAAGTGCGAGTCAGACTCGCGCACCGAGGGTTCCGTACAAACCTGTATTATAGACCTGAGTATTTGGTATGAATTTCAATTTAATACCTCTACGCGTTTATGAGGAAATGGGTAGTAAGTTTAAAATTATTAAAAAAAAATATATTATGAGATGTAACTAAAAATTTATGGTTTTCGTAATTTTTCCTTTATCTATGCTATAAGACGTTGCTTCGTACCAAATTTCAAGATTCTGAGTTCACGGGAAGCACCCTGTAGGTTTTGATTCCCTTGCAAGTGTCGAAAATTTGCGGCATAAACGGCTGTATCTTTTGATTGCGTTGGCTTAGAAGTTTGATTTTTTCACAGCTTCAAGGGACAGTAGACTTGAGTAATTGATATAAATTTCAGCTTCATACCTCCACGGGTTCCTGAGAAAAAGGGTCTTGACAGACGGACGGACGGACGGACAGACGGACAACAAAGTGATCCTATAAGGGTTCCGTTTTTTCCTTTTGAGGTACGGAACCCTAAAAAGTACCCGAAACCGGCGTGCGTGCATGCAACGACTTATGAACGTTGATGAAGCGAAGCTGATCTGTCAGGATCGTGGCAAGTGGCAGTCCCTGGTCTCTGCCTACCCCTCTGGGATACAGGCGTGAGGTTATGTATGTGTGTATGTATAAATATAGCTATGTTGTGATAGTTTATTAGTATATATATTTTTACATATATTTTATGTCTTTTTATATATAACTATTATGTATTATAAGTACATAGTGTATATTTACTTACTATATATTATATGCACTTATTGAGTGTTTGTCATACTATTTTTATTTTTAATGCACTAACCCGTGCTAAGGACAAATTTAAAAACCTATTTAGAGGCTAAAAATTTCACCCATGCCGGGATTAGAACCCGCAACCTCTGGCTATCCGTGCCAGCGCTCTACCAATTCAGCCAATGGGCGACTCACCGGCATCAGTGAAATTTCGAACCTCTTTACACTATTATCTGTATTACGTACAGGCAGCGACATCTGGCTTAAGCAAATTGCATCACTTACAGCCCCGACTACCTACTTTGCAGTTAGGTTTTACATCGGAACGATATCACTGTACCCACATGATTATACTATTTTTATTTTTAATGCACTAACCCGTGCTAAGGACAAATTTAAAAACCTATTTAGAGGCAAAAATTTCACCCATGCCGGGATTCGAACCCGCAACCTCTGGCTATCCGTGCCAGCGCTCTACCAATTGAGCCAATGGGCGACTCACCGGCATCAGTGAAATTTCGAACCTCTTTACACTATTCTCTTCTCTCTTCGCTTATCTAATTTTAACAAAGTATTTCTTCTTTCGTTTGTTTCGAATGCCTACCATTTAATTTCTTGCACCACCTGTGGTTAACTGGTAGAAAACGCTTATAGCATTAAGTCCGCCACATTGCCAATGTAATTTTTTTACTTATGTGCAATAAACGAATTAATAATAATATGTCCAGGCCAACCAAGACCATGTCCCAGGCACTACAGCGTCGGAGTGGTCCCTTCACCCATCTAGTGTGAGTGAGGATACCACTGGACGCTGTATAAATCATCTCATTACGTAGATGCAAAAAGGCCAATCATCATCATGTCCAGGCGCATTCAGGTGTAGGGGGACCGTCCCGGGTCTACCGCTAGTGGCATTTTTCCCGAGCGCTTCCGTGCTTCGCAAGGCAAGTTAAGCCGTCGGTGCCGGCTGTCATGTAATAGCAGTCGTTAAGCCACGTCAGCAGCCTAATGGGCGGCTTGAAAACCTCTGACAGTAACACCTGCCACTAGACAGTGGCAGGTACAATCCTCCACCAACCCGGCTTTAGCGCCTGTGGTGGAGTGTGGTTTAACTTTCCTGCGATGCAGGAAGAGACCCATGCTCCACCAGCGGGGACATACATAGGGTTGATAACAATAAAATAATTATGCGGCTCACCGGCATCAGTGACATTTCCAATCTCTTTACAATATTCCCTGTATTACGTACAGGCAGCGACATCTGACTGAAGTAATTTGCATCACTTGCAGCCCCGAATACCTACTTTGCAGTTAGGTTTTACATTGGAATGATATTGCTGTTGTACCCCATTAGCTCAGTTGGAAAGAGCGCTGGCACGGATAGCCGGAGGTCGCGGGTTCGAATCTCGGCATAGGTGGAATTTTTAGCCTATAAATAGGTTTTTAAAATTGTCCTTAGCACGGGTTAGTGCATTAAAAATAATATAAAATAATTTTGTATTTTGTTTGTAGGTAAATAAACGAGAGACTCGAATGCTCACCACGTTTCCTGTATTAGCATTTGTAAATTTTCACCCCGTTAGTCAAAAGTCTTTAATCGCAAAGCGGTTACCCAATTAGGGCGGATCCAAATCCATTCTGAAGGGAGCGCTTCGGTCTAAGGGTGCATTTAGACCATACTCCAATGCCAACCCCCTGTTTCTCGTACACTGTTGGTATTTGTATTCGTGTTTGTATTCGATTCATATTCACATTCATATTCGTAAGAGTATTTTGTGCTAGCTTTTCCCCGCGACTCCGTCTGCGTGGACTTTTTTGCAACCCCGTTCATTCCCTCAAAGGTTAAATGTAGAAAAACGGCGAATCTCGTGTCCAGTCAATTGTGTCGAAGAGTATTTGATAAGCACCAACTACCCGTCTCAATTTCTCCTTCAGCAATCTTTCCGATTTAAGGTTGCCTGGAAGAAATTGCTATCAGCAATAAGGCCGCCAATTGTACCTCTTCTTTTGTAACTGTTGTCTCTGTAATTATTTTCTGGTGTGTACAATAAAGAATATTCTTATCTTATCTTATCTTAGTATTTATTTTAAGTTACAAGAAAATTTAACAACATTTTTTAAACCTCCCATACAATTTTCGGTTAACCTTTTCGCTCTCTTAGGGGTTGATCCACTGTGCAAAATTTCAGCTTCCTAGGTCCAACGGCTTGGGCTGGGCGTTGATGAGTAAGTCAGTCAGGACTTTGATTTTTATTTATATAGATTTGAACTACCTATCTGTCTGCTGCTAACAGCCATCATTCGCTAGAGGACATGCAAAAAAAACAATTGACAGCTATTAGTACGATAGTCAAGAAACTTTTGGTTTTATTACAGATTTGTGATGAAAATTGAGAGAGTATGAATTGGCCAAGTGCAAGACGTACCAAACTGAGGGATCCGTACCATTTTCTTCTTCTTCTTCAGGCTATATTAGTCCACTGCTGCACATAGCCGTCCCCTAATGAGCGTCATAGCGCAAGGTTGTGCCATCATTGGGGGGTAATGCCCACAATCCCCACGCTGGGCATGGCAGTTTGGTGGAATTGTACTGCAGGGGGCGCTGCTGCCCACCCCCCGGTTTGTGTCCCTTAGTCGCCTTTTACGACACCCGCGGGGAGAATTTGGGTTGGTGCTATTCTCTAGGCCGACACCACACCATTACCATTAGCGTACCATTTTAAAAAAATAGATAATACAACAAATGCGTTTCGTTCCCTGTCAGTCCACGATACGCATAACCGATTTCAGGTCCATATTTTAAAAAATCTCATATAAGACTTGTGGGGGTTCGAGCTAAATCTCTCGATTTAATCCATCATCATCATCATCACCAGTCTATATTAGTCCACTGCTGGACATAGCCATCCCCTAATTAGCGCCACAGCGCCCCGACATCAGCTTGCCGCCAGCATCTGCAGTTTTTCGCAGATCGTCACCCCACCTCGATTTAATAAACCTGTAATCCTATTAGCAAAGGGAAAGATAAAAAGAACCAGGAACCGACGTGCGTGCATGCACCGACTTATGAACACCCATGAAGCGAAGGTGATCTGTCAGGATCGGGGCAAGTGGCAGTCCCTGGTCTGGTACGTGTGTATGTAATCCGAATAAATCTTAAAAAAAACTCACAACAATTGAGTTGAACACAAACTTCAATTGAGGTAGTATTTTCTAAGGTCAACACGAGCACTAGACATAATTAGATCGCGATTAGAGATCGCTCTTAGCGATAAGACCGCCAATAGTAAACATTACTTAGATTTAAGAATCATTGTTGTAATATTTTTCTGGTTGTGCAATAAAGTGTTCTCTATCTATCTATCTATTTAATTAAAACTGTTTTACACGGATTTTACTCGTTTTATTATATTTTTACAATTTTCCGACGTTTTGGCACTTTTACAGGTGCCGTGGTCTCGGATGACTGAGGTGACAGGCGTCTTTTTGAAAGAATTAACTGTTAGTTTACTACCCTCGGCAAAAATTACAAAAGTTAATTATGAAATTTTCATTATTGTAATTCTTGCCGAGAGTAGTCTCTCTCTGGGGTCGGTCCCTCATGTCTGAGGATCGTGGTCAGCCTCAGGGTTGCATCTGGAGCCGATGATTTGCCTCCATCGGGATCTGTCCAACGCGTCTTTTACAACCGTGTAAAAGTTGCCGAGGGTAGTAAACTAACAGTTAATGCTTTCAAAAAGACGCCTGTCACCACAGTCATCCGAGACCACGGCACCTGTAAAAGTGCCGAGGTGTTTCACCAATTGCAAATTATAGAGAAAATGCATGTACTACATGAGTAGTACTATGACGCGCTTCACGCGTTTTTTGCTTAAATTTCAGAATTTATCAACTCCTGTACTGGAAAGTCGCCACTTTTGACATTTAAAATGCGCAACTCATGTTGTCGTACCACCCAGATTGGCAGTCCATACCCGTTTCTATGAAATATTATAAACTTTCGCGTTTTGTACACACAGAATATTTTACTCCACTGCTCAAGATAGCAGCGCAGGTAGGAACAGTCAAGGACATCATACCCTATCAAACCCCAGGTGTGTACAAAGTCGATTGCAGTTGCGGTAGTTCTTATATCGGACAAACTAAGCGGACCATTGCTGAAAGAGTCAAGGAACATATTGCAGCTGTCAAAAACCGCCAGGTAGAAAAGTCAGCGATAACCATTATTATAGCCGAATTGTGCATGAAGCGGTTAAAATTAAGAAACACAAAAATTTTAATCGGGAATGTGGTTTCAAACTGTCGCAAACGTGGGATCCAGTCATCAAGAAGTGTTCGAGTCCAAAAAAGTCGCATGGATTATCGTCCGACATTGTCAGTGTAGTGTGTCGCAAGCCTAATAGTGCTTTGTGATGGCTGATTGAGGGTAGTCTAAAACCTTATCAGCCGAAAATGCGAACGGGTACCAGCCATCAGTTTTCTCATGACCACGATGACTACGTCATAAAAACGGCGAGTTAAAATAGCAATAAATAACTACGCAATTCAGCCCCGAAAATATTCTACGTTTCTATGAAAGCCCGCCCTAGCTCCAATATTCTGTATTCCTGTCACATTCCACCCGGCAGCCATCTTCAGTGACCTGTTAATGATTGCGGACGCCGATCTGCATGCCTAATTATCGGCACGCGGCTTAATCAGATTGACTTAGGCTTGTCATACAGCGATGCGGCTTCTAGGCGAACATGTTTTACTATTTAAGTTTTAGACCTTGATTATGTAAAATTTAACGTAAACATCTGTGTGCGAAAACGGAATGTTTACACAGCTCTGCGTTAATATGAGCCGTAATAATTATCATTTCAATTTTTTATTACGAGCCCGCGGTGTTACCCGCGGTTTATCCATTTTCCCATGGGAATAAGATATTTTCCCGCAGTAAAACGTAGCCTATGTGTTATTCCAGGGTGGCAGCTAACTCCATACCAAATTTTCAATTTTCACACTTACAAACTTTCGCCTTTGTAATATTAGCGTAATATTGTGATAATAATGGAAACGGCATTTCAATGGATAATCATTTATCCATTGTCTCATGACAAGACAGTGATATTGAGACACGATTGTACGATAAAGTCCAATAGATATTTCGTTATTGCACACAGATCTATAGGTTAAAAGTTACATAATGCAGTCTGTGATCACGTTAAACTTTGGCCTCTGTTGCTGAGTAATGAAATTAATTATTCAGCGTTCAGAGGCACTTTCACTCACAATATGAGTAAAGGGACTACTCGGACGGTGCAATGCCCGGGGCATTGGGACATCAGTCTATGTTGTAATAGGTATTTACATACATACATAACCTCACGCCTGTATCCCAGAGGGGTGGGCAGAGACCATGGACTGCCACAAGGTGATCTGTCAGGATCGTGGCACACTTGCCTTCACCTTCGCTTCATCAACGTTCATAAGTCGTTGCATGCACGCACGCCGGTTCCGGGTACTTTTTATCTTTCCTTTTGCTAATGCATCCCCTATTTGGTCGATGTATGTCCACCTGGGACATCCCTTACCAGCCCTTCGCTACTCATATTCGCATTATATATTTGTTTCGTCAATCTTGCTTCCTTCATCCTCTTCACATGTATTTAATTAATAAAATAAGATTTAAAGAAAGACGAAATGAAATTAAAATTATTTTGATGAAATCAAATTTAATTTAAATAAAATAAAACTGGACTAAACTGATTTAAACTGTTGAATAAAATCGAACTAAACTAAATCTAGCTAAAGCGAATTGAATTTGACCAAATTGTATAAAAATGATTCTATTAAGCTTAATTTCATTCGATAGACATATAAAATGAACCAGTTTGATTCGATCAGATTCGAATTGAATTGAATTAGATTAAAGCATTATGATTTACTCAGCCGTTCATCACGGTTATGATAACACTCGTATAGTAACGATACGTTCACTTACACAACTGACAACGGACACGGCTGTAGCTAAAAATCAGCGATCTGGGGCATTATTATGTAAGTAGGTACCTATCCACTGAATTAAGTGACGTTAATTTTTACTTTTTTTCAGCTACTCCGGCTGTCAAATGCATAAATTTTTTGACACTTATGAGTTGTCTAAATGCTTCACTCGATAGAGTGAAGTGCTACGTAATAGGAGGGCTGTTCTACCGAGCAGATAATGACGCTGAGATACGGCCATTTTGTACTGCTGCAATACACACACGCCATACAATGATTTTCATGGCAAATATTTTTGTTGTCTTTAGTGATGCATGCAAAACTTTTACGTATTATTTCAAGCTTTTGTCTTGTTTCTTTCCAAAAGGTGTGTGTGTGAGTGTGTGTGTGTGTGCATCAAAAAGTGCAAATAAATAATTATCTTTATGCCACACCTGGCAATAAAGTGGCTTTTTCCGCACGCTGCGCGTACGGAAAAAGCCGCTTTCTGGCCAAGTGTAGACATAAAAAGATGTACACAACACGGGAGGTAATAAAGAAAGCTCTCGATCGCATATTTACGTCCCTCGCTTGCAGCTCGGGCCGCAAACTTCTGCGATCTCGGCCTTTCTTTGTATTACCACCATAGTTGTGTAATGTACTATTTTAATACAGTTGCCCAAAAAGTGGCGTATTACAGGGACGTATAGCGTGCGGGATGTGGTCTATTACACACTCGTGCTTTTTTTTACCTTTCCCGCACTCGTGCGTTTTCTTTCCCAACTGTCAAAATAATGTCTATTAAAAAGAAAAACCAACCATGAAGTTTTTACTAAAAAAAATCATAGGAGTTTTTATGAGCTACTAAATTGTTTCAATATCAGATTTGATGATTTCATTGAATGAGTTAAGTTAGGTTTCATTTCATTTCATCTCATTTAATTTCATTTTCATTTAAAAAAAATCTCTGCTTATATTTATTTACGGTTGGCGCCATTTTCCAAATAATTTTTCTTTATTAAATTGCTTATTTTTTTCGCAACTGTATTAAAAATAGTCGTTCAGTACACGTGCGGAACCGTCATTGCAACTTGTTCCGACTGTCAACCCTCGCCTTCGGCTGCGCCTCGGCTCGGGTAGACATTTGTCGGACCTCTTTGCAATGACAGCCTTTCCGCACTTGTAATGAAATATCTATTATCATTGCTTTAGACGGACTATAGGCTTGCCCAGCACCTAACACCATCCTGACAGCTTAATCGGCCTCACGTTATAACAATACTTTATTGCACACGAAACATTTGACAGGACAAAACATAAGAAATAACACGTAGGTACAAATGCGAGTATATTACCCCGGGCCGGGATGTGCGAGCGAAAAGACACGCAATAAATGAATCTAAGGTATATAGAGAATATAAATAAGAGGAGAAATTTGTAGTTTTTTTTGCCTAAAATGATCTAGGTTAATCCCTCTAAGACGCAGGTGATTGTGGTTGGCAGTCCTAGAATGGTTTCGAGGGTCAAGTGGGAACAGCTCCCACGGGTGCAGTTCGACAATATAATAATTCCGTTCAGTGAGAAGGTAAAGAACTTGGGGATCATTATCGACAGGTGCTGGTCTTGGTCTCCGCAGCTGGCGGAGGTGAGTCGGAAAATATTCGCTTCAGCGGCCTCTCTGAGAAGGTTACGGAATTTCCTGCCCACTGCGACCAAAATTGCACTTGCGCAATCTCTGTTGCTCCCTATCCTCGACTATGCTGATGCCAGCTATCTTGATTTGACTGAAGAGCAACTTAATAAACTTGAGCGCCTCCAAAACTTCGCTATAAGGTTCATATTTGGCTTGCGCAAATATGACCACGTGTCCGAATACCGCACTAAGCTCAAGTGGCTCTCCATTCGTTCTCGTAGGAATGCTCACATCCTCTCACTTCTTTATTCAGTACTGTTCAATCCAGCCTCTCCGACTTATCTCAAAGAGCGCTTTGTTTACCTCAGCGATTCCCATAGCCGGGCACTGCGGTCTGACCTGACTCTGATGCTGAAGACGCCAAATCACTCAACGAGGTTCTTGGGCAACTCATTTGCGGTAAGGGCCGCCCAACTGTGGAATAATCTGCCGGTCTCAATAAGGCACTCTCCTTCCCCAGCTGTCTTCAAAAGCAGAGTTCGTGATCTTTATTTATCAGTATAGTCGTTAAAATTTTGTCCTCTTGTGTGTAGGTTAGTACTTTCCTTGTCTTATGTAGAACTTTATTATAAGATATATATATGTATGTTTATAATAAATTATAAGTTTATATAAGTAACGGTATGTAAGTGTATTATTATTAAGTATAAGTATGTATCAATATTCAAATTTGCACTGGCTACCCGTCTTTCTAATTTCCTTCAGCAACTTTCCATCGTAAGGTTGTCTGGAGGAAATTGCTTTTAGCAATAAGGCCGCCAATTGTACTATGTATATTTGCAATTGTTTTGTATTTGTTGTTTTTCCAGTGTACAATAAAGAATATTCTTATCTTATCTTATCTTAGGTTTTGTAACAGTAATAATAATAATAAAATCTTTATTAACTGTTGGTGAGACATTAAAGTAAGTGTCTATATATAAACAATCTCAGAAATTCAGAATGGTTATCATAGTAGGTACAGTCTGTTAGCATTTAGAATATACCTCGGGCTCTAGAGTAGGCTTCGGTTTTCGCCGAAAACAGACGAGTGTAATACTAGTTCCTGCTCTGTGTAAAACGTAAGTGTCATATTAGTTTCGATATTTCTATTACACGAATATATCCGATTCTATCCGATAGTAGCCGAGGTATTATATTCTAAAAGCTAACAGACTGGAAACAATATTTAGTTATACATATTTTCACTGCGGCCCCACACTAGGCAAGCCTGTACCGTGGGTACTGTACTAGAAGTAAGCATAAGGTTCGAATGGAAGGTTTTACTAGTTTAAGTGTTATAATAGACACCTACTGTAATGTAACATAACATAACATTTACATACAGACACATAAATTGCTTCTGACCTTACATTAGGATACCCTGTGTCGTGGGCACCAGAAACAGCGACGTCACATACATGAAAACATCCAAGACCTGTTTTTTTTGTCCCCAACCGGGTACCGAACCCTGGAACTCTCGCATAGTGGGCAGATGCGCTACCGCTGCGCCACAGAGGACGCTAATTTGTAACGGTCATGTTTCAGTTTCTGTAGATAGCCAGATAGAATATTCTTTGTCGTACACAGAAATGTGACATTGACACCGAGTGACAGAAACATAGAGTAGGTAATGTAGATTTTATTTGCATGACCACTAACATTGTAACATTGTTCTACCCACTGGGCTATTGCCACTTAACAATTTAAAGAAGACAAGAAGAAGAAGAAGAAAAAAAATATTATAGAAACAGTGCACACGCCACAGTAACAAAACAAACTTAGAACATATTACTAAACATGACATTCAGTAAAAACAAAAACAATGAAGACAACGACAGCTCGCGGCGTGTCCCTGCTGCTATAAATGGCAACTGACTCAGCAGTATGCTAATGGACTAGCCATCAGCGCTGATTTTCAGTTAGTGCCAGGTTCTACCCCACGAGCGTCACAGACTGCGGTGCGAAACAATCACGGGCAGTACCATATAGAGTTTTCATGCAAACCTAATTTGAATGAAAGACTGATTAGAGAGATACGCTCAACATACTTCAGGACTGGAGGGATGTGTTCTGCAATAAGTTTCAAGATATATTAGACTTACCGACGCGGTTTATCACATCTGTTACGCATACTCTGTGCAAAAAAGCATAGTATACGAGGGTTGCTACTTATGTATGCCGAATAGAAAAAAAAACAAATGTATATGGCTGAATATTCATTTATTGTTTTTCAAAGTATTCTCCACTATGATCGATGCACTTTTGCATTCGATGAAACCAATTTGTAAAACACTTTTTCCACTCTGATTGAGGTATCTATGAGGTGCTGTTTGAACGCATCTACGGCATCTTCACGGGTCGAAAATCGTTGACCACGTAATTTATTCTTTACATTTGGGAATAAATAGAAATCATTGGGAGCCAAATCAGGGCTGTACGGTGGATGACCCATCAATTCTATTTTTTGACCATCCAAAAATGTAGTGGTTTCCTGAGATGTATGACAGCTGGCATTGTCATGGTGAAGTATAATTCTGCGTCGCTGGTTGTTTTGGCGTATTTCTTCAAATACTTCCGGCAAACAAATGGTCGTGTACCACTCCAAATTAACCGTTCTGCGATTCTCCAGTGGTATTGTAGCCACATGGCCATTAATACAAAAAAGCAGGCGACCATTTGCTTTACAGTGCTTTTTGCACGAGCCAGTTTCGTAGGGTTCGGCTCATTTTGAAACACCCAAACTGTTGATTGTTGTTTAGTTTCGGGATCGTACGCGTAGATCCAGGATTTGTCACCTGTGTAGATATTATAAACAGATTTTGAGTCGAATCCGTTGAATTTTTTTAAGGTTTTCTTGCACCATTCGACGCGAGCATCTTTTTGTTCCATTTTTTCAGCGATATGACATTTTAAACCCCACGAAAACAAAACACTAACGTATATAAGAGAAAAATATTAGCGGCCAGTATTTAACAAAAGAACGAATTTGACCATGGGGTCAGACATTGCGTTTTAAATTACTGGAATCTCAGATTCCGCATACATAAGTAGCAGCCTATGTAATATTGAGAATTATTTGGAAGACAAAGATGTCTGGTTTTAAAATAATGTTAACAGAGACAAATGTGTTTAGTGTAAGGTAACTTTAAATTGAAACCTGTGTTATTACGAGTATAACATTATGGATTATTTGTAAGACAAAGATGTCAGGTATTACAATAATGTTAACGAAAACGATTATGTCCGTAACTTTAAGTTGAAAACTGTGTTAATTAAGTTTAAGCCTGTTTTGAAAAGAATAAATATGGAGTTTCATTGTTACGTTTTTCTCCACATAATTTATTAATTGTAAAACTAACAGCTTTGACGGTCAGGACGAAGTACATTTAATTTTTATAGTAAACTAGCTATGCTCCATAGTGTCACCCGCGTCTTATTGATTTTCCCATAGGAATAAGATATTTTCCCGCAGTAAAACGTAACTTACGTAGTAATCCAGGATGTCAGTTAACTTCATACCAAATTTTATTGAAATCGCTCCAGCCGTTTTTACGTGAAGAAGTGAGAAACACTCACAAACGTTCGCCTTTATAATATTACATAGTGTGATTTATTTTATTTTATTTGAATTTGACTTTGGTACGAGGCCCACACGTAAGAGATGGGGCAAGGGCGCGATTTCTATACAACGCGCCGCGTCTTGTCCACGCCCCCGTCCCACGTCTCTGTGTGGCCGCAGGCCTACGTTTACACAGAATGATGATATTGTCAAGCCTTTGTATGTCCCCACTGCTGGGGCACGGGTCTTTTTCTGCATCGCAGGAAGGTTAGGCCATACTCCACCACGGGGGCCAAGTCTTACTTACTGCCAGAAGTTATCAAGCCGCCCATAAGGCCTCTGATACGGCTTAACGACTGTCATTACATGACAACCCGAACCAACTTGCGAAACACGGAAGCGCTCGGAAAATATGCCACTAGCTGTAGTCACGGGATGGTCACCAATCCAGGACGTGACCACGCCTGTTGTTGCTTAACCCAAGTGATTGATTCCAATCACTCGGTCCTACCAGGCCACGAACGTCCCTATGTGGCCGCTGGCCTAAGTTTACCTAGATTCGGCGGACAGGAATGTTATTCTAATATTTCTAAGTCCATTACTACGAAAGCTCAAACCGACTCGCTTCAGAACGGACACAAAGGGGTATCTACTCTCGATATTTGCATTTCGAACGTCAAAGAGTAGTTTCGCTTCTGCTTGTATAACCATGCACGGTTTTCTCTTTCGGAAGTGTCAGAAAGTGACACTTTAATAATGGATAAGGTATTTTCGGGTTCCGTACATAAAAAAAAAACATGAAACCTGTGATCACTTTGTTATCCATCCCTCTGTCAGTCAAGACCCTTTATCTCGGGAACGCATGAAGAGGAGGTATCGAGTTGAAATTAAACTACAGTCCCTTGAAGCTGTAAATAAAACTTCTAAGTGTTTTTACATAGCATATAAACGACCCGCTGCAGGGCTTTCTCTCAGAGAGAGAGAGAAAGAGTTTAATTAAGTTATACTATCAGTAACACTCCCTAACCGTGAAGGAAAATATCGTAAGGAAAGCAGACAGTCAGAGATGTTTAAATAAAGCAAATTGTTAATCACCGGTGGGCACGCGTGGTAATTGTGCCCACCTAGTAACTGAAGCCGTGTATATCCCATTCAACATGACTGACTGAATGAAAATGAACTGGAACGATTGGGTGCGTAACTGTTTAGTTGCATTCCCTGATCACATAAAAGTGCACCTAAATAAGGTTGATTCAATTCACTATGCATTCTTTATTTAACAAAATCATTGGATAAACTTAAAATCTAAAACTTCCAAGCATACATAAATACATACATACATACATACATACATACATACATACATACATACATACATACATACATACATACATACATACATACATACATACATACATACATACATACATACATACATACATACATACATACATACATACATACATACATACATACATACATACATACATACATACATACATACATACATACAAGGTACATTTTTCCATAATTGTTTTTGGGGTAAACAACAATATCAATATAAATATATTGGACTAGTATATTACATCAATATAGTATCAGTATCAATAAAATTTGACATTTGTATAGCGCTGGAGAAAACTGAATGAACTACTTGTGACTTACAATATTTATTACTAAATGAATGATCCGAGGTCATCCGAGACCACGGCACCTGTAAAAGTGCCGAAACGTCGGAAAATTGTAAAAATATAATAAACGAGTGAAATCCGTATTAAAACAGTTTTAATTATGTCTAGTACTCGTGTTAACCTTAGAAAATACTATAATTAATGGATTGTAGAGACATTTATCAATGAGGTAATAGTTAATTGGAGGCGTGTGGGTGATTTTTATGATAGTGCTATTTCGGAGATTCTCAGGAATATATAAAAGATCGACGTTTTCATACAAACTATCTATTCCGACAGACTTAATGCGGGTAGCCGACTACTCCATATCTTACTAAACACCATCTTTAGCTGGCTATCAGCAGTAGTCAGTCAGTAGGTCAACCCTTGTATGTCCCCACTGCTGGGGCACAGGTCTCTTCCTGCATCGCAGGAAGGTTAGGCTATATTCCACCACGGGGGCCAAGTTCGGGTTGGTGGAGGATTGTAAGACAGTGGCGGGCCTTACTGTCAGAAGTTATCCAGCCGCCCATAAGGCCTCTGACATGGCTTAACGACTGCCATTATATGACAGTCGGCACCAACGGCTTAACGTGCCTTGCAAAGCACGGAAGCGCTCGTAAAAAATGCCACTAGCGGTAGTCACAGGACGGTCACCCATCCTGTACCTGACCGCGCCTGTTGTTGCTTAACTCAAGTGATTGATTCAAATTACTCGGTTCGCCTAGGCCACGAGCGCTTCTATTAGCAGAAAAGACATAAAAATTACTTACAATTCGCTTATATTTTATCGTGTTATTATTTGACGTGAGCACAATTACTCATCAGTTTTATGATTACTAGTCATGATTTATGAACACATTACTAGACACTTAGGGACGAAAAATACGAAGGGTCTTATTAGTAATAAAAAACACGATTATTTAAAACTTTAAAAAATATTTTAAATGTGGTCCTTCTAATTTTTCTTCTTTTTCAGGCTATATTAGTCCACTGCTGGACATAGCCCTCCCCTAATAAGCACCATAGCGGCCTGTCTTCAGCTTGCCGCATCCAGCATCTGCTGGCAGTTTTTCGCAGATCGTTTAAAAAGGTTTATAATGGTTTATGTTTAAAATATTATGAGTTATTAAACCATAAAAGTTGTGCTATCAAACGCTATTTCATTCACTTTTCAAATCGTTTTTTCATTCACTTACGCCCGACCACACAACATAACGTAAAAACTATTTTGTGTGTTTAATTACAAAATTACGTTTTTTATTTGAATTCTTATATTTAAACATAATTCAGAGCAGTTTTCTAATTTATGAGATGCGTTAGTGTTTAAAATTTTGTGATTACCTATGATGTCTGATGCCTTCGGTATGTTGTGATTTGTGCTCGGGCGAGATTTGTTTACCACAATACTCAAGTACCTATAGAACAATAGACCTTACTTACATACATACACACATACGAGCCAAACACATTACCATGCTTTCGGGCTCCACCACAGTGGGATAAATAGGCCGAGACAGTAAAAACTAAATCATACCAAAACGATAACAACAGAGGACTGCACCAAAAAAATCTGTCAAACATAAAACGTGACACGATATTGCCAGCGAACTCAAAGCGAGTGCAATGCTCACGAAATTTCCATTCAAATCCATTGAGAAAAATGCAAGGCAGCCATTGAAAGTTCAGCAATGCATATTCAGCAAATATGAGTCTGGTATCTCGTAGAATCGAAACTAGGGTGCTCGTCCATCAGCGAAGGCATTCGATCGCATTGCCAGTTTTAACTCCACGTTTTCGCAATTGATGTGCTTGAGTGCATCGTAAATTGTAGCGGGAGGCACTAAAAATCGCATTAAATTGGGGCACATCGGTAAGACTAAGTCTGTCGTGCTCTTAAATTTCACTGCAATTTTAGATGCCGTAATAGGGTAACTCGAACCGCTGAAGTTAACAAGATGGGTTTAATTCTAATTATTTAAGAGCGGTGGTAGCCCAGTGGGTAGAATAATGGACTCGGAAGAGCCCCAGGTTCGATTCCCAGTGCGGGCATGTACCAATGTCTTTGTTTCTAGGTTATGTAAATTTGTGAAGTTATAGTAGCAATACTACTCGCTAACGGTAAAGGAAAACATCGTGACGAAACCTGAGCATCATGAGGTGTTCAAATATCTCAGCGCTTGAAATTACCAATCCGCGATGGGCACGCGTGGTAATTAATCCCACACTCTCTTTCTGAGAGAAGGCTTGAGAATTAGAGAAAAAGAAAGGAGAGTTATTCAGAGAAAGCTAACTATTGAATTAGGCAATATAACGAACCAGATTAATATCTTATTATTTTTATTTTATCTTATTATTATTTTTATTTTATAATATAAAATGAAATAAAATTAAAATTTAGGTGACAGCGCTCGAAAGACACCGATTGGTGCTGGCTATCTGCATTGGTGCATCGCGTGTGTGAAAAGCTTTAACGACTTTGTTATGTACGTGTATCTGCGTGATTGATCGAGTTTCGCGAGAGTTATTTTGCTGTTCCACGTATTATGGAATGTTTGTTGTTGGTTATTTCAATTAGTTTTGTTCGGCAAAGTTAAAACCTATTGGTATTTTTTGTGAGCTTGGTCGTTAGGTTTATGATTTTTTTCAGTTGATAATGTTTTATTATTGCGTTTAAGGCAATGAAGGAGGTAAAGTTGTAACGGTGCAAACCCCTTTACACCATTTTTATTTCTTTTTCTATCTATCATTTTCAAATATTTAAATTACGTCGCACTTTTTCGATTTCCCTCATTTTTCATCATTACTGCTTTACCCTTCGACCAGATCTGACTATTTTACCTGCTTGTCCGTTTTTATCCAGTTTTTTTGTTTTATTATACTACTAATCTAGAAAAAGAAATAAAAATGGTGTAAAGAGGTTCGCGTAAACGGTTTTGAATTTGCGTTTGAAATGGTGAAATGGTGTAAACGGTTTTGAATTTGCGTTTCTTGATTTCTGAAACATGAATGACATTTTTAAAAACCTATTTAGAGGCTAAAAATTTCACCCATGCCGGGATTCGAACCCGCAACCTCTGGCTATCCGTACCAGCGCTCTACCAATTGAGCTCAATTGGTAGAGCGCTGGTACGGATAGCCAGAGGTTGCGGGTTCGAATCCCGGCATGGGTGAAATTTTTAGCCTCTAAATAGGTTTTTAAATTTGTTCCTTAGCACGGGTTAGTGCATTAAAAATAAAAATAGTGTAATGAATGACATTTCTTCTTCTTTTTAATCTGTGATCTCTTTCCGTTTATACAGTTATTTTGCTGTTCCACGTATTATGGAATGTTTGTTGTTGGTTATTTCAATTAGTTTTGTTTGGCAAAGTTAAAAGCTATTGGTATTTTTTGTGGGCTTGGTCGTTAGGTTTATGATTTTCAGTTGGTTATGTTTTATTATTGCGTTTAAGGCAATGAAGGAGGTAAAGTAAACGGTTTTGAATTTGCGTTTCTTGATTTCTGAAACATGAATGAAAAAAAATCGTCTTTTTAATCTGTGATCTTTTCCCATACTGACATACCAACAATAATATAGTAAAAATAACAATAATAATCATAGTACGTAGTTAATAACAAGATTCACGTTTATTGTCATGAATTGGGTAAGCAAATTTTAATTTGTATGAAAAAGTTGGTATAGCGGAATTTCGCAAAGTAATATTCACATTTTAATACTATTATGGGTTTCTGCAAAGTAACGCCTGATTCCATACAATAGCTTATGTCCAATGCATAATCTACCCCTTTACCAATTTTTTTCCAGATCCATTAAGGTGTTCTGGCTTAATTCTGTAAGAAGCATCCATAAATAAACAAGTAATTCGAACAAATAAACAAACAAATGCGGTATAGTAATCAGACATGATCCCGCTGAGTCGACTAGCCAGTCCATCTAACCAAACTTTCGCATTTTTAATAAGGCCTGTTTGGAATTACCAATTAATGCCCACATCGTGTGTTTAACTCCAATACCTGCCCAAAAACGGCCCAATCACTCCCAAACGGGGGTGTAGCCGGGAAATAAATTTTATTAACGACCACTCTGTTACATCAAAGCGTTTGTAAATTGCCCTCATTGAGTCTATTCTTGTGGTCGTCGTGGTACACAGCCTCCTTTTTACGGCTCTCTCTTTATTCCGGGTGCGGTTGTAGCGGCATCAGTGGTGGTCAAAAATTATAGTAAAAGTTTTATTATAGTGAGCATGCGAATGTACAGAATACCTTAACATTAAGTATAGGAATACTTAGAAGAATACATATTTTGTTTTTATTATTGAGAATCATAATTATCAATACATTTTCATTAAACATGAAATACTCTCCATCATAAATCTCTCTTAGGCTGCAAAAATAATGTTTTAAACAAATCCGCCATGTTATCCAAGTTTTATTTTATTTTATGTGCAATAAAGCGAAACAAATAAATAGTAGACAACAAATTAATTTTAGTAATAATTGTAACAACACTGTTTGATATATTAATTGGTAAATTTGTAATTGTAGGTAGTAGTTAATGACACATGCTAGGTCCCATGGAGGAAATGGTAAGCCTCTCGCTATGTTTAGTATAATTCGGTCTAAATGAGCAGGAAACAAAAGTAAATTTATTTATCTCCAGAACATCTTAAAAAATACTTTTGATGGCAAAAAAAACACTCTTTGCTAATTGACTAGCAGAATTACAACATTTGTTAATGATTTAAAAACCTATTTAGAGGCTAAAAATTTCACCCATGCCGGGATTCGAACCCGCAACCTCTGGCTATCCGTACCAGCGCTCTACCAATTGAGCCAATGGGCGACTCACGGCATCAGTGAAATTTCGAACCTCTTTACAATATTCTCTGTATTACGTACAGGCAGCGACATCTGACTTAAGCAAATTGCATTACTTACAGCCCCGACTACCTACTTTGCAGTTAGGTTTAACATCGGAACGATATCACTGTACCCACATGATTACACTATTTTATTTTTAATGCACTAACCCGTGCTAAGGAACAAATTTAAAAACCTATTTAGAGGCTAAAAATAGGTTTTTAAATTTGTTCCTTAGCACTATTTTTATTTTTAATGCACTAACCCGTGCTAAGGAACAAATTTAAAAACCTATTTAGAGGCTAAAAAAAGGTTTTTAAATTTGTTCCTTAGCACGGGTTAGTGCATTAAAAATAAAAATAGTGTAATCATGTGGGTACAGTGATATCGTTCCGATGTTAAACCTAACTGCAAAGTAGGTAGTCGGGGCTGTAAGTAATGCAATTTGCTTAAGTCAGATGTCGCTGCCTGTACGTAATACAGAGAATATTGTAAAGAGGTTCGAAATTTCACTGATGCCGTGAGTCGCCCATTGGCTCAATTGGTAGAGCGCTGGTACGGATGGCTGGTTCGAATCCCGGCATGGGTGAAATTTTCAGCCTCTAAATAGGTTTTTAAATTTGTTCCTTAGCACGGGTTAGTGCATTAAAAATAAAAATAGTGTATTTGTTAATGATGTTTTTGTCTAAACTAAAACTCGAAAACCTATAAAAAAACAGACGTGAAAGGTTGTAGGGCCACACTATGTAGAGAATACTTTTTCAAGTCATCTCAGCAATACATCCAGCTTTACATGCATGCACATCATCATGAATTTGAGATCAAAGGTAAAAGACCCTTGAAGCCCAGGTAGCAGTGTATCTGCACCACTAAACGAAGACACGCCAGAAGGTATTATGCATCATACTTTTCTTAAATAAGATTTGCGCCCGTCTTAAAATAAATGCCTGACTAGGCAATTTTACGGAACTTTCAGATGGGGCCAAAACATACCATAACATAATCTCACGCCTGTATCCTAGAGGGATAGGCAGAGCTCAGGGACTGCCACTTGCCACGATCCTGACAGATCACCTTCTGAAATCCTCCTTCCTAAAATTGTGACGGTCATTACCCATTGCATGCACTTACGCCGGGTGTCGGGCACTTTTTATCTTAGTTACATGTTAAACGGGTCTAATCGCGAATATTTATTAGGTAAAACGTAATTACCTTATTTCCCGATGTTTCGGCAGCGTTACCCATTAAATAATCGCGATTAGACCCGTAAAATATATAACTATGGATCGCGAATCATTACGAAATAATTTTTCACGGCGGCTTTTACGGAGGTAAGGCCCGCCACTGTTTTACAATCTTCCACCACCCAAACTTGCCTCCCGTGGTGGAGTATGGTCTAACCTTTCTGCCATGTAGAGAGAGACCCGTACCCCAGCAGTGGAGACATGCAAAGGGTTGATATCATATATCATATCATTGTGTAAACCTACGTAAGTATTGCTTAGATTAGTAATAATAAGAAACGTCGGAAATTACGGTAATAACCGGGAATTACCTATGTTTTTCCTAATTAATCGCGATTAGACCCGTTCAATATAATTGTATGAGCATCGCGAGTCATTAAGAAATATTATTGACAGGCTTTGGTTTATATACAATTTACCAGCAGTAAAGTTAAACCTGCAAGGTACATAATAAGACTCGGAATTCATTCACCACGCTGAAACTAAACCACTTCCAACTCCATCGCTTTGAACCCGGCAAAACAACAGCCCCAAAAATGGGCCAAAACGGTCTCGTAAATCATCATTTAAAAGGACACTTCACATGGATTGAGCCTTCCAAACTTTCGTCCCACGAAATCTCGTATCAATTTACAAACACCGCTGCGAGGGCATAAATCATAAACTTTTCTAATGACACAAAACACACTGTCAACGTGTAGCTAAATCACAGAGCGAAGTCTTCGTACAAGATTTATTATTACACACATTGCATAAACTCACACTTGTATCCTGGAGGGGTAGGCTGAGACCAAGGTTTGCCACTTGCCGCGATCCCAATAAACCTTTTTCGCTAAATCAACATCATTAGTCGTTGCATGTTATTAGAAAGACTCACGAGAAGACTTGTTTGAGAAGGAGTGTAAAATTATCCACGATCAATCTATAAAGTCTAAAATATATTTATAAGCGTCGTAGGATCTCCAAATGAAGCGGACGTTCGTAGAAAAGCCAGGATATTTGCAAAGAGCTATATAATAAAGAACTACAGAATTATATATCTTTCTTAGGTTGACAGAAATCTTGTAGGCTTTTAGTCCGGATCTACTTACGGGTGTTGTTATATCGGAAGAGTCCGACCAGGTTTCGCTCCGATTCGCAGAGCTTAATCATGGTGAGCAGAGACGGAGCAATGACGCAGAGTCTACAATGTGTTGTGCTTACGAAAGTTTTAGTTCAAATATTGACAGAAATCTTAATCACTAATTGGAATTAGTAAAATCATCACTTTTGGACATGATAATTTGTGTGAATTACACTCGTAACATAAGCTGATGGGTGACAAGAGATGAGGCATCCTTTATCGGCTTTACACCTATATTTGCAGACGCTCGAAACGTGGCCCTGAAATAGTCCTTATGTAGTTTGAGAGTCCCTTTTATTCAAAGTAGCACAGAAACTTAGACTCAATGAAGTTAGGAGTTAAACAAGGTGTTTAATTCAAAATCTAGATCATTTAACAAAAATAAAATATCCATGGACTAACCATATATAACAGAATTTACATAGTTATTCTAAGCCTAGAACGCATGCATAGTACTGGCTTTAATTAAAGACATTCATCTTAATATTCTTTAGTGTTCTAGTAGCCCTTTTGGCAAGAAGTGTGCTTTACACGTCCTTTGAACCGTGTTTCTGGCAAGCTAATTAGATGTTCAGATATCTTATTGTAGAAACATATACAATGTCCCATAAAGGATGTAATAACCTAAATTCTGGGACGAAAATTCATGTTTATTTCTAGCGTTTACATTGAGTTACAAGTTACTGATATTTTTCCTGACGCACATTATATTTTCATAAATATACTGACTCGCTCTTAGCACCGGATGCCTGAGTGATCTTAAACTATCACGAAAGTTAGCAACATAGGGCGCGTTCAGTGCATGGATGGGTGACCATCTATGACTAACGCTAGTGGCAAGGCACGTTAAGCCGTTGGTGGCGGCTGCCGTCGACAGATGGCAGTCGTTAAGCCAAGTCAGAGGCCTTAGGGCGGCTTGAAAACTTCTGACAGTAAGACCAGCCTCTAGTCTTGCAAGCCTCTACCAATCCGGACTTGGCCCCCGTGGAAGAGTATGTCCTATACCTTCCTTTGGGTGGGGGAATAATGGATTGATGAAGAATAAGAAGATATAATTATACTGAATAACTGAACAACTGTCAGGATATCAGTTTACTTAATCTAAATTAACTAAAGGCGTTGAAAACAATACGGCAGCAGACGACATTAATCTTCCATAACTTTACTGTGCCTAACTTGACTTGACGCGGCCAAAACTCGAAAAGACATACCTTCAAAATAATGCTGTCCCGAGTCCTAACTTTTCAGTAACAGTTTGGCCGACCGTATATTACCATCTTGGTCGTTTGGGAGCAGAATAAGCAAGATATATGATAACAATTGTGACGGCCCAAACTTGTGGCCTGACGCGTGGATATTGTGTTGAAAACCTTTGTCGCATGCAGCACCATATTCTGGGGGATCGACGATATTTATGTTGAGTCACTTGTCCTAAAAAATATATCCCTAGAATCGGTTTCATGATGATTTCAATTTATTCACTTGTGTGTTGCTAAAGCTGGTGTTCCTTTTTAACGTTGAAAAACACACACACAGATATGTGTGTGTGTGTTTTTTTTTGGAACCTTCTGAAGCCTATACGGCTTGTATTTTAACTTGAGGAATGTCGTTAGATACGTTTAGAAGTCTTTAGTGTCCTCACCAGAGAAAAAATACACTAAAAGTTTTGCCATATATATATAATAAGCGGTGTAAGCTCTAAAAGCGATCTCTTATAGACAACTTTGCCATATATGTACATGAAATATGTTGGTGGGATATGTTTACTAGATTAATAGTGAGAGGGCCTTCGGTACAGCTAAATTAAAAAATATATATTATTATTATTACTTTCACTCAGTGACGTACATTTCTGAAGTTAAAGTAGCAATACCACTCGCTAACTGTAAAGGAAAACATCGTAAAGAAACGTGTTTGAGGTGTTAAAGATGATTATATCAATCCTTGGCATGTCGCCACTGCTGGGGCACGGGTCTCTTCCTGCATCGCGGGAAGGTTAAGCCATAGTTCACCAAGGGAGCCAAGTCCGGCTTGGTGAAGGATTAGGATTGTAAGACAGTGGCGGGCCTTACTGTCAGAAGTTACTAAGCCGCCCATTAGGCCTCTGACATAGCTTCACGACTGCCATTACATGACAGCCGGCACCAACGGCTTCATCACATATCTTAATATTATTTGATTTTTGACCGGATCAACGTAGTACTTACGAAAGTTTTGGTTCAAAAATATCTTATTATTGTTAAAATTCTTTTTCCATAAAAATTTTGCGCGTGATATTACAAAACAGCGGATCCGTAATATTATTTTTTAATGGCCTAACAGACCAACACCGTCAAAAGCTCATCCTTTTAATTGAATATGTTAGAATGTGCGACCGACCGGAAATCTCTTATAAGCTTAAAAATCCTTTTTCACTCCGACTGATGAGGGTAAAAAATTATATGACACAAAAACAGGGTATTATCTTCCTCCAAAGCCAATCTTTTCACCGTTAGCTTGAAGAAATCCCTTCCCGCGGCTTGGTTGGCTCCGCACGTATTGACTAGTCTTTCCTGGGGGTAGACTATTGGGCGGTTTCTGAATTGAGAATTTAATGAAGTAAATACTTAAGTAACGTTCTGTGATGCTCATTACTGAGAAATTCTAAGAGACAGCATTACAGTTACGTATTTACTAAGTAGTCAAGATGCTATATCAAATCAAATCAAATCGACTAAGAGGTCAGAATAGTACCTATAATAAAATGAAATATAATCAAAAAGGTTTTATTCAACGCAGCACAGAAACTATGACTTAATGAACATAAACGTTAAACTAGGTGTTCACTTCAAAACCAAGACCATTTTGGAGAAAAAATGGACAAAAAAACTTCAAACTTAGTCTTTCGAATTTCTTAATTAACATAGTTTACGTATTATAAAACATATTAAAAACATGAAATGAAATGAAATGAAAAGGTTTTATTCAAAGTAGCGCAGATACTGCGGCTTAATGAACGTTACAAGTTAAACTAGATGTCCATTTCAAAATCTGGATCATTTTGGAGAAAAAATGGACAAAAAAACTCCAAACTTAGTCTTTTCAAATTCCTTAATTAACAGAATTTACACAGATACTACAAAACTCGTGAATTTTACATGCTTGAATTCCAGACATCATTGTCATCTAAATAATCCTTAATATTATAGTAGCTCTTTTGGCACAAAGTGTACTTTACACATTTTTTGAACCGCGCTTCAGTCAAACTTAATATATCTTCAGGGATTTTATTGTAGAAGCGTATACAATGCCCCATAAAGGATGTATTAACTTTTGCCAGCCTAAATCTTGGGATCAAAAGTTTATGTTTATTTCTAGTATTTACATTATGTTGGCTACCTGCAGTTTTAAAGTTGCTAATATTTTTCCTGACATACATAATATTTTCATAGATATACTGACTGGCAACTGTCAGGATGTTTGTTTCTTTAAAGAATTCTCTTAACGAGTCTCTACTGCCTAGCTTATAGATGAATCTGATCGCTCTTTTCTGCAAGACGAAGATGGTCTCAATGTCCGCTGCCCGTCCCCACAGTAGTATACCGTAGGACATGATACTATGGAAGTAACTAAAATAAACGAGCCTGGCAGTTGCGACGTCAGTTAGTTCCCTAATTCTTTTAACAGCATATGCTGCAGAGCTAAGCCTATTTGCCAATTTTTCTATATGAGGACCCCATTGAAGCTTTGCATCAATTGTGATACCTAAAAATACAGTATCTTCGACAAGGTCTAGTTTGTCCCTTCCCAATATAACTTTGCTGTCAACTACTTTGACATTTGGTAGAGTGAACTTTATACATTTTGTCTTTTTTGAATTTAACAATAAGTTATTAGACGTAAACCAGTTTAGTACCTGAGAGAGAGCAGCATTAGTATTGTCAAGGTCATCTTCTTGTCTCTCAATTTTGAAAATAAGTGACGTGTCATCTGCAAATAGTACTATCTCTGACATATTTTGAACCATGAACGGCAAATCATTTACATATACGAGGAAGAGGAACGGCCCCAAAATCGATCAAAACTAAATCTTCAGGGTCAGAGGTCAGGATAGGAGTACCACAGACTCCTATCCTGACCTCTGACCCTGAAGATTTAGTTCTATAACTTAACTATAACTTAACGATTTAGCTCGTAACAAATTTAGAGGCAAAAAATTCCACCCATGCCGGGATTCGAATCGAACCTGCGACCTCTGGCTATCCGTGCCAGCGCTCTTTCCAACTAAGCTAATGGGCGACTCACCAGCATCAGTGAGATTTCGAACCTCTTTACAATATTCTCTGTATTACGCACAGGCAGCGACATCTGGCTGAAGTAATTTGCATCACTTGCAGCCCCGAGTACCTACTTTGCAGTTAGGTTTTTACATCGGAATGATATCGCTGTACCCACATGATTATATTCTTTTTTAATGCACTAACCCGTGCTAAGGACAATTTTAAAACCTATGTAGAGGCTAAAAACGACTAAAAAAAGGCTAAAAAAATTATTATAAAACATTGAACTTGTGGATTGTACTGGCTTTAATTACAGACATTGTCATCTAAATAACTCTTTAAAGGTGCTGGGGAAGCCTAAACCATTCTAAAAATAACCGCCCATGTTCCTAATCCAGTGTCCGACTGACTGGTCCCTACACCCATCTAGTGCGAGTGAACTGTATAAACCATCTCAATGCAAAGGGTAAAGTTATGCCAATAAGGCAAGACCGCACCTTGGGGTATTGGACGGCTGCCTCGCTGGTCTAGAGCTTAGAGAATTAATAAGCATAAGAGCTAAATTAGTGGGATTGATTCCCATTATAAACCATCGTATTTGACTTGTCTGGTTGTTTTAAAAACCTATTTAGAGGCTAAAACTTCCGCCCATGCCGGGACTCGAACCCGCGACCTCTGGCTAACCGTACCAGCGCTCTCCCAACTGAGCTAATGGGCAAGTGCCTGCATCAGCGAAATTTCGAACCAATCGAAAGAGTATAATCATGTGGGTACATACAGCGATGTTAAACCTAACTGCAAAGTAGGTACTCGGAGATGCAAGTGATGCAAATTACTTCAGCCAGATGTCGCTGCCTGTGCATAATACAGAGAATATAATAAAGAGGTTCGAAATTTCTGTGATGCTGGCACTTGCTAATTAACTCAGTTGGGAGAGCGCTGTTACGGTTAGCCGGAGGTCGCGGGTTCGAGCCCCGACATGGGCGAAAGTTTTAGCCTCTAAATAGGCTTTTAAAATTGTCCTCAGCACGGGTTAGTGCAACAAAAAAAATGTTATTTTGTCTGAGTGTATTTCCACGTTTGTGATGTCCTGGCTTGGTTACTATGGCCCAGAGTATCTTCGTTTGGGATCCTTTTTTTTTTTTTTGCATCTACTTAATGAGATGATTTATACAGCGTCCAGTGGTATCTTCACTCACACTAGATGGGTGAAGGGACCACTCCGACGCTGTAGTGCCTGGGTCATGGTTTTTTTTATAGATGGTGTAGGCTTGCCCAGCACCTATACCATCCTGACAGCTTAGTCGGCCTAGCCCACAGGAAATACGTATTGACTAGTCTTTCGTTTGGGATCAGGACAAGTTATTTACGTTGTGTACCGCAAGTAAAGTTTCAGTTGACAATATAACTTATTGAATAGAATTCGGATTAACTTATTTGATTTTAAATATTGTATGGAAACAGGCGTTACTTTGCATTATAATTTAAAACTGTATGAAATCTTGCGTTACTTTGGGGAAATCCATAATAGCATTACAATGTGAAAATTACTTTGCTAATTCCGCCAAAAACCCCACAAGCACCATGCGGTTAGTTAATGCACCGCCCCCCCTCCCACTTTTTCAAGCAGAAGCAAGACACGAACACACCACCACCGACACCAATCCTTGTGTGAGAAAATACGCGACGCGTTTCGCCTCTAACACGAGGCATCCTCAGACCCACAAGTGCAAGGGTATTTTGGCGGAATTTAGCAAAGTAATTTTAATTTCAATTCTTAATAGGTTTTTAAAGTAATTTTTTCATTTTATTTGAAAATCCAACAATTTAATTCAGCTTCAAATCAACAAGTGCTGCCCCACCTTTAGTAGACCTTTTTTTTTGTTTATTCTTATTTATTTTCATAATTACGTACCGTTTATGGATGTGTATCGATTATAAAAATATTATTGTTTGGTTGCGCCGACTACCCTTCTTTCAGTTAGTAAGTAATAATAATTTAAAACAATGTTCATTTCTAACTTTCTTTCCTAAAAAAGTGTACATAACATTTGATTGTTTTATATTCATAATTTTCCACAGAATAGCATTGTATCATGAATACCTTTTGGGACAGCACTGGCTCCTGAGATACAGGTTCCCGCCTAGTTCAGGAGTTAGGGCACAATCATATTGTAACAAATTTTATCTTTTTGAGTTCAAATAAACAATTATCTTATCTTATCTAGTTTCTTTTTTTTCATCAATGGTTGTCTGGAAGAAATGACATTTAGTAATAAGGCCGCCACCGGTACCACACTTTGTTATTTTTTGAGTCTTTACGTAATTCATCGTATACATGCATAAAGAATATTCTATCTATCTATCTATCTATTTTAACTTTGAAAAGGTACTGAAGAGAATCGCCCTGTTTTATCCGCGGCAGAGAATTTAATTTTAATGTACCCAAATGCGGCGGCATCATGCTCTGGCGAGATAACGCGGCATTAATTTACGTCCAAATCCAGCCGTAATTGTTTCACCGGGAAAGCCTTCTCACGCGTCCGACGGAAATCCTCGGTTCTCGTGCGGACGCGTGGCTGGGTTTGTTTTTTGAACGTTCCATATTTGAATAAAGCGCTAGCGTTCTAGGGTTCCGCAAAATGTGCAATTACAATAAATATAAATTACTTCTTTGTCTTCTAACATAGTAAGGCACAATAATCACTCATATCACAGAGCATCAATGACTATAGTACTTCAAACCCAGGTCTTGGATGTTTACATGTTTGTGATGTCACTGTTTCTGGTTTCCACGGCACAGTGTATCATAGTGTGGTGCAAGAAGCAATGTATGTGTCTGTATGTAAATGTTATTATTATTATAGTTCATTTGGGATTGGCCTTAAGGGCGGCTTGATAACTTCTGACATTAAGGCCCGTCACTGTCTTAGAATCCTCTACCAACCCGGACTTGGCCCCCGTGGTGGAGTATAGCCTAGCATTTCTGCGATGCAGGAAGAGACCCGTGCCCCAGCAGAGTGGACATACAAATCGATGGGTTTACATAAACTGCTTGATATCCAATTTCAAGCCACTTTTACCCTCAGTATAATATATGACTTGAACATAACTCGAAGCGGCACTTAGTTTGATACGATATAAATTTTAGTAACTGAAGGTCGGTATGTAGTTTCCAAGACATATCGTATTAAAAACCTGAATATTTACTCAGTACCTCAATACGTACCAAAGCGCTTAAAATTTCCACATTCGGTTGATTTATTTCTTTCGACAATTTTTCTTCCTTTATCCTCTACAAATGTCCAAACCAACGTAACATTCGTTCTAAATTGAAATAAATTAAAGAAATATACGCACTAAAAATAACAATTGTTATTGTATACTTCCCCCTCTCATTTGTAACGATCAACGGTTGGCTGGCAGATATTTCTAATGAAATAAGGTCGCCAAGTACGAGTACACTTTTGAATTCTGTAAAATTTGTGTTTTGTGAATGATTTTTGTGAGTGCAATAACCAGTAATAGCCTGTCCGTATGTCCTTGGGTGCGGAATGACGGACCGACCGACGCACAGGCGGACTACATAGCAAAACTTTAAAGGTTCCTTGTTAACTAAGGAACCCTAAAACAAGCTCACTCCACTCTATGTTAGATGCGAGTTCCAAATCAAATCTTATCTAAAAGGTTTTATTCAAAGTACCACAGAAACAACGATTCTATGAACTTTACAAGTTAAACTGGGTGTCCATTTTGAAATCTAGATTATTTTGAAGTAAGAATGCTCAAAAAAAAACTCCAACTTCCCTAATTCACATTAGAGATCTACCTACCTACCTACAAACACGTTTAAATGATTAAGTGAATTCCTCGTACACCTAAAATTCGCAAATTAAGGGACCCGGAACTAAAATAAAAAGATAAGATATTTAATACATCGCAGGGGCAGCCTTTTCAGCTCCGTATAATTGCATTGGACGTCCCTAATTTCATGGACGACCCTCCTGGGTGTCGTACGTCGAAAATTACCTTGAGTTTTCATATATGTATAAGTCCCCTAAAAGAAATTGGGACGATTTCACGACGAATGATAGCTAACACGTCTAGTTTCATACATTTACCGCGGCGGCGGCTGGCCTTTGCATGAGACGAATGTCGTGCAATGTAAAGGGAAGTTAAACATGTGAATCACTTAATCAATCGAAGAAGATGCGTATTGGAGTTGATATAGTCACATGTATTGGCCGGTTATACACAAATCCCGATACATGACTGACCGATTTGAATATCGCTAGGTTTTATAAAACCTTTTTAGAGGCTAAACCTCCGACCAGGTGGGATGACGATCTGCGATAAACTGCCGGCAGATGCTGGATGCGGCAAGGTGAAGACAGGGCGCTATGGCGCTCATGTCCGGGGGAGGGCTATGTCCAGCAGTGGAATACATGATATAGCCTGAAGAAGAAGAAGAAGAGAGGCTAAAAATTCCACCCATGCCGGGACTCGAACCCGCGACCTCTGGCTAACAGTGCCAGCGCTCTCCCAACTGAGCTAATCTCTGATAATCCGGCGACTTACCGACATCAGTGAAATTTCTAATCTCTGTACAATACCCTCTGTATTACTTACAGGCAGCAACATCTGGCTGAAGTAATTTACATCACTTGTGCAGCCCCGAGTACCTACTTTGCAGTAAGGTTTTACATCGGAATGATATCGCTGTACCCACATGATTGTATTCTTTTTTTCGCTAGGTTACCATTGTTTGTTGCGATGTGTGAAACTTGCTGAAAAGATATCAACCGAGCAACATACGAGTATCTAGCGTTTTATTATCACAATCTGCTAGTAGGCTTACAGTTTAGGCCTCCACAGTACTTTACAATAGGTATTAAGCTTGCCTGAAACGCAATTCAAAAAACGTGTTAGGTACACAGGTATATACATACATAACCTCACACCTGTATCCCAGAGGGGTAGGCAGAGACCAGGGACTGCCACTAGCCACGATCCTGACAATTCACCTTCGCTTGCCACACCCAAGTCTCGCTACGATACATAAGTGTTGGGACTAGCACACAATTATTGATAGGCAATCTAGCTCTTTTGGAGATGTTTCGGCTGCACACAATGTTGAGTACACTCTGTCTCAAAAGGGCTACAATAACATAAAGGATTGTTTAGATTACAATTATGTCTGGCATTAAAGCCAGTAAAATGCATAAAATCTATGTTTTATAATAATTATGATTGATTTTGATTAAGAGAATTGAGAAAGAAAATAATGCTGCGTTGGTTTACCTGTGAATGAAGAAAAAAGATTGACGAAACAAATATATATAGCGAATGTAGATGGAAGGACCGGTAAGCGACGTCCCAAGCGGACATACTTTTACCAATTAGGAGATCTACTCGTATTTTCAAAGAGCAGGATGAAAAGTAGCGGAAAACGGCGTGCGTGCCAGGAATGACTAAGAACGGTGATGAAGCGAAGGTGATCTGTCAAACTCGTGGGTCCTTGGTCTCTGCTTATCCCTCTAGGATACAAGCGTGAGTTGAGCATGCACGCACTCCGGTTTAGGGTACTTTTATCTTCCTCTTTGCTAATACATCCCCTATTAAGTCGATGTATATCCCTCTGGACGTCACAGCACCCCTTCCACTCACATTCACAATATATATTTGTTTCGTTAATATTTCTTATCCTCTCCACATGTCCAAACCAACGCAACATTCCTGTCTCAATTCTAGTCACTACATCCTTTTGTTTCGTGTGTAATGAATAAACGGTTTCTATTTTATTCTATTCAATACCACTCGTTGACGGTGAAGGAAAACATCGTAAGGAAACCCTTGTGTCTGAAGTGTTAACATACCTAAGCGCTTGCTACGTACAATGTCCCAACTATGAGGCTAAGCACGGAAATCTCAGGTGTAACTAACCGGCGAGTTTGTCTCGTACTTGGGCGGTTTTTAGTACATACGTGGAGAAACACCTTTAAGCGCTCTGTAGCATAAGAAAACAAGGATGCCCCGCCAAGATAAAAGGTCTTAGATAGTATTTACATTCCATCAAAGGGAGAGTTCAAGACCGTCGGCAAGACAGACCATAACGACCGCTCATGCGATAAAGGGAATGAAAGGAATCCAAAATGCGGTAATAATGTACCAGCGGAACAGGCGTTTTATCTGCACACGAGATTTGGAGAAATGGGGCCTTTGACAAGACGCGCGGAACGAATGTGAATTCATTACTTACCCTAACCGCCGATTTATGAATTGAGGATTTCACTTAACAACTGAATAAGTTTTGAAAGTGTCGAATTATTTTTATGGTTAGGTACTTCAAAAGAAAAGACGGAAGCCTTATATGATCACTTTGTTGGCTGTCCGTTCGTCCATCCTATGCATCCGACTTATCCGACATCCGACTAGATCTCCGAAATGCATGGAGGTATCGAGTGGTAATTACCGTAAACTCGTGTTTACAGTCCCTTGAAATAGTATAAAACTTCTAAGTTAACGAAAAAAAACGTGTATTTAGACACGCAAGGGAATCAAAATTTTAAGGGCACTTGAAATTTAAAATACTGGCCGGAAAAAGTAACTACTTAGAGGCATTGTCAAAATAAAGTTTTTTTTTCAGCACACGGAATAAAGTGTTCCAGCCATGAACATCACTGTCAGAACTGATTTAAGTGCAAGGAGGATTATTTAGCGGCAATGCAGGTTTAACACTTCATGTTCCCTACCATAGAGGTCGATGATACTGTTTGGTGCACTATAACGAAAAAAATACTATTGAACAAGTATCTCCTATTTAGTCTGTGATACGTAGTACCACATCATCAACATCATCATCAACCCATTATGCCCCCACCGAGGGGCACGGGTCTTTTCCCTGACGAGGGTATTAACTATGTTCAGAAATCACAACTCAGGTTGGTATATTTTCAACGTTTATTGATTCACAAACATTTTGACAATATGTTAACGCTTCGACAGTTCAACCGATAGTGCCGGCGCGCCCGTGCTGACCGCTTTTACATCAACCGAATTTGACAGCTGTTTGACAGCTGTCAAGTGGAGAGCACGTGGGCGGAACTATCAAAACTTTACATTTATAAATATACAAACCTAATGCTAAAAATAAGCCAGCACACACTGATTATAGTAAAATGCCTCGAAATATACTATTAATTATTAAAGATATCTAACAGTCGGCCTTTCCTGACAAACTTCACGTCCCGTGAAGAGCTAATCATATTAATCAAGTTAATACATAATTGCAATCACATTTCACTGAAATAACAGTGAAAGAATAATCCTAAAACATTAAACATTCACATTACGAAATAACGCCTGTTAAGCTTCGCAATTACTGTTAACAAATCAAAACTATTCTTAACTCATATTGTACTGAAGCCCCATTCACGTCTCCAATACAGATAATTCAAAATAGTCTTAATTCACATACTATACTGAAGCCCCATTCACGTTTTCAGTACAGATTATAATTCAAATAGTATTAACTCACACGCTGTACTGAAGCCCCATTCACGTCTTCAATACAGATTATAATTCAAAATAGTCTTCTTAACTCACACACTGTACTGAAGCCCCATTCTCGTCTTCAATACAGATAATAATTCTACTAATTTATAAATAAAAATATTTCAACTCGCACTTGTACGTACAATACCTATAATAACCGGCCAAGACCCCATGCATGTTCTTGGAACGGTGCTTACTTTTAAACTCTAACAAGACCCCGTTCACGTTCTTGTCAGCGTTTTATTGGTTAATTTATCATAATCAACTTTTCGTTCATTCATTAATATCAAAATACCTCGCATATTCTGTTTGAAATAAAAGTATCTTAAATTTATAAGATGCTCTCAATTTCAACATTACACAAACTTTAAATTTAAATTGTGCTTTACTTTTAATATAATCCTATCAAAATATCTGTATTTACACGTCACTTTTATCATCAGAATCCGAATAATTTCTCTGAAATACAAGCCAAGAGTGTATTTTATCAACGGGAAAAACTCCTTTGAATGGTCTGTTACCTTTTCGCGACAATGGGGTATCCTCTACTATGTATCTATCGTTGTCTAATACTTCTAAAATACGATAGGGCCCTCTCAATTTAGGTACCAACTTTCGACTTTTTCCGATGGAAGGAATATCCCTTTCTATTCTCACCAGATCCCCAACTTGGAAATTTGCAAGCTTTCTATGTTTGTCATATTGTTCTTTTTGTTTTGACTGAGATTTCCCGATATACTCTGAAACTTCAGCTCTGGTTTTTTTCAAATTATCAGCATAATCGCTTGCGTCATCAGTAATATTTAGATTAATCAGTGAATCGTTTGTACCTATCAATTTAAGACCAAAGAGTGTTTCAGCTGGAGATTTTCCCGTTCCCTTGTTAAGTGTATTATTCAATCCCCATTGGACTTCCGAAACTCTTTCGTCCCATGTGTTTTCAGTTTTTCCATAATTAATGGCGGTAAGACTAGCCAGGACTGTTCTGTTATAACGTTCTACTTGGCCATTTGCCCTAGGTGTAGCTACTGCATTTAAAACGTGTTTTATGCCCAATGAACTCGTATACACTTCAAACTTCTTTGACGTAAAAGATGTACCCCTATCAGAAATTAACCTTTTGGGTGTACCGAAAGTATGAAAATAATTTTTTAATGCTCTAATTGAATGTAACGTTTTAGTGCTTTTTACCGGCACGAGGACAATGAATTTAGTAAACGCATCTATAATTATGAGCAAATATGAGTTTTTCTTTTTGCTGCGTACAAAAGGGCCCAAGTGGTCGATGTGAATTGTATGGAACGGACAATCTACCTTTGGGATTGAGTGCAATACACCAGCTCTTTTACCGGCTGGTACTTTGGCGTGTGCACACTCCAAGCATGATTGGACATATTTTGTTACAAATTTTCTCATCTTAGCAAACCAATATGTACTTTTAATTTTGTCTAATGTCTTTTCCAAACTAAAGTGTCCAATGTCGTCGTGATTAGCTTTCACAACTTGCCATCTGACGCCCTTTGGTACCACCCAACGATCCCCATCATCAGTTTTTCTGTATAATAAGCCACGCTTTACTAAAAAGTTTTTCTTTATTTCTACTACGTTGTCACTATTTCTATCTTTAAGTATATCTAAAATTCTTTGTACCTCTGTATCACCCTGCTGCACCGTAGCCAACCAATCCACGTCAATATTTCTAATAATGAGATCATGTGGGCTGACAGAAACTGGGTTGCGGCTCAGTGCATCAACGTGAGACATAGCTGTACCGGGCTTGTAAATTATATTGAAGTCGTATTCTTGCATAATATTCCACCAACGGGCTACTCTATGTAACATATCTCTTTTTTCAAATGTCGCACGAAGAGAATTGCAATCGGTAACAACGGTAAATGGTATTCCTATTAAATATACCCTGAAACGTTGCAAAGATGTTACTACTGCTAAGGTTTCTAGGTCATACGACGTGAATCGAGACTCTTCGGGTGACGTTTGCCTACTATAATACGCTACAGCATTAAATGGGGCATCTTTGTTAGGTCTTTGTAATAGTATGCCAGCGATTCCTAATTTTGAAGCATCTGTATGCAATTGAGTCTCATAGTGAGGATTATAGAATGCCAAAGTGGGGCGTTTTATTAATTCCTTCTTTAACGTTTCAAAAGCACTCTTTTCTTCGGTACCCCACATCCAAGTGCAATCTTTCTTCAACAGATTTGTCAGAGGCTTAGCAATAACAGAAAATCCTCTAACAAATCTCCTAAAGAAACTGGCTAAACCCAAAAATTGTCTAACCTTATGCTGATCAGTAGGAGTAGGAAAATTTTCTACAGCTTCTGTCTTTTTCCTGCCAGGCCTTATGCCTCCTTCATTCACCTCAAATCCTAAATAGTCTATGGACTCCATTAGAAAATTACACTTTGATAGATTCAGTGTTATTCCAGATGCCCGGAATAATTCTAACACATTGCGTAATTTTTGTAGCCCTTCGTCCATTGATTTTGATGGAATTATAATGTCATCCATGTATGCAAAGGCATCTTTGAATCGAGCGTTACCTAGTATCGTGTTAATTGCTTTCTGGAAGGTTGACGGCGCGTTGACTAGACCAAATGGCATCCGGTTAAACTCATAATGCCCATCGGGCGTGACAAAGGCAGTGAGATGTTTAGATGATTCAGCCATAGGTATCTGATAATATCCGGATGCCAGATCCAACGAGGTATAGTATTTGTTCCCTGACAAACTATCTAATTGATCATCTATGCGAGGCAAGGGGTAATGTTCTTTGCAAGTTTTCTTGTTAAGCCCTCTGAAATCTATACATAGACGGTAGTCGCCAGTTTTTTTTTTTACTAAAATTATTGGTGATGCATATTCAGACGTAGAGTTCCTAATAATACCAGAATCTTCAAGTTCTTTTACCATGCCTCTAACAACTTCGCGTTCTGAATAAGGAAGACGGTAAGGTCAATATACTACAGGGGTTGTATCACTAAGTTTGATGTTCATTTCGGTTGAGGAAATGCAACCTAACTCGTTAATCGCAAAAGCAAAGCAGTTCCGGTATTCATTCAAAAGATGTGTTAGTTCGCTGGCATAGTTTTCTCTTAGGTTTTCATTAGTTTTAATCATAGATTTTTCGATCATCGAGACAGGGCTTAAAGCTGAATGCTCTATTCTATTCACGTGTAACAACTGTGCGCTGATTAAAGGGTGTGCGCGAATTATTGGGGTATTTTGTTCTAATATGCATCCTGAGTGACATATTCCTTTCACCACAATTTGCCCACAGCCATCAATTAATTTTATGACGCTTTGTATGACTTCATATTCTCGCTGTGAAAATTGACATAAACTAGGTTCGATAAATAAATCTCCTGTGTACTGAACGTCAGAACGTACTCTTATCTCACGGTATCCAATTACCTCTACCGTTTCATCAGCATATAGCATAATAGGTTTATCTGAATTCGAAGATTTAGTTGTTATTTTTAATATGTCACCCGTTTTGTAGACTACAATATGTTCCAACTCCGTGAAAGTCTGGCCAATCATTAAAGGGACTTGAAGCAAGTTATCAGGAACAACCAGAGCCTCTATACATGCATTTGCGCTGTCTATTGTGACGTCAATGTTACATTTTCCTAGACACATTACTTTAGAATCCCCAAATCCCCTTAAGATTGGTAAATCCGTTAAATTCCATGTCGATGCTAGATTCCTAGCTACTGATGCCCTAATTAGAGTACACTGACTTCCAAAATCAATGAAACACTCAATATTTTGGCCGTTCACCTTAACTATCTTGTAATACTTAGAGTCATTGTTTGGTTTTTGAGTGACATCTAGTCAGCTAATATTCTTACTGTTTCCTGTGTCCGTTGCTGTTGTTGGACATTGTTCAACCATGTGGCCTACTCTGTGACACTTATCGCATCTTATAATCGGTTGTTTACATCTGTAAAATGGGTGTCCTTCATCACCACAGTTGTAACATTTTACCTGAGATTTATTTTCTTTAGTGTTCTGGTTTGGTTTGGCCAGTTTATTGTGCTGTTTACTGTCGGAAGTGCTTGATTGAGGCTGCGTATTAATTTTATCGGATCGCTTGGTAACCTTAGTATTTCGTAAATAAACCAGTAATTGGTCAGGCTCAGTGAACTGAACGGCTTCAGCACTCGTCCTTACTGTCCTGTCCTCTATGCCAAATAAAATGCAATCAATTGCGCTTTTACCGGTTATTTTGCATCTGTTTAGCAAGACAATTTTTTCGTAGAAATATTCCTCTAATGAATCACCAAATCGCGCCTTGCATGCAAGCATTTCAGTCAGCAATTGAGCGTAATTCTCGTCACTAGGGAACGCTAATCTTAGTTTTTGTTGCCATTCGGACCATGAAAACAAAAGGCTGGGCAAACCCTGGTACCATCGTTGAGCCAGTCCCACTAATTTTGGCAGAGCATAATGAATTGTTTGTCGTTCTGACCAGCCATAAATTTGAGCACATTCGTTTACTTTAGAAATCCACACATGAACAGTCTGATTACGTTTAGACGGATTGAATTCTGGTATAACATTTAAATTTGGAAATCGTTCATTGCCGGAATTTTTCATGTTGTTCATGAGTTCTCTAAATGCCAATAATAAAGATCCCGTACCTGAATCTCCATTAACGTCTTGATTAGACGACCGCGGCTGCTCGGGTTGAATGCCACTGTGAGACGGGCGCTGCGGACGCTCCGAATCATCCCATGCATGACTTGGCTCGCTGCCAGAACCACCCCGTGACTGGTGCCGCACACGCTGTGACTCGCTGTGTGACCGGCGCTGCAAGGGCCGTGAGCCGCTGCGTTTAGGACGTCTGGTGCGCCGTGTGATGCTTCGAGATCGGCGTGGCGCGTGCTCGGAATCACTTCGCGACCGGCGATGCGCGCTCCGTGAGCTGCTGCGAGTAGGGCGCTTAGCGCGCCGTGTGGCGCTCCGCGATCGGCGTGACTCACGCTCAGAACCACTGCGCGACCGGCGATGCGCGCTTCGTGATTTGCTGCGTGTAGGGCGCTTAGCGCGCCGTGTGACGCTCCGCGATCGGCGTGGCGCAGGCTCAGAACCACTGCGCGACCGGCGATGCGCGCTTCGTGATTTGCTGCGTGTAGGGCGCTTAGCGCGCCTTGTGACGCTCCGCGATCGGCGTGGCGCACGCTCAGAACCACTGCGCGACCGGCGATGCGCGCTTCGTGATTTGCTGCGTGTAGGGCGCTTAGCGCGTCGTGTGACGCTTCGAGATCGGCGTGGCGCAGGCTCAGAACCACTGCGCGACCGGCGCTGCGCGGTCCGTGAGCTACTGGGTGAAGGCGTGCGTCGCCGGGTCTTCTTTTCCTTTCGATGCGATTTCTTGCGATTACGTGGCGGCGGTGTTGCTGCCTCTGAACTTCTGGTCTCTTCTCGTTTTCTCTTGCGCGAATTACGACCCATGATGTGTAGGCGCTTCAGGTCCTTTTATTGAGTGTTGATGCCACCCAATAATATCCCACTTCTGAACTATTAACTATGTTCAGAAATCACAACTCAGGTTGGTATATTTTCAACGTTTATTGATTCACAAACATTTTGACAATATGTTAACGCTTCGACAGTTCAACCGATAGTGCCGGCGCGCCCGTGCTGACCGCTTTTACATCAACCGAATTTGACAGCTGTTTGACAGCTGTCAAGTGGAGAGCACGTGGGCGGAACTATCAAAACTTTACATTTATAAATATACAAACCTAATGCTAAAAATAAGCCAGCACACACTGATTATAGTAAAATGCCTCGAAATATACTATTAATTATTAAAGATATCTAACAAGGGTATAGGCCATACTCTACACGGATTAGTGGAGGCTAGCAAGAATAGTGGCTGGTCTTACTGTCGGAAGTTTTCAAGAGGCCCTAAGGCCTCTGAATTGGCTTAACGACTGCTATCAATCGACGATAGCCGGCACCAACTGCTTAACGTGCTTGCGAAGCACAGAATCGCTTGGGAAAATGCCACTAGCGTTAGTCATACACGGTTTACACATCCATGCACTGACGCGCCCCGTGTTGCTCAACCTTTGTGACCGTTTAAGATCACTCAAGATGCCGGGACTACGAGCGATTCAAATAGCAGAAAATATTATATACCGTTTGGTATTGTCTCAAAACCCTATCGACCACGTAAGTCACAATGGCGGATAATTCAGCCACTACGCGCACCTGGGCGTCGTTTGTCAGATTCGATAAAGGCTTATTCATCATCATACCTCGCTTTATTGCTTCCTTGAAGGCTTTTCAATGGGCGTTCAGTAGGATTATTGAGGGGGAAAACCAAAGACATTTTCGCGTGACTTGTTCGATTTATTACTTTGATATCGTTTCAAATTGAGAGCAATATGTTCACGACAAGTGTGGCTTTGGCATGTTTTTATTACATTCACTCTTTTCAATATTCGTGCGTTTGGACGTATGCATATAAAACATTGGTCCGAACGAAGAATTGGCCATGTTACTTATTTTTGATGTACGTTTTTTATGATTAATTTCGAAAATATGGACCATATTTAAAAACATATTTAGAGGCTAAAAATTTCACCCATGGGATACGAACCCGCAACCTCTGGCTATCCGTGCCAGAATTTTTAGCCTCTAAATAGGTTTTTAAATTTGTTCCTTAGCACGGGTTAGTGCATTAAAATAAAAATAGTATAAAATGGACCATTTAAAGAAACTAATTTCGTTAGTTTTGAATTTGAATAATTATTTCTATTTTAATATTTTTCTAGTTTTGTGGTGTGTGACGTCATCAGAACATGTTTGAAGAAAATGTCTTTGCCTACATAAAAAAGTCTTCCAAACCCAATTCTTCCGACGGGTGTCGTAAAAGGCGATTAAGGGATACAAACCGGGGGTAGGCAGCAGCGCCCCCTGCAGTACAATTCCACCGAAATGCGATCCCCAACCCGCATGTCTAGCGTAAGGATTATGGGCATTACCCCCTATGAGAGCACAACGTGGTGCTCTTTAGGGGAGGGCTGTGTCCAGCAGTGGACTAGTACAGCCTGACGATGATGATGATATAAAAAAATACAAATGTCATTAACGTCAGTTGATTTCACAGAACCGTGTATTCTGTGGTCTAACAAACAACAATAATAAACAAATAATCCACAGACTACAAAAATAATCACACGTTGACATTTCGTTTTTCTTTTGTAAGGCAAAGGATTAATACTCAAACTGCCTTTGCTGACGTCATATAAAAGTCATTTAAGTTCAAAGCTTTTTATTGAATATCTTAAAAAATATAGACATCTGATAATTTAAAATAAATATAAAAATTTACTACCACTGTCTTACAATCCTCCACCAACCCGGACTTGGCCCCCGTGGTGGAGTATGGCCTAACCTTCCTGCGATGTAGGAAGAGACCCGTGCCCCAGCAGTGGGGACATATAAGGGTTGATAACATAACATAACACATAAAAATTTGACAATTAATAGAAATTGTACGGAAAGCAAAATTCTCGAAATGGTTTTGAGATTTCCGTACATATCAAAAAATGTAGCATGGCCAATTGCTCAGTTGAAGTGGCAGTGGGCGGGGCACAGAGCTCGGAGAACCGATGGCCGCTGGGGCGAGAAAGTTCTGACGTGGCGACCGCGGACCGGTCGAGGCAGCGTAGGCAGGTCCACCACCAGATAGTCTGACGACCTGAAGGTTACGGTGAAGGGAAGTCGCTGGATGCGGGCGGCACAAGCCCGTGAAGCTTGGAAAACCATGAGGGAGGCCTATGTTCTGCAGTGGGGGTCAAATGGCTGATGATGATATAAAACATTAGCCTCTGCGTCTACGTAATGAGATGATTTTCTGCGTCCAGTGGCATCTTCACTCACACTAGAGAGGTGAAGGGACCACTCGGACGCTAGGACATTGTTTTAGATAGTGTAGGCTTTCCCAGCACCTATATCATCCTGACAGCTTAATGGATCTAACCGACAGGAAAGACTAGGCAACACGTGCGGAACCAACCAAGTCGCGGGTTTCCTCACGATGTTTTCCTTCACAGTTAGCGTGTGGGCGGCTACAAATTCACATAGTACGTAACTTTGAAACTAAACAAAGTCATTGGTACATGCCCGCACTGGGGATCGAACCTGAGTCTCTTGCTTGCGAGTCTATTGTTCTACCAAGGCATACAAAGCGTCAATGGAATAAGACATCTAGTTTAGTGCAATGTCGCAGTCGAGCCCCCGCTGCACGTTGCCGCGATAAACGATTTTATCTTCCCATCGGCTAGCGCCATTTCGCTTTATTTCAGTACGTAAAGCGGGATGGCGCTACGTGATAGCAAAATTAAACCTAAGTAAAGTGACAAAGCGCCTGTGGCCTAGTCGCAGCGAGTAATTGGAATCAATTACTCGTGTTAAGCAACCAGGCACGGTCAAGTGTAGAATGGGTGATCGTCCCGTTACTATCGCTAGTGGCATTTTTCCATGCGCTTCCGTGTTTCGCAAGGCGCGTTAAGCCGTTGGTGCCGGCTGTCATTTAATGGCAGTCGTTAAGCCATGTTAGAGGCCTTATGGGCGACTTGATAACTTCTGGCTTCGACCCACCACTGTCTTACAATCCTCCACCAACACGGACTTAACCCTCGTGGTGGATAATGGCCTATCTTTCCTGCGATGCAGGAAGAGACCCGTGCCCAAACAGTAGGGACATACAAAGGATTGACATCACAATTGTATAAATAAACATTCGTATTTTTTTTCTCTTCCTACTGGCAATTGTGGGCTATCTTGTGGTTCTTGTGACAAACTCTGGTCTCTGACTACACCTCCGGGGTACGAGCGTATATCCCAAGATAGATAGCATCATATTTATTGTATATAGACCTTACGACGCCTGTGTGTTGCTTAACCCGAGTGATTGATTCTAATCACTTGGTTGCACAAGGCCACGAGCGATTATTTATATTATTTCTGTTACTTAAATTTCTGTGTACCATATTGTTCAGGCTATATTAAAGTAGAAAAACATTTATTCAAATACCACAACACACATAAAATCTTAAAAATAATGGCCATTTAAAGAACACACTTAAGGTAAGAGATACCAATAATTAAAGTAATAGTTAAAATCATACACCCGTGGCAAAGTGAGCTTCGCTGGTGGAGGCGCAGTGTGTCATGGTACCAGAAAAGGTTTAGAGACTCAGCATACGCACCCTCGGAACGAAAGAGGCCTAAGTCAAAAAAATGTGAAATTGTGTTACAATCATAGAGACATAAAAAGGTAAACCGTGGACGGAAGATTCGCTATGCTCTTTTTTTACAATAAGTGCCTTTGTTTTACTAATTATCGGATAGAGCATACCTTTTTATGTCTCTCTATGATTGTAACTCAATTTCACTATTTTTTACTTAGGCCTCTTTCGTTCCGTCCGTCCGTGCTTTATGTCTCTCTATGATTGTAACTCAATTTCACTATTTTTTGACTTAGGCCTCTTTCGATCTGAGGGTGCGATATGTCCCGGGCTGTCATTGGACAACTCGTGACGCTGGTATTCTGCCAGAACCTGCTTATTTGACGTACGAGCAATCAACGCAAGCATTTGTAATAGAGAACCAAAAATACCTGTCTACATGAAAGTGGCAGTCCCTGGTCTCTGTCTACCCCTCTGGGATACAGGCGTGAGGTTATCACCAGGGATACAGGCGTGAGGTTATGACCAGTGAGGTCAGACGTGATGGTAAATTGGTAGCACAATAGATTATAGTTCTTAAGAATGAAATAGACAATTATTACGTTATTATTATATAGGACAACGAATAAGGAAATAGGACACACATTAATTAATTATTTCATATAGAGAAAGTCGCACTACAATCCCACCGAACTGCGATCCCCAACCCGCATGCCCAGCGTGGGGATTACGGGCATTACCCCCCAAAGATGGAAAACCTAGCGCTATGGCGCTCATTAGGGGAGGGCTGTGTCCAGCAGTGGACTAATATAGCCTGAAGAAGAAGAAGATAGAGAAAATCGAGCTTTGTGATGCGAGTATTTTCAGCGCAGGGGATACATAAGTAAATTAGTTGAGACAAGTGTTATTGAAGCGCACTGGAATGTATTAGTTTTACTTATTTACTTATATTGAATTTGTTTATCGTTAATTGTATATTAGTCCACTGCTGGACATAGCCCTCCCCTAATGAGCGCCATAGCGCTCTGCTCAGCTTGCCGCATCCAGCATCTGCCGGCAGTTTTTCGCAGATCGCCATTATTATATCAACCTATCTATTAATCCAAGCGCTTTGGGGTAGATTAAAAAGACTATTTCGAGAAACACAATTTTCTTCGAGAAAGTTCAAAGAGCAAATTTTAATCAACTCTGAACATTAAGGAGATCTTCATAATCCGAAAACTGTCTTGAGCGAAACATCAACTCTGAGTGAATGAATGAACGAATGAATTCTTCGAAATACTTTTTGAGCCTTGCTCTGAGAGACCTTGCCCTATGCCATAAGATAATTATACCTCTAGATAATAAAGTCACAAAAGAACTCTAAACGAACCGTACTCTAACGAATAACTAATAATTAGGAAAAAACATATTACCATAACATAACCTCACGCCTGTATCCCAGAGGAGAAGGCAGATACATTTTGTTGGCGAAAGCTCTTTAGGGATCCAGGAGGCGTCGAAATAATTTAAAAACGGGAGATAACTTTGTAGCACAGCTTTATTCTTCAGCCATCTTCTCGGTCAAGAACGAATACAGAGCACGGTAAAGATAGATCGGGCGCATAGACAGCGCCATCTATAGAAGTGTTAGGTACATTAAGCTTATATGCGTGGCCGCTAGATGGCGCAGGTTATCTTTAAACACATTTGCTTCATCGACGTTCATTAGTCGTCGTCGCATACGCACGCCGGTTCCGGGTTCTTGTTATCTTTCTCTTTGCTAATACATCTCATATTTGGTTGAAGTATGTCCTCTCCTATGGGACGTCCCTTAACGGCCTTTCCAGCCCAATTCACTATATATATTGATATATATTCGACATAACAATAATAATAACCTCCACAAAACACAAACTTGTCCTGGACCCAAACTAGGATAATGCTAAGGTAACCAAGCAAGGATTTCACAAACATGGAAATCCATAATGAGGCCATTAATTTGTACTGATCTAGTACGGCGGCCCCCAATGGGAATTGAATTCAAGACCCATATATATCTTTTGTCAGTCTTTCTTCCTGCAACCTCTACAAACTTACGCGACATTCCGTTCAAAGTCACTAAGTACATCATCTTTCATCCACAAGTCTAAAACTCTGACCTTTTGCTTTTGCGTAATAAAAATAATTGAAAATAAATTTATTAACACACACGTTTAGCTATAACTACGACATTAGCAGTACCCACCACACAAGGTCGGGCCTGAATGAGATGATGTTTTTTAATTTTCCAGCACCTATACCATCTTCTTCTTCAGGCTATATTATGTAGTCCACTGCTGGACATAGCCCTCCCCTAATGAGCGCCATAGCGCCCTGTCTTCAGCTTGCCGCGTCCAGCATCTGCCGGCAGTTTTTCGCAGATCGTCGTCCCACCTGGTCGGAGGGCGTCCTACACTACGTTTTCCGAGTTGCGGTCTCCACTCAAGAACACGTTTACTTCAACGGTTGTCGGTTCTTCGCGAGATATGGCCAGTCCCACTGCCACCTAAACCATCCCGACATCTTATTCAGCCTAACCCCGAGGAAAGACAAGTTGCGTGTTTCCATACGACGCCCTCCTTCAGTGTTAGCGTGTGGTATTGCTACTATGAATTGGCGGTTAAGTATTGGTAGAACCCTTGTTTCGTACTCAAGAAATCGGAAGGAAGTACGAAGGACTTCGTTTTTCTTTTATTAGGCCAGGACACTTGGCTAGAAGGGAAGACGGCCCGTGGACCAGGGCAGTATCGGAGTGGTGGCCACTTAAGGGAAGTTAAGGAAGTTGGTAGGCAGACCACCGACACGATGGTCCGACGACATCGTGAGGGTTGCGGATCAGAGTTGGATCAGATTTGCACAGGACCGTGAGGAATGGCGCAGTAAAAAGGAGGCCTATGACCAGCAGTGGGTTGATGTGGTTAAGTCGGATGTCGCTGCCTGTACGTAATACAGAGAATATTGTAAAGAGGTTCGAAATTTCACTGATGCCGTGAGTCGCCCATTGGCTCAATTGGTAGAGCGCTGGTACGGATAGCCAGAGGTTGCGGGTTCGAATCCCGGCATGGGTGAAATTTTTAGCCTCTAAATAGGTTTTTAAATTTGTTCCTTAGCAAGGGTTAGTGCATTAAAAATAAAAATAGTGTAATCATGTGGGTACAGTAATTTCCGATGTAAAACCTAACTGCAAAGTAGGTGGTCGGGGCTGTAAGTAATGCAATTTGCTTAAGTCAGATGTCACTGCCTGTACGTAATACAGAGAATATTGTAAAGAGGTTCGAAATTTCACTGATGCCGTGAGTCGCCCATTGGCTCAACTGGTAGAGCGCTGGCACGGATAGCCAGAGGTTGCGGGTTCGAATCCCGGCATGGGTGAAATTTTTAGCCTCTAAATAGGTTTTTAAAGTCATAGGTGCTTGCCCGCACTGAGACATGAACTTTGGTCTCTCGCTTCCGAGCCCATTGTTCTACCCACTAAACTACTACCGCTTTTTCACCACTCTAGTCATGCTATCCTGTTACTCGTTAGCAGTTCAAGGTCGTAGAATTCCGATTGTGAAATAACTTCACCGTCTCGAACATCAAAGTGACTATTTATCGACCATAAAAGCGGTATTATTAGATAACGAATAGGGTGGTCACGCCTGGATATTTTCACGAAAAACAGATCTTGAGCCAAGCGCGCTCAATAAAGTTGTGTCTACGGAGATATTGGGTCAAATAAATTCGGACTTCCATCTAAAGTCAAAATAAGTTGTTAGTATTATATATTTAAATTCTTTATTGCGCCAAGTACGATATTGTGCACCAGGCGGGCTTAATACTAATTAGTATTTTATTATAGCCAACCAACTGCTGATCGAACTTACAATTGAACCGTAGAAACTTTATTAGACTGAACGTTACCAATTGAGCATTGGTGTCTATGACAAGCATGATCAGATGAAGCGCTCATGTCCTAGTCGAACCGAGTGGGTGACCGTCCCGTGACTACCGCTAGTGGCATTTTTCCGATCGCTTGCGTGCTTCGCAAGGCACGTTAACCCCTTTGTGCCGGCTGTCATGTAATGGCAGTCGTTAAGCTATGTCAGAGGCCTTAATATCGGCGGCTTGATATCTTCTGACAGTAAGGCCCGCCAATGTCTTACAATCCTCCACCAACACGGACTTGGCCCCCGTGGTGTAGTATGGCCTAACCTTCCTGCAATGCAGGAAGAGACCCGTGCCCCAACAGTGGGGACATACAAGGGTTGACATCGAAGCGCTAAGGATTGTTAACATTTCAGACACAAGATTTCGTCTCGATGTTCTGCACAGATAGCGAAAAGTATTGTATATGTTACAGTCAAAACCCTTAAACGGTCAAAACTAGTTTTAACTGCTAAATTCAGGCAAAAGTACTATTGTCCCAAGCTTCTGGTCAGTAACATTTGAAATACCAAATGGTAAAAACACCTAAAATGGTGCATCACTCAATCTGCGACAGCAAAAATATAGGTGCGACGAAGCGCGTAGCGTAGCGGAGTGCGAAGGAGCGTGTTAGGCTGAACATGTAAGACCGAAAACCAACTCGACATTGTTGGATACATAGTTATTACTTCAATTACAATATTATTTCAATTTGTATTTGTGTGATTTAATTGTTTTAAATTTATAATCAACTTTGAATTTGTAACAATTTATAATTTAGTTTAAACAATATGTATTTCGTACTTCACTATAGCAATAGGCCACCCTGTAATGATAGTTGTACTATTTTTATTTTTAATGCACTAACCCGTGCTAAGGACAATTTTAAAAACCCATTTAGATGCTAAAAATTCCACCCATGCCGGGGTTTGCCGGGGGGATAGTTGTGTTTTGAAATAAATAAATAAAATGTTATTATTAGACTATTAGGTACTTCGTTTTTCGAAATTTTGATTTTAGCAGTCAAAACTAGTTTTGACCGTTAAAGAGTTTTGACTGTACAGTTTTGGCCCTTCCAGCCCAATTCACTATGTATATTGATATATATTCGACATAACAATAATAATAACCTCCACAAAACACAAACTTGTCCTGGACCCAAACTAGGATAATGCTAAGGTAACCAAGCAAGGATTTCACAAACATGGAAATCCATAATGAGGCCATTAATTTGTACTGATCTAGTACGGCGGCCCCCAATGGGAATTGAATTCAAGACCCATATATATCTTTTGTCAGTCTTTCTTCCTGCAACCTCTACAAACTTACGCGACATTCCGTTCAAAGTCACTAAGTACATCATCTTTCATCCACAAGTCTAAAACTCTGACCTTTTGCTTCTGCGTAATAAAAATAATTGAAAATAAATTTATTAACACACACGTTTAGCTATAACTACGACATTAGCAGTACCCACCACACAAGGTCGGGCCTGAATGAGATGATGTTTTTTAATTTTCCAGCACCTATACCATCTTCTTCTTCAGGCTATATTATGTAGTCCACTGCTGGACATAGCCCTCCCGTAATGAGCGCCATAGCGCCTTGTCTTCAGCTTGCCGCGTCCAGCATCTGCCGGCAGTTTTTCGCAGATCGTCGTCCCACCTGGTCGGAGGGCGTCCTACACTACGTTTTCCGAGTTGCGGTCTCCACTCAAGAACACGTTTACTTCAACGATTGTCGGTTCTTCGCAAGATATGGCCAGTCCCACTGCCACCTAAACCATCCCGACATCTTATTCAGCCTAACCCCGAGGAAAGACAAGTTGCGTGTTTCCATACGACGCCCTCCTTCAGTGTTAGCGTGTGGTATTGCTACTATGAATTGGCGGTTAAGTATTGGTAGAACCCTTGTTTCGTACTCAAAAAATCGGAAGGAAGTACGAAGGACTTTGTTTTTCTTTTATTAGGCCAGGACACTTGGCTAGAAGGGAAGACGGCCCGTGGACCAGGGCAGTATCGGAGTGGTGGCCACTTAAGGGAAGTTAAGGACGTTGGTAGGCAGACCACCGACACGATGGTCCGACGACATCGTGAGGGTTGCGGATCAGAGTTGGATCAGATTTGCACAGGACCGTGAGGAATGGCGCAGTAAAAAGGAGGCCTATGACCAGCAGTGGGTTGATGTGGTTAAGTCAGATGTCGCTGCCTGTACGTAATACAGAGAATATTGTAAAGAGGTTCGAAATTTCGATGCCGTGAGTCGCCCATTGGCTCAATTGGTAGAGCGCTGGTACGGATAGCCAGAGGTTGCGGGTTCGAATCCCGGCATGGGTGAAATTTTTAGCCTCTAAATAGGTTTTTAAATTTGTTCCTTAGCAAGGGTTAGTGCATTAAAAATAAAAATAGTGTAATCATGTGGGTACAGTAATTTCCGATGTTAAACCTAACTGCAAAGTAGGTGGTCGGGGCTGTAAGTAATGCAATTTGCTTAAGTCAGATGTCACTGCCTGTACGTAATACAGAGAATATTGTAAAGAGGTTCGAAATTTCACTGATGCCGTGAGTCGCCCATTGGCTCAACTGGTATAGCACTGGCACGGATAGCCAGAGGTTGCGGGTTCGAATCCCGGCATGGGTGAAATTTTTAGCCTCTAAATAGGTTTTTAAAGTCATAGGTGCTTGCCCGCACTGAGACATGAACTTTGGTCTCTCGCTTCCGAGCCCATTGTTCTACCCACTAAACTACTACCGCTTTTTCACCACTCTAGTCATGCTATCCTGTCACTCGTTAGCAGTTCAAGGTCGTAGAATTCCGATTGTGAAATAACTTCACCGTCTCGAACATCAAAGTGACTATTTATCGACCATAAAAGAGGTATTATTAGATAACGAATAGGGTGGTCACGCCTGGATATTTTCACGAAAAACAGATCTTGAGCCAAGCGCGCTCAATAAAGTTGTGTCTACGGAGATATTGGGTCAAATAAATTCGGACTTCCATCTAAAGTCAAAATAAGTTGTTATTATTATATATTTAAATTCTTTATTGCGCCAAGTACGATATTGTGCACCAGGCGGGCTTAATACTAATTAGTATTTTATTATAGCCAACCAACTGCTGATCGAACTTACAATTGAACCGTAGAAACTTTATTAGACTGAACGTTACCAATTGAGCATTGGTGTCTATGACAAGCATGATCAGATGAAGCGCTCATGTCCTAGTCGAACCGAGTGGGTGACCGTCCCGTGACTACCGCTAGTGGCATTTTTCCGATCGCTTGCGTGCTTCGCAAGGCACGTTAACCCCTTTGTGCCGGCTGTCATGTAATGGCAGTCGTTAAGCTATGTCACAGGCCTTAATATCGGCGGCTTGATATCTTCTGACAGTAAGGCCCGCCAATGTCTTACAGTCCTCCACCAACACGGACTTGGCCCCCGTGGTGTAGTATGGCCTAACCTTCCTGCAATGCAGGAAGAGACCCGTGCCCCAACAGTGGGGACATACAAGGGTTGATATCGAAGCGCTAAGGATTGTTAACATTTCAGACACAAGATTTCATCTCGATGTTCTGCACAGATAGCGAAAAGTATTGTATATGTTACAGTCAAAACCCTTAAACGGTCAAAACTAGTTTTAACTGCTAAATTCAGGCAAAAGTACTATTGTCCCAAGCTTCTGGTCAGTAACATTTGAAATACCAAATGGTAAAAACACCTAAAATGGTGCATCACTCAATCTGCGACAGCAAAAATATAGGTGCGACGAAGCGCGTAGCGTAGCGGAGTGCGAAGGAGCGTGTTAGGCTGAACATGTAAGACCGAAAACCAACTCGACATTGTTGGATACATAGTTATTATTACACTATTTTTATTTTTAATGCACTAACCCGTGCTAAGGAACAAATTTAAAAACCTATTTAGAGGCTAAAAATTTCACCCATGCCGGGATTCGAACCCGCAACCTCTGGCTATCCGTACCAGCGCTCAATTGGTAGAGCGCTGGTACGGATAGCCAGAGGTTGCGGGTTCGAATCCCGGCATGGGTGAAATTTTTAGCCTCTAAATAGGTTTTTTTACATAGTTATTACTTCAATTACAATATTATTTCAATTTGTATTTGTGTGATTTAATTGTTTTAAATTTATAATCAACTTTGAATTTGTAACAATTTATAATTTAGTTTAAACAATATGTATTTCGTACTTCACTATAGCAATAGGCCACCCTGTAATGATAGTTGTACTATTTTTATTTTTAATGCACTAACCCGTGCTAAGGACAATTTTAAAAACCCATTTAGATGCTAAAAATTCCACCCATGCCGGGGTTTGCCGGGGGGATAGTTGTGTTTTGAAATAAATAAATAAAATATTATTATTAGACTATTAGGTACTTCGTTTTTCGAAATTTTGATTTTAGCAGTCAAAACTAGTTTTGACCGTTAAAGAGTTTTGACTGTAACATATATAACATCACAAATGTACATAACTTAGAAAATAAAGTCATTAGTACGTACCGAGACGAATCACGGCGAATCAGCGCCGGCTTCTCAATCGAGAGGTCGTGGATTCGAAAATCCACGACCTCTCGATTGAGAAGCCGGCGCTCTACCGCTCCGCTACCACCGCTAGTTTATGGAGTTATCCCTGTTGACCAGCCGATGAATTTCACCCGTGAGAGCCCCCTGACATGGTTGCTAACTTAGACTAGTTTAGCAACTAGCTTAATCCTGTGTGACCTCAGTTGCTAATTAGAATGGCTTTAGAGAATAGACGTGCTAAGCCCCATTAAAGGACCATCTGTATTACAACGGGCTGGCGAAGTGCGATGCGAACTAAAACCAACCTTTAATAGTTCCTGTGGAAGGTGACGGCTAACCGTGAAGGAAAACATCGTGAGGAAACCCGTCTGAGGTGTTCAAATACCACAGCGCTTGAAATTACCGGTGGGCACGCATGGTAATTCAGCCCATACTCTTTCTCTCTCTGAGAAAAGACATGTGCCCTGCAGTGGGAAGTTTATAGGCTTCGTTATCAACCCTTGTATGTCCCCACTGCTGGGGCACGGGTCTCTTCCTGCATCGCAGGAAGGTTAGGCCATACTCCACCACGGGGGCCAAGTCCGGGTTGGTGGAGGATTGTAAGACAGTGGCGGGCCTTACTATCAGAAGTTATCAAGCCGCCCATAAGGCCTCTGAGATGGCTTAACGACTGCCATTATATGACAGCCGGCACCAACGGCTTAGCGTGCCTTGCGAAGCACAGAAGCGCTCGGAAAAATGCCACTAGCGGTAGTCACGGGACGCTCACCCATCCCGTACCTGACCGCGCCTGTTGTTGCTTAACAGAGTGATTGATTCCAATCACTCGGATTGCCTAGGCCACGAGCGCTTCTGCTTTATAGGCTACATAAAAAAAAACTGGCATAGTCCGACTAAACTCTTAGGATGATATACGTGGTGGACAAGCCTAATCCCTCTAAAACAATGCCCTAGGCACTGCTGCGACTGAGTGATTTCTTCACCCATCTAGTGTGAGTGAATGTGCCACTGGATGCTGTTTAAATCATCTCATCAAATTACAAATTTCTTTATTTCGTTATCCACTACTTCTTAGACTACATACATTGAGGACATCTACTTGTGAGTATAAAAATACCTGTAGCAGTAGACACCGCTCTTCCACAGCTAGGATAGTGTTGTAATAATAGTGGATGATACAATACATTTATCACATAGATACATAAGGTAGAACTCTATTCTAATTTTTATTAACTTACTAAAATAATGCAGATTTCCAGAACCTCTGTGCACTTTAGTTTACCTGTAAACAAAACATAAGCTCATGTTATTTAACAGATAAACCACATTAGCGAGATATGTGTTTCGTTAATTACATTTTCTATATACCAAAATATAATATTATTTAAAATGAGAGTTTTAAAATAATGTTTAAATAAAGCATAAAATGGACTTCAATGGAGTCGTTGCTTTACGAGGATTATTAGGGGCTTCGACTTCATTGAAGTAGGTTTTGTGTGTTGTTCCTTTCATTTTTTAAATTTATTTAGTAAGGTGTTTTAAACTATTTTTATTTTTAATGCACTAACCCGTGCTAAAGACAAATTTAAAAACCTATTTATAGGCTAAATACCATACAGACAATAGTGTAAAGAGTTTCGAAATTTCACTGATGCCGTGAGTCGCCCATTGGCTCAATTGGTAGAGCGCTGGCACGGATAGCCAGAGGTTGCGGGTTCAAATCCCGGCATGGGTGAAATTTTTAGCCTCTAAATAGGTTTTTAAATGTGTTTTAAGTTTGTTTTGTTACTGTGGCTATAATAAATGTTTTTATTCTTCTTCTTGCTTTCATTTAACAACGTTTTGTTAGCACTTTCGATCTCCTGAACCGATTTTGATACAATTTTTAGCACTAACCCGTGCTAAGGACGATTTTAAAAACCTAACTGCAAAGTAGGTAGTCGGGGCTGTAAGTGATGCAATCGACTTCAGCCAGATGTCTCTGCCTGTACGTAATACAGAGAATAGTGTAAAGAGGTTCGAAATTTCACTGATGCCGGTGAGTCGCCCATTGGCTCAGTTGGATAGAGCGCTGGCACGGATAGCCAGAGGTCGCGGGTTCGAATTTTTAACCTCTTAATAGGTTTTTAAAAACAATAAAGTAGTATATAGCCTAACTCTTCGCTCATCTCAAACTCTACTCCTTAAAATCCCATGCCACCGCACCAATTTCTACGACTCCTCTTTCTCTGTGCAATCTGCTCGACTGTGGAATGCTTTGCCAGAAGAAGTGCGAAAAGCAAAGTCCCTTCCTATCTTCAAAGGACTGGTAAAGTCTCACTATCTCGCTGAAGACGTGTAATGTTATTATGATTATCTACATAGTAATCATAGTAAGTTTTCGTTGTTGTTTGATTTCATATAAAATGTATGTATTATTATATTATAACTATATAATTATGTATGTTTCTATAATTTATACATTAATAATATTATATATATATGGCCTAGTTTATGTATTTTATTAAATATATATGAATATTAGTTTATGTACATATTCTTCCTGTACACTACATGTACACCTACCTACCTACTCTCTTCATCTTTCAGTTCTATCCATCCCAAGGTTGTCTGGAAGAGATCGCGTTTAGCGATAAGACCGCCAATTGTATACGGCAATAGCTTAGATGTGTAAGCCTTTTTATGTATTTTGTTTTCTGGTGTGTACAATAAAGAGTTCTAATCTAATCTAAAGTGTTTATAATACTTGACATCTAATACTCTTAACAGAGAAGCGCTTGTGGCCTAGTCGAACCGAGTGATTGGAATCAATTACTTGAGTTCAGCAATAACAGGCGCGGTCAGGTGCAGGATGGGTGACCATACCGTGACTACCCCTAGTGGCATTTTTCCGCGCGCTTAAGCCGTTGGTGCCGGCTGACATGCAATGGCAGTCGTTAAGCCACGTCAGAGGCCTTAGGGGCGGCTTGAATAGTTCTGACAGTAAGGCCCGCCACTGCCTTACAATCCTCCACCAACCCGGACTTGTCCCCCGTGGTGGAGTATGGACTAACCTTCCTGCGATGCAGGAAGAGACCCGTGCCCCAACAGTGGGGACATACAAAGGGTTGATATCAACAACACCATCAATTACTTCAATCTGAGTAGGTCGATACATTGCGAAGATAGTACATTGAATCAGCAAAACAATAAATTGTTTATGTTACTTGACTTTTAAGACTCGTAACTGACCTAAATTGCTTAGCATCCCTCACCGGTCTGTGGATTCTACTTAAAATTTTAGGTGGCCATGTGTCAAATATATCACGGCCGGTGGACATCCCTTTCAATTGCAAATTGGCCTTGTACTCATGAATTTGCAAGGGACCGAGATACCGAGTGCAGGTTCTTGTACACCGCTATCGTTATACCTGCTCCTGCTGCTCCATACGACGCGACGTCGTATGGAGCAGCAGGAATAACGCAGCTCATATTCTTTTGCGATTTCAAAGTTTTACCTATAAAAAGTTTAATTTTTTATTGATACTTAATTTTTTTACACTATTTTTATTTTTAATGCACTAACCCGTGCTAAGGAACAAATTTAAAAAATTTAAAAACCTATTTAGAGGCTAAAAATTTACGTAATATACGTAATACAGAGAATATTGTAAAGAGGTTCGAAATTTCACTGATGCCGTGAGTCGCCCATTGGCTCAATTGGTAGAGCGCTGGTACGGATAGCCAGAGGTTGCGGGTTCGAATCCCGGCATGGGTGAAAATTTTTAGCCTCTAAATAGGTTTTTAAACTTAATTTTTTTACCAGTCAACTGCAGGAAAAAGCGGCAGGCGTATCAAAAAAAAAACATAAGGTGTTTGTATTGATGACTAGAAAACACGCTGATATTAAAACTTTGCGGGTCTTTTGAGAGCCACAGATACATGATTAGGAATTAAAAATGTCATTAAGGTATTTTGATTTTTACTGACTCTAAAGTATAAACGTAATACCTACATAAAAAAAACTTGAATAGCGTTGTTTCGTTCCGAAATATTGTACACAAAAATACGCAAACAATTAGTAAAGCCTACCAAATTTTCGATACAATGATCCACGGATCCGAAACGCGCCTGCACCAATTAGATTAGGCTACTGGCAATGATTCTCATAAATTCAAGGTGATGGCAATATATTTTTGGAAAGTATTTTTTTTAAGAAATTAAACAAGCGTATTCGATAGCTATTGTTAAGGTACATTTATTTTACTATGGCTTACAAATTACTTTTCTCAAACTTTCAAACCAAAATAAATTTTGTAAATGGGCATATCCCTATACATCCTTAATTTCGGAATTTATTTAAGGATAGTATTACTCTTTATACGTCCCACTGCAATTTGTCAGCACTGCATGTTGTGAGTTACTAAAGTCCTACGGACCCGTAGTAACTCACGGAGTTTCAAACCGAAAATGATGATAAGCATACATAACCAAAAAAATATTCGTAATAAATGGCATATATTTTAATACATAGTAAAAAATATCTCGAATTGTGCAAGGTTAGCATTAGGTTTCAATGATGGAAAAAAAGAAATGTTATGTTTTCTGGACTTAAGTTTGGCCTTAGCGGCATATTTACTCTCAGGTATACTGTACATGCTTTAGTGAAACTTGAAGACAACATTCGCTCATAGCAACTTGCTTCATTATTTTAGGCTGCAGAAAAAAGGGTTCGAACAAACGGTAGCACTCGACGTAAACCGCGAAGGGTCGCGTGCTCTCCAGCCATCGCTCACAAGATTTCCGGGACGGCCGGGCCTCAACTATTAACTATTCATGCTTTACTTCACGAATCGGCCGGACATCTCCCTGGCAACACCGACCTTGTGCTGCGGCCGAAACCAGGCCCAGTTCCCAGGTACTTTTTGCCGGCAAAGTTTAAGCAGCTGTGTGTCATGTATAGAGACATTTCGCAGGATTGTGTCTCTACACGTAAGACAAAAAATGTGCAACATTGCTGATTAGGAAACTGCATATATGCACACATAATATCCTACATAACTATTCCCTGTATCACCGCTCTTACATGATATGTGCAGATTATTGCACATATCATGTAAGAGCGGTGGTAGCTCAGTAGGTAGAACCATGGACCGGCAAGCGAGAGCCTCAGGTTCGATCCCGAGTGCGGGCATGTACCAATGACTTTGTTTAATTTCAAAGTTACGTACATTTGCGAATTTTTAGTCGCATACCATACGCTAACGGTGAAAGAAAACTTCGCTAGGAAACCCGCGGCTTGGTTAGCTGCGCACGTATTGACTAGTCTTTCCGGTGGGCTAGGCCGACTAAGCTGTCAGGATGGTATAGGTGCTGGGCTAGCCTACATCATCTATAAAACCATGTCCCAGGCACTACAGCGTCACCCATCTAGTGTGAGTGAGGATACTACTGGACGCTGTATAAATCATCTCATTACGTAGATGCAAAAAGGTCAATCAGCATCATCATATGATGCGGCAGGACATATCCGTGGCAACGCAAACCTTGGGCTGCGGCCGAAACTAGGCCCAGTTTCCCGGTACTTTTTGCCCGGCAATGTTTAAGCAGCTGCGTGTCATGTAATGAGACATTTCCTAGGGCTGTGTCCGTAAGACAAGAGATGTGCAAGAGATGTGCTTGATAAGAAACTGCATGTATGCTTCTACACACGTAGACGGCATTCGCGAAGCGGTGTGCAGTGACTGGAAGAGAAGAGTCGAAGATCCGGCTCAGTGGCGAATTTTGAGAAAGGTCTATGCAGTGTCCAGCAGTGGACTGGCACCGGCTTACTATGATCATGACAAATCCTTCCAACAAAGGACGAACAGTATAGATGAATAATGAATATATATTTTTAATGCACTAACCCGTGCTAAGGACAATTTAAAAAAAACCTATTTAGAGGCTTAAAATTCCACCCATGTCGGGATTCGAACCCGCGATCTCTGGCTATCCGTGCCAGCGCTCTTCCAACTGAGCTAATGGGCGACTCACCGGCATCAGTGAAAAAACCTCTTTACTCTCTGTATTACTCTCTATCTATCTATTACGTACAGGCAGCGACATCTGGCTGAAGTAACTTGCATCACTTGCAGCCCCGAGTACCTACTTTGCAGTTAGGTTTTACATCGGAATGATATCGCTGTACCAACATGATTATATTTTTTTTAATGCACTAACCCATGCTAAGGACAATTTTAAAAAACCTATTTAGAGGCTAAAAATTCCACCCATGACGGGATTCGAACCCGCGATCTCTGGCTATCCGAGCCAGCGCTCTTCCAAGTGAGCTTATGAGCGACTCACCGACATCAGTGAAATTTCGAACCTCTTTACTCACTGTATTACTCTCTATCTATCTATTACGTACAGGCAGCGACATCTAGCTGAAGTAATTTGCATCACTTGCAGCCCCGAGTACCTACTTTGCAGTTAGGTTTTACATCGGAATGCTATCGCTGTACCCACATGATGATATTTTTTTAATGCTCTAACCCATGCTAAAGACAATTTGAAAAACCTATTTAGAGGCTAAAAATTCCACCCATGCTGGGATTCGAACCCGCGACCTCTGGCTATCCGTGCCAGCGCTCTTCCAACTGAGCTAATGGGCGAATCACTGAGTAAATGAGTAAATTGTCTTTTTTGTGAGGAAATCCGCGGCTTGGTTGGCTCGGCACGTATTGACTTGTCTTTCCCATGGGAAAGGCAGAATAAGCTGTCAAGGTGTGCATTTGTGGTGGCCAGCCTAAAAAGCAATGTCCCAGGCACTGCAGCATCCGAGTAGTATCTTCGACCTGGTATGGGCCACTGGACTGACTGGTCGCTGTAAAAATCATCCCATTTTATGTTCAAAGTAGCGCATAAATTGCTGCTTAATGAACGTTACGTAATACAGAGAATATTATAGTAAAGAGGTTCAAAATTTCACTGATGCCGGTGAGTCGCCCATTAGCTCGGTTGGTAGAGCGCTGGCACGGATGGCAAGAGGTCGCGGGTTCGAGTCTCTTCAAAAAAATCTAAACTTAGTCTTTTCAAAGTCTTTAATTAACAGAGTTTACATAATTATTTTAAAACATAGAACGTATGCATTGTAGTGTCTTTCATTCAAGATATCATTGTCATTTAAATAATCCTTTCTGTTATAATAGCCCTTTTGGCACTAAGTGTACTTTACACATTTTTTGAACCGCGTTTCAGGCTAGCTTAATATATCTTCAGGGACTTTATTGTAGAAGCATATACAATGCCCCATGAAGGATGTATTAACCTATGTCAGCCTAAATAGTGGGAACGAGAGTTTAAGTTTATTTCTAGTATTTACATTGTATTGGCTACCCAAAATTGGAAATTTACTGATATTTTTCCTGACGTACATAATGTTTTCATAGATATACTAACTGGCAAAAATATTCAATAAAGAATATTCTTATCTTACTCATTACGTAGATGCAAAAGGCAAAGTTTTTTATCATTTTCGTGACTATTTCGGAAGTGATCCTTTAATCAGTTTCCCTGGTGTTTTTTTATTAAATATGTATTCTGTAAATTTATTGAATAATTAACTTTAAAAAAACTGCTTACAAAGACATTATTAATAATGTCTATTTAATAAAAAAAAATCTTCACTGAAACTGATCAGATACATAATACATACATAACCTCACGCCTGTATACCAGAGGGGTAGGCAGAGACCAGGGAATGCCACTTGCCACGATTCTGACAGATCTACTTCGCTTCATCAACGTTCATAAGTCGTTTCATGCACGAACGCCGGTTCCGAGTACTTTTTATTCCCTTTGCTAATACATCCCCCTATTTGGTCGATGTAAGTCTACTTGGGACGTCCCTTACCAGCCCTTCCACTCACATTCGCAACATATATTCGTTTCGTCAATCTTTCTTCCTTCATACTCTACACATGTCCAAACCAACGCAACATTCTTTTCTTAATTCTAGTCACTACATCCTCTTTCAGTCTACAACGTTCTCTTATCAGACTATTGCGTATCCTGTCATTCAAAGTAACACTACAAATACCTCTCAAGGACCTCATTTCTACTACTTTAATTCTACTTTCTCGCTTTACATAAATACATTTAAAATCTAATCTAATGTATCTCGCTTGCACCTGTGCACTAGTCTATCTTACTCAAAGGTTTTTCCACGTAACGTGTAAAATACTTTTAAATTCCTTCCACGCAGAGTGTAGAATGCAATAAACTTCTTGGCGATTTTAACGTTAACCTCTAATTGAAATTAGAGAACCCCTAGCTAGTGCTTGGTAGACTACAACAGAACTTTAAGTTAGCTCCCGCAAACTCATCTGTTTACAAACGCTGTAGGGCGAACTACAATCTAATCAACATTACAGGAGTTACCAGCTGTTCCTTTCGCTGCATATTCAAGACTGTACAACAAAGCGCAGACAGACAATAGCCGCAACTTATGCTGCGCGCTTTGCGACTGGAACGCAAAAGTTTTCTGCTGCTAGGATACGGGACTTCAGATTTAGTCTCGAAATTTCTCACTGAAGTTCTTTCTCTCATTCCTCTCATCTCATTTGATCATATTGACGACAAATAATTGAAGACCTACTTAGTATTAAGCCCGCGAATTGTATAATTTTTACTGGGACAGTCAGTCCGCCTTTGTACTGTCAGACAATCCTGTTTTTATAAGTAGGCAATATTATGGAAAAAAATGCAAGAAACAAACGAAAAAGAATTCAATCTGAATAATACTAATTGTTAAAGTAGGTAATCATGATGTAAAGCTAAACACCAAACAAAGCTAATGTAATAAATTGATGTATAAACTAGTTTTAATCTGGTTGCCTACAATCAAAAATTAAAACTAGCAACACTTTGTATTAGCAAACACTGATTTATATACCTTCCCGTGCCACCCACATTCTTCCATCACAACTAGTTGCCAAAAAGGAAAAAAACGTCCGGTTTCACAACTGGTCGCGAAACTTACTTGCCTAAAGAGACTAAAGGGTAAAATTTCTGGAAATAAATTATCCTCCAATTTTCGGGACGGATATTTCCTCGTTGCGTTGCATCCTGTATTGCCTGCGGAGGATCCTTGGTGTCGCGAAGTCGCAATCGCAAATCGCGTTGCAGAGTCGCACGCCAGCCATGAGTCATCCAGCGGCGCAGCGCTACAAGACCTACAGCGGCAGATGCTCATTTTAATTACGTGCCCGCATACTGTGTATGCAGATACAGCGTGCACGGAGGTCGGGGGACTCCGAACCGGTTACCCTTCCTTTGTTCCTTCTGTCGTTTCTATTTGCATTATCGATTTTTGGCTATACGTCAATCATAATAACACGTCACTCGTAACTTTGGTCCACACATTTGCGGTGAATGGTGGTTTTATCAAATTTTATGACGGAAATACAGGATTAGATCATAAATCAAGATCGATATCAACCGTTGCCCCACTGCTGGGGCATGGATCTCTTCCTGCATCGCAGGCAGGTTAGGCCATACTTCACAACGGGGTTAAGACAGGGTTGGTGGAGTCAAGTGAAATCAAGATGACTATCGGGAAATTGGAACCCTAAAACCTTAATCCAGTGTCCCGAAGAGCGAAATACGACAAAAAACTCTGATCGTTTTTTAGTCAGACACATAAATTCGTGTGTAGCCAAAATAAGACGCTGAGCTGTACCTTCTCACCATAAATGATTTTTTATTATTAACACCAAAATACATTAAATTTTACCTCATTATTAATGTTATATTTAAGAAAATCAGGCCTTACTCAATTTTAAAAAAAAGTATTGAATGGCTGACTGACCGGAATTTTTAGGGTGAGTTAAAAAAATTACTTTATTCGATAAAATTAAGCGGAACTCCATGTTACAATGCTTAGAATGGTAGCAAAAATGCGGTATGTTTTCTGAAGGAAGAATTCCTAATTCTTCTAACACCTACTAAACCGTTTTAAAAAATTCGGATATTCCAATTTTTTTTTGCATTATAAGGAGGCTACTCAAGCTATACTGTGCCTTGATTTTATCTTTCTCTCCGCTTTAAACTCAACCCGAAGGCAGCGGATAAGTTCGTTATCAACAAACAGAATGTAAATTCTGAGATATAAGATATAAGCTCGCCTTTGTACATGTGTTTTCTTTAATTTTGTTGCCTGTCGAGTGTTCTTCATGTACGATAAAGTATGGTATAGTATAAATTCTTTACTTTGTATATATTTTTTTTTACATTTTTGATTCGAAAGGAACAGCCCTACCGTTTTGTAAGCGGTGATGCGTGAGCACTATCTCTGGAGCGCACGCGTCCCCAAAACTGTGTGCAGAACATTTAAAATGCACACTTTAAATTATTAATAAACATCATTACGCTTACACATGCTGCCGGGATTTATGGAGGCGGATTTTGGGGTTCAGTATGCGGTCCACTGGGTTCAGTAACAGTTATTTATTTTTTACTAGCTGTGCCCCGCGGTTATACTATTTTCCCATGGGAATAAGATATTTTCCCGCTATAAAACATAGTATATGTGTTATTCCACAGTGTCAGCTAACTTCATACCGAATTTTATTAAAATCGCTCCAGCCGTGTAGACGTGAAGAAGTAACAAACATACACACTCACGAACTTTATAGTATTAGTAGTATTAGTGTGAAAAAGTGTGATTATGTAATGTGATGATTTCACACGATTTCAAAGTTTGCCAGTTAAGTATGGCCTGCGCGTATTTCTATGTTTGTGATGTCCTTACCTGGTTACATTAGCATAGAGGATCCTAATTTCGGACTAGTGCCTTGATTATATAACTTTTCATGTATGCATCTGCGTTCAAAAACGACATATTTACTGGACTTGGACGTACAATTATGTGGTTGAGTGTCACATTTACAATGTCCACGGAAATTCGGTATCCACTTTGTGTGATACATATTACGCTCAAATATATACGGAAGAGTAAGTAAACATTCCGTTTCCGCACACAGATGTATAAGTGAAAAATTACATAATCAGGCGCAAGACAAGTAATCGTTTTGTGTAGAAGTTATTACTATTATACCAGTTAAGGGCAGAAAGAAGTGGAGTGCTTTAGGAGAAGCCATTATAGAGCAGCGGGCTTACAGATTGGATTGGAAAGTACCGAAGTTTAGCGGCTGGCAAGGCACGCTCCGTCGACCTATTAAAATCCTCTAATGATTTACCCATGGGTAAAATAATAAATTTCATAGCTGGCTATAATGTATGTGATTACACGAACGATGTGCAATCGATAGTCTGTAAGCAAGTCACTCTTTACAAGTAGGTATAGTCTGTTAGCTTTTAGAATATACCTCGGCTACTATCGGATGGAATCGGATATATTCGTGTAAAAGAAATATCGGAACTAATATGACACTTAATTTCGAAATCGGAACTTATATGACACTTAATTTCGAAATCAGAATTCAAGCGGCGAAAACAGAAGCCTACTCTAGAGTTAGAGAGGTATATTCTAACCATGTTATAGGCTTAAAATAAAACGGCGGGAAGTATCGGAGTAGGTTGTCTGGGTTTCGCCGGCCGCGCTTGTACACTTTGTTTATTTTATGTTATTATATGTCCCCCTACTAGGCACAGGCCATCTCCCAGACAGAGAGGGGCTTAATTACCACGCGTGCCCACCGCGGATTGGCAATTTCAAGCGCTGAGGTAGTTTAAATCTCAGACATTCAGGTTTGCTCACGATGTTTTCTTTCACAGTTAGCAAGTGATATTGCTACTATAATTTCACAAATGTACTTACTAAACAAAGTCATTGGTACATACCGGGATTAGAACCCACGATCGATCGTACCCACGATAAAGTTCGTAACGTAGAAAATTGTTAGAAACGCGGTTACACTGAAATAACCCATTACTTCAGCCGGCGCTCGGTATTGCGGTACGAGGTAATGCATTGCGAATAAAGCCATAGAACTTTAAGAAATAATGTTTTAGTCTTATTGGGGAGGATATATTAAAAGATAATTATGTGCTCTGGTGTACAAAAAAGAATATTTTTATGTTATCTTATAATTTTTGACAAAATTTTTGCCTTCAGGTGATATGTCACATTTTTGTTGTTTAGTTTTGTATAATAATTATTTATATTTGTATACGGGTGCTTTTGACTGAAATAAATTACTATTATAATTTATATTATTATAAATAATCGTGGTTGTTTTTTTTCTCTGTGACAAATTTTCACAATAAAACCAGTCAATAACTATAATTTGATTTTGTTTTATTTTTTACTTATTCAGTACAGTCCGTGCTTATGAATATTTTACTTGGTAAAATTATCCTTAGCACGGGTTAGTGCAACAAAAAGAATATAATCATTTGTATAATTATTTATAGGTATTCGGGTTTCCATATTCCTGATCAAATATTATTCTGCAATCCTAACTTTTTCGACTATTTAAGTCTCCAGATGACTTAAATAACAAGTTTAAATTAGAGAAAAAATTAGATACAAATGGCTGCACCAAAACTCAAGTATAAGTACTTTAGTAAGTATGCATATAAACTCAAGTAAGGGTACCTGCATAAAAATACGGGATAATACCGTTTGTACAGAATCGCTAATTAATTTGTGGTGCCCCCATTCATTAAAGGTTCAACAAAGTTAAAGTAACGTATTATTTATTTTAATGGAACCTGTTTTTTTGGTCATGATAAACACGTGTCTGAAACATGCGACGTGTCACTCACGAAAGAGAATACTCCATTTTTACACCACACTTCCACGTAAGGGTGGCACGCTTTAAATTACCCCGACCACTTTTCTATATTCTAGTAAATACATTCGGCAGCAGATGAAAATTTGAATCTTCGTTGCAAAGTCACTCGTAAAGCAACTGCGTAGAGCTCACGCATTTGAACGTCGACTTTAGGATTGACCTCGCTTGGTAAGGCAACATAAATCTTATCACTTTCAGCATAAGGCCGAGAGTCGAATAAAAGGACGGGAGCGGGAGCGGGAGGTCTAATGTACCTTCTGGAAATGCTTATTGAAAGTGCGCTAAGCTGATGGATGTGAAGTAGGTGGAATTCTCTGTAACGAGCTCTCAATAGAGATTAGGTACAGGCTACAGCACTTTGACATTACATTGCACTCTACTTAAGGCTGATGTTACATCTCTCAAGCCATTCGCTCGCACGACCTACAATTTTTAGTGATTAAAAAAAAACTGGCCAAGTGCGAGTCGCACGCACCTACTGAGGGTTCTGTACAAATTTCTAGGTAGGTACTTACATATTATAATAAATAGTTTAAGAATCGAGTCTCTCAGTATTTCCAAACTTTTCTCGAACTTAAAAGACTTTTTTAAAATTATTTAATTACGAATGTATTCCGACTTTTTTTGTATTTGTAGTGTAAGAAAATCGTCGTATACTTGTTTAAGTTTGATTAACTTGCGTTAAATTCGAAGAATGGTTTTTTCACCACTTCAAGGTTCAGTACACGGTTTTAATTTCCAATTTTTATTATCCTTTTGTGCTATAAAACCCTAATTATACTGTTGATAAATTCGGCCTGAGAATTTGATAATTAATAAAACAAAGAAATGAAATGAAATGAAAAGGTTTTATTCAAAGTAGCGCAGAAGCTGCGTCTTAATGAACGTTACAATTCAAACTAGGTGTCCATTTCAAAATCTAGATCATTTTGGAGAAAAAATGGACAAAAAAACTCCAAACTTAGTCTTTTCAAAGTCCTTAATTAACATAGTTTACATAATTATTATAAACATAGAACTCATACATTGTACTGGCTATAAAGGACATTTTAAATACATTAATTTTCCTTTTACGTAAAGGAATTTCAAATAGCATTTATAACACTTACATACAGGCACATACATTGCTTCAGGCCCCACACTAGTATACCATGTGTCGTGGGAACCAGAAACAACGACATCACAAATATGTAAACATCCAAGATCTGGGGGTTTGCTTTGTCCCCAGCCGGGGTTCGAACCCGGGACCTCTTGCAAGCGCTACCGCTGCGCCACAGAGGTCGTCGTCGCAGGACCGAATCGAGGTTTGAACAATTTCCTATTTCCTAAATTACCTAAATTTTCCTAAATTATTAATTAAAGATTCAAGCAGCGAGTCCAAACGCTGATTGGCAAATACTTTCACCACGATGGCTGGCCATCGATCCGCTAAGAAGAATGAAAGAGAGAAACTTACATTTACTTATATTTCGGAGACCATTGACCTTTTTAATTGTACTCTGAATGAATTTACAATAGCTGCACTTTGTATTTTATGGTACCATTGAACCTTTGCAGTGTATTTTTTCAATTCAATTCAATTCATTTCTTTATGATTGATTTTTTTTTATTTTATTGAAGTGTATGAATTAATAATATTTTTATGAATTTATGTATTTTTTATTGACATGTGTATATTATTTAAATTTGTATTTGTGCGATTTTATTGTTTTAAATTTTTAATCAACTTGTAACTTAAAAAACCTATTTAGAGGCTAAAAATTTCACCCATGCCGGGATTCGAACCCGCAACCTCTGGCTATCCGTGCCAGCGCTCTACCAATTGAGCCAATGGGCGACTCACCGGCATCAGTGAAAATTCGAACCTCTTTACACTATTCTCTGTATTACGTACAGGCAGCGACATCTGGCTTAAGCAAATTGCATCACTTACAGCCACGACTACCTACTTTACAGTTAGGTTTTACATCGGAACGATATCACTGTACCCACATGATTATACTATTTTTATTTTTAATGCACTAACCCGTGCTAAGGACAAATTTAAAAACCTATTTAGAGGCTAAAAATTTCACCCATGCCGGGATTCGAACCCGCAACCTCTGGCTATCCGTGCCAGCGCTCTACCAACTGAGCCAATGGGCGACTCACCGGCATCAGTGAAATTTCGAACCTCTTTACACTAATCTCTGTATTAATTTGTCCTTAGCACGGGTTAGTGCATTAAAAATAAAAATAGTATAACATGTAACTATTTATAATTTAGTTCAAATAACAATATGATTTAAGTGCTTCACTATCGCAATAGTAATGATAGTTGTAAGTGTTTTTGAAAGAAAGAAAGAAAGAAATAAATAAATAAATTATAATACATGTTTGATGTACCCTACAACATCCCACTGCAGGGCACAGGCCTTCTCTCAGAGAGAGTATGGGCGGTAAGCGGGAGATCCAGGTTCGATGTACCAATGACTTTGCTTTCTTAGTTATGGCCATTTGTGAAGTTTTAGGAGCAATCATCAGCAACACCGAGGGGCACGGGTCTCTTCCCTTAGGTAAGTATAGGCTATACTTCACCGCAGGGGCCAAGTCTAGTAGTAATATCTGTGTAATTTCCATTTTTATGTACAATTAAGTGTTTATATTCTTTTTAATCCACTAACCCGTGCTAAGGACAAATTTAAAAACCTATTTAGAGGCTAAAAACTCTACCCATGCCGAGATTCGAACCCGCGACCTCTGGATAGCCGGATAGCCAGAGGTCGCGGGTTTGAATGGGTGGAATTTTTAGCCTCTAAATAGGTTTTTACAATAAAGTGTTCTTTATCTATCTATCTCTATCTCTCTAGTATTGTAGCAGCAATACCATTCGCCAATTGTGAAGGAAAACATCGTGAGGAAACCCGAGTGTGTGACGTGTTCAAATACCTTAGCGCTTGAAATTGCCAATCCGCGGGAGAAATTATTGCCCGAAAACGAGTGAAATGTGTGGACACGAAGGTGTCACAGAACATTACATAAGAAATTATAAAACCTTCTTTTCGAAGGCGGTTAAAAATATTGAAGATCGACTGATCCACTTTCGCAATCTTATTTACGGTACCACATGCAACCAGCTCACCCGGAGGTGTCACCGCGAATGCATTTCCCCATCCCGAGACTTTTGCCGTTAAATTTATTTACAATTCAATATCGAAGGATCCCGGCGCAATTCCACTTGAGCTCGCGGGGTGTAAAAGCACCTGTCGCGGGTAGTTTAGGATTCTATTGTTGAGGGTTTGAGTTCTGAATCATCGTGCGCTAGTGCTCCCAATTTCAACGATTTATGTCATTTGTTGGCGATTTGTAATCTATTCTGTGCTACCAACTTCAACGATTTGTTTCATTTGTTGGCGACATATCTTTGTATTGTTTACCCTTTTATAGTTATCGCTTTACAAAAATTAAATGAAAAGGTTTTATTCAAAGTAGCGCAGAAACTGCGGCTTAATGAACGTTACAATTCAAACTAGGTGTCCATTTCAAAATCTAGATTACTTTCGAGAAAAAATGGACAAGAAAATCCAAACTTATTCTTTTCAAAATCCTTAATACACTAAGTTTACATAATAGTTGTAAAACATAGAACTCATCCATTGTACTGGCTTTAATTCCAGACATCATTAACAACTAAAAATCCTTTATGACTACTGTCAGTTTAAGATTTAGTTTTGGGGGTGGGGGCTTGTTTTAGTCAGTGTCTAATGTCCATTATCAGATCAGTACGATCACCTCAGACACAAAGGTAATGCCATCCTTTTTTTAAAGTATTTTTTAATGAATCACTAAACTAATTATATTTTTTTTGTTGCACTAACCCGTGCTGAGGACAATTTTAGCCTGTAAATAGGTTTTTAAGATTCACGATACTCATACTCAAAAAACACAAGAATTTCAACAGAGAGAGGACCGTTTCAAGCTTCTTTGAATCCAGTGCTAACTAAATACAAATCACGCGCCTTATCATCGAACCTGTCCGTGGGCGTAGTGAGTGTTGTGTATCGCCCAACTGCGGAAAACTAAAAGTGACCGCTCACAACAATTGACTGTACTCGCCACTTCAGTCTTCCCGTTACCACGGCAACTGTTACGCCGAAAAGTCGGGAAATAAAGTTTTACATATTAAATAATCGCGAAAAACCTATTAAGAGGCTAAAAATTTTACCCATGCCGGGATTTGAACCCGCAACCTCTGGCTATCCGTGCCAGCGCTCTACCAATTGAGCCAATGGGCGACTCACCGGCATCAGTGAAATTTCTAACCTCTTTACACTATTCTCTGTATTACGTACAGGCAGTGACATCTGACTTAAGCAAATTGCATTACTTACAGCCCCGACTACCTACTTTGCAGTTAGGTTTTAACATCGGAACGATATCACTGTACCCACATGATTACACTATTTTTATTTTTAATGCACTAACCCGTGCTAAGGACAATTTTAAAAACCTATTTAGTCGGCGGTGAGTCGCCCATTAGCTCAGTTGGAAAGAGCGCTGGCACGGATAGCCAGAGGTTGCGGGTTCGAATCCCGGCATGGGTGAAATTTTTAGCCTCTAAATAGGTTTTTAAATTTGTTCCTTAGCACGGGTTAGTGCATTTAAAATAAAAATAGTATAATCATGTGGGTACAGTGATATCGTTCCGATGTAAAACCTAACTGCAAAGTAGGTAGTCGGCGCTGTAAGTGATGCAATTTGCTTAAGCCAGATGTCGCTGCCTGTACGTAATACAGAGAATAGTGTAAAGAGGTTAGGAATTTCACAGATGCCGGTGAGTCGCTCAATTGGTAGAGCGCTGGCACGGATAGCCAGAGGTTGCGGGTTCGAATCCCGGCATGGGTGAAATTTTTAGCCTCTAAATAGGTTTTTAAATTTGTCCTTAGCACGGGTTAGTGCATTAAAAATAAAAATAGTACAACTATATTCTTTTTGTAGCCTATAATCATTTCACTGCAGGGCACAAGCCTTCTCTCAGAGAGAGAGTACTAGAGAATGAGATCTTTATCACATACCAATAGACTTCAGAAAATATTACTTATTTTCATCACACCAACAAGCAAATAAAATAAGCGTGACAAAAAATCTGAGTCATATCGTGTCAAAACAGGATAGGTAAAGTCGTATAAGGCAGACCTAAAGTACGGGAAGAAATGGGTGCTTTCAGGGAATATGTCGTTGGCTGCACGACTTTATTGGCCGGCGTCACCCTGAGTAGTACCTACAGGAACTGCATTCCAATATTGGAGTGGAAAATGTTGGTGAGTGTCTCTTGATATAGGAAAATGTTCGTGCGCTTGACAGTAGTCTATACAGGGTTATTTTGAAAGATCATCATCGTTATCATTCAGGCACAAGAAGTCCACTGCTGGACATAGGCCTCCTCCGTGGATTTCCAAAACGACCGGTCGAAAGCGGCTTGCATCCAGCGTTTTATTGCCACTTGGATGAGGTCATCTGTCCATCTTTGGCGGCCACGGTCGCCAAAGATGGTGAGATGACCTCGAAGGTCTTGGGTTCGATCCCCGGCCGGGTCAAACTAGGAAACGAACTTTTCTAGTTTGTCTCGGGTCTTGGATGTTATCTATGTATTTATTGTATTAAATCTATCGTCGAGTTAGCACCTTTAACACAAGTCATTTAGCTGTACTTAGTAAAGGGCTAACGAGATCTGTGTAATATGTCTATGATTATTATTTTTTTTTACTTATCTTGTGGCTGGTCATCCTACGCTGCGCTTACAGATGTATGGTAAAATTGGCGTTTCGTCGTACTGGCCACTTTGACCTTAAATATCTCCTCTTTGGTTAAGAATTCCAAATTCAAATTTATAAATATATTTAGCTGGTATATTTGTGCGAAGCTCTCATGGCCTAGGCAAACCGAGTGATTGGAAACAATCACTTGAGTTAAGCTAAAACAGGCGCGGTCAGGTACAGGATGGGTGACCGTCTCATGACCACGGCTAGTGGCATTTTTCCGAGCGCGTTCGTGCTTCGCAAGGCACGTCAAGCCGTTGGTGCCGGCTGTCATGTAATGGCAGTCGTTAAGCCATGTCAGAGGCCTTATGGGCGGCTTGATAACTTCTGACAGTAAGGCCCGCCAATGTCTTATAATCCTCCACCAACCCGGACTTGGTCCCGTGGTGGAGTATGGCCTAACCTTCCTGCGATGCAGGAAGAGACCCGTGCCCCAGTAGTGGGGACATACAAAGGTTGATAACGATAACGATTGTGTTTCGAAAACAGTCATTTATTTGTGTTTTTTTACTTTGGCTTCGCTCATCTCGTACAATGGAGAACTTGAAATATCCCGTTATTTACGAGTAAGAGTTCCACCGTGGTACCAGTGCTGCACAAACGGCTCGAAGGGTGTGTTGGAAAAGTTTTTTAATTCTCTTTCGAACGCAAATATTGTTTGCATAAAGACTGGCTGGTACGACGGCCTATGGTCGGGTCGCTGCTGAATAAAAAAAAGGAATCCATACAAAAAACAAACTACAGCCCGCGCTTTCGTCAATTTTCAAAAGTTGTTAGAAATTCATGGTTTTCTTTTGAAAAATGATTTCTTCAAGCGACAGTTAAAGTATAGAATTAACTCCTGAAGGTATTATCCTTTCGGTTGGTGGAGGAATGTAAGACAGTGGCGGGCCTTACTGTCAGAAGTTATCAAGCCGCTCATAAGGCCTCTGACATGGCTTAACGACTGCCATTATATGACAGCCGGCACCAACGGCTTAACGCGCCTTGCGAAGCACGGCACGTTAGTATGGCCCCCGTGGTGGAGTATGGCATAACCTTCCTGCGATGCAGGAAGAGACCCGTGCCCCAGCAGTGGGGACATACAAGGGTTGATAACAAATGAAGACTCAAATTTCAAGCAGTCCTCCTTTATATTTATCCAGACCAACAAGCTTCGGAGGTAATTCTAAACGTGACAGACCGGGCACCCCGGGGACCCCATCTAAGGCTTCGTATGAAATTGTAACATGACGTGTTTCGATATTTTTCCGGAGCCGGTTTTCACGTAACATGTAGGGTCGGTGTCGTGGTTTTCGCCCATCGAAATGTATCTAAAAATATTCACATACATGCATATATAACCTAACGCCTGAGAAGCGGTGGTAGCGGAGCGGTGTAGAATACCGGCTCCTCAATCGGGAGGTCGTGGGTTTGAGATGTACCAATGACATTGTTTCTTAAATTATGTACATTTTTAAGTTATAGTAGCAATGCCACTCGCTGACTTGAAGGAAAACATCGTATGGAAACCCTAGTGTCTAGTACAACGGCCCAACTATGAGGCTAAATGCGAAAATCTCAGATCTAACTAACCTCACGCTTATAGAAGCGTGAGGCTGTTTCTGTCTCTGCCTACCCCTCTGGGATAGCCCAGAGGGGTAGGCAGAGACAGAAACAGCCACTTGCCACGATTCAAACAGATACCTTCGCTTCATCAACGTCATAAATATTCGCTTTACTTAGAAAGAGTTTTGCTCCACTTAAAGCTTATTAACGATCTTGCTCATAGCTAATCGCTAGGTAGGTATGCAGATGCCACAAAAACTTATGTCTCCTCACGTCACACTGTTTTTGGGCATTGCAAAAAAACCGATCAAGTGCGACTCGGACTCTCGACTCGACTTCTCGGACAGTTTGTAATTTTAACTTGACATCTCCACGCGTCTCCAAGATAAGGGGTCTTGACAGACAGACGGATAGACGTACGGACAACAAAGTACGGAATAGGATCCTATAAGGATCTTATTCCGTATTTCCTTTTCAGTTACGGAACCCTAAGAATGGCGCTTGAACTCCACAGAAAGGTTTATCAACGAACGGGCCACTACAAGTCCCTGTACCTGATCCGATGCCCCGACAGCAAATCTATCGCGTCCATTATTTGCAGATCCAGGTGTAGGATTTACCATATCTACCGGTTTCAAAAGCAGTGTTGTTTGCGACAATGTTTGAAATGGATTTCAGTGGAAGCAGCGGTTGTTTTGAAAACTACATGAGTTCGTTGAAACTTTCAGCCAGTCTCTGCAAGAATTGTTTTTTGGGCACATTGTTGGCAGTTAGCTAGCTTATTTTGATTGCCAATTTCACAGACTTGTTGTTTGCGGGCGATATAGTTTTACACATCAAACTGTTTAGTTACATTTCTAACATTGTGTGTTTAATCGATGGAAATAAATAAACATGTTTTTGATGGCGGTACGAGTCGTCAACGAGTTTGGTAGTTCGTTATGCTTGATTGCAAAAATAACATAAATAAGTAACAATCCACGATTTATTTGTATGCCAAAAACCTTAAACACCTTATTTTAAGGATCATTTAATTGTAGATTAATATACGCTGGCCTGTAAAACTAAGTACTACACTTTAAACATGTTATTTTTATAGCATTTTTTTCCAGCCAACCGCAGGAGGTAACTTATTCTGATAAAAAATATTAAATATATTATTCTATGATTAAAGAGTCGTAGAATAATATATTTAACATTTTTTTATGTAACCCACAAACTCCCACTGCGGGGCACAGACCTTTTCAGAGAGAGAGAGTAGGGCCTAATGGCCACGCGTGCCCAGCGCGGGCTTCATAATGAATCCATTATGTCCCCACCGAGGGGTACGAGTTTCTTCCCTAAGTAAGATATAAGCCATACTATACCACGGGGACCAAGTCCAGATTGGTGGAGGCTTGCAAGAATAGTCCTATGTACTGTCAGAAGTTTTCACCCCGCCCTAAGGCCTCTGACTTGGCTTAACGACTCCCATCTTTCGACGGCAGCCGGCACTAACTGCTTAACGTGCCTTGCAATGCACGGGACCGCTCGGAAAATGCCACTAGCGTTAGTCATAGACGGTCACCCAACCTTGCACTGAACGCGCACTATGTTGCTTAACCTTTGTGATTGTTAAAGATCACTCAGGCACCCGGGGCTACGGGCGACCGCGGCATTATTAGATAGAGAGACCACTTTATTGTACATAAAAATGGAAATTACACAGATATTTCTTAACCTAAGAGTACAGACGGCGGCCTTATCACTAAAAGTGATCTCTTCCAGACAACCTTTGGATGGACTGGACTAAATATTGAAGAAGGAAGTATATGTACACATATACAAGATTATTACAAAGGTATAAATTAATACGTGCCTAAACGTACATTTAGTTATCAATAGATAAATACAAATAATTTACACAAAATAAAAAAGATTAAGATTGAAACAACCCTTTCAGTGGTATAAAAATCGTCCACGAAACCCGCGACTGCAATCAAAGTTTATTATTAAAGCAGCACTCGACTTTGCGGCCTGATAGCCGATTCGGGAGCCCTTTGCGCCTCTAAAACAATTAGTCGACAACCAGGAGACGAGTAACACTGTTACATTAACGACAACGGCCTGCCAACCCTGCAGGCGAAGGATTCAAACTGAAATGAACCTTAAATGCTGCTTAGAATAGAGACCATAGTAATATAACATACATAACTCACCGCATGACTTAACTAACCTCCTGCAGTTGACTGCGAACAAAATCCTTAAGGCATTACGTCCGCCACACCGTACATTTCTTAAGTGCATTTGCGAAGTTAGGCAAAATATTCAAACTGAAATGAACCTTAAATGCTGCTTAGAATAGAGACCACAGTAAAATAACATACATAACTCACCGCATGACTAACTTACCTCCTGCAGTTGACTGCGAACAAAATGCTTAAGGCATTAAGTCCGCCACACTGTGTATTTCTTAAATGCATTTGCGAAGTTATAGTAGCAAAACCACTCGCTAACAGCGAAGGAAAACACCGCGAGGAAACCCCAGTGTCTAAGATATTCAACTATCTCGGCGCTTGAAATTGCCAATCCGCGGTGGGCACCCGTTGTAATTAAGCTCATACTCTCACTTTCTGATGAAGGCGTGTCCCCTGCAAAGGAACGCATATAGACTACATAGAGGCAAAAACTGTTAGCTTTTAGAATATACCTCGGGCTCTAGTAGGCTTCGGTTTTCGCAAATTTTCGCCGATTTTCGTTCTAATTTCGAAATTGAGTGTCATATTAGTTCCGATATTTCTATTACACGAATATATCCGATAGCAGCCGAGGTATATTCTAAAAGCTAACAGACTAGATGCATATTACGTGCAGTCAAAATAAAAATGAAATTTCAAATAACAGGAATGGCTATCCAATATCTGTGAGTCACCTTTCGCAACCCGCGAATCGTACAAGCAATATGATAAGGCTGTGTTTCCTTGCCAAAACACCCCATCTAACCCCTCACAATCGATCGAAAACACCCCTTCTGGCTTGGCTTTACGGCTGTCATTTGTGTGAAAGTGGAGACGTTTATAGGGTCGTTTTTTGGATAGACCGTTTTAGTGGCGTGCCACACGCAATACTAGTTGCATAGAGTCGGCTGCATAGTCGTGAGCCCGATATCGATTTTGGTGGCACCGATTATTTTCTTTTAGAGGCTTTATTTTTTAAGTTTTTAGGGTTCTTTTACTTCGCATTCGCTCTACGGGGTGTGAAAATACTGTCGCCCGACACGAATACTGGATTTCGTAACAAGACAACTTAGGTACAGTCTGTTTGCGTTTTAATATATCTCGGCTACTATCCGATAGAATCGGATATATTCGTGTAATAGAAATATCGGAACATATTAAGTTCATATTAAGTTCCGATTTCGAAATTAGGTGTCATTAACACCTTATTTAAGTTTTATGCAGAGCAGGACGTAGTTACACTCGTGTGCTTTCGGCGAAAACCGAAGCTTACTCTAGAGCCCGAGGTATATTCTAAAAGCTAACAGACTGTTTTGCTGCGAATCTGATTGAGTTTAGGGTTTCGAAACAGCCAAAAAACGTGCAATACATGTCGGTTACATTTTATCACTTCCAATACTTTTAACTTATGACTTTCATTTTTTTGTGTACACTTTCCGTCCTTCGAAAAAAAATATATTTGGAGTTTTTCGTCTTTATGGCTCTGTTTGATTGGTATCAACCCTTTGTATGTACCCACTGCGGGAACACGGGTCACTTTCTGCATTGCAGGAAGGTTAGGCCATACCACGCGGGCCAAGTCCGGGTTGGAGGAGGATTGTAAGACAGGGGCGGGCGTTACCGTCAGAAGTCAGCAAGCCGCCCATAAGGCCTCTGACATGGGTTAACGACTGCCATTACACGGCGCTGTTTATTTGTTAATGGTTTATTTGAAGCTTAAATGCAACGGGCATGTTTTATGTGGGACAGTTATTTGCCGGCAGTTGTGACTTCGGTAACGCACAAAGTAATTAAAATAGTATGACATAAAAAATATGACTAAAAAAGAAAAGAAAAAATTAAAACAAGTGTTTGGCCAGCAAAGAGTAAAATTGATGGCCCTGCACAAACTATAATTGAAGTGTTTTAATAATTGCGTATTTTAAAATAACCCTGTATATTAGCATATTTTCTGGTATTATGATTCGGAACGTTAGTTTAAGCCAGCGCTGGCCTGTTATCTTGAATGTATTGCTTACTTGTTATATTGCAAGTTTTATTTGAAATTCGTACTATCATGATTATTATTACTTAAACTTTGATAGATGTTGGGATTAGAACCCGCGAACTCTCGACCGAGAAGCCAGCATTCTAGCACCTCCGCATTCCGATAGCACCTCTCATATTCTTATGAGATTAGTAATGTCAATTATATTATACGCAAGGTAAAGGAAAAAGGCTTGACTCACGTAGAAGGCCCATTGATTTCATTGAATATTGAAAAATATAGACACTTACTACTCCAAAGCATGCCAATTTTGTTCGAATCCAAACAGAATATTTTTTTTCAAACCTGAAATGTTTCAGCTATAAAACTGTGACTTGGGTTGTCTAGACGAATGTACTGATTTCGTATGGAATTTCTCTCCTTTTTCTGTATTTTTTCAGCAAGCTCGCAGGACACAGCGAATATTTGAATAGACGAATGTGCCTGAAAATTTCGTGAGGACCACAATGAATGAACTTACACGCTCCAGTCCCTCAGAAACGAAATCAAATCTATTTGTTTTTCTATTTACTTCTTCTGGAAAATAAAATTTATTTAAGTATTATTATTAGTAATAATTTGTGGGCTGTTTGTTCATTCATTTGTTCGCCCGATCTTTCATTTCTTTGTTCGTTCGTTCATTTATTCGTTTTTTCGTTCGCTCGTTCGCTCGATCTTTCTCTTAATAATAATAAATAAGTAAATAAATATTCATAGACATATTGCACAGATCTCGTTAGCCCTATACTATAAGTACAACTAAATTACTTGTGTTACAGGTGTTAACTCGGCGATAGATTTAATACAATAAATACATAGGTAAAATCCAAGGCCCGAGACAAACTAGAAAAGTTCGTTTACTAGTTTGACCCGGCCGGGGATCGATCCCGAGACCTTCGGTTTAACAGACACCGTGCCAAACCACTGCGCCACCGAGGCCGCCGTGAAAAATAGTGGGACGTTACACGATAGAGGGGCTGAAAAGGGAAAAAACGGTCGAACTTTACTAGTGCAGCAAACAATTGTCATGATTTTGCATGATATATCTAATTATATACGTAAGTATTATCGAATAAAGTAGGTAAATTGATAATGATAGTTGCATCAGCCACCATGTTATTGAATAATTATTGACTGTGGTTATGTACACATTAAATTGACAAGCTTAAACATACTAAAAATAATGGGGGGTAGTTTTAAAAAAGAAAAAGGGAACCGAGTGGGGTTTGAAAGTGACTTCACGTCGCACGCTAGCGGCGGGGAGCCACTGCGTACCCGAATACGTTGCTGATCGGATCTCCTGAACAAACTTCATATTACAATCACGAGTTAGATATATGGCATGATGTGTAACCATCTAAGTAGATCGATATCTACATCGACCCTTATATGTCCCCACTGCTGGGGCACGGGTCTCTTCCTGCATCGCATAAAGGTTTGACCATACTCTAACACGCCAAGTCCGGGATGGTTGAGGATTGTAAGACAGCGGCGGGCCTTACTGTTAGAAATTATCAAGCATCCTATAGGGCCTGTGATATGGCTTATCGACTGCCATTACATGACAGTCGGCAACAACAGCTGTCATTTAATGGCAGTCGATAAGCCATATCCTTGCTTCGCAAGACACGTCAAGCCAATTAACATGCCTTGCGAAGCACGGAAACGCTCGGAAAAAATGCTACTAGCGGTAGTCACAGGATTGTCACCCATCCAGCACCTGAACGCGCCTGCTGTTGCTCAACCCAAGCGATTGATTTCAGTCACTCGGTACCACTAGGCCACGAGCGCTTCAATAGTAATAAATTACTTTAATTAATTAATAAAAATGTTCTTTACTAGGCAGCTGTCACGTCCACCAACAGTGCCACAACATTATTATACGAAACATTTAACAGGACATTACAGGATCATACATAGGACATAACATGTACAAAGGCGAGCTTCTCGGGGACCTCTGTGGTCGGCGCAGTGGTAGCGCATCTGCCTACCATGCGATAGGTCCCGGTTTCGAACCCCGGCTGGGGACAAAAAAGAACTCCAGGTCTTGGATGTTTACATGTTCTTGATGTCGCTGTTTCTGGTTCCCACGACACAGGGTATCCCAGTGTGGGACCAGAAGCAATGTATGTGCTTGTATGTAAATGTTATGTTATCTCTGCATTTGCGCGTATGACCACAAATCACGGCATTTGCTACCGTATCCCAAAGCCTTGGCGTTGTCAGCTTTAGAATATGAGCGCGTAACGGCCGATAGCATTTCTCTTCCAGATTCTCTCGTACTTGAAGGAGCAACAGTTTACTTCCCCGCGGCGCCAAGCAGCCAGCTTGAAGAATAAAAACATTCTTAAGACGCGGGTACAGTCGCCGATAGAAGTGTTGAATAGTCACAGAGGTATTTTTTATATTTCTGTAGCTTATAGCTATACATTCCACTGCTGGGCACAGGCCTTCTCTTATAGTACGCGGATTGGCAATTTCAATCGCTGAGGTATATAAGCTTAATAGCTGTTCCCCGCGATGTTACCCGCGACTTATAAATTTTCCCATGGGAATAAGATATTTTCCCGCAGTAAAACATAGCCTATGTGTTAATCTAGAGTATCAGCTAACTCCATACCAAATTTTACAAAATTCGTTCGAGCCGTTTTGCGAAGAAAAACATCTAAAACATCTCTCAGAAAGAGAAATTCTAAACGGCGAAATATTGTCTTTTCTTACTTCATTCAAAGACCCGTGGTTTGACCATGTGACCTGTGAGCCGTAGTATAGATTGTTGTGAATTACTGAATCTTCTTCTTCTTCTTCTTCAGGCTATATTAGTCCACTGCTGGACATAGCTCTTCCCAAATGAGCGCAAGGTTGTGCCATCATTAGTGGGTAATGCCCATAATCCCCACGCTGGGCATGCGGGTTGGGGATCGCAGTTTGGTAGAATTGTACTGCAGGGGGCGCTGAATTACTGAATGTGATTTCTTAATTCCGTTAGATTTTAATATTAATTGAAAATGCTATCATCATAATCAGCCAGTGTCAGTACACTGCTGGATCTGACTGAAATAGCGTCGCTCCACCTGGTCACAGGACGTCCTACGCTACGTTTGCCGATTCGCGGTCTCCACTCAAGAACCAGTCTACCCCAACGGTTATCGGTACTGCGGTAATAATCTGATTATACCTACGCCAATAAGTCCGATCTTCGGCTCTCCTCTTCCAGTCACTGCCCACCGCTTTGCGAATGTGGTCGCTCCACCTGGTCTCAGGGCGTCCTTCGCTACGTTGGAAGATTCAAGGTCTCTACTCAAGAACCAGTCTACCTGAACGCTTATCCGTCCTGCGGTATATATTTGACTATAACTACGTTATTATATATATTTTTTAATGCACTAACCCGTGCTAAGGACATTTTAACGCTCTTTCCAACTGAGCTAATGAGCGAATCACCGGCATCAGCGAAATTTCGAACCTCTTTACAATATTCTCTGTATTACGTACAGGCAGCGACATCTGGCTGAAGTAATTTGGATCACTTGCAGCCCCGAGTACCTATTTTGCAGTTAGGTTTTACATCGGAATGATATCGCTGTACCCACATTATATTTTTTTTATAATGCACTAACCCGCTACTTAGTGGCTAAAAATTCCACAACCAAGCTCCCGGAATGGGTGGAATTAAATGGTGACCCAATTCAAGAAATCCCTTAGTCCAAAAAGTAACTTTTGAGATATTGATGTTTTTAGGTTTCAAACTTGTGCGGAAATAATACGTATCGCTTAAAAAATCTGAAAAAATTACACGCGATAGTACAAATCAAATAGTTTTATTTAGTGAAACAAACAGAACCTAAATGTTAGAACGAATCTCGTTACAAAAATACAAAAAAAATGGACTTATTCCTAAACCAAGGACTTAGTGATTTTTTACGGATAATTAAAGGACTTAGTAATTTTATTGCAGGACCTAAAACAGCACTCATACAAATTTTGAGTACTACTCAACTTCATCTGGAGAGTCAATTTCCTCGCTTACAGGATCCTGATAATCACGAAATAGATCCTCATAAAAATGTCTTTCAGTTTCGGAACCATGTTCAAGCAAACGCTTTACGTCTTTCACTTTTGCAGCTTTAACCGTCAAGGGTGCGTCGTAGCAATCATCAGGCGTTTCATTGATCAATCTGCTGAAACCGACCTTATATAGTGAAAAGTGATGTCCGCTGACTCTGTTTTTGAATGCTGTGCCATAGAGTCAACCAGTAACAACATAATAATTGTATGCACATACAGAGTACCTAAAAACAAGAATTTACAATCATTTTTTGATAAATTAGAACAGTCACTAAGCGTGGTTAGCAATACCCAGATAGCATTTTTTGGTCGCAAAATATTTGAGTCAGTAACAAATTGACAAAGTTCCGTTATTGTTTCGAAACAATGCGACTGTGTGCGTTTCGGTTTATATGTGTGGTATTAGTGTTTACACAGTTTTCCGGATAGTGTTTCAGTAACTCTTTGTAGTCGTTGTGTCGACAAAATACGTATGCATTTGTGACGACTTCAGTTTGGTTTACATGTGTTGTAACAGTGTCTACACAGTTTTCCGGATAGTGTTTCAGTAACTCTTTGTAGTCGATGAGTCAACACAATATGTACGGATTTGTGTCAACTTTATTTCATACATATTGCGTTGAGTTTTCAACAAGCGAACAATCAAAGATGAAATGTGTTGTAACGTAATGGCAACTTTGTTACTGGAATGATATTCATGTACACAAAGTTTCGTAATGTTACGTCATAATTCCAAAACAAAATGTTACCAAAATAAGCATAAAAATATCAACCAGCTACACCTGGTTCTCAAATATATCGGAATTGTATGCCAATTAGGTACGAGTATGAGTAAGCAGCCGAAAAAACGTTATTTCCGGCACACATCGACTTACTACAGGAAAATCAATGATTTTGTAAGACGAAATCAAGATCCAATAAGTGAGTGCTTAATTTATAATATAATATATCGTACCTATCTAGATCATCTTTATCTTCTTAAAACATAATTTAATACAATTATTGTCTTGTAGTTATTTATTTTAATTTGAGGATATTTAGTCTAGTAAAAGTAAATATGTAGGTACTTACCTGGAATAAAGAAATTAAAAATTTTCACTTGAGCTGGGATTAGAACCCAGATCATTCGCCTATCTGGGGCGAGCACCTTACCAATTAGGCCACCCAAGCAGGTAGCAGATCCAGTGAAAATTCTTAATACCTACCTCATATCTACCGTCTTCCGAGACGTTGGCGCCATCTATTGTGAAGAAGACGTCTTCACAATCCCAAAGTTCTATCTTTGCAGATAGAAAATCTATGGAAACGATTTTGCCAGGCTTTATAAACTTTTTGTTGTTTCTAAAGGACTAACCCGTGCTAAGGATTGAATTTAGAAGAAATAAAGAAATTAAAAATTTAATAATTTAATTTAATTTTTATATTCTTTATTTCTTCTAAATTTAATCCTTAGCACGGGTTTGTGCTTTAAAAACAACAAAAAGGTACTTACCTGATTAAATTTACGTATTGTTTGGTTAAAAAACGTTTTATTAAATTTCAGGTAATGTATCTAATGCACGGTCTTCAGCATCTGACAGTCAAAATGATAATACAAATAATTCAGGATTAAACGACAAAATTTTGATACCTTCTAACGCCGTCGATGCAGCTTCTGTAAATCAAATAAATAATTCTGAATCAAGTGGTGCCGAATTTTCTGCCGATGACGGTTCCGATTCCAATACTTTTTCTGTAGAAACCGAAGATTTTGAAGCTGCACTGAGCAACGAGTCATCAGATACTGACGATAATGAACCTTCTATCAAAACAAAAGAAAAAATTCAGCAATGGGCAATTAAGCGTCAAGTTCCTCACACTGCCTTAAATGACTTACTTTCTATATTGCGAGAACATCCAAACTCAGATTTCAAATATTTTTTACCAAAAGACTCTAGGACTCTATTGAAAACGCCAAAGACAATCAATATAATACCCATGGGTTGTGGAAAATATTGGTATAACGGCTTAGAGAATTGTTTAAAGGAAATTTTGTCTCAAATGATGACAGAATTACCATCATGCATATCTTTGTCTTTCAACATAGACGGCTTGCCTATAGCAAAGAGTACAAAAAATGAATTTTGGCCGATTTTGGGTAAATTAGACGGGTTGGAAGTTGCCCCTTTAGTCATAGCAATATATTTTGGAAACACTAAACCGCCGTTGGAATTATTTTTGCGTCCATTTGTAAACGAGCTCGCAAATTTACTCCAAGATGGATTACTTATTCAAGAGAAAATCTTATCAATAAAAATTCGTTGCTTCATTTGTGACACACCGGCGAGATGCTTTATTAAAGGTGAGTTCTAAATCGTAATTATGAAAAACATTATTTGAGTTTCTTTTGCCTTGTATCTGGGCACTTACACATAAATCAATTAAAAGAAACTACATTTGCGAATATTTGTATAAATCAATCTTCTTTAACACTTGCTCAGCAAATGATTTGTTTTGTACCTTCGTGGTTATTAACCGATTTACTTTTAATTTTCAGGTACTGTGGGATTTAACAGCTATCACGGGTGCATGAAATGTTCAGTAATCGGAGAGTACGACAGAAGAGGACGGCATATGAGTTTTCCTAGGACGGACATGCCTTTACGAAGTGACCATTCATTCAGAAATCAATTAGATCCAGATCACCACAAAGAAAAAAGTCCAATCGAAGATCTACCAATAGATCTTGTTCAGGACTTTACGATTGCAGATGCTCTACATTTATTGGATTTAGGAGTAATGAAGAGATGTTTATTGGGATGGACTAGTGGCAGTTACAATTTTCAAACAAAGTGGTCGGCACGAGAAATTCAAGATGTTTCCAGAAAATTAGTGGAAGTTAAAACCACTACTCCATCTGAAATACACCAGGGAAGAATGAGAGAACTAGATACCCTTCACTTTTGGAAAGCTGCTGAATACAAAAACTTTTTGCTATACTTTGGCCCAATAGTGCTAAAAGAACACTTATCATTTGAAATTTATCAACATTTTTTAACATTATTTTGTGCCACTACTATTTGTTATTCCAATGAATATGCATCTTACCGGCACATAGCTGCAAAGCTTTTTATTGATTACATAGAAAAATATGCAGAGATCTACGGTCGTGACTCTGTGAGCAGTAATATTCATAATTTATGCCATATTGTAAATGATGTTTCAAGGTTTGGGTCCCTACCTTCTCTTAGCGCATATCCATTCGAAAGCATGTTGTTTCGAATAAAAAACCTTTTACGAAAAGGCGATAAACCGCTAGAGCAAGTAGCAAAGCGCATTCAGGAAATGTCACATTTAAATTTCATTGATTGTAAATCTAAACAAGGATATCCTATTGTTAAAAATGAAATTATGTTGGAAACAGGCGAAAAAGTATTTACTACTGTAAAAATAAACGAAAATTACCACTTATCAAAACATTCAAAAAATAAATGGTTCTTAACTACTGATAATAATATTGTAGAGATGAAATTTGCAAGTTTCGATCAAGGAAACATACAAATCACCGGGGAAAGTATAAAAAACAAATGCAATTTTTTTGAACGACCGTTTAATTCTTCTCGTTTAAACATTTTTGCAACATCACTCCCTTACGAGCAAGAGGAATTAAAGAAATACAATTTAAAAGACGTCAAATGTAAACTTCTATCTATGATTTGTACTACAAAGATGGTATTTATTCCAATATTGTCAACATTAAGAAAGTAAATATTCAGTAGTACTAAATATTATATAGGCGCTAACCCGTAAACCTGTAAGAACTAGAAAAAATTGATTAAAAAAATTATTTTCTTCTTTTTTCACAGTTTTTCTAGATTAACGGGGTAGCCCGTTAAGATTTAGTAGTACCAAATACTTACTTTCACTTTATAATAGTTTTGTTTATTTAAATAGTTTATTAGATAAGATTATCATAATATAGCAGATATATAGATACATATTAGCAAGAAAAACTGAAAATTCTAAACATTCACTTTTCTTAAAAATAGAAGATTTAAATCACATAGTATAATGATGCGTGTTTAAAGTGAAATATTCTTCCTTTAAAACGAATTCCTTAATTTAGACTAATTTTACGAATTTTAGACTGATATTGCGAAAATCTTTGCAGTACCTTTAGTTGCATTTCACATAAATGTTAAAAATAAACGTAAAAAAAATTATTAAAAATGTTTCTAAAAATCAACATAATTTTTACCATACATGTTAAAAATAATAATTGTAACAAAAAATTTTAAAAATCTTTCTCGAAATCAACTTAAATGCTTCTCTAAACTTCCAAATTTGAAAGAAAAATATATTTTATAATTGAAATAACAGTAATACTCTAATCTGACTTAGGTAGCGAATGACAGTGTAGACATTTTTTTATTTTATTCGAGATAAAACGGATGGTAATTCTACTCCCAGTATAGTTCACATTGTGAATTTCCATCTGTTTTAACTCGAATAAAATTATATTGCTACACTAAACATAATTCCAATGATGTACGAGTAATGTCGGAGAACAGACAAGTAGCGTCACCTTTTATATTTTCTCAAAAACTTGAGATGTAAGCAAATTGTCAGAACTGATATTCATTATTTTAGTCTTATTCTGTCTGTCGATATTCTTGTTGTTTATTTTTATTTCAGAGAGTGTTGTAATTTTTATTGTGTCTGAGGGATCACCTGTAAAAAAAATTTTAAGTTAATTTGTGTTAAGTAAATGATGGATAGTACAAATGGCACTACTCTTTGAATAACATACCGATCTTGTTTTCCTTGTCAGCGGTCTCATCCTCCACATTTTTATCAGTATCTCCTTCATTAGTTTCGTCAGCTGAATTATGGATCGTTTCTGGATCCTCCTCATTCTCATCAGTAGCATTTTTTTCTTTGTTAGAAGTATTCTCTTTTTCTTTCTCAGAAGTAATAGTCTCCTTTTCATTATAATTAGTAGGTTCCTTATCATTCTTAGCAGTCATGCATTTTTGATCATTAGACGTGGTCTCGTTTATATTTTTAGCAGTAGTCTCCTTTTCGCTTTCAACTTTATTTTTCTTTGGGTGTGAAATTTTGTCTTGCAAACTACAACAAAATAGGAATAGTTTCGATGCATTATTTAATTATTGAACGACAGTATGTCATTGTGTCAGTTCCTTCTTCAAAGCAAATATATATTTTTAATATAACAAGCGTCTCTATTTATTTAACATATAGTTCTGAGTTTAATACAAGTATTTTTTATCTTTGATAGAAGGATCTATACTAACAAATAACTAAAAAGAAAATAGGTAGGTATAATAACTGTTCATACTTACGATTTCCGTTTGAGACGCTGGCCACTATGTTTAATGGCACTGTTTTGTAAAAACATGTCGGCATCTTTTGCAGAGCAAGAGCTGTCCGCTAATTTGACAATTTTATAAAACAAATGTCTTATTTTGATGAATTTTAATAGGGGTACTTTTTGAATCCCCTTAATGCCTTTCCAGGTTAATTGATTTAGTAGTTCATCAGTGAAGAAACATCTTGCTACGATTAATCCAATCTTTGATATTTTTTGCTTTCCACTTGTACCACATGTAGAAGAAAATTCTTTGATCTGAAATGAAATACAATATTATGTTATGCATGCCCGAAGATTTTTTTTACGAAACCGTAAAATAAAATAGTGAACCTTCACAATTTTATTAATAAAATATATAATTTATCCGACCACGCACGCAGGTGCGTGTGTATGTATGTGTGTGTGTGTGTGTGTGCGTGCGTGCGTGCGTGCGTGCGTGCGTGCGTGCGTGCGTGCGTGCGTGCGTGCGTGCGTGCGTGTGTGTGTGTGTGTGTGTGTGTGTGTGTGCGTGTGTGTGTGAGTGCGTGAGATAAAGTAATATTTACACACCAAATCCTTTTCGAATCCCTCGTCCATAAGTTTCTCCTCTAGTGAATTCAATTGTTCTATAGTGTTAATCGGAAATGTAATACCACTGTTGGCGATTTTCTTAATGAGCTCCTCAGATTTGGAAGTACTTGCATCTGTACATGCACTGTAACTATTTTTACTTTTTATGAGATCAAATATTTTATCCAGTTGTACTTGAATTTTTATAAAGTTTGTGTTATTTTCTTCTTGAACTATAAAAAAGGATATAATTAGTTAGGTACTTTACTGTGGTTGCATGGCATACACGCAAAATTAATAATAGGTAATATTAACGATTAGAGTAACTCACGGTTTTCGAATCGTCGAATAGATTCTTTGAGGAATTTGTTTTCGGCTTGTAACACATTAGTTTCGGCCACCATTTGATTAAATGAATTTAAGTCTATGGTTACCACATTTTCTTCTATTTCTGGAGTTTCTTTGGTTTGTTCTTCCGGAACTAAAGGTGAATTCGAGGAGGCCACTGTTTTTTGTATTAACAGGTTAACATTGGAACTTGTATCAGCTTTATTTATATATTCACTTAAGACATTTTCTTCGATAGCATCTGTAGCTTCACTTAATTTGGTGTTTTCAATAACAGGATTCATTGCAGGTTGATTTTTTTCTTGAATCGTATTTTCTTTGTATTCCGTCATTTCAAAATCAGAGTTTACATTAAGTAAATCTCCTTTGACGGACTTTAGAGCTGGATGTTTCCTATTCATTTCACGTGTTTTGTAATACCTGTAAAAACGATGATTGTACCTATTTGGCAAGATTGCTCGAAGCACACAGATCAAATATAGGGTATTTCCAAAATAGTGTAAAATATTTTAAAAGGTTATTGTACTCGTCAATACGAACAAATTTTACTATATCCCATAGTAAAAGTTGTTTGTATTGATGAGTACAATGACGCCTTAAAATATTTTTCACTATTTTGGAAAGACCTTATATAAAACAAGTTAAATATTTACCGTGCTTCATCGTCGGTATCCTCGAAATTACAATAGACTTCTTCTAGTTTTATTCCTTCGGCAAAAGTCGCTATGCCTTGAACTTTAATCTTACATTTCATTCTTCTCCAGTTCGAAGACGGGACGCTAAACTCGTCTCTTCTCAACTGCTCCAGATCACTATTTTTGTTCGTTCGTGGCCAGTGCAAAATTGAATTTTCGACCCATGTACTAGGTACCATGGATATCAAATGAGACGAACCCTCTTTAGTTAGGACAATTGTGAATGGCATTGTCAATTTAACAGTTTCAGAACCGCTGGAAAGAATAAAGTGAGAGACACCATATTATAAATTCAGTAACTTTGTGTCTGCAAGTCGACGCAGTGTCGTAACTTTTTTACCAAATACGACTACAATAACTTTACTATGAAAACAAATGTTTTTGTAAGTTTATGGACAATTTTTGATTAAATATCATATTATTAGCGTAAAAAGTGTACAGTTTGATTAAACTAAAAGGTCTGGAGTCGAGAAAATGAACAAAACTTGTAGTGAAAACTATGCAAACATTTCAATAAACTGGTTAAATTGCAATTATATGATGGCCCATCGATGATTTTCGATGTATTTGGTTAAATAATACGACAAATTTCTTTTCCCACTAATATTATACTATCACAACACGTCTAAAACTAATTAATTTCAAAAATAAACTTACGCTGTCAAAATAATTATGGTGAAACAGACAGTTTTCTTTGATAATGACATTAACTTATTTTCTTTCTTGTAGGTTGCAAAGAATGAATGAATTGACGAATGAACGAATGATTTCTGAAATAGTCGTCGCAATGTTACCATACAGCGTCGTAACTTAAAAACCAAATGTTACCGTGTCGGGATTTGCCCCATTTTTGTCGCAGCGACCGAAACAAAGTCGTAGCAGCGACCAAAAATGTTACTGGTGTCGGCTTTTCAGTGTCGACTTGTTTCGTAACGGCTACCAAAAAATGCTATCTGGGTAGTGGTAAGAAGAATATTATTACCTATTACAGGTGACTTCAATATTGACATCTTAAAATCTAATTCTGTGACCAATAAATTTTAGTTTTAAATTAAGCATAAGGTGTTGCCATAGGACTTAAAGTCAGGAATCATAGGACTAAGTGATTTCTTCGAAAATTTCCCTGGACTAAGTGATTTCTTGGACTTAGAGGTTTCATGAATTGGAAGACCGACTTTTTATTTTATTTTTAGTTTGGAAAATTACACTTCGAGACGTTTCTACAAAAACTTAAATAGACCATTCGAAAGAGAATGAAAATATCTGCAAGTTGGTGTTGCCAACTCAAAACCGTCAAAATAGGACTTAGTGATTTCTTGAATTGGCTCAATTATTACTCTAAGTAGGTTTTTATAACTACGTCACTGAGCTGAGCCCGATTTTCGGCTCTCCTCTTCCAGTCACTGCCCACCGCTTTGCAAATGTGGTCGCTCCACCTGGTCACAGGGCGTCCTAAGCTACGTTTGCTGATTCACGGTCTTCACTCAAGAACCAATCTACCCCAATTGAGTTATGCCACTTCAGTTTGCTAATCCGTTGAGCTATGTCGATCACTTAAGTTTTCTGGCGAATAACTTTGCCTAAAATTCCTTGTTATACAAGAAAACCATCTGCACAAAGGCGAGCTTGGTAGTAATTTTTTTTTTCTAGTAATACCACTTGAATTCTTTTAGCAACTATACCCTTGAATATTGTGCTTTGAATTTCAGATCTGCACAACGAGAAAACTACGGTTTACTTATACCTCGGACGGTAGTTTGTCAAAGTCTTAGAGGCCATGGGTGTACAGAGTTACATTTTAAAATGAGATTCTGTCATCTGCCTCGTTTATTTGAATTCCGCGGTTTACTCATTGAGATAATGATACTTTTAAAGTAATTGCTGTCGATCTTTGAGCGAAGTTGGGTCTTTACTTCTACATACATACATACATACATACATACATACATACAGACATACATAACCAAACGCCTGTATCCCAGAGGGGTAGGCAGAGACCAGGGACTACCTCTGGCCACGAACCTGACAGATCACCTTCGCTTCATCAGCAAGTCGCGTTCATAAGTCGTTGCATGCACGCACACCAGTTCCGGGTCCTTTTTATCTTCCCATTTGCTAATACATCCCTTTGGTCGATGTATGTCCGCCTGGGACGTCCGTTACCAGCCCTTTCACTCACATTCGCAATATTTGTTTCGTCAATGTTTCTTCCTTCATTCTCTCCACATGTCCAAACCAACGCAATATTCCTTTCTCAATTCTAGTCACTACAACACTACAATTCTACATCTACTTTAGATAATTTAAAGTTTAGCGCCCTGACTTAGAACAGGACATAAACACTGAAGACGTTGGTTGATAGAGATAAAGAACACTTATTACACACATTTATTATTACACATTTATAACGGGTACTGACGGAAGACTAGGGCTGGAGTATCATATCTCCAGCTTATGCTGAGTCAGAGCTCTTTTGCATTTGCCACACCCACAGTTCTCACACTGGAAAATGCTCTGTGTCTTAATGTTTGTTTGTTTCATTGTGTATCGTATGTGTTGTTGCTTTTCTTCTTTTGTACGTATAGTCTGCTTAATACTGTTTTTAATGCGTGTGTGTAAGTGTAAATAAATGATTAATCTATCTATCTATTATGTTTAAGTAGTTATTTCAAATTTCAAACGGATTACTTAACAAATATCTAGATCTTCGACGCCGGCATCTCCAATCCACTACCTGATGTTCAACTCCTAACGTATTCAAGGCTATTATTTATTTAATAGATGCACAACTGAGCTTCAATGCTAGACCAAAGCAATGCCTTCAAAACCGACAAATACCCGGAGCGTTATCCGATCGAAGACACGCACCGGCCTGAGCGAAAGGGGTCCTATTCAGACGTCCCTGCATCGGTATGGAGTCGATATTGGCGGGTTGTACACGCAGCGTCTGCGTGGCCCCTTAGCCTTTATATTGTGAGTGAAGGTGCCACTGAACGCTGTATAACTCATCTCAATACGTAGAAGCTAAGGTCAAAATAAAATGGATCATAAACATAACTTTATTGAAGTACGTTATTTATGTGTTAAGTATTTAAAGCTGTAAAATAATTAACGGAAACCTTAAGTTATATATAAGTCAACCACCTGTCGCTTAGAGCTATCTATTTTAGACAACCTTTGGATGAAGTGGATTGTAAAAAGGCATGACACAATAAAAACGGAGAATTCCGCCTTTTTTTTGGAGTAGCGAAATGGAAACATCAGTTAGATCATTAGTCACTGCACTGCAGTTTGGAGATATTGTTAAAAAAAAATTAGGCTATACCATTTGCGGTCTTATCGCTTAGAGCTATCAGTTTTAGACAACCTTTGGATGGAGTGGATTGCTTATAAAAACGGAAAAATTCGCCATTTATTTCTCGAAGTAGAGATATTAGGACAAAGATGAAGAAACTTCATGATTGAAACTGTTTTTATACGGATTCGTTTATTACATTTTTACAATTGACTCATCAGTCATCCGAGACCACGGCACCTTGAAGTTTCGAAACGTCGGAAAATTGTAAAAATGAAAAAAAAAAGTAGAATCCGTATAAAAACAGTTTTAAAACTTCAGTTAGATCATTGGTCTAATTAAAACAATATCGATTCTAGGCGTTTTGAATACACCCACAATAGCTTGAGGAACAGTCGAACAGCAAAATGTTACGATCGTAAACTATTTTATCTGCGTTTCTAACGCCCATCTAATTCGCGTACAAACTGGTGGCCTATCGAGCTATACTATTACTAGAAAAGTAAAGACCAACAAATTTTATTTAGGCTTTCCTCGCAATAGTACTTTTGGTGACCTCAGTATATATCTCAAAGGTACTAGTAACTATTCCACCAAATCTTAAGCCAGATACATGGTTTTATCGAGCCTAGTAAGATTGTTCATACACCACTTGTCTTGGCCTATATTTTCATGTGCAAACATATCTTTTAGGTGTTATCGTAGTACTTGAGACCGATCCGGGTGTACCTAATGGCTGCGACAGCTTTCTGTCTCAGCTGTTATAAGTTTATGTATAACTCAGAAATAGAAATAAGGCCACCTTTGCTCATTATGTAAGTCAATCCTTGTCAATCTTCAATCAATTTCAATCAACCAAACATGTGATTTTTTTAAATGCTACATTTTGTATTTTGTGTAATAAAGAATAACAATCAAACAAATGAACGAACGAACTAACAACTATGATGTAGCTATGTTGGAATATGATAGGAACTGAATGTTTCTAGAAGCCCGCCTTTGCGCATAATGAAAGTCAATTCCGATTTTAAAGTGCTATATTGTATTTTGTGCAATAAAGTGTAACTAACAAACAAATGAACGAATAAACAAACGAACAACAAACAATATGATGTATGTTGAAATATGATGGTAACTTAATTTCTCTAGAAATTCAGGTCTAGCATTTCTCTATTTCTTTGCTCATAATGGAAGTTAATTTTGTTTTTTAAGTGCTATATTTTGTAAATGTGCATTAAAGTGTGAAAAACTACAAATAACATTACATTTACATACAAGCACATACATTGCTTCTGGGCCCACACTAGGATACCCTGTGTCGTGAGAACCAGAAACAACGACATCACAAACATGTAAACATCCAAGACCTGGGCTTTATTTTTTTGTTCCCAGCCGGGAACGAACGAACCAATATGATGGGAATTGTAGATACGGTGTAGATACAAAGAACGCCATTTTGAGTTTTTGCTCTAGGACTAGATTATACTCCTGCTTCCTTAAATGAAACTCAAAAACATACTTTTGAAAATCAAATGCTTTTATGACAGCCGTCACCAACGGCTTAACGTGCCTTGCGAAGCACGGAAGCGCTCGGAAAAATGCCACTAGCGGTATTCACGGGACGTTCACCCATCCTGTACCTGACTGCGCCTGTTATTGCTTAACCCAAGTGATTGATTTCCATCATTCGGTTCGCCTTGGCCACGAGCCATCTGACGTGATTAGAGTCAATTCTCAACCTGTTTTATTTAAAAACAATAGTCTTGCTACGTTTCCTTCTGTCTCAGTTATCGTCAGAAGTTTTGTGGCGAGACTCAGTGTGTGAGTGATGCGGGGTAAGTGAAGTGGGATTAATGTGTGGGTGACGCGTTCACGGCGCCTTTTTTGTATTGTCATGTCGTGCACAGAGGCCGTCCACTTATTTACGGTAAGCGAGAGCGGTCCCGTTGTTACAATTTGTTGCGTCGAGTGCCAGGTGCTGTTTACTGCCCGCACACAAGTTTTAGAATAAATTCGGGCCCATACTCTTTCGCTTGGACTCATTGGCTTTTTGCATATACGTAACGAGATGATACAGCGTCCAGTGGCATCTTCACTCACATTAGATGGGTGAAGGGATGCTGCTGGGCTGCAGCACACTCGGATGCTGTAGTTCCTGGGACATGGTTTTATAGATGGGTTTTATGGATGGTGCGACTACAAATTCAAATACTATGAATGGACTCATTTGGATAATATGTCGTTAAGGATAAATAAATATGAAGATTCATTTATTTACATAAAGATGTGTTAATAGTACATACAAGTGCATGCATTACTACGGTTTTAAATTAACATTGTCATGCTAGTTTTAGCAATAAGGCCGCCATTGTACTTTGTATCATTACATGTTTTATAATATGTGCTCTGGTGTACAATAAAGAATATTCTTATCTTATCTAGTTTCGCTTCAACAAGCTTTGCCAGAAGGTGGCGCGCAAATCTCTTCTGTTCGTAGGTACTAATAATTATTAATAAGTCACAAAATAAAGCTACGAAAGTATGTCAAGATAAAGATGAAAAATTACACATTATTATTATCGAATTGGGTCACAAGCAAGCAGTCGTGTTAATAATAATCGTTGTTTACTGAACATTTTTTATGTCATATCAGATTTTGACAAGTAAAATGTCAATTGGTTCTTCCTCACAAATGTGAAGTTTGTTACTTAAAAAGCAAAGTCGGGATTCGAACCCATGACCTTCGATAAAGAAGCCGGTATTCTACCGCTCCATTCGGGTAGCCCTAGAGATGCTCTATCTCTGGAAATCCGCTTGACACATTTTTATGCGACACCCTGTATTTCAATCATACAGGGTGTCCCAAAAAAAATCAAAAATATACAACACAGGGTATACTCTCCGACTTTGCCCTGTCCTATCTTATTTTTATTTTAATTGTTTTTCTTTATTTGTTTTTAACTTTGAGTAGTATGCCGTTTTTCATGTGATGTGTTAATTTGAGCTAAAGCTGAAGACAAGGCGCTATGACACTCATTAGGGGAGGGCTATGTCCAGCAGTGGACTAATATAGCCCGAAGAAAAAGAAGTGTTAATTTGTATTCATAAATGTCTTTCTTTCTCTCTTTCTTATCATTCTTAGAATGCTTGTTATAAGAAAAAAGAAGAAGAAGAAACACATTTATTACAGCAACAATTACACAAAACATTAGACATACTGACTATTTAATACGTTGAGACACCACAAAACAAAGTACTAAACGAAACATTTACAAATAATGGTCACGGTGGGTCTCTGCTGCTGCAATAGGCAGCTGACTCAGCATACAGTATGCTGTATGCTACAGTATGCTGTATGCTACAGTATGCTGTATGCTATCGGCAGTAATTGTATGATGAGTATGCTATCGACTGCTACAGTATGCTGAGTATGCTATCGGCAGTAACTGCCGAGGGTATGACGTTGGAACGTGACAAAAAAAAATAGTAGCGTTCCCAAGTAGAGCCCAAAGTTTTTTCCTAGTTCGTACTGCGTAATTAATAATGTCCGGGAAAGCGTGTGGTTGCCATAAATCCCAGTGAACTCTAGGAAACGGGAACATTACATAAGTACCCAGTAAAATACAAAGGAATGCATTGTGATTTGTTTATCTCTATAAACGCACCCAGTAAAATACAAAGGAAAGCATTGTGGCTTGATTATATAAAATTCTCGCTAAATTCTACGGGTTAAAGTCGTGGTAGGGATGCGGTGAGCACCAACTTCTCGGCACCTACATTGTTTTATAAGTTATGTGATCATCAGGCTGTACTAGTCCACTGCTGAACATAGCCCTCCAGTATTAGTATTACATCTAAGAGGACTTGAGAAAAGATGGCCAGAGCGGATTTTTTTTTCTAGCTGTCGGTGCAGTGGTCCTGTTGTGACCCGCAGCTAGGCTAGGGTTTCGATAAAAAGATAATAAAAAATTAAGTATTGTTACTAATTCAGCGTTTTAATAAGTAGATCGCTACTGCCGTAATGGAGCAGAAAACCATAAACAACATACATACATACATACGTACGTACGTACGCATACATACATACATACTTACATACATACATACATACATACATACATACATACATACATACATACATACATACATACATACATACATACATACATACATACATACATACATACATACATACATACATACTTACATAGATACATAACCTCACGCCTGTATCCCAGAGGGGTAGGCAGAGACCAGGGACTGCCACTTGCAACGATCCTGACAGATCACCTTCGCTTCATCAACGTTCATAAGTCGTTGCATGCACGCACGCCGGTTCCGGGTACTTTTTATCTTTTCTTTGCTAATACATCCCCTATCTGGTCGATTTATGTCCGCCTGGGACGACCCTTACCACCCCTTCCACTCACATTCCATAAACAAATCCGCAGCAAAACCGATACTGCAGAATTTTTTCAGGAAAATTGAAAAACCTTTCAGTTTCTCAACCTGTTTTTGTGTGAGAACCAGGACTTGTTTAGCAAATAACTCAAGTTATAAACAAGTCCTGGTTCTCATTAATTTATTCTGGTCACCAAAACATTTTTCGCTTGATCGAATGACCTGTTTGTTGATTGATTGGTTACATTGCTGTATCATACTAAAACACTTGTTTAATAGTATTTTTTTCATCCCACCATCTCGGAAAGAGTATTTTTAATCTTCAATATCTGAGTGGAAGAGCCGTTTTTATTCTCTAGAGGGTAAAGTAAATTGAATTAAGAACATCGTGTGCACTAAGTTTGTGAACTAAAAAAATATTACACTCAATTTAAATAACTGTAGCAACGTTACTTTAAAATTTTCTTAATTATACCTTAGTATTATTTTGTTATAATTTAAAGATTATTCTGTAATACTTACCTGTCATAATGTAGTAATTAATACCTAAACTGAAATAAAAGTGTACCTATCTTGTGATTGTAAACGTTTTTTTTTTTCATTTAGTCATTTCCTCGCTGAGGTGGAATGAAAAGTTACGTGTTGCACTCGAGTGCAAAGATTTTTCACCTCGTGCTCTTTTGATTCCCTCGCTGACGCTCAGGATTCTAATTTTGAATCACTCGCTGCGCTCGTGATTAAATTTTACAATCCTTCGCTTGCTCGGTCATCAAAATTGAACACGCGGTTAAAAAGCAACTTTGCACTCTTGTATAACAAATAACAATTTATGATTCGCGATGATGATTGATATATTTGTATTTCTTAATATATAAATAACTGTCTTGTTTAATATAGTTTAGTTACACCGACTACCCGTCATAAAGCTTCTTTTGTTATTCCGTCAGTGGTTGTCTGGAACAAATTACTTTTGATAATGAGACTATACTTTATTATGTCACTGTTTCAGTCTCTTTTGTGCAGCGCGTGTGCATGCAACGACTAATGAACGTCGATGAAGCGAAGGTGATCTGTCAGGATCATGGCAAGTGACAGTCCCTAGTCTCTGCCTACCCCTCTACAGGCGTGGGGTTATGTTGTGTTTTTTGGTGTAATTTCTGAAGTACATACAATAATAATAATATTTTTTTGTTTTTAAGTCAGAATACCGTTCCGGGTTACAATATACATAACAATAAGAAATAAAAGAAATGTGTACGTATCTTTGGTCCTTCACGGTTATTGTCGCGCTGAACGGAATGCTATCTATCTATATTATTATACAGAACTAGCTGGTGCCCGCGGTTTCGTTTGCGCAGGTTTAGTATTTCGAGTTGCTTACATTAGTGTGGCGTTGAAAAGAACTAACAGTCAACATGCCTACTATTTGCTGACGACCTGAAATTGGTGCGCGAGATATGGGACAGCTCCGATCACAATAAACTGCAGCAGGATATTAACAGAGTTATTAAATGGAGCATAGATAACAAACTGTATTTTAATGTTCCCAAATGTTCAGTGCTGTCATTCAGTCGAGCGCGCACTCCGAGTCATCATCCGTACCACATGGAGGGAGAGCTGCTTAAGCGCGTAACGGAGGTCAGGGATCTGGGCGTACGTTTCACATCTGATTTAAGATTCAGGGAACATATTGTAGACGTGTGTAAAAAGGCCTTCCGTAATCTCGGATTCGTACTAAGACAGTCAAGCAGCTTTACTAATACCCAAGCTTTGCGTGCTTTGTTCGAAGCGCACGTAAAAAGTCATCTGGAGTTTAATTCAGCTGTCTGGGCACCGACGGAAAACAAATACAAAATTATGTTGGAACGTATACAGAATAAATTCACCCGGTTTCTGTATCTGAAACTGTACGGAGTATATCCATGATTCCCCTTGTATCCCACATTGTTTGTTTTCGGCATGGTGGGATATAATAAACTGGAAAAGAGGAGGGATGTGGCCCTTGTCACCTATTTATTTAAAGTGGTGCGCGGCATGTTGCACAACCCTACAGTTCTGCAGGAGTGGCGACTATCTGTGCCCGACGAGTGCGTGTCGCGGCGGCGGCGTGTGGCGCTGCTGGCGGTGCCGCGCGCGCGCACCAACTTGCTGCGGGATGCGCCGCTCACGCGCGCGCTTCGTACTCTTAACGGAGTGGCTGATTCAGTGGACGTATTTTCCTGCACACTGAGCGAGTTCACAAGGGCCGCAATGTTTTTCTGTGATAACACTATGTAGCATATTTTAGATAATAAGTATTGAAAAAAGCGACTAGTGTTACTGATTGTTATTTTTATTTGTAGTGTATTTAATTAAAATAAGGTGGTTAAATATTGTAAGGTTATCGTCACTAACAAATTGGGCTCCCTGTAATGTTAGTTGTAAGAGGAAAATGAAATAAAATAAAAAAAAAAACATTATGACATTTAAATTGTCACATACCTACCTAATTTTTGAGCCGCAGTTGAAAAATATGACACAATATCTTTATAAATATGAATAGATGTACGAGCTATATTATTGTAAGGTTTCATTGTAATCCATTAAGTAGGTTTTACGTGAAAGAGTTACACACATCCATCTATTCATACTTATAAACTTTCGCGTTTATAATATTAGTAGGATAAAAAATGGTGGGATGACGATCTGCGAAAAACTGCCGGCATATGCTGGATGCGGCAAGCTGAAGACAGGGCGCTATGGCGCTCACTAGCGGAGGGCTATGTCCAGCAGTGGACTACATAATATAGCCTGAAGAAGAAGAATATAAAAATATGTTATCAAAATTTTTATCATTTAAAACGTTCCCGTAGTATCTAGAAGCATATCAACCAAACCTACAAGAAATAGCGTCCTATTACACTTAATAGCTCAATTTTGTTTCGCTGCCCGTTAAATTACATCGAGGAATAGGCAATAATTCCTATGAAAATTGTCGGCTTCCACGGGGCTCTTAGCGTAACTTTCGTAGTTGATGGGGCAATTTTTCTTAATTGTTAGTAGGCTTTACGATAATTGTTTTTATCGCCGGCTGCGACAAATGTTTAGCAATCGAACTAGCCATCCCTTATATAGAATCGGTTTGAATTGTAGATAGATTGACAGAGATAGCGAACACTATTGCACAATCAGAAAAAAAATATTACAAGAATGATTTTTTAAATCTATTTATTTATCATTGAAGAAGACATAAAAGAGGCTAAGTAAAAAAAAATATTTTTAAGGAACACAAACAGTGAATCGGACATTTTTTTCTTAATCTACTGCATATAAGTCTAAATCTTTGTTATGCAACTGACGGTATTTCGCCTAGAGCGTTCTCATCCAGACAAACTTTAGATAGAATGGATTGCATGAAGAATATAGTTAACATAATTATTATATGATAGGATAATTTAAAAAACCTATTTAGAGGCTAAAAATGCCACCCATGCCGGGATTCGAACCCGCGACCTCTGGCTATCCGTGCCAGAGGTCAGAGCCAGAGGTCGCGGGTTCGAATCCCGGCATGGGTGGAATTTTTAGCCTCTAAATAGGTTTTAAAATTGTCCTTGGCACGGGTTAGAGCATTAAAAATAAAAATAGTTATAATGATAGGATAAGATAAGAATATTTTTTACTTTATACCTGAAAAAACAAATATACAAGAAAATATTAAAAATAGGTACATAGTACCTACAAGTCTATTAATTCGTCACTTACAGTGTTTGTTTAAAAAAAATTCAATAAGCAAAATATACAAATTGAATTTTTAAAATGATACACATTTAGGTACCAATTTTGATTTTAGTGATTTAGTTTTCAAGTAACTGAGGACTAAGCCCTGGTTCTATTTTTAGGCCAGATCATTTAACTCATTAAAAAATTGCCATTATTATCAACATCTGCAATGAAATGAAACGCAAATTTGTGTTTTCAATACCTAGTGCCACAAAAGTCGAAACAAGATTTCTCAGATTCTGTACGTAATACAGAGAATAGTGTAAAGAGGTTCGAAATTTCACTGATGCCGGTGAGTTGCCCATTGGCTCAATTGGTAGAGCGCTGGCACGGATAGCCAGAGGTCGCGGGTTCGAATCCCGGCATGGGTGGAATTTTTAGCCTCTAAATAGGTTTTTAAGATTTCCCAGATCAATTTTTATTTAATTTCACTTTTATACTTAAAAGTAATAGTCTAAACAGATGCCATTATTAATTACTAATTACGAAGCCACTGTTTTCATCCCACCCAAATTTCAGCGTGTATTATAAACAACTAACAACATATAATATACAGTTATTATATTATCGCCAGTCATCATGAAATACTAAAAAATAGATAGATACATAGAAAACACTTCATTGTACAATTTAAATATTGTATTATTGAAATATATTTTAGTGATGTACCAAGAGTTTTTTATATTTCAACAATCGATATCAACCCACTGCTGGGGCACGGGTCTCTTCCCGCATCGCAGGAAGGTTAGGCCTTACTCCACCACTGGAGCCATGTCCAGGTTGGTGGAGGATTTCAAGCCAGTGGCGGGCCTTACTGTCAGAAGTTATCGAGCCGCTCATAAAGCCTCTGACATAGTTTAACGACAGTAAACATAAACATATTTAAACAATAATAAAAATTTATTATTTGTTAAAGTTATTTGCCGCGCATTGTAGTGTAGTTCAAACTACAAACAGAAGGCATCGTCTCTTAGTAGTTTGCACATCCTGTAAAGGTTTTCTGCACTAACCGTTTGCCTGCGGAGGAGTGGTCAAAACAAGCCATTAATCGGCCACCGCGAGTGGCACCATCGCGGCCATTCCGCTGAGTGCCGCCACTAAGTGGCAGCGAGCCCCGACCGTATCGCCTAATGGCGAGTTGTAAAATTGACGTGCCAATTGTTACCTACCGCGCGGCAAATGGGTTGTTAGGCGCGGGATACATAGGAAGGGTGAAATAGTAGAGTGGAGCAAAAAAGTATTTTTACGCCAAACGCGCCACTTTGAACCACGAGCAAAGCGAAGGATTCTATATAGAAAATAACGTAGAATACTGAGCGCACCGAGTGATTTAAAGTACATCGCCCGAAGGAAAAATAATTTGCTCTCGAGTCAACACTTTACTTTTTATCCCCTTTCTATAAAAAAATATTTCATAATCATTATCATTTATTTATTGCATGTCATGGTAATAATACAGGTGGTAATAATATTAATAAGTAATTAATTAATTTCTCCCGGAATTTCATAGTTTTGTAGGACATGTTAGATATGGGACAATGCAGAATACCCACAAGTATATTCCATAGCTTCCCATTGGAAGCGAGGACATAGTTAGGGGTATGTCCCGTAGTTTCAGTAATTTTTCTTTAAAGATAAGACAAGGCGAGGACGTAAACTCTATACAGTTAATTCATCCATACTTATCCTATTTAGTAAACAAGATTCTAACCTCAAAATTGACAATTGATGCCAAAATTAGATAGTTTCTCCAAAATTTATGAACTTTGTAGCGTGTTACATAAAACAATTTCCTAGATTACTTCATTTATGGGTATATGGCAGTTTTCGACTGAAAAGTCGTACTTTACCGGGACGATCTTGTTTACTAAAATTGACCAGTAAAGATAAATGGACTATACAACGCGATGTGTCGTGTCCACACCTTTGTCCCACGTCTATTCTGTGTGACCTGTGCCCCAGGCCTTCAGAGGACCGTTGCGGTTGGGTCGTGGGTAGTTGTTGAACGTTAATTGATCAAGAAGACTAAGTAGACAATCGTTGCCAATTTTAGGGACATTGAAAAGCTAGGTACAATTTGCGGAAAACGATAATAAATGACTCTAGTGTCCTAGAATATAAGGTACGAGTACATTTGGTAGTTGCAGTTGCTTATATTTAGGTCACAAACTTTTCAGGTGTAGGTATAGTTTTGACTGCTAAAATCAGTCAAAAACACTTTTGTCCAAAGCTTACCTTTGAAAAACCAAATAGTAAAAACAACTAAAATGATGCATCACTCAATCTGCGACAACAAAAATATAGGTGTGACGAAGCACGCAGTGTAGCGGAGCGTGTTAAGTTGAACATGTAAAACCGAAAACCAAGTCGACATTGACATATTAAGTATACCTAATTTTTCCGAACGTTTCGTCGATTATTTATTAGGTAAAAAGTACTAACCTTATTTCTTTATTTTTCTTAGCACTGCCGAAACGTCGGGAAATAAGTTGATTACGTTTTGTCTAATAAATAATCACGATAAGACCCGTTTAATATATAACTATGTATTAGTATCACGAATCATTAAGAAATACTGTACAGACGTTTGTTTACTGAAAAGTGGAATAAAACTTTTGTCACAAGTTTTGTAAGAAAATCCCTGCCCCTGACTTATAGTCTAAATAACTTTACAGAATAACACAGTTTTCTGTAAGACTCAAGCGCTGTATGTGAACACCCTAGACACTTAGGTTTCCTCACAATGTATTCCTTCACGAGTGTTCGCGACATTCAGAAATGGAAAATACATACCGCTAAGGTGAATGTTCATCCCCAAATTATGAACAAATTAAAAAAAAAATAGTTTTATATCAAACGGGACTAATCGCGATTATTTATTAGTTAAAAAACAAGAATTTCAACAGAGAGGATGGTTTCAAGCTTTCAAGTACGTGGAATCCAGTGCTAAGTAAATACAAATCAATAATATATAATTATGTATGAGTATCGCGAATTATTAATAAATACTATTAAAAAAATAGTTCTTCGTATCAACGTCCATATCACCAATACCAACCACCATGCTCGTGTGACCTAGTTTATTTTTAGACTGCAACTATAATTTACTAACGTTAAATAAATGTTTGATTTGTTTTTTTGGCATCGCAAAATCAACCTGATAGCGTCTTCCAAAATCTGCGAACACAGATTGAAATTCCCTCTGAAGTACAAATAATATCTAATCATAAAAATAATAAGGACTTACTCAGTCCTTGGTCTTTTGTTGCCAATATTTTATACTTGATCCCGTTAACTTTGATCATGTAAACTTTGTTTTGCCATTTTAATTAGCCTACGACCTATTCTTAGATCTACTAATTATACGTAAAACAAACGGTAAACCCGTTTTGGTGGAGTTTGATAACAAACGCAGGGACACGACATTTTTATATTAGTAGTATTATTAACACTTTGAAAACTTTAAATGCTGTCCAGTGAATCTTGGGGGGGGGGGTTTATTCTTTAAAAAGTTCCATCTTCTTCTTCAGGCTGTATTAGTCCACTGCTGGACATAGCCCTCTCCTAATGAGCGCCATAGCGCAACGTTGTGACATCATTGGGGGGTAATGCCCACAATCCCCACGTTGGGCATGCGGGGGGGGGGGGGGGGAAGTTGCATGGAGCCGCTGCTTTTTTTTTTCGGCGGTAGTATCATACACAGTTATTTGTTTAATAATCAGACCTTTTCAAAAGACTGTATTACTTTACAATTTAATTGCCCTTGTCTGCATGACCCAATAATAAAGAAAGCTGCAACTTGCTCTACTGTATAATCTATGAGCACATGTTTTCGAAATAATAGACTGCGACCTTTAAAACCTAGGGGAAAGTAAAGAAAGCGTTGGCATTTAGCCGATATAATCATATAATTTACGCAACGTCTTGTTTTTAAGCATCTGCAGTGGAGCAGGTGAAAATTTCATTGCAAATTACTAGAAATAACACAATCGTACTTTAAAAAAAGCAGCTTTAATGAAATGAAAATGAAATGAAAAGGTTTTATTCAAAGTAGCACAGAAACTGCGGCTTAATGAACGTTACAATTTAAACTAGGTGTCCATTTCAAAATCTAGATCTTTTAGGAGAAAAAATGGACAAAAAAACTCCTAACTTAGCCTTTTCAAAAGTCCTTAATTAACATAGTTTACATATTCAAAAACCTATTTAGAGGCTAAAAATTTCACCCATGCCGGGATTCGAACCCGCAACCTCTGGCTATCCGTACCAGCGCTCTACCAATTGAGCCAATGGGCGACTCACGATATCAGTGAAATTTCGAACCTCTTTACAATATTCTCTGTATCACGTAATACAGTATTCCTTAGCACGGGTTAGTGCATTAAAAATAAAAATAGTGTAATCATGTGGGTACAGTGATATCGTTCCGATGTTAAACCTAACTGCAAAGTAGGTAGTCGGGGCTGTAAGTAATGTAATTTGCTTAAGTCAGATGTCGCTGCCTGTACGTAATACAGAGAATATTGTAAAGAGGTTCGAAATTTCACTGATGTCATGAGTCGCCCATTGGCTCAATTGGTAGAGCGCTGGTACGGATAGCCAGAGGTTGCGGGTTCGAATCCCGGCATGGGTGAAATTTTTAGCCTCTAAATAGGTTTTTGAATTTGTTCCTTAGCACGGGTTAGTGCATTAAAAATAAAAATAGTGCAATAGTTTACATAATTATTATAAACATAGAACTCATACATTGTACTGGCTTTCATTCCAGACCTCATTGTCATCTAAATAATCCTTTATGTTATAGTAGCCCTTTTGGCACAAAGTGTGCTTAACATATTTTTTGAACCGCAATTCAGGCAAGCTTAATATATCTTCAGGGATTTTATTATAGAAGCGTATACAATGCCCCATGAAGGATGTATTAACCTTTGCCAGCCTAAATAGTGGGAACAAAATTTTATGTTTATTTCTAGTATTTACATTGTGTTGGCTACCTAAAGTTTTAAAGTTACTGATATTTTTCCTAACGCACATAATGTTTTCATATATATACTGACTGGCAACTGTCAGGATGTTAGTTTCTTTAAAGAAATGTCTTAACGAATCTCTACTACCCAGTCTATAAATGAATCTGATCGCTCTCTTCTGCAAGACGAAGATGGTAAACAAACACGCTTAAACACGCTCATGTTAATAAAATTCAATAATATTTAACCACGCTCGTGGACAAGTGGAATCGAGTGATTGGAATCAATCACTAAGGTTAAGCAACAACAGACACGGTTAGGTGCTAGATTGGTCACCATCCCGTGACTATCGCTAGTGGCATTTTCCAAGCGCTTCCGTGCTTCGAAAGGCACGTGAAGCCTTTAGTGCCGGTTTTCAAGTAATGTCAGTCGTCAAGCCATGTCAGAGGCCTTATGGGCGGCTCGATATCTTCTGAGAATGGCGTAACTTTCCTGCGATGTAGGAAGAGACCCGTGCCCCAGCTGTGGAGAAATACAAGGGTTGACATCGAAATAATGGTATCCCACTTTCTCACCACCGCGGTAGCCCAGTGGGTAAAACAATGGACTCGGAAACGAGAGACCCAAGTTCGATTCCCAGTGCGGGCATGTACCAATGACTTTATTTTCTAAGTTAAGTATATTTGTGAAGTTATAGTAATGACCACTCGCTAACCGTGAAGGAGAAAATCGTTAGGAAACCTGAGTGTCTGAGGTGTTCAAGTACTTGAAATTGCCTATTCGCGGTGGGCACTCGAAGTAATTAATCCCATAATCTCTCTCTCTGAGAGAAGACCTGTCCCCTGCAGTGGGACGCAACTAATAGCAGCTGAACTTTCCGTCGCAATTAACATTAATTTCACGTTAAATTTTTGAACGAAATCTGCTACCAACTATGGCGACTGACTGCATCAAATTCTATATCCAGCGAGATATTTCGTAATTGCAGAAAAACTACTGAAGGTATTCCGAAAGATAAGCCATACCAGAAAGAATTGCCTTTGACGTAAATAATCTAGAAATTATGTGTAAAATATTAAGGAATTCTGTGACTACATTCATAGACATTTATGGGCTATTTATTTTTTATTTATTTATCGTATGGCATTTTACAATAGCCTCACAGCCAGACACAATGCGTTTATAATTAATAATAATGAAATGTCAAATATTTGAAGTCAAAATTTACAATTATTAAGGTACGTGACCGAGTCGCCGGAGAGGTTTATGAAATCATCATCTTAAAAAATCACTTTATAAAATCTAAGTCACTAAAGGCTATTTCTATGACATAATAACTTTAAAAAGACCTTCTGTACAACATTTTGTAACATTCTTTTAAAGAAAAAAACCTTCATCGCAAATTCGCAACTAATAGTAGCTGAACTTTCCGTCGCAATTAACATTTCATGTTCCATTTTCAAACGAAATCTCCAACTATGGCGACTAATTGAATAAAATTCAATATCCAGTGAGATATTTCAAAATTGCATTTCAAAAGTCCAACGAATCGTGCCCCGGGGGCGAACCCTGGGAAGTTTTATCGTCAATAAATGAGGTCTGAACTTTGCAGTTAACAGTTCAACTTTATATCAAAAGGAAAAAGAAATACACGCTCTGGACGCGATGGCGAGAGAAGCACAGCTCGGGTATTAATTGTGTACAAATATAAAATGAAACGAAAAAACTTAGGAAAACCTAACTATGAAATGGTTATGAAAAAAGATAGATTCCAAACCAGCATTCCCTGTGCTATGAGTAGCCAAATATCAACTCTTTGTATGTCCCTACTGCTGAGGCACGGGTTTCTTCCTACATCGCAGGAAGGTCAGGCCATACTCCTTCACAGGAGCAAAGTCCAGGTTGGTGGAGTATTGTATTTTGTAAGGTTAACACGAGCACTAGACACAAATAAAACTGTTTTATACGGATTTATGCTTGTTTATTACATTTTTAAAATTTTCCGACGTTTCGGCACTTTTTCAGGCGATCAATATTGTTGACTTTATAAAAAATAATTGGGTTACCTATTTTGGAACGTAACTTCATAATTAACTTTTGTAATTTTTGCCGAGGGTAGTTTACTAACCGTTAATGTTTTCTAAAAGACGCCTGTCACCTCAGTCATCCGAGACCACGGCACCTGAATAAGTACCGAAACGTCGGAAAATTGGAAAAATGTAATAAACGAGCATAAATCCATATAAAAACAGTTTTAATGGTGGAGTATTGTAAGACAGTGGCGGGCTTTATTGGCAGAAATCATCAAGCCCTTAAGGCCTCTGACGTGGCTTAACGACTGCCATTACATGATAGCTGGCACAAACGGCTTAACGTGCCTTGCGAAGCACGTAAAGGCTCGGAAAAAATGCCACTAACGGTAGTCATGGGATGGTCACTAATCCAGCACCTGACCGTGCCTGTTGTTGCTTAGACCAAGCGCCAGTGGTTGATTCCAATCACCCGGTTCCACTAGGCCACGCGTGCTTCTGAGTAGCCAGGCCTATTTAAAATTAGAGTAGTAACCTTTGGTGTTTTGTTTAAGGGGCTGATAGCAGCCAATTAAGTCTTAATAAGTTTCTTGAAGACAGGGCGCTATGGCGCTCATTAGAGGAGGGCTTTGTCCAGAAGTGGACTACATAATGTAGCTTGAAGAAGAAGTTTCTTGCGATATCTTCCTTCTACATCTAGTTTTTAGCAATACAACAGCTTTTTATGTGCCTTTATTTACGTTTTAATGCTGTGCCCTGTATTCCCTTTAGCCTTCACTCAGAAAAAGAGAATGTGATCTTAATTAACACATCAGACACTCAGGTTTCCTCACGGTGTTATCCTTTGAAGTTAGCGAATGGTCTTGCTACTATAATTTCACAAGCAGCGGTGGTAGCGGAGCGGTAGAACGCCGGCTTTTCAATCGGGAGGTCGTGGCTTCGAATCCAGGCACGTACCAATCACTTTATTTTCTAAGTTAGGTACGTTTGTGAATGAAAGAGCTAGTAGAAAAATACATACGGAGCCGAATACCACAGCATTTTATCCCTTATTACAGGTCACAGAGAAGTGTGGCCTAGTCGAACCGAGTGATTGGATTCAATCACTTGAGTTAAGCAACAACTGGCGCGGTCAGGCGCAGGATGGGTGACTGTCCCGTGACTACCGCTAGTGGCATTTTTCCGAGCGCTTTCGTGCTTCGCAAGGCACGTTAAGCCGTTGGTGCCGGCTGTCATGTAATGGCAGTCGTTAAGAAATGCCGGAGGCCTTATGGGCGGCTTGATTACTTCTGACAATAAGGCCCGCCACTGTCTTACAATCCTCCACCAACCCGGACTTGGCCCTGGTGGTGGAGTACGGCCTAACCTTCCTACGATGCAGGAAGAGACCCGTGCCCCAGCAGTGGGGACATTCATGGGTTGTATCGACAGGTCACAGAGGAGCGATCATTGAACAAACGTCCAACAGTCTAAAAGGGCGTCTGCCGTTGAAAATTCTGTCGATTATTAGAGTTTGTCGACCTGGAGCAATAAAACAAGAAACAGATTTCAAAATAAGATTACAAAAAAACTTTGAAGGTTAACAGCTAATGGTGGAAGTTTTTGTGTTTCTTTGTTGAAATGGAAGGTCAAAATACTTTAGGAATGAGGGTTGAATTTCTGTGTCAGACTTACATATACATAGTCCTTTACCAGCGCCTTGATTATGTAACTTTTCACGTATACATTCGTGTATTATCAACCCTTTGTATGTCCCCATTGCTAGGGAACCGCATCTTCCTGCATCGCAAAAAAGTTTAGGCATACTCCACTAGGGGGGCCCTAGTCCGGGTTGGTGGCGGATTGTAAAACAGTGGCGGGCCTTACGGTCAGAAGTTATCAAGCCGCTAATAGGGCCTATGACATGGCTTACATCCGTGTGCTAAAGCAGAATGCCGTATTGAAATGAGGCGTAACATGCACCACACATAGTGGTTACCGTATTTCAGTGGATATCTGAAACGTGACAGTGAGAGATATTGAGGGACATGATCTGTGATATGATTGTACGTCAAAGTCCAGTAGAAATTAAATTTTCGGGTAAAGATGTATACGTGGAATGTTAGATAATTAAGGCGCAGTTGGAAATTCGTTAGGTGTAAATGAACCTACCTTTACAAAAACCGTCTCTGTAAATGTATTCACTTGTCACGAGTTGTTTTACACTATTTTTATTTTTAATGCACTAACCCGTGCTAAGGAACAAATTATAAATTTATAAATTTAGCCTCTAAATAGGTTTTTAAACGAGTTGTTTTGTTTGATAAAATTGTACGATTGTTATTGTTAAAAATCTGTACGTGCGAAGCCAACCAATCCGCGGATTTCCTCAACATGTTTTACTTCAACGCATTACAAATTTTCAGATGTGTGTAACTTTGAAGATAAACAAAGTCACTTTGCCCGCACTGGGAATCGAAGCTGTGTTTCTCGCTTGCGAGTCAATTGTTCTACCCACTGAGCTACCACCGCTATCCGTGAAGAAAAACATCGTGAGGAAACCCGCAAATTGATTGGCTCCGCACTTATTGACTAGTCTTTCCTGTGGGCTAGGCCGACTAAGCTATCAGGATGGTACAGGTGCTGGGCAAGCCTTACACCTTCTATAAAAAAAACCCACGTCCCAGGCACTACAGCATTCAAGCATTCGAGTCATCTAGTGAGAGTGAAGATGCCACTAGACGCTGTTTAAATCATCTTATAACGTAGATGCAAAAGGGCAGTGGCATCTTGACTCACACTAGATGGGCGAAGGGATTACTCGGACGCTACACTAGGATATGGTTTTTTAGATGGTGCAGGTGTCTATGGCAGTAGTGAAGTACAGTCTGTTAGCTTTTAGAATATATCTCGGCTACTATCGGATAGAATCGGATATATTCGTGTAATAGAAATATCGGAACTAATATGACACTTAATTAAATAAACTTAATAAGAAAAGCTTTATACAGAGCAGGAAGTAGTATTACACTCGTGTGCTTTCGGCGAAAACCGAAGCCTACTCTAGAGCCCGAGGTGTATTCTAAAAGCTAACAGACTGTTAAGAAAACTCTGAGCTCTACAAAATAAAGCCGGCATTCTATGCGATGCCGTTCCACGCGAAGATTGTGTCGAGATGCCAAAACGTCCTTTAATTAAACCACTGACAAAATTCGCTCGCACACAAGTGAAGAAACGTTTATGTGAGGCGCACACTCTAGTACAGCTAGACACCTGAAGGGGTGAGGCAGTGGCTTTCAAACTGTTTCGCACCGAAGAACAATGAACAAAAATCGGTCACATAACCACTGCAACGAGTTAGTCTTTGTTGACGGATGAGACGGGAGAGAGTTTTTTACCGAACAAAAATAAAAGGAACCAAACTAGTACAAATTTGTACTACCTACACGTCTTTCTAATCCTTTCCTTCAGCAACTTTCCATCGTAAGGTTGTCTGGAAGAAATTGCTTTTAGCAATAAGGCCGCCAATTGTACAATGTATATTTACAGTTATTTTGTATTTGTTGTTTTTCCAGTGTACAATAAAGAATATTCTTATCTTATCTTATATTCGTTCACTTTTGAAAGAGCCAAGTGGCGGTACAAGTGCTTATTATGACTAGTAAGATAAGATAAGAATATTCTTTATTGTATACGGAAAATTATTACAGAAACAGCAGATACAGAAGATAAGATACAATTTTGGCGGTCTTATTGCTATTAGCAATTAGTTATTGAATAATAGTACTTATTGAATCAAAATGCAAACGCTGTGCAAGCACTTAATTAACTACCTTACATTAAAACGTTAATATACTACTAAAAAAGAATAAAATGCAATAAAACAAAATAAATTTCATCAATCAAAAAAACATTTCTTCTCATAGACTTTAAGTCTCTAGTCATATACTGAGCTTAAAGCTTAGTATGAGTACAAGTTTCTTTGCACACATACTTAGCTGTAAGTTGGTAACATTTCTTACGTAAACTGGAAATTACTGTGTAATTACTGTATTGCTGCAACAAAGGTGATCCACAGATGCTTAAAAAAGTGCGGAAACTGCGAGACAGCCAAGACTTGCCAGAGGGAACCAATGCAAGTCTATATCGGCTGTCGACCATACTCTACATCAGTTTCTAATTCATCATAATATTTATAGTTATTCGTTTATTGACAAAACAAGTAATTAAAACACCACCGGTAACATGGCGACCTTATAAAGGTTGGTTGAACGTGCACGCCATTTGTGACGGGAAATATAACTTATACGTACTAATACCAAAAATATTAGTACTTAGCAATGCTGTAGCAATCTACCGAAAAGGTCAGTGGCCGAAGGTCAGTTAACAGATGCCATTTGCTAGTACAAGACCTTTGGCCCTTAGATCTAGGTAATGAGACGATTTATACAGGGCCCCATGGCACCTTCACTCAAACTAGAACCACTCAGACGCTGCAGTGCCTGGAACTTGTGAGTAGGCTTGCCCAGCACCATCATCCATCAACCATACCATCCTAGCTCGGCCTAGCGCACAGCATAGAGAAATCAATACGTGCGGACACAATCAAGCCGCTGATTTTGTCATAATGTTTTCTTTCACGGTTAGCTTGTGGTATATCTACTACGAATGCGCAGATGTACGTAATTTTCAAAATAAATAAAGCCATAAACAAGGACATGGTACATGCCTTAACGATTGGCGAACTGGGAATCGAACCTGAATCTCTCGCTTCCGAATCGGAAATGTTCTATCCACTGGGCTACCGCCGCATTAGTACTAGAATTAGGATTGTTTATCAAATGTCGAACAACAAGAAAACTTCACAAAGTAAGAGGACTCACATGTTGAGAACCGTAATGTACACGCCACGCACACAGCGCCCTTCCCTGCTTCGATATGACATCACGCGTCTGTTTAATAAGTTTTCATCACAACGTTATAGCTGTAGTAACAATATACATCCTTTATAGCTGCACTTGAGTCTTATAGGCGTAAGAGTGATAATTTTGTGACTATAGGTAAAGTTCGTCTAAGATAAAATAAGATTACACTATTTTTTTATTTTTAATGCACTAACCCGTGCTAAGGAACAAATTTAAAAACCTATTTAGAGGCTAAAAATTTCACCCATGCCGGGATTCGAACCCGCAACCTCTGGCTATCCGTACCAGCGCTCTACCAATTGAGCCAATGGGCGACTCACGACATCAGTGAAATTTCGAACCTCTTTACAATATTCTCTGTATTACGTACAGGCAGCGACATCTGACTTAAGCAAATTGCATTACTTACAGCCCCGACCACCTACTTTGCAGTTAGGTTTAACATCGGAACGATATCACCGTACCCACATGATTACACTATTTTTTATTTTTAATGCACTAACCCGTGCTAAGGAACAAATTTAAAAACCTATTTAGAGGCTAAAAATTTCACCCATGCCGGGATTCGAACCCGCAACCTCTGGCTATCCGTACCAGCGCTCTACCAATTGAGCCAATGGGCGACTCACGACATCAGTGAAATTTCGAACCTCTTTACAATATTCTCTGTATTACGTACAGGCAGCGACATCTGACTTAAGCAAATTGCATTACTTACAGCCCCGACCACCTACTTTGCAGTTAGGTTTAACATCGGAACGATATCACCGTACCCACATGATTACACTATTTTTTATTTTTAATGCACTAACCCGTGCTAAGGAACAAATTTAAAAACCTATTTAGAGGCTAAAAATTTCACCCATGCCGGGATTCGAACCCGCAACCTCTGGCTATCCGTACCAGCGCTCTACCAATTGAGCCAATGGGCGACTCACGACATCAGTGAAATTTCGAACCTCTTTACAATATTCTCTGTATTACGTACAGGCAGCGACATCTGACTTAAGCAAATTGCATTACTTACAGCCCCGACCACCTACTTTGCAGTTAGGTTTAACATCGGAACGATATCACCGTACCCACATGATTACACTATTTTTTATTTTTAATGCACTAACCCGTGCTAAGGAACAAATTTAAAAACCTATTTAGAGGCTAAAAATTTCACCCATGCCGGGATTCGAACCCGCAACCTCTGGCTATCCGTACCAGCGCTCTACCAATTGAGCCAATGGGCGACTCACGACATCAGTGAAATTTCGAACCTCTTTACAATATTCTCTGTATTACGTACAGGCAGCGACATCTGCGACATTATAAAATAAGATGTCACGAAGTGCCAGCGTTCGAATAAGCTACAAGCAAAACTTTAAAAACTATACTTTGCTTTATTAGTCTAGCTGTTTCGCGTCTTATTCGATATCAACCTTTTGCATATCTCGACTGCTGCAGAGGGTTCTCCCTGCATCGCCGGAAGGTTAGGCCATACTCCACCACGGGGACCAAGTCCGGGTTGGTGGAGGATTCACTGAGCGAAAATTATTGTCAATTAGACAAAAAAACATTAACCACACACAACCCTTTAAGTTACTTATTCAATGAGTCAACTTTTTTATTGTCAGATTTTTGTTGCCGAATTAACAATATTCATCGACAACGTTGTACGTGGTCAGAAGTACATAGTTTATAAACAATGTTTAACGTTGTCATAAAGTCACAGCGTAACATTGATTCTATGTATGTAAAAATATTGACTCTGTAGCAATGTAACCTTAACTATCCAACACTTTAATGTGGTCGACCTGACTACTCATAAATGGTCTCTATAGCAACTGAGTTTTGTCTCTATGGCAATGTAATGTAACCTAACCCACTCTCTGACATTGTAATCTAACAACTCTTATATTGTCCTTTTGACGACTGAGCGTTGTCTATGTAGCAATGTATCTTAACCAAACATTCTCTTAAACGTTGTTAATCTGTCAACCTGTTAATGTCTAATATTATTTTATTGACAATTGTGCATTGTCGCTGTAGCAATGCAACCTAACCTTATACTGAACGGACGTTGTTTATCTATTAACTCTTAAATTGTCCCTTTCACAACTGCTCTTTGTCTCCGGAGCAATGCCTTCAATGTTGTTAATCCGACAACTCTTTAAACCAGCAAATTTCTTTTTGATGATACTTGCCAAATAATTATTATTGTCAGAAAATTTAAACAACGACAACTATTTTTCAAACAATACCTATTTAATTAACAACAACAATTTTTACAACTATCTATTAAAATTTTCTGACAACAGCAATTATTTCGCAACTGTTGAATACAACAGTAATTTGCTTTTTAAAAAGTTCTCAGTTTTACAACGTTGAAGGCTATATCGATTACTACAGAACAGAGACAAAAGCTCCGTTGAAAAAAGACATCATATAAAAAAATTCAATTCAAAATTGGGAACTTTCTTACCAGGTACGATTCGGGGTGTTTTAGTTCTAAGGGTGACATATTTTTAATTGTTTGAAAATTTGTAATTGATACAATAAAACATTTTGAAAATGTATTTTACTCTTGTTATGCATTTAAAGTTACTACTGAGAGCAGACGAGAGGTTTTAAATATTAAATAAAACACTTTATTATTACACATCATGTATTATAGAACAATGTATTACACACACAAATTTAAAAAATGTTTGATCTACCTAAAGATATACTCGACTATCTAAAGATTTACTTTACTTATTATTTACTTACTTACACTATCACTTAATCGTTAGTTTATAAAAAATAAACACAACAACAATCACTGCAACAAACTTGCTCATTTAAAGCATATATATCGCAGTTCCAACCAGTTAAAAATATGACCCTAAAGTCAACCTTGTGTGCTCAGACATGTATTACTAAGATACAACACCTGGAATTACAACACCTGGAATTGAAGAAAAGAAATATGTTAAATGTTAAATATGTTATATGAAATATGTTATTTTAATTTCCATACTTGTCGCTGGGTGGCGCTTCCTCGATGCCATAGAAATATGAGTTTACGTTAACGCGATCGAGTAGTTAAAAAACTCGCACTAAGCACTCAGGTAGGTACCTAGGCAATCGGCCCACTCGTTGCCCTGCAGTAATGATCTAAGTAGGTAGGTATGTAAAATGCCTGGCCACATACAGAAATAAGGATGCTCTCTTTACTGAACCTACTTTATGGCAAATTGAATATAAATAATACTTAATGGGAAACTATACTTACATGCACACACATAAAACAACGGTAAAACGTTATAAGGAACAACACAGAATAACCTCGCTAATCTAGTAGGTATAAAGAGGTGAACTTACCCGGCATAATGTCTGTGAGGTGGGCCAACCTGGCATTAGCCAGAAATTCCTCCATTTTAAAATAAATCAATTTAAATCACACCACATATGGTGACGTATGCGCAGTGCGCTCGTCGGGACACGTCCGCCTCAGGAATGAACAAACGGTTAGACAATGTTTTGATCTGTCGTAATCCCTCCGCACGCCTTATACCCCGCATATTGTGCCTCCATTAATATTCAGTAAAAAACTTTGTCAATTTATTAAGATTGTTGTACAAGTACAATTTGTTCTTTTGTCAATTTCTATATGTTTACTTTGTTAACTGTTTTTTTTTTTCATTTTGTTTTAAACATTAACGAATTAACAATGTTTCTTTGCTCGACCGGCAATATGGTAAATCTCTCTAGAAGTTGACAATATTCAAATAGAGTATAGCACAACTTAGGTTTGACAACATTGGAATTGACACTATAACTATGTAAATATTGACTCACAAGCAACAAACAATCGACAACGCTTATTTTGTACGTTGTGGGCTATTTTTTCTCTCAGTGTTGTAAGACAGTGGCGGGCCTTACTGTCAGACGTCATCTAGCCGCCCATGAGGCCTCTGATATGGCTTAACGACTGCCATTACATGACAGCCGCCACCAACGACTTAACGTGCCTTGCAAAGCACGGAAGCGCTCGGAAAAATGCCACTAGCGGTAATCACGGGACGGTCACCCATCCTGCACCTAACCGCGCCTGTTGTTGTTTAACTCAAGTTATTTGATACTACAGAGTAGTGTAAAGAGGTTCGAAATTCACTGACGCCGGTGAGTCGCCCATTTGCTCATTTGGCAGAGCGCTGGCACGGATAGCCAGAGGTTGCGGGTTCGAATCCCGGCATGGGTGAAATTTTTAGCCTCTAAATAGGTTTTTTTTTTAATTTGTCCTTACAGCGGGTTAGTGCATTAAAAATAAAAATAGAATTAATATAATGGTAACAAAATTGTTTAATTTCAATTAAAAAAATAAAACACAGCGAAGGCAGAGAGAAACCCGTTAGAGGCGTGAGTCCATCTTGGCCAGTTTTTTTCTCCTTATTTATCACGCACGCTGCGCACGCATGACCTATGGGGGACACAATGCCACTCTCCGTCGGCATCTCAGACGCTGGCCCGTCGGCCAAAGTGACAGGGTGACATGGATACGCGGACCCGTCAACCGGACGACCGCAGGGTATTTTAGTTCAATTGTTGGGGCGCGTCCACAATGGAGTGGTGGTGGACTAGTAACGCACCGGTAGGGTTCCACTAAAGTCTTTCTTTTCCACGGCAACTGCAACGTTGGTGAAATGTCCGGAATTAAGGTTTCTTAATGCGTTTCTTAATGATTCGCGATGCTCACACATGGTTGTATAGGGGTTTATTCGCGATTATTTACTAGGTAAAATATTATTACGTTTTACCTAGTAAGTAATCGTGATTAGACTTGTTTAATATCTATTAAATGTATGTATTAAGGTAATTACGTTTTACCTAATTAATAATCGCGATTGCACCCCTACAATTACTAGTTAACTTTTTTTATTCAACTATAGTAGGCTAACGATTTTTCGATCTCAATAAATAAATCTAATATTTAAAAAATATGTGACGTTTGTTGTCAAAGTGGTTCGAAACGACTTCACCGATTTTTATAAGTTTTCTGTCTATATTTTGGTACGTCTAAGAATAGTTTGCATGCTTATTAATGTAGCAAAACCACGTTTGTAGGGTTATCTGGTAATATGTTACTATGAATGAGCATTGCGAGTCTATAAGAAGTACTTTCTTTCACAAGTCATAAATATTTGCGAATATGTGGTAGTAATACCAGTACACATGTATTGCCTCCCCTATTGGGAATCAAACCCACGACCTCTGCCTTGGTAATCTGTAAAGAAAAACTCGTGTCGTATAATCGTAAAGAAAAAAATTAAGATTTAAAGATATAGATAAAGATTTAAGAATATAAACCAACAAGCTGCAGATACGTTCTGCAGATTTCAAAGGGGTTATTCTTTTTTTCAATATAAATAAAATAAAAATAAATAAAATATATTTATTTCAGATCACTAGATAGATAGATAGAATATTCTTTATTGTACACAGAAATTACAGTAACGGAAATTATATAAAAAATACAGTACAAATGGCGGCTTTATTACTAAAAGCATTTTTTTTCAGGCAACCATAGACGGAGACAAGAGAGAAATTAGAGACGGGTAGTCGGTGCAATACAGAAATATTGAAATTAGGAATTCAACGAAATTTATACATACTTACTAGAACCATATTAAAAAAAATACAAGACCAGTATACATAAACGATAAATACACCACTTGTAAAAATACGACTACAAAGAACTCCTTAGTGCCACTGCGTACGCTACCCGATCCGTGACTACGTTTTAAGAGATTATAGGTCCAACATTAAAATCAAGGAAGAAATTATCAGCATGTCGTTTGCTCGAGGTTTTGACGTGAACGCGGCCTTACCTCAGATATTTTTAGTGATTTCAATTAGCTTTCAAAATGTCAGTATTGTTTTACGCTCGGTCGGTGGACGAGGCGAGGAATTCAGTGTTGGGTTCGTTATATTTTGGTGCTTCAGCGAAGCCACATTTTGGTCGTCAAAGAGATTAAATTCGTTTTAATCCTGAAACCGTATATCGACGAAAAGCACCAATACCTCCTATTTCATTTATCTCGATACTCGCTGATTTCACCATTCGATTCATCATTACATTTTACATCATATGAAAATATTTCATATCACACTGGATTTCGGATAATTGCTGCAGTAGAGGGAGAAGAAATATGTGGTACCTATCGGTGCTTCATCGTTGATATGTGACATCGACTGAAAGCGTATATATAATGTCATATCATAGAAACAATAGACATGTGTATAGCGCGAGTTATGCAGTACGCGTTATATAGCACGGCCGCGTACTGTTGGTCCAGTACATGGTCAAATTTAGCATGACCTATGGCATCAGGACGTCACGGCTGCGGCGAATCGTTGCTATGCACTTGTTTCTAAAACAAAAATAAACAAAGAAACTCGCCTGAACTCCACTAATAACTCAATTCACTGCGTATTATACCCAATTTACAACGACGCCATTAGCTATAAGGTTAACTATACCTCCAACTTCGTTCAAGAAGTGACTCCAAAAAACTTAATAGAGAATAGTAACGAAAGGTTCACTCAATCAAGAAACGCTAAAAATCATATCTACAAACAGGGGTCAGTCGCCTTGAAGCGAGACAGTCGCCTTTTCTGAACTGGCAACGCTGCCCAATGCGTTCGATCAATCAAGCCATATGGTCCTATCTCTCCCTCTTCCTGTAAGTCACGCCACGCGACATAAGCTCGCCTTTGTACATGTATTTTCCTAAATTGTATTACCTGTTCTGTTTTTCGTGTGCAATGAAGTATAAAGATAATTCCAGCCAGACTCATCCAGACGTTGCCACAAATATCCTTTAGATTTTCGGTCCAATTTAGTCTCTTGCAAGCGTCCACCAATTCGGACTTGGCCCCCGTGGTGGAATATGGCCTATACCTTCCTTAGGGAAGAGACCCGTGCCCTCGGTAGGGACATAATAGGTTGAATATGATGAGCTAGTATCCTACATTTACCAGTTCATGATCTACACTCGAGAACCTTTTACCAAATAGGACATCGGTTCATCGGCAGATGTACTAGCTTGCTAATATCACAGGATACATTTTGTTCAAGCGGTCACAAGAAATCTGCTTCAAATCGTCTATCTAACGAGCTGCCTCCCGAATCCGCGATTCCTTGAGAACCTTTCTTCTGTATTGGTTATCAGTTCATCGGCAGAAGTCTTCAGCTTGCTCATCTTAGAGTTACAGTGGATTCACACTGTCATCAGCAATCTGCTGAAGATTGTCTAGTGGAATCTTTTGGCGGATGTCCTACGCTGCGTTTGTAAGTTCTTGGTCTCCACTCGGGAACTTTTTACGCTATGTTATAAGTTCATCGGCAGATATGATTTGTCTCTGCCAGTTCAAATTAGCCTCTGAAATGATACTGAACAGCATGAAAAGGCCGCATTCAAGTATCGCCTATATGGCGGACCTCTGTAACGTTACACTTGGCGAAGCAATCCGTGACTAGTTGCCATCAAGCCACCCAAGACTCGCTTAGGGTGTGTCATCCGAACAACCTTTTATTTGCATACTGCGGAGGCAACTTTGGGGGCCGCCGTTGCCACAATAACAGTGCCACAGGCGTACCTCTCAGTACTAGAGTTCAAAGGCAAACTGTAACAAAAACTGGTGATCATAAAAGTGTCAAATTTGGTGTGACTATTGTTTCAGATTATAGTTTTTAAAGCTAACGTTTAAATAACTTTTAAAATACATTTCAACTGTACAAGAGAGGCCAAATACCTTTAAAATGTATATTTTATTATTTGTTAGGTAACTTTTATTGTGTGTTAGCACATACTCGTATTCTGTGAAGTTTTAACGGCAACCAAAAATATTTATAGGTCATACAGATCGACTGACGGCATCGGCAGAAGCCCATACATACTGTCCCGTTTGGCATCCTATGGGTACATAACTCTACAAAGGGCTTAATAAACACTTGACAAGTTTAGTGAGAAGTGCTCGTGGCCTAGGCGAACCGAGTGATTAGAATCAATCACTTGGTTAAGCAATAACAGGCGCGGTCAGGTACGGGATGGGTGAGCGTCCCGTGACTACCGCTAGTGCCATTTTTCCGAGCGCTTCCGTGCTTCGCAAGGCACGTTAAGCCTTGCGAACTTTGTTTTGTATAATACAGTGTTTTCCATCTATCTATCTATATTTATTTTAAGTGACACGGCTAGTTAAAACTTGCTATTACAAATCAACGGGTAGTAATTAGTTGTTCTTCTGTTGAGTGATACACATTTTGAGGTCGTTATTTCGTCTAAGTAAAGAAGCTTTGATTTATGCCGTTAGTTTCCCGTAATTAACATAAGATTGTCTATTGCCTTTTAACTATTAAAGATTGTGCTATAAATGGTTTTTAGTACTAATGATAGGGCCTATTTGGCCAAATAGGTCAAAGTTAAACACCTATAATGCTTTATTGATTTGCACTAACTTACTTGCTTTTTTGTCGGATGAGCCCGACCAGGGCCTAGATTCTGCTAATGCATTGTGGTACAGCGCCACCAAGTTATCTGTTCAGGTGGGCAAAATTGTAACTACGGCCTTGACATCCGCCATATTGAAAAGAAACATTCCGTTGTCTGTTGATTTATAGATTTTATTTACATTTAAAGACGGGCCTTTGACTTTAAATTTTCCATTTTGTCTCAAGTAAATTTCTTAAATGGCACCCCCAAATTCTCCACTAGCGCCGCTATCAACTGAACAGATAAGATGGTGGCACTGTACACTGTAATTTCCATCTTTTTTTGACATTTGACATCATCATCTAATCTTTAGCTGACATATGAGGAGTTTTTTTACTTCTCACACTTTGTGAAATATTAGCTCCAATTCCTTCCTTACCCTGCTCAGAGCAAAATAATCTGTCAAACGTTGCAAATTTTGCTGACATATAAGGAGTTCTTTTACTTCTCACACTTTGTTGACCAAAGCCCTAAGGCAGAATCTTAATTTTCCGTCCTCAGCCACTTCACGATATGTGGCGACTTGGGTGTCCATGGCTGAGGGCAGTTGTGAATGGCGTGTTTAAAGCGAGATGTATGTGGGATGATGTATTGGGTTGGAACCGTAACATCCATCCATCCATAAATACATACATACATACATATACACACACACACACACTCACATACATAACCTCACGCCTGTATCCCAGAGGGGTAGGCAGAGACCAAGGACTGCCACTTGCCACGATCCTGACAGATCACCTTCGCTTCATCAAGGTTCATGAGCGGTTGCAAGCACGCACGCCGGTCCCGGGTACGTTTTTATCTTTTCCTTACATAGAACCGTAACATTTATCAACTAAATACATGCCTGCTTGTAAACGTCCCACTGTGGCGCAAGGGCCTTCTCTCCTAGAGAAAGAGTACTGGTCGTGCAAAAACTCCCACCGCGGATTGATGGTGTCATGGACTTAGGTATGTTAACACCTAAGGTACTCAGTATTCCTCCAAATGTTGTCGATAACGATCGGCTACCTGAATTGACGAAGAAAGACACGAACGAGGCTTGAGGAAGCTCCGGAGACTTCATTGATGAGTCAGCTTGTTCCGTCCACCATGGCACACTTTGAACGGCTCACACCAGTAGTTGGGCCTACAGCAACACTTCCGTATATCCCTGTGGCGTGACAAAGAGTAATTTACCCCCAACAGGCGGCGTTGAAGGTGTATTCCGAGCCATTAATCAACTTAGAACCGTCGAGACATGTTTACGACGGCGGACCTGCGAATTCCGAAGGCCTCGATAGAGATAAGAGAGATGTAAAAGCATGAAATTATTTATATAACAGAAAAACTGAAAGCTATTTCGTAAGAATCCGATCTTACCTTTTAGATATAAAAATCGCAATTTTTTTTTCAAATTCAAAAAACCCGTTTTCAAATTTCGGTTTTCACATAGTTAGAATATTTTCGGGGCTTAATCGCGTAGTAATTTATTGCTATTTTACCTCGACGTTACAGTCATCGTGGTCACGAGAAGACTGATGGCTGGCACCCGTTCGCATCTTCGGCTGATGAGGTTTCAGACTACCCTCAATCAGCTATCACAAAGCACTATTAGGGTTGCGACACACTACACTGACAATGTCGGACGATAAGCCATGCGACTTTTTTCCACTCGATTCGGTTTTCACAATTTGGAACTGGTGAAGTTTAGCATGTTGAAGTAACGGTGTTCAGGTCTTGATTTTTTAGTACGCTGTATGCAACCATAATTTATCTGGAAGGGATTGCTCTAATTTCTATGTGCAGTAAAGAATATTCAATTTATCTCTCTATATATCTAAGCAATAAGACCACCACTTGTATAACATTACTACGATGTATGAAATCATAATTGCGATGTATGAAATCATAATTTTTCTGGTTGTACAATAAAATGTTCTCTATATAGCAATCATAGATTTTCTACCAAAACACAAGGTTTTTCATAAGAAAAGCTTTTGTTCCACTAAAGGATGATCCTCACAGCTTAAAGATTTCAGATGAGTGTCTCAGTTAGGGTCTAAGTCTCTTCTTATTTAAGTGACGGTGGCGTCAGTGTTTTGTTTTAGTCAAATGATTTTATGCAATACCTCGTCACATATAAGCTCATAGTGAAAACAGTGACGATCGCATTGACAGAAAGATTGACAAAAAAGGATACGGTAAACATTCATTGACCCTTTGACTTCCTCACATATGCTGATTTTTGGTCGAACAATACTTACACGGTTTTCGTCAAATCATTCTTTTCTTAACTTTATTCCGGATTCACTTATTTGATTTAGAGTCTAACTCTTCGAAAGAGTCTTACTCTTTCGGCAAAGAAGGTCTCACTCTGATTAGCACAGCTTACGAAATCTTCAGTTCTAAAATAATACTTTTGATCAAAAGCAGTCATGTGAAAAAGTTTTTCTGTAACATTTTACATTCTGTGACGATGTCATTTCTCGAGCTATACCTTTGTTATTGCGATAGACATAAATCATAGGAAAATGTTTTGAACAGTAGTAATGCCACCTTGGATTCAGATTGAGTCGTTTGTGTTAAGTAGGTAGCTTGTACCCTTGTTTTGAAGAACATTATTTACCACAGTTCAATTGAGTTGGATTTAAGTGTACATACCCTGGATTGGAGATACTTACCCCAAAAACTATCCATTCAAAATTGCTTTGAAATAGAATATTACAACCAGAAGTAGAGGGCGCCCTAATACCACCACGTAGCGGACTAGTAGATCTATTCGATATCAACTCTTGTATGCCCCCACTGCTGGGGCGCAGGCCTCAACCAGCCATAACCCACCACGGTCATAGTCCACCACGGAGGCTAAGTCTGGGTAGGTGGAGGATTGTAAGATAGTGGCGGGTCTTATTGTCAGAAGTTATCAAGCCGCCCATGAGGCATCTAAGATGATTTAACGACTGCCATTACATGACAGCCAGCACCAACGGTTTAGCGTGCCTAACGAAGCACGGAAGCTCTCGGAAAAATGCCACTAAGGGTAATCACGGAACGGTCACCCATCCAATCACTCTGTTCAAATAGGCATAGTAGTTCTATAGTTGTAAATTAGAGTGATATTTGCATATCAATGGATTTTTTTACACTGTAGTTTACTCTTTCTTCCTTATGTGCCATCTCCTACCGGAGGTTAGAAACCAATTCGACTATGTTTTTGGAGGTTTTCAATACAAACAAGGAACTGGAACTGTTACAAAGAACTGTTGAAACCACTGTCGTTGGTTGTGTAGCCATGATTTCTTGGGTTTCCCAGATCACTTTCTTCCTAGAATCTTAGTACTAAACAATCGCATTCCAATTGATATAACTCGTGCAAGAGAACTTCTTGCGTGTTGCGATCTCGTTCGCGAGAGAGCCTATTTGTACTTAATTCTACCATCAATCTATTATACTACTTGAATTATATTGTAAGTTGATTCCTTAGTTTTATTATTGGCAAATTGACTAAACAAGAAACTAAACATAGGAGTCGAGCCTTATATCTATGCGCTTATACCCTCTGTAATTCCTCAAAGAACCCAAATCGTATAAACGCATTAATTTATTTTTCAACAGTGCAATGAAAGAAAGCGCCCTTATTAACCCACTCGAAAATGCATAGGCCAAATTAGTGAAACAAACAAAGCGACGAACAAAAGCCCCTCCGCCATTTATTAGTGGACCGGCCGAAGAGAAAGTAATAACACTTAAAAGTAGACCAGGAAGCGAGTGGAAATTCCTACCACTTGAAAAATGTGGCAACTACATTAAATTTTAGCCTTAGCTCGGTGATGAGGAGAGAGTGATTTCTTCCGCCAGCTTAGACCTAGGATTCCAGAATCTCCCATTCACAACGCCAGCGTTGTTGGAAAGTGCGGACAGTGAAATAATATGAAACCCATGAATTCGAAATAGTTGCCTATGATTTTTCGTGTGTTTGATCTGTAGGATGTACATACGTTATACGGGTGATTAGAGGGTTTTTCCCTAAGAAAGGTACAAGCTATTATACTCCACCACCGGGGCTAAGTCCGGATTGGTGGAGGCTTGCAAGACTGGTGGCTGGTCTTACTATGAGAAGTTTTTAAGCCGCCCTTAGGCCTCTCTAATTATTGTATGGAACAGACGATAATTCGCTCTCCATTTTTTAAAGTTCTCATCATAATAAATTGTACGTGCTTAGGAGTAGATCCTATTTTGGAATGTATCTGGGAACATTGTTACACCTTGTTGCAAAATGGAGTCCGTCGAAGCAAGGACTTTTTCCCAAACCGGAAATATGTTTGTATATCAATATGAATTTACAAATATTCAGGCCTTTACAAAGAAAATACCATCATTACGAGCACACTGATGTTCACTGCTGGGACTTTTTTTCCATCAAGTGCCATCTCTCACGGACGCATGCCATCCCTTGAACATATTCTCGCTTGGAACAAGTCCTTGTTTCGACCGACTCGATTTTGCAGCCGGATTAGTTTGACTCGTAGCAACCTAGTTTCATGTAATTTACCTATAAAAACATTGATGAGCATTTGGAAACAGGTTTTTAAATACTGGTTAACATTTCAACTCAGATTGTGTTTTATCATTATTGATATTGTAATGAAACGAAACGGTAATTTGTTTTGGTTTTCAGCATGTGCAGCTTTTTGATCGGACCTCAGTTTTGAGACTTTTTTGTCGACACTACGTAAGTTTCATCATAATCATCAGCCATTTGACGCCCACTGCAGGATAAAAGCCTCCCTCCAAGGAGTTTCACTGCAATCGAATGAGGAATGAACTGATCCGCAGAAGAACCAGAATTACTGATACAGTTTGAAGAATTGCTCGAAGAATACCTCAAAGAACTGATACCCATTGGGGCGAAAAAGTTCTGATCTGGCGACAACGTACCGGACGACGCACCGTGGGCAAGCCCTCCACCAGGAGGTCTCACTGACCTTCACCAGATGCTCTAACTGACCTCCATATGGTCTGACTGAACTGGTTACCGTGGCGGGGAGTAGCTGGATGCGGACGGCACAGGCCCGTGGGTTAACGCTTTAGATTATTTTTCCGTAGTTTTTTTACTGCACACTAAAGTACACGCAGTTATGTACGAAGGGCAAGCAAAGAAAACACCGTGCGTTTCAACGCCCGGTGAGCTACCAACAGCTACGCAGTGGCGGAGAAAAATGGCGGGATACACCCCACTTTTTGTGCAGCGCAAAAAATATGAAGACAAACATAATTAAAATTCCCGCCAGTGGACGTACGTTCGCGTTTTAAATTGTTTATGCATTTCCTGACACTCCATTTTCGCTGCAACGTGTTGCAAAAAGGCCGTGGCTTAATAAAACCTCTTTTCGAGGATGTGCCCTTAATTAGATTTTCCAGATTTTATTTTAGAGAATATTTATTCGGGGCACAAAACACGGTTTTGCTTCTGCATTGTAGTACAATGACCATTGCATGAAAATGGCGATTTAATTAAGTTGATGAATCAGGTCTAGGCGAGCACATACATCTAATGGCATCCCTTTTAGGTGTCAATGGTGGGAATAAACACCATCTGTTATGGTACTATTATATACTCTCTCATACTCTCTCTTTCTGAGAGAAGACCTGTGCCCTGCAGTGGAACGTTTATAGACTACATAAAAAACATGTTTTTGAATCAAGTTGCTTTGAACTTTCGTGTGCGTTGACATTTTTTTGCAATCGCTACTTCGTCTAAAAGCAATTTTTACGACGGCACAAAATTGACTATTTTATGCTTGTAAGTAAGGAATACTTAATGCATCATATATAATATATCAAATCTTAAGGCGAGAAATCAAAGAAATAGTTCTGAGTATAATAATTTGGCTTCAGACAGTATATTATTTAGTATAGCAAAAGTCGGCCGGGCCTAGTCGAGTTATTTGTCATTTTAGGCACAGTGGGCGAGCATATTCCTCTCCCAGTTCACAATGGAGTCAAAGATATATCTTCCTGTCCACAATAGAACGGAGGGTCGCAAGTGACGAAGCACCGCGCGTAAGCCGGTCTAGGCGGTTTCATTCCGTTTTCGCCATAAATATTGATACCATATAAACTTCATCATCATCAACCCATTATGTCCCCACCGAGAGTCACGGGTCTCTTTCCTAAGGAAGGTATAGACCATACTCCACCACGGGGACCAAACCCGGATTGGTGGAGGCTTGCACGACTAGTGGCTGGTCTTACTGTCAGAAGTTTTCAAGCCGCCCTAAGGTCTCTGAATTGGCGTAACGACTGCCATCTATCGACGGCAGCCAGCACCAACTGCTTGACGTACCTTGCGAAACACGGAACCACTCCAAAAAATGCCACTAGCGTTAGTCATAGACGGTCACCCATCCATACACACAACGCGCACCTTCGTGATAGTTTAAGATGACTCAGGCAGCCGGGGCTACATAAACTTATAAACTTATTATTTTTTTTGTTTCTACTTAGCATTTGTTTATATTAGAAAAACTTAAAGCTAACATTTATACCGGGGAGGAGCTGTTCAGAATTGCACTGAACAGAGACCGTTGTAAAGAGCTGACTGCCAAACTCCAGTAATGGAGCGGCACCTTAAAAAGAAGAATAAGGTGTTAATTTAATGACGATCTATTCATAACTATTGTTCTCGCATCATCAAAACATTTTGAAGTGGAATCATTTCTCGAAAACCATCGGCTTAGGATATACGGTAAGTCGGTTTTTCGCTCTGGTATTTGCAATGGTAAAATAAATCTAGTATCGGACACCACATTCCGGAGAAACTTTTCAGTCAAATTGTTCTTAAAGAATTATGAATTACTTGAGCTCCTTCTTATAATATATTAAGTATAGCGTGTACTTCGTACATTTTTTATAGTAACCCGATGTTTCCGTTGAATTCTCAGCCAAATGTTATTGTCAAAGTTTGACGGCCTCGGTGGCGCAGCGGTTTGACACGCTGACTGTAAAACCGTAGGTCGAGAGTTTGATCCCCGGCCGGGTCAAAGTAGGAAACGAACTTTTCTGTTTGTCTCGGGTCTTGGATGTTATCTATGTATTTATTGTATTAAATTTTTCATCGAGTTAGCACCTGTAACATAAGTCATTTTGTTGTACTTAGTATAGCGCTAACGAGATCTGTGTAATATGTCCATTAATATTTATTTAATTAAATAATATAGGCTAAAGTAGTTATTTTGTTATTCAGTTTACTTACCTTTTGGATTTGGCGTCAGTATTAAAACACCCTGAAGTTTCATTGTCTCTCGTAAGGAAACCTTACTGTCATTTTACTATGGCTAATTAATTCTTCTTGGGTTCTTGGTCTTTATTACTTCTCAATTAAATCTACTACTTACATGTGCACACATAGAATCAATGTATTAAGTTTCGTCAAAATCTACTCCTAAAGTCAGAAACGATTACGCTTGACATGTATTATTTTTTCTTTTTACTGTAGATGACCAGAGGACTGAAACGTATAGTATAGTAATATTGAAGGGTCAAAGCACTCGGTTGGGTGCGGATCGGACGGAAAATGTCTGAATGATGACGAGGCATCTTACAAAATCCACATCAATTAGATTACCCCGCATTTTTCTCCCATAAGAGGTATGGCAATGCAATTTTCTAGCTTAATGGGCAGTTTTGATTAATGAATTGTTTTGATAGACAGTGTATAACGATGGATTAATAGTACAGAATTAATTTGTTAGTCAAGAAACCTTTTACGAGCTTCTTTTATGAGACCTGCAGTGACATCACAGCTTTGCTAGGTAGATGGAAAAAGAGATTGCCTGGTAATTGTTTCACAACCTTCCTACTATTTGCATAAAAGGGGGTTTTACTTGACTTTACATAATTTTTTCGCCAAACAAACTTTTACGTAGTAGGCACAATATTTGTGGTTCCATAGTACGATTTTTAATTGCGTTCTTTTGTACAACAATTACAATCTTATGCTACGTACAATTTTTTTATTTTATTTTAAAGAAGACTAACAGCACAATATTACAGAAAAACAATAACATACGAAACACTAGGCCCATTAAAAGTCTCCACTTATAAATACAATATAGTCCCCCATTTCATTGACGTATGGGACGTCCCTTCCACCCACATTAACTAAAAGCTAACAGACTGTAGTGACTGACTTCTTCGAATTTCCCAGAAAAGAACGTAACAGAACGTTCCTATTATTATTATATATTAGAGTTGAGAAAGAAATTTTGTGTTGGGTTGGACATATGGAGAGGATTAAGGAATAAAGAGAACAAATATATCGAGCAAATTTTGCTAAGGAATAAAAAGACGAAACAAATATATCGAGCAAATTTTTCTGAGGAATAAAGAGACGAAACAAATATATCAAGCAAATTTTGCTAAGGAAAAAAGAGACGAAACAAATATATCGAGCAATTTTTTCTAAGGAATAAAGAGACGAAACAATAACAAGCAAATTTTGCTAAGGAATAAAGAGACGAAACAAATATATCGAGCAAATTTTGCTAAGGAATAAAGAGACGAAACAAATATATCGAGCAAATTTTGCTAAGGAATAAAGAGACATTTTTTTCCGCGCGCTTCCGTGCTTCGCAAGGCACATTAAGCCGTTGGTGCCGGCTGTTATATAATGGCAGTCGTTAAGCCATGTCAGAGGCCTTATGGGCGGCTTGATAACTTCTGACAGTAAGACCCGCCACTGTCTTACAATCCTCCACTAACCCGGACTTGGGCCCCGTGGTGGAGTATGGCCTAACCTTCCTGCGATGCAGGAAGAGTTTTATGTACAACAAAGTATTTTCCATACAGACATAATCTAGATTGCAGACACCGTGGGTAGGCCGGTACTAGGTAGTGAATCTCCTAATCCAAGTAACAAACTGCTTTTCCAATTAGGTTGACAGGATTTTCGTCTTTAAAATTCCACGCGGAGCGGATCGAGTGAGCAAAAAATGTTATAACAAAAAGTAAAAATTCTAGACTGTGAAAAAGTCTCCAATGAGGCTCAGGGTCTATTTCTGACAAGAGAATTTCGCTAAGTACCTAAATAATTAACCATAGAAATTGTTTATTAATTGAAAAATCTCACATACAATCAAATCACTTACCTATCTAAGGAAATTAAGAAAAAATAAATAATTATAACAATAAAATCAACAATAAAATCACAAATGTTAACATATTAAAATAAGATTCATACACAAAAAGCTTCGTCAGAACTAAAACTAAAAACTAGATAACTAGAATAGTTAACTGTCGTGTTGTCTCTTCAAATTTCTCCGAAAAGAGGGTGACAGAACGTAACTTAAGTAGGTATTTACTTAGTGAAATTCTTAATTTAGGAATGACCGTAAGTGACGGAAGCTGGATTTTCTTTAAGTAGGTTAGTTTAGCAACACCTTTTTGCCAATCTCAGATGATTGAAAATTTTAAAGTCTCATCCAAATATTTCATCTCGTTATTATTTGTTCTGGTTTTACACTAACTTATCTATCCTGCTATCTATATAATCATTAAAGTTAGATAGACAGTACGGCTTAAGGCTTATATACAGCCGTGTTGTTGTTTCGTGTCTTAAGCTTTTTACTACGTCACAGCTATCATTCACCATTTTAATTTGTTGTTGACATCATGTACTTGCTAATAGTTCATATTCCTCGCATAGTCAAAACCGTTAATTTTCAGCACACTTGACAAAATTGGTCAAACCGTTACGAAACAAAAACAGGCCTCTGGTGTGGTCAATATAAACTTTCACTATGGTGACAACTTCACATAAACAATCAGCGTGTATTTGTCCTCTGCTAGACATAGGCCTCCCCCAGGGCATGCCACGTCTTTCTGACCTCGACCATCCTCACCTACTGCCAGAAATCTGGCTCAGATCACGAATACTTCAAAATCGCAAAATATATCTGCCAAAAATACCAAAGACGTTCTCATGTATATAAAACAGATGGTACTATGTTTCGCAATTTTTAAATATTTTTTGGAGTAAATGATTTTCTCGTTTTCAGTAGCACTTCCAATTTTCGTTTCAAGAATAGGGAAACCCAATTTCTGGGACTCTGTTATACCTATATACTCGTACTTACACATACACCTGAAAAATATATCAAGCCTTTATTTTCACAGTCGGGTACAAAGCGACGGAAGTTAAGCCATTATAACATGACGAATACCTATTGTCTTTTAGCTTTTAGAATATACCTCGGGCTCTAGAGTAGGCGTCGTTTTTCGCCAATTTTTGCCGGTTTTTCTAAAATTGAGTGTCATATTAGTTCCGATTTCGGAATTAAGTGTCATGTTAGTTCCGATATTCCTATTACACGAATATATCCGCTTCTATCCGATAGTAACCGAGGTATATTCTAAAAGCTATTCTAACAGACTATTCATACATACCTACACCTAAAAAATATATCCCTCCTTTGTTTTCGCTGTCGGGTAGAAAGCGACGAAAAGCCATTTTAACGTGACGAAATTAAAAGCTCCCATCAAAGTCTTTGTGAATCCCGGCAGCAAGGATGCTGCGGCACACAATATCTCTCGTCTCGGCTTTGTGCTAGTTTTAGCAACCAGCAACTGGCTACAAGGATTATTCATAGAAGGGTCAATGGGTCTGTTTCGGCCCACCTTTTTTAACCAACACAATTTGTATTGATTTGTGTTCGTGAGTTTTATCCTCCGTATTTTCGCATGCAATTAAGACTTTGTGAATGTTTAATAGGAATATAACTCGCTGACTGTGTTTTCACACACCTCAGCGCTTAAAGTCGCCAATCCATCGCGTAGTGATTAAGGCCATACTAACTCTCTCTCTAGAAGAGGAGGCCAGTGCCATACAGAGGATCTTATATAGGCTTAGTTATTAGGTTTCGTGGAAAGTTGCAAGCTGTGGTGCCTGCACCGCCTCTGGGATAGAGTCCGTGAGTTTATTATACTATTAGATAGTTAAACGGCAGATTGACTCTTATTTTATCTGCCGACTAACCGGAACAAACTTTGCAACGGCTCAGAATATAATATGTAGTTTTAAATTAAAAATATTTTTTATGTAGTAATTCTGCTAAAAAATAGGTCTCATCGTTTTCGATTTCATCGTCATCATCATCAAGGGCCTTTGCATCTATTACAGATGATTTGTGCAGCAATCCTGGATTGTAGACATTTTCTCTGGTGGCTGTAAAGCCCTATGCGAGAGTGAATGCCACGTCCGCACATCTGGCATGTGTAGGGGGCGGAAGATCCCGGTTGGTCGGGATTTAGGGCACGAGCATGTCTCTTTGCTCGCTTATCGGCAAGTTGCTCAAACCATGCCTCATCATGCGAGGTGCATCCTTCGGAGATAAACTTTCTCCACTCGTCACGGTCCTCCGCGAGCTTCTCCCATTGACTGCAGGAGATGCCAAATGCAGTTTTCGATTTATATATGGTGTAACTAACTCGACTTATTATGAACATATTTAAAAAAAATAACAAATAAAGTGACGTCGTTTTAGGTAACATTAAATAATAAATAAATTCCACACAACATAATCAATCGTTATTAATATTTTTTTTCATTAATTGACCCATATTCGTAAAAAAAAAAAGATTTCTCTTTGGCATTCCCGTCTAATATCTACCGCTAGGCTAAGGGCTCCCATTCTGCGCCCTATTATTACCGTCTAAATTACATTGAAATACGACGATATTGATGATGATGATGACAACGATATATTGAAATTTGGATCGGGCAACGTCTGTCGGATCAGCCAGTTTGTGGTGAAAAATACCACTACTTAGCTACCAGTCTCAGGGCCAGAACTGCTGCTGCGACCCCATCAAAAGCTTCTAGAGAAGGGAATTCAATAAGTCACAAAAGGCGGGCACAGTTTGTCTGCCAGGGGCGCTCCGCAGAAGTTATGTGCGAATTCCACGTATTTATGGAACCGTGCAGTGATAAGTTCATAACCCTAGTCTACGAATTAGTCTAGTATTTAGACCAGGCCTAATTTACTTCATAGAATAAAGGAAAAAAGTACCCGAAGGTGGCGTGCGTGCAAGCAACGACTAATGAACGTTAATGAAGCGAAGGTCATCTGTCAGAATCGTGGCAAATGACAGTGCCTGGTCACGGCCTACCTCTCTGGGATACAAGCGTGACGTTATGTTCAGTTTTAAAATAAAGGAAATTACATCTTCTTCTTCTACAGGCTATATTAATCCACTGCTGGACATAGCCCTCCCCTAATGAGCGCCATAGCGCAAGGTTGTGGGGTAATACAAATAATCCCCACGCTGGGCATGCGGGTTGGGGATCGTAGTTTGGTGGAATTGTACTGCAGGGGGCGCTGCTGCCCACCCCCGGTTAAATTACATTTGGTACATAAATATTGTAAGGGTTCCTTGTTGAATGCGAAATCCTTAAAAATCATAGTTATATTAAACGGATCTAATTGCGATTATAAATACCTAAATAAGAAATTCGAAACTACTCATACAACTAAGAACGGTGGTAGAGGAGCGGTAGAACGCCGGCTTCTCAATCGGGAGGCTGTGGGTTCGAATCCCGGCATGTAATAATGATTAGAATATTTTCGGGGCTTAATCGCGTAGTAATTTATTGCTATTTTACCTCGATGTTTCGACGACGTTACAGTCATCGTGGTCACGAGGCTGATGGCTGGCACCCGTTCGCATCTTCGGCTGATGAGGTTTCAGACTACCCTCAATCAGCTATCACAAAGCACTATTAGGGTTGCGACACACTACACTGACAATGTCGGACAATAAGCCATGCGAGTTTTTTCCACTCGAACATGTCATGATTTTGCATGATATATCTAATTTTATGCGTGTTATCGAATAAAGTAGGTAAATTTATAATGATAGTTGCATCAGCCACCATGTCATTGAAGAATTATTGATTGTGGGTATGTACACATTAAATTGACAAGCAAAAACATACTAAAAATATTGGAGGGTAGTTTTAAAAAAGACAAGGGAAATCGAGTGGGGTTTGAAAGTGGCTTCACGTCGCATGCTAGCGGCGGGGAGCCATTGCGTTCCCGAATACGGTGCTGATCGGATCTCCTGAACAAAGTTTATACTAAACACATCTTGACGATTTAAAAATATGTTATGTAACAATGACTTTATTTTCTTCGGATCGCTAGTGGCCTAGTGAGACCGAGTGATTGGAATCAAGCACTAGGGCTAAGCAACAACAGGCATGTGTATAGGCACGTGATGTCTACCACTAGTGGTATTTTTTCCGTGCTTTGCAGGGCATGTTAAGCCTTTGGTGCCGGCTGTTATACATGGCAGTCGTTACGCCACGTCTGACGCCTTATGGGCGGCTTGATAACTTCTTACAGTAAGACCCGCCACTGTTTTATAATTCTACACCAACCCGGACTAGGCCCCTGTGGTGGAGTACGGCCTAACCTTCCTGCGATGCAGGAAGAGACCCGTGCCCCCGCAGTGGGTACATACAAGGGTTGATACCATTCAAACAGAGCCATAAAGACGAAAAACTCCAAATATTTTTTTTTCGAAGGACGGAATAAGGACACAAAAAATATTCCTGCCATGCAGAAAAAGACCCGTGCACCAGCAGTGGGGACATACAAAGGGTTGATATCATACAAAACACCGGAGACCGCGACTCGGCAAACGTAGTGTAGGACGCCCTTCGACCAGGTGGGATGACGATCTGCGAAAAACTGCCGGCAGATGCTGAATGCGGCAAGCTGAAGAAAGGGCGCTATGGCGCTCGTTAGGGGAGGGCTATGTCCAGCAGTGAACTAATATAGCCTGAGAAGAAACACTTGAGGATACCTAAGTACTTGTAGGTACTTGGCTTTATGCGAATTCCATTCTGTCACAAAGCCTTCAGAGAGGACGAATCACGACACAATTATAACGTAAGTTACGAAGACACTTCGACTAAAACGTTGATATTTTATGTAGAAAGTTCGCGTCAATTCAACTCAACTATTACGAGCCATATCTGGGGCTGCATTGGGCACTTACACATATCGCACACAGGTAGGTACTGATGAAACCTCAAATTAATATGAAGTTTACATTCTTTTTAAAGTACTAACACGGGTACTAAGGACAATTAATTTTAAAAACCTATTTGGAGGCTAAAAATTCCACCCATGCCGGGACTGGCATGGGTGCCTGTTGCTGCCTGTATTCATTACAGAGAGTATTGTAAAGAGGTTCGAAATTTCACTGATGCCGATAAGTCGCCCACTAGCTCAGTTGGGAGAGCGCTGGCACGGTTAGCCAGAGGTCGCGGGTTCGAGTCCCGGCATGGGTGGAATTTTAGCCTCTAAATAGGTTTTTAATGTGAAGGTTGTTCGCGAGATCTGGGCCTCGATTCTGTTAGTACATTAGTTAGTATAGTCTGTTAGCTTTTAGAATATACCTCGGCTACTATCGGTAGGATCAGATATATTCGTGTAATAGAAATATCAGAACTAGTATGTACTAATAATTACATAACTTTTCAAAGTAGGTAGCGAAGAAAAGTTTTATACAGAGCAGGATTACACTCGTGGGCTTTCGGCGAAAACCGAAGCCTACTCTAGAGCCCGAGGTATATTCTAAAAGCTAACAGACTATAAGTTACTATGACAGATACATGGTCGGGTCACGTGGGGTGTTTGTTCACACCATTGACGCCTAGAAGGTTCGATGTATCTGCGCGCGTAGACTTGAAGCAGCAACGAAATGAAATCACCTTGTTCATGCAATTGTCATCATACAACAATGCATTTTTCTTAATGATTCGCGATACACATACATAGTTATATATTTAACGGGTGTAATCGCGATTATTTATTAGCTAAAACGTAATTACCTTATTTCCCAATGTTTCAGCAGCGTTAAAGTTTCCATAGCATTTATTGTCGTGGTGGCGGTGGTGACTACAACAATGCATTCGCAGAATTTAGGCCCTGATCAGCAACGTTTTCGGGAACGCAATCGCTTCCCGCCGCTAGCATGCGACGTGAATCCACTTTCAAACCCCACTCGGTTTAGATAGATAGAGCACCCTTTATTGCACAGCCAGAAAAAAAAAATAAACATGATTTGTACCTTTTAAGTTTTCCTTTTGATTTTTTTAAACTACCCTCCAATACTATTGCTATTTATTGCTTATCGACTTAATGTTTATACGCCTACAGTTAATATTCAATGACATGGTGACTGATGCAACTAATATTATGATGATACGTACTTTGAACGGTAGTACTAGCATAGTAGACTTTTAGTCCGGATCTACTTACGGGTGTTGTTATATCGGAAGAGTCCGACCAGGTTTCGCTCCGATTCGCAGAGCTTAATCATGGTGAGCAGAGACATCATGGGATGCTTGCCCGCAGTGTGAGACGAGCAACCGACGACGCGAGCTCCTGTTAGGACTAAAAGTCTACAATGCGTTGTGCTTACGAAAGTTTTAGTTCAAAAAAGTACTAGCATACTTGTAAAATTAGATATATCGTGCAAAATCAAGTTTACATGATTTGAATCAATGAAATGAATGTAGTTTTTTATTGCAAGCTAGAGAATTTCATTATAATGGCTGAACGTGAATGTACAATGTAAAATAAATAAATAAAAATATAGTTTATATAAAAACCTATTTAGAGGCTAAAAATTTCACCCATGCCGGGATTCGAACCCGCAACCTCTGGCTATCCGTATCTGGTACGGATAGCCAGAGGTTGCGGGTTCGAATCCCGGCATGGGTGTAATTTTTAGCCTCTAAATAGGTTTTTAAATTTGTTCCTTAGCACGGGTTAGTGCATTAAAAATAAAAATAGTGTAATATAGTTTATTTGCCAATTACAAGTAAAAGAATAGTACAAAAAAGAAATATTCACAGATATGTACATTATTACTGCAACAATTTGTACTTCGTGAGATAGCTTGAGATCTCCACACTAGGCATAGCCTGTAACGTGGAGACCGCACGACGAATTTATATAACATGAAATTGTGCGTATTTTATGTAGTTCAGTGTCCAACTGTGAAATAATTACAATAAAATTAGAATTAAAATAACAATTACATCGCAATTAATATTGATATTGAGTACAACTCACAAATAATCTTAATACAGGGTTAAGATTTTTGGATTTAAATGGATCATATCCATGGATGTAAAATGTAAGCCGCTGCCTTCGGGCCGTAGTGTACTGGACCAAAAGGCAACGGAAAAAAACTCTACTCTGATCGTCTTTTCTCAAGTCACCTTAAATTTGATAGGTTCATCAGTTGATACGTACAATAAGACCCCATTATATTCGTTACATAATCATCCTAATTGACTAAATAAGGGATATTTTTTTAGCAGGGCAATATTAAAAGTACCCGAAAATGGCGAGCAGACATGGAACCGTTAATGAATTTATGTTCATTGACATGTAAAAAAAATCATACCTAGCATCTATATGCTACATTGTATGATTTTTTTTTCTCAGAAAGAGAGAGTATAGGTTTAATTTCCAAGCGTGCCCACTACAGATCGGCAGTATCAAGCGTGCAGGTTTTAAAACACCTCATACACTCAGGTTTCCTCACGACGCTTTTCTTCACCGTTAGCGAGTGATACAGCTACAACGAATTCACAAAAATGTACGCAACTAAGGAAATAGAGTCATTGATGCACGCCGGGATTCGAACCCACGACCCGGCTACCAAAGGAGTTTGATGTCGACGTATTGGCAAGCGCTTTATCTCGGGATCTCATCAAGGCAGCGTCCATTGAAACTTATGGACTCAATTATACAACTGAGGTGCTTACGTTTTACTACAGTGTAAAATGTTTCGAAGTACCCACCTTTTGGAGGGAGAGCGGGAACGGGTTATGATGAAGATGAGACATTGATGCAGAAGTGTCAAATGGTGAATTAAACGGCTTTTTTTCCGATTATAACTTAAACGTATAACAGGATATTACATAAGAAATAACATGTACAAAAGCGAGCATGTCTCTTAAAGACATTTCTTACAGCAAACCTTGATAGAAAAACCGAGAGTCGGATAGGCAGTAAAAAGCGGGTCTATTTATATACGCGTACGAAATAGACTAGATAAACTAAATATATAATGAGGGAAAATGTAACTATACATAGATATAAACATAAATATGACGTTCCATAACAATGATAGCTGAAAGTTCTGTGATCGAGCAATTATTTTTTATTGTTATTAAGTCTCTCTCTAAGTAATTAGATTAGATTAGATCAGATCAGATCAGATCAGATCAGATCAGATCAGATCAGATCAGATCAGATCAGATCAGATCAGATCAGATCAGATTAGATTAGAACTCTTTATTGTACATTTGTGAAGTTATAATAGCAATACCACTCGCTAACAGTGAAGTAAAACATCGATAATATCAACATCGAAATAGACCACTCTAAGACATCTCTGACCCAATGGTCAATGCTGTGCTGCCATCGTTATGACCCATAACGATGGCAGCACAGCAAGGGAGATCCTCTGCATCAGAAAAGCCCCTGAGCGTTTGTCAAGACCACGGTGCCTCAAGCGCCGCCCAAATTCTTTGTTAAAAGTTTTCCCTTGAGAATCCCACACTCCAGTCGTCTCTAACGTGCTAGAGGCACGAAAAAATATATAAATATATAAATATATATATATAAATAAGCCCGTCCTATTCTACATACATACATACATAACCTCACGCCTGTATCCCAGAGGGGTAGGCAGAGACCAGGGACTGCCACTTGCCACGATCCTGACAGATCACCTTCGCTTCATCAACGTTCATACGAGTAACTCGTTGCATGCACGCACGCCGGTTCCGGGTACTTCTGTTTAAAAATTACTCTATGCCGACATTCGAATCATCGCAGTCCGTGCGCTGAAATGAAATTTCACAGCGAATGATTTCGCAATATTGAAAAGGGGTTTTCATTCGAGCTTTCGTTGCATTTTGTGCGCCCGCTGTCAGCTGTCGCTGTTAATGAGCGTGTACCTGAAACAAGGAGGAAAATCATTGAGCCGAAGTTAAACATGATTTTTTAACGATGTCTACCTACCTACTTAACATAACATAACATTTACATACTGGCATTTACAAAACATTTACATACATTGCTTCTGGCCTCACACTAGGATACCCTGTGTCGTGGGAACCAGAAACAACGACATCACAAACATGTAAACATCCAAGACCTGGGGTTTTTATTTGTCCCCAGCCGGGATTCGAACCCGGGACCTCTTGCATGGTAGGCAGACGCGCTACCGCTACGCCACTAATTTTGCCACTTTTTAATTAATTCATCATCATAATCAGTCGGTGTTAGCTCACTACTGGACATAGGCCTCTCAAGACACGCCACTGAGCCCGAAATGAAATGAAAAGGTTTTATTCAAAGTAGCGCAGAAACTGCGGCAAATGAACGTTACAATTCAAACGAGATGTCCATTTCAAAATCTAGATCAATTTGGAGAAAAAATGGAATAAAAAATCTCCAAACCTAGTCTTTTCAAAGTCCTTAATTAAACAGAGTTTACATAATTATTTTAAAACGTAGAACTCATGCATTGTACTGGCTTTAATTCCAGACATCATTGTCATACCTAGGTCACACTATGAGTTTTGCGTAACTTAACAAAAGCCCGAGCCCGATGAGCCCGCCATGATTTCCCGCTAATTGTTTTTTTTTATTACTGAGAAAGTTGCAACGTTTCAAAAAATATAACATTCGAAATTCAAATAGTTCCGATTAGCTAGAAGTGGCAAAATTTTAGTGTGCCCCATATATAAATAATCTTATATGTTATAGTAGCCCTTTTGGCACAAAGTGCAGGTACTTAACACATTTTTTTAACCGCGTTTCAGGCAAGCCTAATATATGCTACGTTTGCCGGTTCGCGGTCTTCACTCAAGAACCAGTCTACCTCAAAGGTTATCAGTCCTGCGGCAGATATGACCCGTTATGCTTCTGGGGCAGGAGTCTTTTCCTGCATTGCAGGAAGGTTAGGCTATACTCCACCACGGGGGCCAAGTCCGGGTTAGTGGAGATTGTAAGACAGTGGCGGGCCTTACTGTCAGAAGTTATCAAGCCGTCCATGAAGCCTCTGACATGGCTTAACGATTGCCATTACATGACAGCCGGCACCAACGTCTTAGCGTGGCTTGCGAAACACAGAAACGCTCGGAAAAAATGCCGCTAGCGGTAGTCACGGGACGGTAACCCATCCGGCACCTGACCGCGCCAGTTGTTGCTTAAATTAAATGAAATTAAAACACGTATAATGTTTTTTAAGGTTAGGTAAGGTTAAGGGACCACGGCACCTGAAAAAGTGCCGAAACGTTGGAAAATTGTAAAAATGTAATAAACGAGCATAAATCCGTATAAAAACAGTTTTAAACACGTATAATGCCTATTTTATTTTATTTACATCTTGTCAACAAGTTTGGGAATGGGGACCACACAAAATTGCCCATGCACTTTTTATAAAACAGTATCTATCAAACCTAGCTTAACTGACTAGGTAGTTAACTTGCATGAAGTGCCCAATAGCCAGATGCACATATAAGTAATAGCTCATATCCGTGAGAAGCGCCCATAAAGCGGAATGAAACTGTCGGCAGAAACTATCGAAAACAACACTAATTCACTTATTACAGCTGAAGTTTTGAGTTTTATGAGCATTTGAAGTAAGAGTAAGTTCAGAGTTTATTTTCTTATGTAAATAAGGAAGAGCCGAAGATCGGGATCAGCGGCGTGTCTTGGTAGAGGCCTAGGTCCAGCAGTGGACTGACACTGGCTAATTATGATGAATAAGAAAAGGACAAATATAACATTATAACATTTACATACAGGCACATACATTGCTTCTGGCCCCACACTAGGATACCCTGTGTCGCGGGAACCAGAAACAACGACATCACAAACATGTAAACATCCAAGACCTGGGTTTTTTTGTCCCCAGCCGGGATTCGAACCCGGGACCTCTTGCATGGTAGGCAGATGCGCTACCGCTACGCCACAGAGGTCGTAACTATAACTAATATTTTTTATCAGTGGTTGCATTGATCATAGAGCTAATAAAAGGTCTGACCGTAAAATGAACAGAATCGTTTTAACAATACCATTTTATAATGAACCTGCAACGTATAATTAAAATTTATTACAAATTCATGCTAACACGCGGACTGTGCCCAACATTTTACAGGTTAAGTCGAAATAAAACTGTAATACTGCATTCATAATTTAAGTCCACTTTCAAAAGTTACGTGGAGAAGATTCACTCAACAGAGTGCTCTTGTGTTTTCCATCTTGGTTTATGTGGCTTTATGTGGCCCCGAAAATATTCTAAGTTTGCTTAGTTAGAATATTTTCGGGGCTTAATCGTGTAGTAATTTATTGCTATATTACCTCGACGTACGTTACAGTCATCGTGGTCACGAGAAGACTGATGGCTGGCACCCGTTCGCATCTTCGGCTGATAAGGTTTCAGACTACCCTCAATCACTACGATTAACTCACTCAATTACTACGCGTTTAAGCCCCGAAAATATTCTCACTATGTGTTCTAGTCGCGAAAGTATAAAATATGTTTATAAAACTTGTGTCTATGTTACGATACTAGCGGGCAGTGGCAGTACTTATTCCCGTAACTAAAATGTAGAAATACACCCGTACTTCCGCCTTGGAAGTCCGGACTACGATCTGTGTATGCTGAGTTAGAAGATTTCATTTCATTTGTCCTATAAAACAATAGTTTTGTGCATACCCTTGATCCATGAAAGAGTTTCAAAAGATTTTATATTCTGTATTGGAAACCAGCTTCTAAAACAGAAAGATTTTTCTTTATTCGAAACCAGGTTTCCTGAAAAGAAAAATAATTCTGTTTCTGAAACTGGTTTCGAAACTTTGGTTTCCAAAGTGGCCGAAGGGGAATGCATTTAAGAAACGCCGTGGGTTCCAGTAGGCTGGCCTTGCCGTTTATTCTTCGCTTTGATACACGTTTTTACAAAACGCACTGTTATAGACGGCGGACGCACGCAAAGAGAGTGAAATAAAAAAGAGAAACGTTCATTCACTCATTCATTCATTCATTCATCATTCACTCAGCCATCTTCATTCAGTTATGGTTGCAGTGTTGCTAACGCTATGACTGGTTCAGACTTTTATTGTTTTTCTTAATGACTCGCGATGCTTATACATAACTATACATGGCGTACCAAAGTTACGACAGAAGAATACTAAATAATTAAAGACTACGGCAGTTTCATTTATGTTTTTAATTTGATTAAAATTATTAACTCTTTTAAAATACTATGTTACTTAAGACGAGTTTTTGGCCATTACTTCGATTGGCATCATAAAAGTAGGGGCGTTTTTTATTTATTTAAGTAGGTTCGATTCCCAGACGAGGTAAGTAACTTTTAGAAAATCTTTAAATGCAGAATTACTAAATTTTAAAAATAACATAATGTTTTCTTTCAGCAAAATACCCTATCAACGATATTTAAGGTACTTTCCCTTCATGGCCCATAACTTTGGGACGCCCTGTTTGTCGAATCGCGAATATTTATTAAAAAAAACGGTAGATGAGGGAGCAGACGACACACCACGGAGCCCATTCACGACCATGCGAATTGAAAGCGTAGACGGAAAATATTCAAAGGTTTAAAGATTCGTCGCATAAAAATAAGATAACTGGACAGAGTCCTTAGATATTTATTTTCTAATTCCAATTAAATCTAACACGGCGTTCAAAATACGTACGTAGTGTAGGACGCCCTCCGACCAGGTGGGATGACAATCTGCGAAAAACTGCCGGCAGATGCTGGATTGGGCAAGCTGAAGACAGGGCGCTATGGCGCTCATTAGAAGAGGGCTATGTGTGGACTACTCAATATAGCCTGAAGAAGAAGAATAAGTTCATAATACAGATTTTGGCTGTCGCTCGACTTTTTATGTAAAATTCAAGTCATAAGCCTTAAAGTCGTATACGAATGATTTGCCAATGAATTCGTTACCTGGCTGACTTCGTCGAGTCGGCGGATTCACTACTAGCACACGAGCACTGGAGACTATGGAGATCGCTGAACCATCTACGCGGAGGTGTTGCTCGATCCAGGTATAATCTGAAGAGATGGGGGATCCTGCCTGAAGACGCTGATATCTCGGGCCGATTTGGAGCTGCACAAACAGCATCGCATCTTTGTGTCTAATGGTGTTTTCCACTTTGGAACATCATTTATCTTTCAGAGTGCACCGTAGAAGCTGTAAAATGATTATGACTGATACTTTGGGGAAGTAAATAATGACGTAAAAATAAAGTAGATAAAATTTATTTTTACATGACAACATACAAGAAAAATTTGAAGTAAAGTGAAAAGTAACAAAACATTTTTTTTTACGTAGCCTCGTTTGTGTCCCACTGCTGGGCAAAGGCCTCCCCCAACTCAGACCAGATGTTTCTGTCTTGTGCCACCTCAGACCACTCTGGGTGTCGGTCGAGATCGTCTCGCCAACGTTTTCTTGGCCTACCTCTCCTGTGACTACCGCCTTGTGGCACCCACTCGGTGGCAAGTCTCGCCCACCTATCCGGGTGCATTTTGCTGATATGCCCTGCCCAACAAAACAATATCTGACAATATTTCAGATGTCACTCTTCAAACAGAGAGTAAAATTGCATTTAGAACTTATTGTTTGTCTATCAACTACACGTTAGACTCCTTGTTCTAACAGTGTCTGTCCTGAAGCTCCACAGTGCAGCCTCCAAGATTTCATTGAGGCATCACCCAAAGCAATTGCATTGGTGCGGTTTTTCTGCGGTGGGCACGCGTGAAAATTAAGCCCCTTCTCTTTTTGTGAGAGAAGGCCTAGGCCTACACTTAATTACACAGCCGTGCCCCGCAGTGGGGCTTTCATAGCCTTAACAATACATCCCTATCTGTACAAACGATGGTATGACCCGTGAATCCTAGCCTCGTGTGACTCGATTATCTTCGCGACAGATAATGTTTTAGCTGCACAATATCTTATTAAATTGTAGATAGGTCGATAGATAGATAGAGAACACTTTATTGTACATAAAAATGGAAATTACACAGATATTTCTTAACCTAAGAGTACAGACGGCGGCCTTATCACTAAAAGTGATCTCTTCCAGACAACCTTCGGATGAACTGGACTTATCCATTAGAGAAGGAAGTAGATGTACAAAAAAAACATAGAAAACATTAATTTCAGAGGTTCCAAATACATGCCTCAATAACAGTTTGAATAAATAAAATTATCAGATCAAATAAAACTATGTGTTATTCTGATGTGTGAGCTATATTATTGTAAAGTTTAATTAAAATCCATTCAGTACTTTTTAAGTTTCAGTAGTTTAAAGAGTGACAAACATCCATCCATCCATACTTACAAACTTTCGCGTTTATAATATCAGTAGGAAGGTTATTACAGCCAGTGACACTTTGATGTGTATTTTTGATAATATTAATATTCATGGTCATATTACACAGATCTCGTTAGCCCCATACTAAGTACAACTAAATGACTTGTGTTACAGGTGCTAACTCGACAATAGATTTAATTCAATTCATATATAGATCATCCAAGACCCGAGACAAACTAGAAAAGTTCGTTTCCTAGTTTGACTCGGCCGGGGATCGAACCCGAGAAGTTCGGTCAGCTTTACAGTCAGCGTGCTAAACCGCTGCGCCACCGAGGCCGTCAATATGCAGGCCGAGCAGTACGTATAACGTTCAGTTTGAGGAACTCAACCCTCTGTTAACCCCGTGCTTTAAATCCACATTTCGTAACTGGATGTAATTGGAAATCCTTCGCATTTTTATGACTGTCAGGTCTCGCCTTTCGTTCTTGCAATGCGGCGTCTACGCTTTTCCGAAACGTCTCGAAAGTTCCTTTTTAGTTTAGCTCGTTAGCGAGGTTTTAAAGATTCATTTTCGTCGTGGGTAGGAAGTGCTTTTAGGGTAACGTAGAGGTAGTAAATCTTGTTAATTTGCTTTACCTTCACGTCTGTGCTAAATATTATAACTTTTATAAATGCGAAAGAGAGGGTGGGTGTTTGTTTGCTACTCTGTCATCCTAGAACTACTGAACGGATCTGAAGAGCCATGAGATAAATGAGTAATAACCAATTAGCGGAGTACATTAGATAAAATTGTCTAGAATAGCACGTGGCACCTTTTTATCCCGGAAAATATACATTGAAATGCCAACGACAAAGAAGTCGTGGACCATAGCTAGTCACTTATACAATGCGCAGCCCCTAGAAGAGATTGGTTAGAGTTTGTCATTTACAATGTTTAACATAATATGTTTAAAATTAGCCATTTTTTTCAGTACTACTGCTATGTAGTTGCGGTGTTTGAGAGATAACGCTTAAAATTGTACGACTTAAATAGAACGGGCATTCTTTTGTGAATCACATTGGTGTAGGCTGGGACATTATTAAGACGCGTAAAGCGCGAAGTTAATAAATTTTTGTAAGCCTTCCTAAGTCGATAAATAAAAATCTAAGAGCAAACATAACTAACGAAAGTTGTTACCACAGCAGCATTTAGCTGCAACGCCTCCTAGGTTGTATTCTGAAATTGAGTAGACTTGTTCAGCGCCTATAACACTCGCTTAGTTACATGAAAAACCAATCCGCCACTTCCATTCTTGTTAGTGCCGTTGTTGATCCAAAAACTCTTCAATTTTGCATTATCTATCAAATAACACATTGCGACAGTAGTACCAACTAGAATTGACTTTGATCTGTCGTGAGAAACCTAGACATACTTCGACAACTTTCGCGATTACATTTTAAAATTCAATTTCCGGCACTCCCTAGCATCACACGTGTTGTAGCGAGCAAGAATGCTTAAATGACTACAACATACTCGTAGATAGGAAATACATAAAACCAGGAGTTTACGTCGCATCGGTGTTGGTTGAAGCATCGGTCCCGCAAAGCGGGTGTTCTTTATCAAGATACCTTTTCCACCTAACGACATTTTGGAACCCAACAAATTATGTATACAGTCGTCGGTCGAAATTGTCCCTCCCTATAGAGTTTATAGATAATACTGACAAGGGTAGACAGCAATCTATTAGTTCCACGAGCGATCTTTAGTTAACTACAACTTCGGAAGAGTCCTTCCTTCAAGTGATATTAGAGAGCGAGTAATGTAAATGACTACAACATAGATAGGAAATACATAAAACCAGGAGTTTACGTCGCATCGGTGTTGGTTGAAGCATCGGTCCCGCAAAGCGGGTGTTCTTTATCAAGATACCTTTTCCACCTAACGACATTTTGGAACCCAACAAATTATGTATAGAGTCGTCGGTCGAAATTGTCCCTCCCTATAGAGTTTATAGATAATACTGACAAGGGTAGACAGCAATCTATTAGTTCCACGAGCGATCTTTAGGTAACTACAACTTCGGAAGAGTCCTTCTTTCAAGTGATATTAGTAGGAGTGATCGTTGCAAAGACGAACCGTTTTATAAGACCGTTTTTTTTTCCGCCACGATAGGACCGTTTTACGTTTCATTATAAAGCAGTGCCAGAGACTCTAAAGCAGTGCCAGCGTTCGTTCGTCGCGAGACCAGTCCTTAGATTATTTGACGCGGATATGTCCTTTAGTGCTATATTGATAGAGCCTAGAACGTAATGAGATCATTGCGACGTCGTCGTCGGCTCCTTGCTCGTTCCGTTCGTTTTGGTCTGTGATACAATAAAGTAATCTTTATGTCTATGAGTATACAGTCGAATATCGTGTAAAACAACTTATTTTTTCCGATGTTTCGTGATTTCGTCTCGTTCGCACTCGTTTGACCGTCCTCTGCGACTTGCTCGTTCGCATACAATGAAACCAGTTGCGAACGAGGACCGTTTCGAGGACCTGTTTTCGTTCCAGAAAAAACGGTTGCGTTTCGTCGTCGAAATATCGGACAACGACCCACTCCTAGATATTAGAGAGCGAGTAATGTTCTATTTATAAAAACTTAAAGAAATATTTTGCTGGCGCCATGCAGGATTTGGATTTTGAAAGCTCTCGAAAGGGATGATCTTGGAAGAGGAGGCCCGGTTTCTATACACCTATGCATCGAATGTTTATAGTCTTGGCTCAATACCAGGACTTTAACAATGCCGCGCCGTGGAATAGGTGTGACACTGTTAAATTACATACGTATTTACTGCGAATCTATTTCGTCGTCCCAGAATAGGTTCTGGGAACATTCGGCGTGTTACCTAGATGTTTTATAAAATGCAACGAACTCCAAGAGATTGGGTGTAAGAAAACGTGCCAAACGGAGAACCTTCAAATGGGGTTTGAATAAAGAAATGAAGATGATTATGACATTTGAAGTAAAATATTATGCTCGTGACTAATCCACTGCCCTAGATTTACAGACTTACATAACTGTAACAATAAATATTGTACTTGATAACTTTCTACAAGGTATTTCTCGAGACAATTGTTATAATATTAGAGATATTCTAAGTAATAACTGATTCTAACAATGCCATAATAGCAAAAAAAGTTTTTAAAACATACGGGAAATATATAACACTAGTTTACAGAGCACTTCATGTCATTCTACATACAACATTCAGTCGGTGCGTATCACATTTCGCAATGTTGGGTAAGATTTTTCCACAATTCCCTAATGTTTGTGTCTTGGTCAGTTTAGGTTGTTTCTTTTATAATAAATTGGCCAACTCTTGATCTTTATCTAGCCTGAGGGTTAGTTAGACCTGAGATTTCCGCACTTAGCCTCATAGTTGGGCCATTGTACGTAGCAAGCGCTGAGGCACGCTAACACCTGAGACACTAGGGTTTCCTTACGATGTTTTCTTTCACCGTCAGCGAGTAGTACTACTATAATTTCACAAATGTACATAACTAAGAAAACAAAGTCATTGGTACATGCCGGGGTTCGAACCCACGACCTCCCGATTGAGAAGCCGGGGTTCTACACCGCTCCGCTACCACAGCTCAGCCCGAGGGTTAAGATAAGGTCTACTATAGACCCAGTTTTCTCAGAAGAAGCCTGTTCATATGCATCTTAAAGAGGTTCAGGTTATAAGTGTTCGGAAAAACAGACCACGGTAAGGTGTCCCACACTTTGGCTATACGCATTATGAAGGACTAGATGTGACCCGCGGTGTTACCTGCGGTTTATCGATTTTCCCATGGGAATAAGATACTTTCCCGAAGTAAATCGCCTATGTGTTAATCCTGGGTGTTTCCAGCCGTTTAGACGTGAAGAAGTCACAAACATTGTACACACTATATACTCACAAACTTTCCCCTTTAGAATATTAGTGTGATGTGATGTGACTAGTGCGATAGTGTGATGTGATGTAATATGATGATGAAAGTCGATCAAGTGCAGATGCTAACTCGCAGTCCTTCTGAGTACTTAATGCGAGTTTGACAGATCCAATCGAATAACTTTACTACCGCGTTAATCGAGCATTGAGTAGTGAGTATGAGTAAGTTAACCGTTCGAACTGGCAAAACGCTGTCACAGTACAACTCGCACTCGTTTTGGCTGGTAAAAGTGTTAACTTCTCAACGTAAACCATTACAATTTGCACTCAGCAATTTTAATTTCCATACTTGTCGCTAGGTGGCGCTTTCTCGATGCCATAGAAATGTGAGTTTATGTTAACGCGATCGAGTAGTTAAAAAACTCGCACTAAGCACTCTGGTCTTCCAATTTCGGAATGGGATGGTGGTTTTGTTTGACATTTCGCAGAGCAGTCTGGGGCAAAATGTAATTAGGTACATAATAAATTTTTCCCCAGACTAATTACATATACGATTACATAAAGTAGTTGATAATCACGATTTCCAACTACATGTAGTAATCAGAATAAGTAATTAAACATTTTGATTACTAACTACATATTGTAGTTGCAATCACGATTACAAGATTACTTTTTATAACTAAATTTTTAAATAAACTTGCGTATAAAGAAATAAAAGCGTGGCGCACGTGTCGTTCATTTATCGACTTGTCGTTTGCTACGTAGGTAGTTGGAGCGCACTATCTACTCCCTAAAAGTCGGGTACATGTGTTGTTTTTTTTGGTGTGACGCATGCAGTGTAGTGTATTTAATTGTGTCTGACAGTGTGCACATCCGTTCGCTACTATTGTGCGAACAAACGGAAATATTAGTTTTTGCAACTCAGCTAATCAGTAATCATAAGTAGTTATGATTACAGCAATTACAGCAATCAGATTAACAACTACTTAATGTAGTTTGATCACTGTAGTTAACTTCCATAACTACATGTAACCGTAACTACATGTAGTTAACTACTTTTAATCGCAGTTAGTAATCTGATTACAAAAAAGTAGTTAACTACGCCCAACACTGTCGCAGAGTTTCCATAACACCGTTAAATGATTACCAATAAGTACACGAAATGCGAAGTTTGGATGTCAGTTTCCGAAATTGCCAGATACATACGAGTAGAAAGTACAAAACGGTTACCGTCATTTGAAACGTTTTCAGTGAGAAGCAATTTGCTTTGCGATGCAACGGCCCTGAAAACACACACTGACCGCATCTGCAAATATGGTGGGTTTGTGTCGATCATTTTAGTTTCCAAAATTACCAAACCAGTACCTACAAACATCTAAACAATCAAATATTAAAATATCGTAATATTGACTCTAGTGTTACATTTAAAACGAACTTAAAGAAGTATTTATTAGAAAAATCTTATTACTCCATTGAATATTTTTTAGCTGAGGTAAACTTGACGAGACATTATAACTATATTCCCAAAATATATTTTTGATATTTCATTACTTGCAATGTCAGAAACTGGCTTTAAATCATCTGTGTTAAAGAGTGTCAGGCAGGCCCAAACCCCGCTATTAACCCTGGAGTGACTATTTGGTTTCAACTTAAAATAAGTAAGATGTGGGTTCCAACAGAGTTTACACTCTTCAAACATTTTTCTTAGATTTTCAAAATAAATATAGGTATTGATAGAAAAATCTTAATACTAATTCTTATAAACTAACCCCTGTGTGTGTGTGAGATATAAGTAGTACATTATAATATATAAGTTTAATTAAAAACCTTATTGATGTGAATCCGGATTGCTCCTTGATTATTTGTCTAAAGAGTCCGACTAGGTTTCGCTCTGATTTGGAGATCTCAATTATGGTAAGTTGAGACGGAGCTCGCGTCGTCGGTTGCTAGTCTGACTGAGGGCGAGCCCGCGCCGAGCTGAGGTGTGGGGCGCGGGGGGTTTGCAGCAGAGGGGGGAGGGTCTGACAGCGAAACCCGCATGGTAGTGCGATGACGCTAGTCGCAGGTTTTAGTGTCAAAAGTCACGACTTTCTAGTACATTGATTGTCAAATTCTGTAATTTTTTCGCTACAAAACTCTTTCGATAAAAATAAAGTAAATTAATTCGGATTCAACTGCACAATGGTAGTACTTACGAAAGTTTTAATTCAACAATCAATAACATTTCAAACGATTTCAGCGAAGACACTTTTGCTTCACATGGCGACGGCGCTGGCAATCCAAACCGACCGCATCTGCAAGGACGTTCTCAAGGGACAGCTATTACGACATCCTGACTGCAACAAATTCTACCAATGCTTCTCTGGTGCAACCGTCGAGGGCAAATGCCCGTACGGCCTCCACTTGAACGTTGAGAAGCAGCTGTGCGAGGAACCCGAGGTCGCAGGATGCAGAACCAAAACCGCGACTGAAGCCGTTGAAGATGACAGCTCCAAGCCATACGCGACCTGGTACGAGGAAGAGGCAGCCAATGTATGCAGCAAAAACGGCACAGATCTGATGCCACATTGGCACTGCAGTCAATACTACAAATGTTCGCACGGGAAGCCGCTGGCGCTGCATTGCAGGGCCCACGAGCTCTACGATACTGTGAAGGGAAGGTGCGATTCTGAAATGGCTGTGCAGTGTAACGAGAGACTGGTCGACAACTACTGAAAACTTATTTTTATTACGAAACAAAACAATGTATACTTTACTTAGCGTAAATCTGCGAGAAGCCTCAGAAGCTGGTGTGCGCGCGGCCGAGTTTTATTTACGTTGATTTATTTTGTAAACCAACAGGCACTTAGATTTATAAAATACATAAAGTTTAAATTTACTTAAAAGACCCAATTGTAACTACAACTTAAATTGTGTAAATAAAACAGGAAATTGTATAAATAAAACAGAGAATATTACTATCTCTGTGCCGAATTCCGAAATACGATAGTTTGAAACAGCAGTATGTTTGGAAGTGCTCGTGGCCTAGGCGAACCGAGTAATTGGAATCAATCACTTGATTATACTATTTCTGTTTTTAATGCACTAACCCGTGCTAAGGACAATTTTAAAAAAACCTATTTTAGAAGCTAAAAATTCCACCCATGCCGAGATTCGAACCCGCGACCTCTGGCACGGATAGCCAGAGGTCACGAGTTTGAATCCCGGCATGGGTGGAATTTTTAGCCTCTAAAATAGGTTATCAATCACTTGAGTTAAGGAACAACAGGCGCGGTCAGGTGCAGGATGGGTGAGCGTCCCGTAACTACCGCTAGTGGCATTTTTCCGAGCGCTTCCGTGCTTCGCAAGGCACGTTAAGCCGTTGGTGCCGGCTGCAGTCGTTAAGCCATGTCAGAGCCCTTATGGGCGGCTTGATAACTTCTGACAGTAAGGCCCTCCACTGTCTTGCAATCCTCCACCAACCCGGACTTGGCCACCGTGGTGGAGTATGGCCTAACCTTCCTGCGATGCAGGAAGAGACCCGTGCCCCAGCAGTGCGGACATACAAGGGTTGATAACTGATAACTGAGATAGCACAATTGGCCTACTTTTTATACCGCAAAAATACATATTAAAAATTCTTCACGCACGAAGTCGTAGGCAGAAGCTAGTACAGAAATAAATCACCTAATACAATTCAGGTGCTGTATTAGCGCAGCCGTAGAACTATAATGACTCTCATTCAGGAGATTCACAAACACCTCTCCCTAACCGTGAAGGCAAACATCGTGAGGAAACCTAAATGTCTCACGTGCTTACCTCAGCGCTTGTATTTGCCAATCAAGAAAAACATCCTTGTTGCCAATCCGCGGTGGACACGTGTGGTAATTAAACCCATACCAAAAATCCATAATAAACACCATTGTCACTGAGAGAAGACCTGTGCCCTATAGATTTGTAGGGTGCGAGTAGGTATCGAGATTTTAAAACCAAAGTGTAATACAACTGTAGATGTCATTCATTCCGTTTAGAGTTACGAAACTCAACACACAAGCTACACCCCAAAGCCTACTTACTTTTGTCCATGAAAATATTGAAATCCCTCCACCAAACTAAAGCATTTCGTAATACCTTAAAAAAAATCACCATTTCCGTAAAACAGACGTTGTAACAAAACTTTCCATGTAACATTATTAAACCTACGAGACAGGAGCCCGTGTGGAGAAACTGTAGGCATTTTCACAGTTACACAAGGTTCAAACGCAATTACTGCGCAGGTATGGATTCCGGACGCTTGGCTGATAAAATTAATATTCAGAGTATTATGGCGCCTGTACACACCCGACGTTATATATGGCATTAGAGCCATCGAATTTATCTTGCGATTGCGAGTTTCACAGGACGATCCCCTAGTGCTGATTGTGTAAAACCCGCAACGAATGATGAACTCTCGGCTAGAGCCGAGCGTGTACAGCCGCCATTAGATATCAAGGTATTCAATATCTGTCCACTAACAATCTAACTTGATTTTTGAATTTTAAACTTTTTTTACTATCCTTCATGGTTCAGCTCTAGAATTAAAATAGATTAAGTTTTGTAAGCGCTCGTGGCCTAGTGGATCCGAGTGATTTGAGTTAATAAAACAAAAGGAAATTAAAGCCTAGTTCTTACACGGCTCTATTTTCTTTTTGTATCCCTCTTTCTTCTTTAGCTTTCTCTCTTCGTTTTCACTTCTATGATAATCTATTCCACTGCATTTAATTAGATTTCATTAGATTCCATTCCGTTTGAAAGTGAAAGCGAAACTCGAAATTCTCTTTATAGCCAAGAAATATATATAAGGCGCCTCGCCCACTCCCCAAGTACGCCTCTGGCAGCAGACTACGGTGCCCCAATGCAATTGCTAGTGCAATTTGATGCCTTTGTCCGTCATGTTAATGCAATACAGCGGTACAGCGAATTAAACACAGGGGCCGCGGAAATTTCGAGAGACATTCGTAATAATAATAAACTACACCGCGACTCGGCAAACGTAGTGTAGGACACCCTCCGACTAGGTGGGATGATGATCTGCGAAAAACTTCAGGCATTGTAGACTTTTAATCCGGATTTACTTACGGGTGTTGTTATATCGGAAAAGTCCGACCAGGACTAAAAGTCTACAATGTGTTGTGCTTACGAAAGTTTTAGTTCAAAAACTTCAGGCAGATGCTGGATGCGGCAAGCTGAAGACAGGCCGCTATGGCGCTCATTAGGGGAGGGCTATGTCCAGCAGTGGACTAGTAAAGCCTGACGATGATGCTGAATAAACTCCACACAACACAATCACTTGTGATGGTCCCAAACTATGATATTCTGTGCTATGGAAACCGAGCGAGGATATAATTTAAAGGATTAAAGTAATTAAACTTTAATTAGAAGCGACAGTAGCACAGTGGGTAGAACGATGGACTCGAGAGCGAGTGACACAGGTTCGATTCAGAATGCGAGTATGTACCAGAGTGCTTAGTGCGAGTTTGACAGATCCAATCGAATAACTTTACAACCGCGTTAATCGAGCATTGAGTAGTGAGTATGAGTAAGTTAACCGTTCGAACTGGCAAAACACTGTCACAGTACAACTCGCACTCGCGTTTATTCGTGTTTTGGCTGGTAAACGTGTTCACTTCTCAACGTAAACCATTACAACTGGCACTCAGGAATTTTAATTTCCATACTTGTCGCTTGGTGGCGCTTCCTCGATGCCATAGAAATATGAGTTTACGTTAACGCAATCGAGTAGTTAAAAAACTCGCACTAAGCACTCATGATTTTGTTTTCTAATTTGTGTACATTTGTGAAGTTATCGTAGCCATACCACTCGCTAAAAGGAAAACATTGTGAGGAAACCTGAGTGTGTGGGGTGGTCCAATACCTCAGCGCTTGAAATTGCCAATCCGCGGTAGGCACGCATGGCAATCGAGCCCATACTCTCTCTAAGAGAGGCCTGCCCCTCTCTTAGAGAGAGCTCTAAGAGAGGCCTGTGGGAGAAAACCTGGCCAGTTTATAGGCTACATAAAAAAATCAACTTTATCCAAATTCACCATCGCGACTAACCCAATAAACCTGTTAAATAAATAGCTAACACAAAGGACTAAGCATGACGACCATTGACCATTCAATATGGGTCGTAAAAAACCAATATCGCACACAATTCACTACCCCACTCAATGGAACAGCAACGTATCAATTCAGACGGTTCCAATATGTATAAGTGGCCAGCGAATATTTGTGCTCTCGAATCCGCGTATATTTTAGGACAACAAGTTGATAGATTACAAAGGTGAAAGCTTCCGAAGCGAGCTCGATGTAACAAGACGAAATACCCACTCGCCTGAATCGGATAAAAATCGCCCCGTGAAATATTACTTGAAATAGTAGGTACTTACGAACACACTGACAGAAGATCGGACCAGATATCGCTAATATTTGCAGTGTAAAGTGAAGGAAAACCTCGTGAGGGGAGCTGAGTGTCTGAGGTGTTCAAATGCTTTTTTGCAAACACTATCATAAATAAATAAATATTCATGGACATATTACACAGATCTCGCTAGCCCTATACTAAGTACAAGTAAATGACCTGTGTTATAGGTGCTAACTCGACGATAGATTAAATACAATAAATACTTGGGTAACATCCAAGACCCGAGACAAACTAGAAAAAATCATTTCCTAGTTTGATCCGGCCGGGGATCGGACCTGGACCTTCGGTTTTACAGTCAGCGTGTCAAACCGCTGCGCAACCGGTGCCGTCATAAGAGAAGGTATGATTTTTTTTTTCTATTGGTGGCGAGTTGCGCCTGAGTAGTCCCTTAGTCACATAGATAAGTAGGTAGACAGTAAATTTTATGAAATTAAGGTCTGCAACACTTTGCTAATTTGTAAAGTGTTTCACCAGACAGTTACGATAAGTTCCCAACATATTTTACGTTTACATTTATTTTTTACTTAGTTATACCTACAAGGATTGGTTTTGTTCTTTCAGTTGTTCGTGTTCAGGACCGTACGGACGACGTGTAACAAATGCTGTGTATAACCCGGACAAATCGATACACCCGTCTGCTTTGAAAGGCGGAAGTTACTCATCTGGTCTCTTTGAGGCGGCAGGGCTATAGGTATCCTGGGGAAGACGGTGGAATATTTATTGGCATATTTTCTCGAGGCACTGCCGAAGGGAATGTACCTAGTACGTATGTTAACACCTATAATTATATTCATCGCCTTTGCACAGACACTGTCATGGACACACTTAAGTCCCTTAAATGTATCCATTTACACATGGAAACTGTTATAAATTTTAAATGCTCGAAAATATTTGGATTCTAAAATTTAAATTTTGCGCTTAAGAATACATACTACGTTTTACCTTATAAATAATCGCAATTTAACCTATAGCTATACATACTAAGAGTATACAGTATAGAAATTGGATTCGATTGCAACCCTGTGTGCCCCCACTGCTGGGGCACGGGTCTCTACCTGCATTGCAGGAAGGTTAGGCCATACTCCACCACGGGGGCCAAGTCCGGGTTGGTGGATGTTAGAAATTAGTTAAATTTAAATTTTGGTAATAATTGCATGTACTACATTTACATTGAAATAAATAATTTTGAACTTGAATAATACGTTTTGTTTTAAAGAGTTAACAACAAAAACCTATTTTTTATCCAAAACTCTGTATAGTTTAAATAAAACCATATTTGGTTTTAGTTGGGTGGATGTTTGTTTGTAACTTAATCACGCCAGAACAGCTCAACGGACCTGTATCAAATTTGACACAGAGTTATATAGTGTAGAATCCTACATAGGTTACTCATTACCCCGAAAAACTAATTATCAGTATTCCTTCGCAAACGCAGTGGCAGGCAAGAGCTAGTTAAGTTTTAAGAAACCATCCTTTAGTTATTTGATGTGATGACGCAATGTGAACTTCTGATCTTGATATTTTGTGGAACATAAGGATAAATCATATAAAAAGCCTGTAACATTAGAGAGAGATTGACAGAAATATGATCGGGAAAACGTTGTCCAATAAGCTTTATTGATGACTAAAGGGTGTATAATTTTCATGATAGTAAATGGGAAACACAATAATTATTGTTACGATAGCGTTACAATGATATTATTTTAATCATCATTTCAGGTCACCATTTCCCACTGCTGGGTATATTTTCCCTTTTCCCCCAAATGGCATTTTAATACTTACATAATATTGTACTTAGGCTGGCTCATTTTAATGCCAGCTAGAGGAAATTTCTGTTGAAATAAATCAGATTTTGCACGTAATATTTACCAAACAAAAAAAAACATGCTAACTAACAAACAAATAAACAAACGAACAAACAAACAAACAAACAAACAAACAAACAAACAAACGAACGAATGAACGAACGAACTAACGAACGAACGAAGGAACGAGCGAACGAAAGAACGAGCGAGCGACCGAACGAACGAATGAGCGAACGAACGAACGAACAATGAAATAAGGACACAAAGCGGGGACTCTACTCATACGAATAAATTCAACTCTCATTTCCGGCTGGAGTGAGCTAATCCCACGTGTAATGTTTGGTTTCGGGTCTTGCTTGTGTCCATATTACTGTGGGGAAAACGTGGATCTAAAAAGGCGCCCCTTTTGTTCTACAGGGTGTAATAAAATCCCCATTTTCATTCCAAAGTGGAGGTTTAATTTAGTTATTAATTGAAAAATGTTACTATAACATAATTGCGATTTTTAAACGAAGCTAAAGCGAATAAGCGACTGTTATTTACATTATTAGTTACACATTAAACGGGTCAAATCGCGATTATTTATTAGGTACAACGTAATTACCTTATTTCCTGACGTTGCAGCAGCGTTACTGTTGCCGTGGTCAAATCAAATCTACCGTGCCGGGTAGATTTGACCCATGTAATATATAAGTATGTACGAGGGCTGCTACTTATGTATGCGGAATAGAAAAAATAAACAAATGTATATGGCTAAATATGCTTTTATTGTTTTTCAAAGTATTCTCCACTATGATCGATGCACTTTTGCATTCGATGAAACCAATTTGTAAAACACTTTTTCCACTCTGATTGAGGTATCTCTAAAACGTGATGTTTGAACGCATCTACGGCATCTTCACGGGTCGAAAATCGTTGACCACGTAATTTATTCTTTACATTTGGGAATAAATAGAAATCATTGGGAGCCAAATCAGGGCTGTACGATGGATGACCCATCAATTCTATTTTTTGACCATCCAAAAATGTAGAATTTGTTTCCTGAGATGTAAGACAGCTGGCATTGTTATGGTGAAGTATGATTCTGCGTCGCTGGTTGTTTTGGCGTATTTCTTCAAATACTTCCGGCAAAAAAATGGTCGTGTACCACTCCGAATTAACCGTTCTGCGATTCTCCAGTGGTATTGTAGCCACATGGCCATTAATACCAAAAAAGCAGGCCACCATTTGCTTATTTTGCTTTACAGTGCTTTTTGCACGAGCCACTTTCGTAGGGTTCGGCTCATTTTGAAACACCCAAACTGTTGATTGTTGTTTAGTTTCGGGATCGTACACGTAGATCCAGGATTCGTCACCTGTGTAGATATTATAAAGAGATTTTGAGTCGCCTCCGTTGATTTTTTTTAAGGTTTTCTTGCACGCATCTTTTTGATCCTGAGTTAAGTTGTGCGGGATCCAACGCGAACAATTTTTTTTACAGACAAATGTTCAGGTATTATGCTATGAATTTAAAAACCTATTTAGAGGCTAAAAATTTCACCCATGCCGGGATTCGAACCCGCAACCTCTGGCTATCCGTACCAGCGCTCTACCAATTGAGCCAATGGGCGACTCACGGCATCAGTGAAATTTCGAACCTCTTTACAATATTCTCTGTATTACGTACGGGCAGCGACATCTGACTTAAGCAAATTGCATTACTTACAGCCCCGACCACCTACTTTGCAGTTAGGTTTTAACATCGGAACGATATCACTGTACCCACATGATTACACCATTTTTTTTTAATGCACTAACCCGTGCTAAGGAACAAATTTAAAAACCTATTTAGAGGCTAAAAATTTCACCCATGCCGGGATTCGAACCCGCAACCTCTGGCTATCCGTACCAGCGCTCTTACAACGTAATACAGAGAGTATTGTAAAGAGGTTCGAAATTTCACTGATGCTGGTGAGTCGCCCATTAGCTCAGTTGGAAGAGCGCTGGCACGGTTAGCCAGAGGTTGCGGGTTCGAATCCCGGCATCGGTGAAATTTTTAGCCTCTAAATAGGTTTTTAAATTTGTTCCTTAGCACGGGTTAGTGCATTAAAAATAAAAATTGTGTTATCCTATGAATGTTCGTCATACATATGCCCAGAATAGCCTTTATCTCGCGATACGTAACATGGCGATCTTGCATTATTAGTTTTCGCACAGCTTCAATATTTTTTGGCACAACCACCGATTTCGGGCGACCTTCTTTAACTTCGTCCGTGAGCTTACTGCGCCCGCGATTAAACTCACTAAAACAGTGATACACAGTCGTTTTTGATGGAGCTTCACCACCAAAAGTCGAAGTTAATTGATCTACGGACTGTTGTTGCGTAAAACCACGTCGAAAATCGTAATAAATCATAGCACGAATATTTTCACGAGTGAGTTCCATTTTTTCAGCGATATGACATTTTAAACCCAACAAAAACAAAACACTAACGTATATAAGAGAAAAATATTAGCGGCCAGTATTTAAAAAAAGAACGAATTTGACCATGGAGGTCAGACATTGCGTTTAACATTATTGGAATCCCACATTCCGCATACATAAGTAGCAGCCTATGTATGAGTATCGCGAATCATTAAGAAATACTGTTTATTTTTTTTTTTATTACTGTATGTTTATTCTTCTCTTTTGACATTCAATATTTTACATAACCAATTTCATGGCATACAAATATTGACATGTAAATAATAAATATTATTGTAATAAAAATAATAATAAGGCTCTGTTTACAGATATGTAATTCCAATACATTGATGCATGCTGTAATTATTAATATCTTAGAATATTCTGAACCGCGTACGCCTAATGGCAGAGTATAGTGAACTTACGAGTATATGTAATACCGAAGATCTGTACATACCTACAGAGGTCAACGTGCCAACCGAAGGTCATGAATGTTAATGAAAAACATACAGAAAGCAATGTTTACATCACATTATTTAACAACTGACGTTAATGACATTTGTTTTTTTTTATGTAGACAAAGGCTAATCCGATGTATTCTTAGTGGGCACAAGCCTATTGTTCTGTGAAATCAACTGACGTTAATGACATTTGTTTTTTTTATGTAGGCAAAGAATAATCCGGTATTCTTAGTGGACACAAGCCTATTGTTCTGTGAAATCAACTGACGTGAATGACATTTGTTTTTTTTATGTAGGCAAAGGCTGTCTCTTGAAAAATGCTCGGATGATGTCAAACACCACAAAATTTTAGAAAAATATTAAAAATTGAAATGATTAATATGATTCAAAACTAACGAAATTAGTTTCTTGAAATGGTCCATATTTTCGAAATGAATTATAAAAAATGTAATAAAAAAAATTGTAGCATGGCCAATTAAAGAAACTAAGCTGTAAAAGGAGAAGATCAAGAAGAATATGTTTAGAAAACTGGCCAAGAGCGAGTTGGACTCGAGTACCGAGGGTTCTATACAAATTTGTAGGTAGGTAATTAATTACATATTATAAATACCTATTTAGAGGCAAAAACCTACGCCCATGCCGGGACTCGAACCCGCCCGGTTTTTTTTAAATTGTCCTCAGCATTAAATTGTTCTACCTTATTTAATTGAAATTTCACTGATAAGGTGAGTCGCCCATTAGCTCAGTTGGTAAGAGCGCTGGCACGGATAGCCAGAGGTTGCGGGTTCCAATCCCAGCATGGGTGGAATTTTTAGCCTCTAAAAAGGTTTTTAAACTGGTCCTCAGCACGGGTTAGTGCATTAAAAATAATATTAACTACAGTCTGTTAGCCTTTAGAAAATACCTCGGGCTCTAGAGCAGGCTCCGGTTTTCGCCGAAAGCACACGAGTGTAATACTTCCTGCTCTGTATAAAACTTTTCTTCACTATTTTGAAAAGTTGTGTAGAGTTATAAATAACAATACAAAATAAACCTTATCTTTTTGCAATATATCCGATTCTATCCGATAGTAGCCAAGGTATATTCTAATTATAAAAGCAAACAGACTGTAGCAGTGATGGACTTCTTATGGCTGTTTCATCATTCAGCCATAAGAAGTCCACAGCAGGCCTCCTCTGTGGATTTTCAAAAAAGACCGGTTGAAAGCGGCTTTCATCCAGCGTCTTCCTGCGATTTAACTGAGTTCTTCTGTCCATCTGAACTAAGTTAAGTCTTGTACTTCCTTAGCATAATTCTCATTTCTGAAACTGGCCCATAAACTGAGATTTTTCTCAGTATTTTTTGGGTTTGCATTTAAGCTGAAGTTCTGAATACGTACACTTGTGCCAGCAGTCACCACGGAGGAGATTAATTTATGGTCAGTCAAGTGCGAAAAGCTGGCAGGGCGCCTATTCTTCCTCCACATGCGAAATTAGCCTTTATCTCTATCGGAATAGCGGTTAGGTGCCAGAATCATTCAGGAGGTTCGTGGCTTCTACGTGGCAGTAGCGTTTGAAATCCGATGGTGCTTAATAGATAACAATAGATTCTTTCTTTTAGACTCATTCTCTTTCATGTTTCATCGGCCGAATTAAGACCGAAATGAAATCGTAGAACAGTTTGAAATTCGATACCTTTAAATTCGACACTCATTTGTCGAATTCTGGTCAAGGAATGAGGTGTTAGCGGACGTCACTTGAAGTCTCCAATCGCTGATAGGAGATAGAATAGAAACTAGCGTCAAACTTTTATTGCAGCGGCATTGTTTATATATCATACATAAAAGACGTATACCGTATAGAATCAGGCGTTACTTTGCGGAAATCCATAATAACATTAAAAAGTTAAAATTACTTTGCTAAATTCCGCCAAAAATCCCACAAGCACCATGTGGTTAGCTAATGCACCGCCCTCCCTCCCATGCAAGTGCACTTGCATTTGGGAGCCTGAGGATGCCTCGTGTTAGAGGCGAAAAGCGTCGCGTATTTTCTCACACAAGTATTGGTGTTGGTGGTGGTGTATTCGTGTCTTGCTTCTGCTTGAAAAAGTGGAAGGGAGGGCGGTGCATTAGCTAACCGCATGGTGCTTGTGGGATTTTTGGCGGAATTTAGCAAAGTAATTTTAACTTTTTTTACTATCGGATAGAATCGGATATATTGCAAAAAGATAAGGTTTATTTTGTATTGTTATTTATAACTCTACACAACTTTTCAAAATAGTGAAGAAAAGTTTTATACAGAGCAGGAAGTATTACACTCGTGTGCTTTCGGCGAAAACCGGAGCCTGCTCTAGAGCCCGAGGTATTTTCTAAAGGCTAACAGACTGTAGTTAATATTATTTTTAATGCACTAACCCGTGCTGAGGACCAGTTTAAAAACCTTTTTAGAGGCTAAAAATTCCACCCATGCTGGGATTGGAACCCGCAACCTCTGGCTATCCGTGCCAGCGCTCTTACCAACTGAGCTAATGGGCGACTCACCTTATCAGTGAAATTTCAATTAAATAAGGTAGAACAATTTAATGCTGAGGACAATTTAAAAAAAACCGGGCGGGTTCGAGTCCCGGCATGGGCGTAGGTTTTTGCCTCTAAATAGGTATTTATAATATGTAATTAATTACCTACCTACAAATTTGTATAGAACCCTCGGTACTCGAGTCCAACTCGCTCTTGGCCAGTTTTCTAAACATATTCTTCTTGATCTTCTCCTTTTACAGCTTAGTTTCTTTAATTGGCCATGCTACAATTTTTTTTATTACATTTTTTATAATTCATTTCGAAAATATGGACCATTTCAAGAAACTAATTTCGTTAGTTTTGAATCATATTAATCATTTCAATTTTTAATATTTTTCTAAAATTTTGTGGTGTTTGACATCATCCGAGCATTTTTCAAGAGACAGCCTTTGCCTACATAAAAAAAACAAATGTCATTCACGTCAGTTGATTTCACAGAACAATAGGCTTGTGTCCACTAAGAATACCGGATTATTCTTTGCCTACATAAAAAAAACAAATGTCATTAACGTCAGTTGATTTCACAGAACAATAGGCTTGTGCCCACTAAGAATACATCGGATTAGCCTTTGTCTACATAAAAAAAAACAAATGTCATTAACGTCAGTTGTTAAATAATGTGATTTTTGGCGGAATTTAGCAAAGTAATTTTAACTTTTTAATGTATTTTATACCACTTAAAATATTATTTTGGGGTCCGAAAAATTGCATTACTCTTATAATTAAAAACATAGTAAATTCAGTCTAACTGCAAAGTAGGTACTTGGGGCTGCAAGTGATGCAAATTACTTCAGCCAGATGTCGCTGCCTGTACGTAATACAGAGAGTATTGTAAAGAGGTTCGAAATTTCACTGATGCTGGTGAGTCGCCCATTAGCTCAGTTGGAAGAGCGCTGGCACGGTTAGCCAGAGGTCGCGGGTTCGAATCACGGCATGGGTGGAAATTTTTAGCCTCTAAATAGGTTTTTTAAGATCCAGTTTTTTCATTAAATTACAAACATTTTCTAAAAGGCGTGTAGATGCACAAAACCTTAAATTGAAGAGATGATTCCAATATTGATAAACGCTCGATACATTAATAGCCGGTCGTTCAAGTTCTAACGTCATATTTTCAGTACGGTATGTATTGCCCCTTTTTGTACCACGTGACTAGAATAACCTTTTCTCAGGTCAAATTATGAAAGGTACCTATTAGTGGTAGATCAGGTTCCAATTATGAAATTATGAAAGGTATGAGTCGTAGAGTAACAATTGTTTCTTTATTTAATTTTTGACCCTTTGGCGGGCAGAGGTAGAATAGTTTAGTTCAAAACTATAAGATTCAATTTATGGTACCTAGGTACTATTATCCCACTGTTTAGTAAAGGGTTGACATCATCGCCAGCAGAGAAACCGAATCGTTGCCATGGCAACGACATGAGACCGCGTAGGTGGGAAATGTTAGTGGTAAACAAAAGATTGGCGTCGCCATGGAAACACTGCGATAGTCGTAAAAGCTAACAGTTCTTATAGCAGGCGCAATTAATGCTGGCATTGAACAAAACTCCTTTTTAATTATTAACTTAAGATTAGAATCACCCATAATAAAGTCATAGTGAGAAAAACAAAACAATACTGGGAGTTTCGGTTCATACTCTACCTATGCATCCAAGACGTTATAACTCCTAGGGTCTATGATTGTCCGCGATAATGTATTGTATATATTTGGTTTGTATATGATAAAGTTCTCTGAACGATGTCTTACTGACCTTAAAATAATGTTTGTACCTATTGAAAATTATGAGAAACTAGAGGTCCACGCGTTTCACATAAGATACTGGTAAGCAACCAAAACTGCACTCGTGGCCTAGGCGAACCGAGTGATTGGAGTCAATCACTTGAGTTAAGGAACAAAAGGCGCGGTCCGGTGCAGGATGGGTGACCGTCCCGTGACTACCGCAAGTCGCATTTTTCCGAGCGCTTCCGTGCTTCGCAAGGCACGTTAAGCCGTTGGTGCTGGCTGTGATGTAATGCCAGTCGTTACGCCATGTCAGAGACCTGTGGCAACATTGTAATTATAGTTCACTCACGGGCACGATGGATTTCCATCGATTGACCGCTCACACATTCAATTCAATCATTCACTCTGTAACTCGGTCAATCGTTCTTCTCTCTGCTACGGCTGTGACAACAGGACGTGCTTGTTGAATTTTTGGTATAAAGAGACGCTACAACCTCAGGTGAATTTAAACTGTTTGTCATCGTTATTATAATGTTACTATTGTATGCTGGTGGAAAATAAAAGGCTTAAAAATTCTAAAGAGACTTGTGATTGACGCAGACATCCTCTTAAGACCTTATGGGCAGCTTGATAACTTCTCACAGTAAGATCCGCCACTGTCTTACAATCCTCCACCAACCCGAACTTGGCCCCCGTGGTGTAGTATGGCCTAACTTTCCTGCGATGCAGGAAGAGACCCGTGCCCCAGCGGTGGGGACATACAAGGGTTGATAACAAAGCAACCAAAACTACGCTCGTATACATAGGTATCACACTCGCAGGTTTCCCCTTGACATTGCTTTACTCACTTTTATTACTATCACTAGTAAAGCAGTAATTGACAAACTAATCCGGCCAAAAACATTGAAGAAGTTGCAAAGTCAAAAAAAGTCATTTAGAATAGTAGTAAGTTAGGATTATTCGAACGATTCAAAACTATTAGTAGTTTTGATAGACAAAAAGATATATAGATAAAACATTTATTTAACGTCACAATACTCAAAACATGACATTATTTATATAGATATTATCTATGCATTTATTGTATAAAATCTAACGGCGATTTGTAACAAAAGTCTGTAACATAAGTTGTTTAGTTGTACATACTTAGTAACTAACAAGATCTGTGTAATATCTCCAAGAATATTTATTTATATTTTATATATTAGGTACCTTACATTCCTCGAAGCGCTCGTGGCTTTGTCAAACCGAGTGATTGGAAGCAATCACTTGAGTAAATCAACAACAAGCGCGGTCAGGTACAGAATGGGTGACCGTCCAGTGACTACAGTACTAGGTCTAATGTCTCCGCACTCTAGAACTGCGCAGCGGCTTTTTGCTAGGTACACCTGCGGCTGCTTCTCCAAATGTCCGGAGGCCCCCAGTAGGAATATGACCCAAGACCTCTGCCATGTTAATCAGCCCTGATACCGAAAGACCAACGAGGCAGTCTATTCATTAGTCTTCGCCTGTCTGTACCTACGTGCCTAATTAAAATCTTATCACGATCGTGCCTATTGCCAAGGCCTAGTCTCTGTCTATCCCTCTGGGATACAGGCGTGAATTTATGTAATGTAACATATGAACCCTAAAAACATAAGATAACATTTACATACGAGCACATACATTGCTTCTGGCCCCAACTAGGATATCCTGTGCCGTGAGAACCAGAAACAACGACATCACAAACATGTAAACGTCCAAGACCTGACCTTTTGTTGTCTCCAGCCGGGATTCAAATCCGGGATCTCTTGCACGGTAGGCAGACGCGCTACCGCTACGCCACAGAGGTCGTCGTACACTCCAATCTGCTAAGAGTCATAATGTGACTGGCCAATAGACTCATGTAAATTAGAGACGATTGTTTGTCAGCTTTACGTTTGATACGTACAAGTGGAGAGGGCAGACTTGGAGCCGAGCCAGAAGAAAACTAATACACGAATAAATAAGGTACTTTGCGACTGTTGCAGGCAATGGCATCGTGCTGGTTTTACGTTTTGTTAAAAAACGGCAACAGACAGTAAAAACGTGAACCCGACCGCACTGGTATGGGTACAAGGAGAAACGGAATAAGTTGAAAACATCTTGATTTCTTATTTTAGAGAGAAAGAGATCGAGAAAGAGAAGAGAGAGAGACATACGGCCTTAATCACCAAATCACCATGCATCTATCACAAATTGACGTTTTAATGGGTAATTATGTAAGCCCTACTTGGACCACTATTAAAAATGTTATGTAAGTACCATTCGACTACAATTTTTCATACGAAATTCACTCTTAAAGTCGACTTATGAAATTTATTTATTTAATAACAGGGAAATCTACAGCGAAATCGGTAACAAAAAAACTTAACATTTACGATAAATGACATGGCCAATTACAGTTTTTTACGGAATCACTTATATTTTTTTCGTATCTTGGAGCAAATATGAAATGAAAAGGTTTTATTCAAAGTAGCGCAGAAACTACGGCTTAATGAACGTTACATTTCATTTTAGGGCATTTAAGTACATGCATGCTCTACAATTGTACGAGTAATCTCATATACGCCATGTAACATGTAAATCTGCCATACCCTTACAGGGTCCATGTTCAATTAGTTAAGTTAGTGTATGTTTTTAATTGTTCAAGTCCTCTTAAATCTAATACATTAGATACCACCTATACGCATAAGATTCCATGATTGCCATTAATAACTTTAAATGCTAAAGCATTATTAAATTATTATTTTTTTACATAGGCCGTGAAAACATGACCAGTGCTGCGGCCAGTCACACGAACAGCACTCGTTTACGAGCATAACGCAGAGGTCAGCCATCATCATTCTCAACCATTTTGGAGGGAGATAGATGACCCGGCCACCACGCCACCATTCGAATGACCTTAAGCAAACCTGCAGATTAAGTTTTTGTCAGTTATAGAATGTATGATATATTTACTAATATGCAATCACGTCGTCTGTACAAAATTAAAATATGACATAACTAACACTGAGGATTGCAGTGATTCATTTGCTACATATAAAGTATTTATTTAATAACTATGATTTACTCGTTGTGGAATTGGTCTACTGCCAAGGGCTTATATCATTTATAAAGTCATCTTTTCTATAATAGGCCTTTTTAAACAGCGCCTTTTTAATGACATTTTTAAATTTGCTTTCAGGCAGGGATAGAATATGTTCTGGAATTTTATTGTAAAAACGTACACTTAGTCCTACAAAAGATGCATTTACCTTGGCTAATCTGAATTTAGATAAAGCAACTTTGTTTCTGTTCCTAGTGTTTACGTTATGGATATCCCTATTTAATTTAAATGTTGTTATGTTTTTTTCGTACGTACATTATGTTATCGAATATATATTGGCAGGCCAGCGTTAGAATTCCTATTTCCTTGAAAATATCCCGTAGCGATTGCCTGGTAGGTAAATTGTAGACAGCTCTAACAGCCCTTTTTTGTAGAATAAAAACTGTTTCTATATCTGCCGCACGACCCCATAGTAACAAACCATATGACATAATACTGTGAAAATAACTGAAATATACAAGCCTCGCAGTTGACACATCTGTTAGTTGCCTAATTTTTAACTTAACTTAACCTACCCGCTAGATTTTTGTCATCTGTTGGTGAACCTTCGAACTAAAACAAAAACCTCAGGCATTTTTGTACTTAAAAACCTAAATTATAGAATAAAATGCTACTGATAAATTTAAAAAAGCCAAAAAACACAAGACAGTAAGTCTGTTCAGCAAAGACGCTATCCCAAACAGATGTAAGGGAGCAAAAAATATCTACAGTCTTCAATGAATCCTGTGCTGCAACTGGAAGAGAGAATAAAGAAATATACGTAGGTGAAACGTGAAAATGACGCAAGTCTTGAGTCAAAACCAATTGCGGTTTGAGTGGAAAAGAATTCTGCACTGAATCAATCCGCAATCCGGGCACGTCTAGCACACACGCACGAGGACCTAATACAATTACAAACAGTCTGACGTTTTAGCCCACGTCAAAATTTTTATCGAAATACATCGTTTTAAAAACCCATTTAGAGGCTAAAAATTCCGCCCATGCCGGCACTCGAACCCGCCACCTCTGGCTAACAGATGCAGTTGCAACTTCAAGGAGTGAGGCTGGGCGCATGCTGAGACGCAGGCGACGCAGCATAGTTCAGTACAGGGCAGGGCAGTTGAGGCAGATATATATAAACCCCCACCGCATGCTGCGACGCAATTATTCGCTCCATACCTTGGCAATTCTCACCCATAATAACTCTTTCAATGTCTTTTTTGTAACAGTCTGGATGATTTATATCATACAAACAAGGTTTACAGCGAACTAATTCAATTAAATGTTCTGTAATTGCAACAAAATTGTTAGTAAACACGCCTCGATGTGCACGCGTCGCGCAGAAATCTGTGCCGGCACTGCAACGGACGCAGAGCAGGGCAGACAGATGTCTGCGTCGCACGTGCCTGCGCCGCAGCGTACGTAGCTCAATGACGTTCCATGCTTTACAAAATCTGCGCTGCCCAGTGCTGCGTCGCCTGCGTCTCAGTATGCGCCCAGCCTGAGAGTGGGCTGGCCACGTCTGCCGTATGAGCACAGGGTAGGTGGGCCAAAATTGCGACCGAATGGGTTCCGCAGAATGGACACCGACGTCGCGGCAGACCAAGGCGAAGATGGCGGGACGACCTAAATTCATAAGCGGTGGTAGCTGAGCGGTGTAGAACGCCGGCTTCTCAATCGGGAGATCGTGGGTTCGAGCCCCGGCATGTACCAATGACTTTGTTTTCTAAGTTATGTACATTGGTAAAATTATAGTAGCAATACTACTCGCTGACGGTGAAGGAAAACATCGTAAGGAAACCCTAGTGTCTGAGGTGTTAGCGTACCTCAGCGCTTGCTACGTACAATGGCCAAACTATGAGGCTAAGTGCGGAAATCTCAGGTCTAACTAACTGACCTAAATTCATTCTTGGCGGGATGGTGCGAGGTGGCCGGATACAGAGAGAGATGGAAAAATATAGAAAAGCCTCTGCCCAGCTGTGGGGCATGGGACAGGTGATATTATTTTTTTTTATGTTCTAGTCAACTACCAATTTGTTAATCTAATGTTAACAGCGGATTAACAAATTGTTAATGCACGAGAAACCGGGGGCAAATCACATCCGCGGAGAAAAGTGTGATGCCCGGGGGTGCACCCTGATATACCCAGTATATGGTTGCATTCGAGGCCATACTAAGCTTGCGAGATATATCCCAGTGTTTTTAAAATATTTATAAGCGCATCCCAAGGAAATTGAATTATTTACCGCGCATTCTTTCGACACCAAGCTCGCACGTCCGGACCAAAAATAAAGGCAGTATTAGCTCCATTGTCTTCGCATTCTAGGACTTCGCAGTGACTTTATGCTAGGTAAAATATGTGGGCAGAAATATAATAGAGAGAGTTTTTGAAATTGTGAGCACAAATGCTCATGGAGTCTGAATTCATCCGTCTGATTTAATTATTTATTAATGAGCATGGGAAGCGCTCGGGTCCTAGTGGTACCGAGTGATTGGAATCAATCACTTGGGTTAAGCAACAGCAGGCGCGGTCAGGTGCTGGATAGATGACCACCCCGTGACTATCACTAGTGGCATTTTTTCCGAGCGCTTCCGTGATTCGCAAGGCACGTTAAGCCGTTGGTGCCGGATGTCATGTAATGGCAGTCGTTAAGCCAGTCAGGGGTCTTAAAGTAAAATAAAGTAAAAATGCATTTATTGCGACCAACAATAGAAGAAGAAGAATAAGAGGAGATATTACAAATAATGACTTCAAAATTGGCGTCAAAAGATGTATGGCTTAAGTGCGGCTTGATAACTTCTGACAGTAAGTAAGGCCCTGAACTATCTTACAATAGACGAACACTCGAAGACCCCCGTGCCCTAGCATTGGGGACATACAAAGGGTTGATATCAAGTTTTGTAAATTTAGACACCACAATCATCATATGCTCTCGACACATGTTTTAGCAAGTCAACCTATGTCCATCTCTTGATATCCGTCTATCAAAAGAACCACGACCAGCGGCACGCAATCACCTTGCTGGCTACTGATGGTTCTAATAGATTCGAGTTTGCGTCGAGATGTTTTCGAAAAGTGCCTTGTATAAAATTACAAACTAGCGTATTGAGTAGCTTATTGATATGATAACACACGTTAAATTTGCGGCGGCTTTAATCTTCTTCTTTTTCATGTGCGGTCTCTAATCGGAGGTAGGCAACCAATTCGGCTATCTTGAGGTGCCGAGTTAAGTTGCACGGGTTAAACCATTGCAATGCGATTGGTTACTAGTTTACCAATAATTTGAATGAATCTACCATTACCAAACCAATAAGACTGTATTGAATAACTATGGATTTTATGGACTCGCCTCCCTGGTCACAGGGCGTCCTACGCTACGTTTGCCGATTCGCGGTCTCCATTCAAGAACCAGTCTACCCCAACGGTTACAGGAAGTTTTAACGTGTATAGGCTGCATTATTCGGGCGGGTCGCAGATATCGATCATAAAGTAAAGGGAGCTACATTAATACGGCACTAAATTGTTCTTTTAAACGCTCTTTGGTTTATTCCGAGGTTGCCAATACAAACAAGGAACTAGCACTCTGTTGAAACCACTGTCCCAGGTTCTATAGCCACGATATTTTTGGTCTCCCAGGTCTCATTCTTCCTAGAACCTGGCGTACTTGTTGGTACGCATTACATGTTCAAAATACACCAGCTTCATCGTGACTTTCGTACCACCCAATATTTATGGTCCCCAATATTACCGCACAGAAATCTTCGTTCAAATCTTCGTCAAGGCGAAATAGCAATTTTATCGTCTCCGCAAATAAAATCCAGCGGCGTCTCGGACAACAAAAGCAAATTTTAATCCGATGTTAGCACCAATAATTATTATTGCTCCGAAGGTGTCACCCCGACCATTGAAATAGACTGGCGGCGTGTAACGTTCGCGACTCGTCCCAGAAACTGAAAATAGCGGGACGACTTCTTTGTCTCTATGCTGTGCGTAAATCGCTCCGATTTGCACTGATACGCTTAATAGGCGAAAGGCCACTGAAATGTACACACAGGTGGCCGTATTTATAAAAAAACGATTTCACTAAATTACTCCGAGAGGCGTTTTATTTAATCTGTGGTTACATCTTTTCCTTTTAAAGTCTCCACCTCCTACAATTTTATAAAAAACTCCGGAGGGGTTTACCTAACGCCCGCTCCGAAAGATACGCATAGTTATTGGATACCATATCACTATGCCAAAAAGTAGACAATAAAATTTTGATTGGAAATATTTTAAAGAAATTGGTATTTTTTCTTTTAATAAGTTACGAAATTGCAATAAGGCCGCTAATTGTACTGTATCTTTGTAATATTTTTATGTTTGTGTTTTCCTGGTGTAGAAGAAAAAAATATCTCATATTATGTTTTTAGTTGGTCGTGTTTGTGTTTCATTGCTGGGCAAAGGCCTCCTCCACAATTTTTCACTTCTTCCTGTCTTGAGCGGTAATTCATCTCTAATCCGGACAAATGGACCAGAGATCGCGCCATCTTGGTCAGCCAATGTCAAGGTCTGCGATATCCGTCGCGTGGAACATATTCAGTGAAAATTTTCGTTCACCCAATGCGACTCAAATATAACAAATAAACAATCCGATCACGCCAAAAACAAATATTTCAACGTAAATTCGGTTTGCTGAATGTCGATGTGAATTAAGGTAGGATGCATCACTTACATCAATTTACATTGACATTGTTATATATTTCATAAGATTCCATGATTGTCATCAGTGCCAAAACATTGAACTACTATTTAAGTTTACAAAACCTATACTTAACTAATTAAACAGAACAGAACACAGACAATACATACCTAAAGCAGCAACACACATTCACTTAGAAGTGGCTTTTCAATGACTCAACAATATAACTGAGAATTTACAAACGAAAAATATGTATAAAATGTTAGCAACGGACAAATTACTTTCAGCGTTCTTACGGCACAAATGGTGTCATATCAACCCTTTGTATGTCCCCACTGCAGGGGCACGGGTCTCTTCCCGCATCGCAGGAAGTTTAAGCCATACTCCGCCACAGGAGCCAAGTCCGGGTTCGTGGAGGATTGTAAGACGGTGGCGGGCCTTACTGTCAGAAGTTATTAAGCCACCTTTAAGGCCTCTGACATGGATCAACGATTGCCGTTACATGACATCCGGCACTAGCAACAGCTTAACATGCCTTGCGAAGCACGAAAGCGCTCGGAAAAAAGCCACTAGTGGTAGTCACGGGGTGGTCGCCCATCCAGCACCTGACCGCGGCTGTTGTTGCTTAACCTTAGTGATTGATTCCAATCACGCGGTTCCACTAGGCCACGGGCGCTTATAGCACAGAACAAAAGCAATAAATAAACCAGCGCTACACTTGTTTGAATACAGGGTGAATCTACACAAATTGTCGTCGTCATTGTCCTTGGAAGTGTCACACTTATTATGTTGTCAGTGCAACAGTTGTTAGAGATATTTTTATTTCTATATTAGTTGGAGTTGACTGACAAACTTACATACTAAAACGACAATAACTGTATTCTTAGTACATTTCTGTTGTGCTGAGAACTGTGAGAGATTAATGAGAACAATGACGAATTAGCGACAATTCGTGTAGATCCACCCACCTACACTAACTGTAGAAATTACGAAAAAGTCTTATTTATTTTCGGCTGGGCTGGCTGCCTAGACAATGGCAATGGTTTTGATCGCTTCGTGTGACAGATTCTCTAGAGAGAGAATGTATTACGGTATTCCTATTGAACATAATTTTCACGAAACAATGTACTATTTGTTTTGGATGGATTATGAATCTGAATGGAACATGTCAAGATTGAAATAAAGCAAAACAAGTCTCGAAAATGACAGTTACATTGAATAAATATTTTTTAGATACATCGCGCGTCGGTCTTCATAAGAAATAAAGTGGAACATTTCTTTTGCCTATCTACAGCCGCTGATGAAACAAATATTAGAGAGAATGTGAGTAAAACAAACAATCCTCTACACTACAAAATCCTGAGAGACGTTTAAATAATCCGCTGTTACGTTTTTTGCCCCTGAGGAGTGTTTTAAGGAATCGTACTGTTACAAGACTTTTAAATTTAATTAAACACCTAAATCAATCAATCCATCAGCCTGTATTCATCCACTGCTGAACATAGACCTTCCCCATGACACGCCACTTTCTTCTGTTCTCGGCCATCTACATCCTTCTACGGCCAGCAGTCTCCCTCAGATCGTCGTTATAGCTAGACAACAAACACTTGTTTTCAACTAATAGCTCAATCAGCTATTCCCAGCGCCTTAATGCTTGCGTTTATTTACTAAGCGTAAAAGAGCCTACTTAAATTATCATAACTACTGTCATCAACATCAACATAGTCAGCCGGTGTCAGTTCACTGCTGGACAGGCCTCTCCCAAGACACGCCACTGAGCCCGATCTTCGGCTCTCCTCTTCCAGTCACTGCTCACCGCTTTGCGAATATCGCCACTCACCTGGTCACAGGGCGTCCTACGCTACGTTTGCCGATACGCGGTCTCCACTCAAGAACCAGTCTAGCTCAACGGTTATCGGTCCTGCGGCAGATATGACCCGCCTACTGCCACTTCAGTTTGCTTATCCGTTGAGCTATGTCGATCACTTTAGTTCTCTGACGAATAAATTCGTTTCGGATTCGATCCCGCAGAGACACACCGATAGCTCTCTCCATAGCTCACTGACATACCTTAAGTTGGTTGGCTACTACTGTAGCTACTATAGCGGTGCTAACTCTCCATAGCTCGCTGAGCAACCTTAAGTTGGTTGGCTACTACTGTAGATACTGTATGTAGGAGCGGTAATTTTGTAGGAGTTCTCATGAAAAAATACCACAAAAAGTCCCAGACGGCGTAATGAAAACAAAACCTCAGCGCGAATGCTTTGATTTGTGTAATCCACTTTATGAAGACACAAGCTACAGCTCGAATACTCCACGTTGCCGGATTACGCGCGCCGCTGAGGGGTAATCTGATTAACAAACATACTGAGGACTCTACTCAGGATTTTCACATCGTTGCTATATGATCAGGGTCTAGAGTCTACGACAATAGCCGTCATATGCCTGTATATGGCAGTCTACTAAGCAAAAGTTGATTTCTTTTCAATAGACTCGTTCATATGTCACTTTGCATCTTAATCTTAGTACATGAGTGTGACTGTAGCGAGTCAATAGCATCTTGAAGCGAAAAAAAGCGACCGGATATGTGTCGGGCGGTTCGGCAGTTGGTTGAACATGAAACGTCTTTAAGTAAGTGTATTTTTTTTTGTTCAAACTGCGCAATGGTTTACGCGACATCGGCATTATCTGTTGGCAAGCGTCACGAGTATCAGAGTGATGACTACTTTGCTCTACTCAACGATATATAAATGAATTTGAGTCGATATGTAGTTACTGAGTTACAGCCCTGGCCGAGGCTTTCTTTTCTTTTTACCTTTCGTTGCATGCGGTTTTAGTAAGTGAACCTTTGCTACCGAACTAAAACAAGTTTGATGGTAAAAGCTAACTGGCGCGGATATCATGCTTATACAGTCACTTAGATTGATCGTGCTAAGCAATTCATACACGCCTGACCGTTTTCTCAAGAACATGTTTGTACATAATGCCACGTCATGTAAATATTATTTAATCTACGTCAAAGATAATTTCAAGTAGCAGCCAACCTCGTTTTAGTAACACTGAGGAGATTTTCATACTTAACGCCTCCCACAGAGGCGTCGAGTACAATGATTTGTAACAATTGTCTTTTGTGATGTGATTAAAATGCTTTTAGCGTCTTTCTGTTGCCGTGGAACAGAATACGGACGCCAGGCGCGTTTTCCGTGTTAATCTGTTAATCTTGTTTCACGGTTATGCGCAAATTTCGGGTAACGGTGCGGTTTTTACTAGGAAAACATATAACATCTAATATTTAAAGGTAACAGAGGCGGTGTTGGAATCTCTTCATCTCCTTCTGTGAGTGTCAAAAAATGTGAATGAAGTTAATGAAATGAAACGTAGTCACTGGTTGCCAAGAATAATTCCTAAGACTAGTTCTATAACAGCTAGTATCCAATAGAAAGAATAAATCCAAAGAAGAACTTTCATTTCCTGAACAAGCTAAGTGCCATAAAGAAACAAGTCATATTTTCAAAGTATTTTATTTCTTCTAACAATTATTTATGTACAAAATTGCAATAAATAAGTTAACGTTCTGTAAGACTAACAAGAAAGTTACGTATAACAAGAGTTTGAGAAGGCTGTGTGTGGAATTCTGGCGTTTTTATTAAAATTTTACTTTGAAAGTAACATTACAATTGGAAAACCAACATGTTTTCGGTGAACACCAGATTTTAATCCTAGGGGAGTGCCACTTTAATAAAGGTACAAAAAGAAAAACCTATATTTACAGAGATACACACTAACATCAACACTATATCACAACATAAAGGTCACTGTAGGTACATTATTTACAGTCTAAAATAATATATCACTATTAAATTTCAAGAAGATTCATTCGTCCTCATCACTCTCTTGGGAAGAACCCTCTCCTTTTCTAGACAATGGTCTCCAAGGTGCTCCGTACTCCTGCTGAGGTTGTGGTGGACCATAAACCTGTTGATTAATGTGCTGTTCTAACTGCTGTGTTTGAGGATAAAACTGATGACTGTGTTGATGAAAATCATGTCCCTGCTGGTCAAAATGCTGATCCTGTTGATTAAAATTTGGTGGAAATTGATCTTGTTCATGATGATGTTGATTTAGTTGATACGCATTTGGATCTATTGGCTGGCCGTACGAATCAACTTGATGTGCTTGATGATTTTGATCCTGATGCTGATGATCCAACTGTTGGGCCTGAGGATCAAACTGGTATCCATGTTGGTCTAATTGCTGTGTGTGGATGGGGTGACCGTACGAATCCAACTGATGGGAATGTGGATCCAATTGGTGGGAATTCTGATCTAGTTGGTACACTTGCGGATTTAATTGATGGGTGTGTTGATCCACCTGATGTATTTGTGGATCTATTTGAGGAACGTGCTGTTCTAATTGATGATAATGTGGCTCTTGTTCATGCACTTGCGGAACTAGCTGATGCACAGGGGCTTCCAATTGGTGTACGTGCTGCTGTGACTCATAAACTTGTGGAACTAATTGATGGGCATGTGGCACTAATTGTTGGGCTTGTGGGATGAACTGATGAGCATGGGGAAATCCTTGCGCTTGTGGGTACAGCTGCTGATATTGCGGGAAATACTGCTGGTAGTTGGGAACCAATGAAGTGAATGGAACCTGTTGCACTTGAGGTATTTGTTGGATCGTCGGTATAGCTGGAGTAGCAACTTGTTGTACGGTTGGCACCACTGGCGTGACCACTTGTTGAATATTTGGAACTACCGGATGAAAGTGCTGCACTGGCGGATGTGGTATTTGCTGCACATGAGGAACTATCACTTGTTGGACATGAGCCACAGTAGGACGTAGTGGAGGAAACACTGGCACGGCAGGTCTTACAAGTGGATACCTAGGATAGTTTGCGAAGTAGGACGTCTGGACTGCATTTCCTGGTCTAATGACGTACCGGATGGAAGGAGGCCGCGGGATGGGCGCTGGGCGTATTAGCACGCGCGGCGGAGATGGTCGTATAGCACGGATGAGCGCGTGGTGATGATGGTGATGACCGGAGGCAGATCCAAGCGCCAATAATGCGCTAAGTACCAAAGCTGTCTGAAGCATATGTAGTCCTTTGCGAAGAAACATTTTGTGCTTTCTCGTCCCGATGTTGTCTGCGCTATCCGAGTCTACGGACAGGTCATCGGGCGGTTTTCCGGCATCCAACAATAGAGAAAATCCAAAAATATTCCACTTTCTGTGATGCACCTTCCGAATCTTACGAAATCTCACGAGCCTCTTGTACCTCGACTTAGAACTAAATCTAGGGCACCTCCGACGTTGAAAAAGTTGGACAGTGATATGCGGTCATCTGCCATAGGTCGACTGGCCAGAAATCGTCTTTGCATCGGTCTTATAGCCTCGCCCACTTCTTTATGGACCTCACGTGGAGTTTTCACTTAATTCTTTGGACTACCGGACTCGGCAGGACACTTTCGATTGTCTTCTAGCGGGCTGACTAAGTTGTTTAACACGCCAAACGAAAATCATCCTTATCGACCGCGCTCTAAAGTTTTTTTTTCTTTTTTGTAGTATAGAACAGACGTCTGATAGAGTTATTTTTGACGGAAAAGGATAGTGAGCCTAATGATGAAGGAGGAAAGATCGTTTTTCGAAAGTGAAGGTGTCTAAGCAAAGCAAGCACGTAGCCTGTTACCGCAGTCTGCGCCCGCGCATTTTGATTAGTGTAACGTAATCGGGTGAAAATTGTAACAGAGATGGTATGTGGCGTTATGTTTGGCAGAAGTCTTAATTTTATGGGTTTACGTAATATGAGGTTACGTACCGGCAAGGTTTTCTACAGGGAGGTAATGTCAATAATGTTGTAAATAACTGCTGTGTTCAACAGTAAGTGGCAAATGTGTATCTTCTAGTAGCATCAATTTAATACCCTGTATAATGTTTCTGCATGATTTGTTGTTAGTGCGCTTAAAAGTGCAGTATGTTTCATAATTTGTCGTCCTAGTTTTTTGGGTCACCTGGATTCCTAAGATACATATGTCTGATCTGTCTGAAGCGCCCGTAACCTAGTCGAACGAAGCGCTCGTGGCCTAGGCGAACCGAGTGATTGGAATCAATCACTTGAGTTAAGCGACAACAGGCACGGTAAGGTGCAGGATGGGTGACCGTCCTGTGACTACCGCTAGTGGCATATTTCCGAGCGCTTCCGTGCTTCGCAAGGCACGTTAAGCCGTTGGTGCCGGCTGTCATGTAATGGCAGTTGTTAAGCCATGTCAGAGGCCTCATGGGCGGCTTGATAACTTCTGACAGTAAGGCTCGCCACTGTCTTACAATCCTCCACCAACCCGGACTTGGCCCCCGAGGTGGAGTATTGCCTCACCTTCTTGCGAGGCAGTAAGAGACCCGTGCCCCAGCAGTGGGGACATACAAGGGTTGATAACGAATGTTTCTACATGATTTGTTGTTAGTGCGCTTATAATTGCAGTATGTTTCATAATTTGTCGTTTTTTGTGTCACCTGGATTCCTAAGATACATATGTCTGATCTAGTTAAGGACTCAGTCTATCCACAAGACACTTGCACCATATACGCTTTCCAGCGCTCGCCGAACGTGCGTGCGCTGCAGCTACTATGTGCCCTGCTCCTTGAAGCACAACAGTGTAATGTGTTTGCGGATGGGATTTAAAGTGTGGTGAAGGTATGTAAGAGAATGCTACAAGATGTATGACAGGAGTGCTCAGATATAATATTGTAACGCTTTGGTGTAATTTTACTTTTATGTTACAATATTCATGTAAAGAAATAAATATTGCTAAACTGCTTTTGCACCTAATTTGTAGATGAAGAAATAAAGATTATTTGATTTTGTATTGTATTTTAAAGAATAAATAAATATTTTTTTTATTACTGTCTCGCCTGGAACATAATTTTAGATGGATTTTACCAATCTCTCTAACCTTAGTAGACTTAGCCCCAGTTTCTCGTGCTATAACAATTCAATAATCTTCTTTTAATAACTGGTGTTGTATTTTTGGACGCACTGACAGCTCTTAGCAGTGGATTAATTTATCATTCTCTAAGAGTGAAGGACTACCTATGTAAAAATAATATATTTTATTATTATTATTGAAATTCTTTATTGCATTAAGATTTTCCACTGAACCGAGCGTAATGCTACGCATTATCTACCCGGTAAAGCAATTTTAGCGATTAAGTCTATCTTGGGCATTGTTTATCCTTTGACCAAGAATCCCAGGTGAAGGAGATTGAAAGGATGGTTCGACTAGGATGGGCAGCATTTAATAAGCTGGATGACGTCTTTAAGACTAAACTCCCACAATCTCTTAAGACCAAGGCTTACAACCATGTGTCCTGCCCATACCTACTTACGGTGCGGAAACATGGACGCTCAACAAGCAAAATATGCACAAAATTAAAGTTGCACAAAGAGCGAAGGAGCGTGCCATGTTGGCCATATCGCTTGTTTACCGCCGAAGAACTAAGGTCGAAAACGTTGGTAAGCGGATCACAAAGTTAAAGCGGAGATGGGCGGGACACTAGGCTAGAAGGGAAGACGGCCGGTGGACCAGCGCAGTATCGGAGTGGTGGCCAAGGGAGGGAAAGAGGTTGGTACGCAGACCACCGACACGATGGTCAGACGACATCGTGAGGCTTGCGGGTCACAAAGGGATCAGATTAGCACAGGACCGTGAGGAATGGCGCAGTAAAAAGGAGGTATATGCCCAGCAGTCGGTCGATGTGGGCTGATTATAGAAATTTACAACATAAAATTTTCCTTTTACCTACTTATTTACATGTAGATTCTTATATGAAACTAGGTATAGTAGAGGAATATTGCATCACTAGCTGTGCCCGCGGTGTTACTTGGGGTTTATCGATTTTCCCATGGGAATGACATATTTTTCCGCAGTAAAACGTAACCTATGTGTTAATACAGAGTGTTAGCTAACTCCATACCAAATATTATTAAATTCGCTTTAGCTGGTTAGACGTGAAGGAGTAACAAACATACAAACTCACAAACTTTCGCCTTTATAATATTAGTGTTACTATAACATGACAATAAATAAATACGTAATACAATCTACGTGTATATATACAAACTACACATATCTTTGTCATAATATTTATATTTCAACTGAAAAAAAAGAAACAAAAATACATTATTAAACAAATTAATTATTCCACCAAACTGTGATCCCCAACCCGCATGCCCAGCGTGGGGATTATGGGAATTACCCCCCATTGATGGCACAACCTTGCGCTATGACGCTCATTAGGGGAGGGCTTTGTCCAGCAGTGGACTAATATAGCCTGAAGAAGAAGAAGAAAAAACAAATTCCCTTTTTATTGGATTTACACGAAATTAACAACAAATCTTTAATTCCCAGAGAATATAATTAACAATGCCCTATATTTAGCAAGCGTGCCTACTTACTAAATGCACGTAAAGAATAACACGGTCGCCTCACATCTGACAACCTTTGAAACCGAATAACGTTAAAACAATAAGTAAAGGTATATAAGCAGAGATAAATTAACCACCTTAGGTAAATCCACCAAGGGACCATTATCCCTGAAACGTAATACTAGAAGAAAGGACGCTTGTTTTTACCTGATTGCGATGGACGCCAAAAGGAGGGTAATGTATTTGGCTTGTATGTATGTATGTATGTGTGTGTACGTATGTATGTATGCAGTTATGCATGCATAAATGTAGCATGTATGTATTATGTGTTCCTTCAAGTCATAACTCCTTAAGCTTACTTAGGTTATATGAAATCAACATAATCATACAATGACATCGACCCTTTGTATGTCCCAACTGCTGGCGAACAGGTCTCTTCCTGCATCGCCGGAAGGTTGGGCCATACTCCACCACAGGGGCCGAGTCCGGGTTGGTAGAGGATTTTAAGACAGTGCCGGCTTTTCTGACATGACTGTCATTATATGACAGTTGGTACCAAGGGCTTAATGCCTTGCGAAGCACGAAAGCGCTCGGAAAAAATGTCACTAGCGGTAGTCACGGGATGTACCCCCATCCAGCACATGTCCGCGCCTGTTGTTAATTCCAATCACTCGGTTACACTACGCCACGAGCGCCTCGAACTACACAATAAAACAAAAATGTAACATAATAAAATCTGAAATGAAAACATAACCTACAACTTCACCGCTGAACATTTATTTCAACGTAAGAAAATTGATGATAATTTCCGCTTCATCATCATTGTAGTCGCAGCGATTCCATCGACGGCGACACACCGACAAGGATGGGTCCTTGTCGGGGATTCGTTCTCGTTTGGTCGTTATCTGAGACCCGAGCATGCGCTGAGACGTGCGATGCAAACCTAAATTAGCTCCTAAACGTTCAATTGTACTGCGGCAGCTGTGACCGTGTACAGCTGCCGCAGTACAATTGACAGTTAGACGGAGTCTACACGTTCAGTCAATTCCATCAGTCTGGTTAGACTGACGGCAGACTTGTCTATTCAGTGGACTGATGGACCAGACTGAAGGGTAGTCGAATATTTTGATGCTTCATCAGTCTCGCATCAATCCCAGCTTGATCAAGGTCACAGACTGAAATGACGCCAGTCTCAACGTGTTTACTCCGTCTTAGAATTGTATATGTAATTTTAAGAGGGCTTAAGGCGAGTTTTTAGGTTGTACATTGACAATTCAACAAACCGAGTTATCGTTAAATCGAATCTCTCGTTTATCCGTACTCTAAACTCTAGGGCCAGTTGGGGCTGGAACAGCACTATCGAATTACCCAAACATGCTCCCTAAGCCCGAGGGATCGCGCGACACTTCATAAATTACTGAGCCTTTATTCTGCTAACTTTGTCGACATATAGTCGACATCATTTGACTGCTTCGTTGGTCTAGTGGTATCACGTCTGATTATTCTGCCGGATATCGTGGGTTCGATTCCCACTGGGGCCCTTTGTATGGTCATAGCCTCAGTCTGAGTGTATTTCCATGTGGTGAGCCTGCCTGTTTACCACAGAAGGTTTGGGGCCAGGACAAGTGATTGTGTCGTCTGGAAGGTATTTATTATTTTATTTTCTCTATTGTACCTACATAAGAAGGGAAAGCGATAAACATATTCTTTAAAAACCTATTTAGAGGCTAAAAATTTTCACCCATGCCGGGATTCGAACCCGCAACCTCTGGCTATCCGTGCAGAGGTTGCGGGTTCGAATCCCGGCATAGGTGAAAATTTTCAGCCTCTAAATAGGTGTTTAAATTTGTCCTTAGCACGGGTTAGTGCATTAAAAATTAAAATAGTATAAACATATTCTTGACGGCAGTCAATCCTACAACAAGTTGTTTGATTCATGTTTTGCATGCATATCCTTCTATACTATAACCTAAACAAATTGTTTGTATGATGAGATGCAGGAAGAGACCGTGCCCTAGCAGTGGAGACCTACATACAAAGGATTGATATCATAATCATCATCATCACAGGATTTTTCGCTAAATATTAATTGTGTTGGCCTATGCCCAGCAGTGGGTGGATGTGGGCTGATTAAAGATATAGAGAGTTAAAAAAATCTAATCGAGAAGGAAACTATTGTGAGGAAACCTGAGTGGCTAAACGTGTTGCATACATACCAACAATCCGCGATAGGTGAAATAGCCTTCTCCTGCTCAGAGAAGTGGAATTTATTTATTAATAGAGAACACTTTATTGCGCATATAAAGGGAAAACATTTTTTATATTTGCATTTTTTAAACTTAAAAAAGAACTTAACCTTTGCATCTTCGTAATTAAAATAATTAAATCATCTCGATTTAAACAGCGCCTTCTGGCATCTTTACTCACACTAGATATGGAAAGTCACCACTCGGCCATGCCTCCAGTGTCTGGGACATTCCATTTTAGATGAATGAAGTAGGCTTGCCCAGCAAACATGCCATCTTGTCAGCTTAGTCGGCCTAGCCCAAAGGAAAGATAAGTCAATTCGTGCGGAGCCATCCCAGCCGCAGGTTGCCCTAAAACGTATATAATATAAGCTGATTGTACTCAGACAAACTACTTTTGAAACTTGCACAAAGTAAAACGTGCACTGTATAGAGATGGGCGAGTTGAAGCGACGCGAGCGAACAAAACCAGCGTCCAAAGCAGCAAAAAAAACGACCTTTCTGTGTCTGAAGATGGGCGATTATGAATGATACTAATGAAATTATTCGACTTTGGCAGCTATTCGATATCGACCCTTGTATGTCCCCACTGCTGGGGCACGAATCTCTTCGTGCATCGCAGGAAGGTTAGGCTATACTCCGGCACGGGGCCAAGTCCGGGGAGCATTGTAAGACAGTCGAACTATACGAATAAATAATTCGACTAAGTCGAATTATACGAGTACCTACATTCAGATTCGTAACTAACATTATGTGGCCTAAGCACTACCAGTGATCGTCGACTCGTGTATTTTCGCCGCAATTCGGGCCGACTCGGGAATCATTCAAGCAGATGAATATTGGGTCGCCTCGGGCTCGTCCGTCGTGAATCGGAACGATTCGGGATTACGAATCGATCTATCCTAGACCTCACCTTCTACCTACAGCTAGACAAAGGTCAAGAGTAAGCCAACTTCTTATAAAAGAAGATAAAAAGCACTTATTGCATACATACATAACCTCACGCCTGTATCCCAGAGGGGTAGGCAGAGGCCACGATCCTGACAGATCACCTTCGCTTCATCAACGTTCATAAGTCGTTGCATGCACGAAAGCCGGTTCCGGGTACTTTTTATCTTTCCCTTTTCTAATACATCCCCTATTTGGTCGATGTATGTCCGCCTGGGACGTCCCTTACCAGCCCTTCTACTCACATTCGCAATATATATTATTGCCTCAGCAAAATACAATTTTATTTCGCAGTAGTTTCAGCAAACTCCGGGTTCAAATAAGTGCTAGGGAGGAATTGGAAATTGAGTGATCCTTTGGAACATGCAAACGTGGAACGCGAGAATTCCCTCGAACTTGCTTCTCGCTGCTCCTGTCGAGATGATTAATTGTGATTGAAACGTAACAAGTTAGTTGAGAACTTCGCGGTGGTATTGGGGCGCGTTCGCAATTACCCACACTTGATGTAGCCCGGTAGATTGCTAGCAGAGGCTGGATGAGTACGGCCGAGGACAGACGGAAGTCACGTGGCCTGGGGGATGTTTATGTCCAGCGTAGGATAACTGTTTATTGATATAGCCCGGTAATGGAGGTCGTGGGTTCAAACCCCGGCAATCACCGGCTAAGCAACACAGGGCGCGTTTAGTGCATGGATGGGTGACCGTCTATGACTAAAGCTAGTGGCATGTTTTCGAGCGATTCCGTGCTTTGCAAGGCACGTTATATGTAAGCAGTTGACGCCGGCTGCCGTCGATAGATGGCAGTCGTTAAGCCAAGTCAGAGGCCTTAGGCGGCTTGAAAACTTATGACAGTAAGACCAGCCACTAGTCCTGCAAGCCTCCACCAATCCGGTTTTGGTTCCCTGGTGGACTTTGGCCTATACCCCCCTTAGGGAAGAGACCTCTAGTCCCTCGGTGGGGACATAATAGGTTGACGATGATGAATGTTTTCTAAAAGGATCCGTGAACTGAGAATCTAAAAACGGCAGCAATGTATTAGAAAAATGTAGTGGGATGTACAGGGTGTCCGGTGGCAGAATTAGGATTTTAAATTGAAATAAAAAAGATACTGCTAAGAATATTCATATAATAAAAGAAGTTATAAGCAAAGGATAAATGCGGATTACACTTTTTAAAAATTAAATCATCCAAATGTTGACCATCACGTCTTACACACTCCTGAAACCTTTCAACTGTGTTACGCGCGACGCGCGGGAGGACAGCTAGTGGAATGGCGTTCAATTCGCGTACAATATTTTCAATTCAGAAATAGGGGCAGGATTTGTTTCGTACACTTTGATCTTGAGGTAACCCCACAGAAAAAAGTCAAGGGGAGTCAGATCTGGTGATCTTGGGGGCCACGGGATGTCTCCGAAGCGGCTGATCAATTTGTTCGGGAAAAAATCACGCAATAGTGCCATGGTGGCTCTAGCAGTATGAGGAGTAGCACCATCTTGCTGAAACCATGTGTGCTTGCAGATGTGGAATAAAATAGGCAGTGATCATGCGTCTGTATGATGCGTCATCCACCGTAACACTTTGTCCTCGTGAATTTTCAAAAAAATAGGGACCAACTATTCTTGTTTCTGATAATGCACACCAAACAGTAACCCTAGGGCTATGAAGCTGCTGCTAATGTTTCCATCGTGGATTGTTTCCTTTGTCTGCCCAATATCAACAATTTTGCTTATTGACGGCCCCGTTTAGATGAAAATGGGCTTCATCACCAAAAAATATCGTGTTTACAGTACAAAATCTCTGTAACATTGTTTCACAAAAGTTTTAGCGTATTAGATAATCGTTGGGTTTGAGAGCTTGCACAATTTGAATCTTGAAGGGATGGGATTTAAGATCAATCTTCAATTTTTCATTAACAGTTGATTTCGGTAGTCCTAGCGCAGCCGCCCTCTTGCGCACAGACTGACGTGAATTCCGTGGCAAACTGTTTGCTACAAGGGCAATGTTCTCATCAGTTCTTGACGAGTGGCTCGGGCCCGGCTGCGGGATTTTTTGCTGCCGAAAATGTTTCGCGAAACCCCGCACCCATGAACGAAATAAATTTTCACTAGGTCCTTCACTCAAACGTCGAAATATTGTACCGCAAACAAAATCTTCGAAGAGCAACTACGCAGGATTCATTGGCTTTGAAGAACTCTTCAATAGCATACGCACGCTGATTGTTCGTCCACTCCGACATTGTGACTAATTAATCCGCACTAACGCTCAATCGAATGTAATGCTTTGCACTTATCTACTCTCAATAGTTAAAAAAATATTCGAATTTCAAATCCTAATTCTGCCACCGTACACCCTGTATAAAGGCTACAGAAAAAAATAAAGTACCTAAATGTCACTCATACCTACGGCAAAAACGTCTTAAAGTAGAAACAAGTGTAAATAGTACAAAAATTCTTAGGTCACAAGAATTATGAAACCTAATAGTCTCATCGCGATCATTTATTAGGTAAAAAGTAATCCCACCAAAAACATTGTGTAAAAACTAGCCAAGTCTCGACGGAGCTGCTCGTTTATCTCTAAAAAGTAATGAAATCTAGACAAAGTCGTACCAATTCTAAGGTTCCTTACTGCGATTTCTTTATTATTATAGTTAATGTTGTGTGACTTGGCCGTTGTAGGGTATACAAGGGTGCAAGATCAGGTACTCTATGACACCATTGCACTAATTTTTCTCCAGAACCGCTAAACATTGACGATGGAAAATTGAAAACCTATTTAGAGGCTAAAAATTTCACCCATGCCGGGATTCGAACCCGCAACCTCTGGCTATCCGTGCCAGAGGTTGCGGGCCTAACTGAGGTCCAAGCCTAACTCTGTACCAAATTTCAGTTATCTGAATTTATGGGAAGTACTACTTCTATTTTGATGATCATCACTGAGTGAGTGTCATAAATGCGAATCTTTGCTGTCACTTAACTTCGGAACTAAATGACCTACAGACTTGAAATTTTGGTTTTTAAGTATGTGACTATAGCTTACTGGATGACGAAAATTTCTGCTTTCTGGTCTTATCCAGAGGTTCTCAAACAGGGGCCTGAAAATGCGGCGAAATGGTTCCAGTAAATAAATATATAGTACGGCAGTGTTTGCTTCGCGCTCGACTTGGCGGGGGCACTGCCGTGTCCCCTGATTACCTTACTTTCCGACGTTAAGGCAGCATTACAGTTGCCGTGGTCTCGGGTAGGCTGATGTGGCGAGTACAGTAAATTATTACTCTAGTCACTTTTAGTTTTTTGCAGCTGGCCGAGACATTAAATAATCTAATTTGCCTAATAAATAATCGCTATTAGACCCGCTTAGTATAATCCCATATTAGATAGATAGATAGAGAACACATGATTGTACATAAAAATGAAAACTACACAGATATTTCTTAACCTAAGAGTACAGGCGGCGGCCTTATCACTAAAAGTGATCTCCTCTAGACAACCTTTGGATGGACTGGACGCATATAATTGGTGAAGGAAGTAGATGTACAACTTATTTGTTTCATAGAGTCGCAGCAACATGCAGTCGTAATTTTGTGTCAGTAATTTTGAGATTCGTGACCAAAATTTTCCAAGCGCAGTTCGAAAGTGGCGCAGTATTAGAGGCCGGCCAATAACATTTTGCTGGTTTCATTTCCAGCAATTCGTTTGACATGTAGCCGTTCATTAGAATTGTCATCGATATCACTATAGCTCGTGTTCGTGACGTGGGCTGGCTCTAACCACAAAATGTTTACTACAGAAGGTATACTCAAAAAACTCCTAAAATAAGTTTTGACGCTCTGTTAAAATAACCAAAAACATTTTTGACTGCATCCCATGTACAATTCTATAACAGGCTCTATCGCACCAACTGAGTCTGTATTAATTCAAGTATACTCTTTATTTCTATATTTCTATTATAGTCGAGCATACATACACCACAAACTCACAAGCACCCTACAATTATTTGAGCATCTGGACGCATTTGAATTCCTACTCTTCTCCAAAAGTAATTTTCACCTGATTCCATAGAATATCCTACTTTTCTATTGAAAATATAAAACCGCACTAATAAGGTAAATTTTATATTTTTTGTCGTTGTATGAAAATACATTTTTAAGTTCCTTTAATTCGATGACTAAGAAACAGTTTACAGATTTTTCGTTATTTACAATACGTTACACCAAATATATTATTTATTTATTTGTTACGTTTATAATATGTCAAAAAACTTGCATCGGAGCTTGAGGTATTTTTGAAAAAAAGGTTTTTGTTATGTATTAAAAATGCATAATAAATTAAATGCATAATAAAATGCCTTTTTTAAAACTGAAACCACTTGTTGGTGTTTGTAGCGGCATTTTTTAAAACCAACACATTTTCTTTAGCCGTCAATATAATTTTTATACTTTATCGCACGCAACATTTCACAGGACATTGCATAAGAAATAACATACGTACGTTCTGTTGTTTGATACTTAGCGCTGTAGCCTAAATACACTAATACAATTCCCAAAAGACCAACACATTAGTTCACCAATTAACACGCACACTATAATGTAGTACTAACAAGTCCACTGACAGTTATGTGGTAGCTGTTCTGCTAATCGATTAATCCGCACGGGTAACATATTCACGGATATTGGACATTCGAAAAGCCGAATTGGTGAAACGTTGGCGAATGAATCGTGAAACTGCAACATTGAAGAGACAGCTAATGAAATCCGATGTTTGGTCGCGTTAGAGACAAGCACGTCGATTGTGGCCGTTTCAATCTGCCGACTGCTATAATAAGGTCCAACTTAAGTAGGTACTTTGAGGGGCAGTTTCTGAATTGAGAATTTCAGTAGTAGTAAGTCTTCTTCTTCTTCAGGCTATATTAGTCCACTGCTGGACATAGCCCTCCCCTAATGAGCGCCATAGCACAAGGTTGTGCCATCATTGGGGGATAGTGCCCATAATCCCCACGCTGGGCATGCGGGTAGGGGATCGCAGTTTGGTGGCAGTAGTAATTAATTACACCAAATTACGTTAAGGGTTTCTGTGCCATCGACCAGAACACAAACTACCTTTCAAACAAAATCGCACAAGACAAATTACGGGCAAAATAGCTTAATTAATCGTCTTAGGACCTACAACAATATATTATCAGATCTAGACATTTATTTATTAACATACATAGGCAGGGCTACACAAATAAAATTCGAAATTGAAATTTGACGTAACAAGTCTGTTGTGCACCCAATGGAATGTATACAGCGTTCGACATTAAATATAGCAACACTGGAAAATTACTTAAAAGTAAGGAACACAAACTAAAAACCTTAAAACTTGATGAACAAACATATTTTGGATGTCAAAAAATTTATTTAATAAGCGCATTTTGGATACATTATAAGGGAAAATTGCATTATATTCAAGTTTATTGTCAAGTACAGGTACTTGTTATGAATTGCTTATAAGTGAGTAAGAGTTCCGTTTCCTGTTTTATTTACACAATTTAAGGTAAACTTATGATAGGGCTTTAGAAGTGAAACGAAATGAAAATGAAAAATGTTTATTGATCAAAATAAAAACATAACAGTGTTTAAAGTAACTCTGAACCCCAAATTAAATTTAATTGTATCTTGGGGCAAAGTTTCCCGTTCAGTTCTCAGTTCAGTTAAGTAAATTTAAACTGAATGTATTTTAGAAACTTAAGTGCCTTTTGTCTTACTAAATAAATAAAAATAAAAAGTAAATATAATGTCAGCAAATATAATGCTACAATTATAAATTTATAATATTCACTATTTCTGTAAATAACTTGTCTTAAAAACCTATTTTAGAGGCTAAAAATTCGACCCCTGCCGGGACTCGAACCAGCGACCTCTGGCGCGGATAGCCAGAGGTCGCGGGTTCGAGTCGCGGCATGGGTGGAATTTTCAGCCTCTAAAATAGGTTTTTAAAATTGTCCTTAGCACGGGTTAGTGCATTAAAAAGAATATTGGAAGGTTGTTTGGAAGAGATCACTTTTAGTGATAAAGCCGCCGTCTGTACTCTTAGGTTAAGAAATACCTTTGTAATTTCCATTTTTATGGACAATAAAGTGTTCTCTATCTATCTAGCTATCTATCTATAAATAACTTGTCACTACCTACCCCTTTATAACATATTCTCGAGCCATGGATACATTGTTAGTTCTAAGATACAAGTATTCCTACGCCCGTAATCCCGTGCATCAGTCCCGAGACCCACCCACATCCGATGCACAGCTGTCGCCCGCTGAATCATTGATCGACGCCAAGCTGCATCGTGATGTGGATGTTCACGTCCGTACACTGCATCCGTCGTTGACTGCGAGTCAAGCTGAACTAAAAACTTATAAAATAAAAATAATAACTTCCACACATCAGAGTCACTTGCCCAGGTCCCAAACTTGGTAAACACCTGTGCTGTTGGTAAACAAACAAGGACATCACGAACATGGAAATACACCCAGACTGATAATACGGTGCTCGGATATTTCTTTGCAAAAGGTGGAAAATAAACTCTGTTAATTAAGGACTGAAAAGATTAAGTTTGGAGTTTGACTGATAATACGGTGCTTGGATATTTTTTCTTTGCAAAAGGTGGAAAATAAAAATTATGTAAACTCTGTTAATTAAGGACTATGAAAAGACTAAGTTTGGAGTTTGACAGATAATACGGTGCTTGGATATTTTTTTCTTTGCAAAAGGTGGAAAATAATAATTATGTAAACTCTGTTAATTAAGGACTATCAAAAGACCAAGTTTTGAGTTTTTTTGGCCATTTTTTCTCCAAAATGATCTAGTTTTTGAAATTGACACCTAGTTTGAATTGTAACGTTCATTAAGCCGCAGCTTCTGCGCTACTTTGAATAAACCTTCTAACCTAACCTTCCTGCGATGTAGGAAGAGACCCGTGCCCCAGCAGTGGGGACATACAAGGGTTGATAACGAATCATGTATCGTATTACTTCGGCTTACAGGTTACGCTATGGTTGGATATAGATTGTGAACAGAAAAAGTATGAAGTGACTAAGATTGAGAGAGGAATGTTGCTTCTGTTTGGATATAATGTAGAGGATGAATGAAGAAACATTGACATCGGGGCGTCGTCAGTTTATGTAATTTCTAATGTACGTGTGTGACGGTTGCAATGTATTGGAACCATAACGAAGGAGACGGAAGTCCTAGGATATGCTAACCACTGCACGGATTGCGATTAGATAGATAGATAAGAACATTTATTTAGTGACACAATACTCAAAACAAAACATAATGAACAAACAGTAATACAAGACATTTAACTAAATAAAGTTTTAAGATTATTGAAATTTGCTTCGATATGTCTGCGTCCTTAAGCAATAGATGAAAAGAAAATTGATAAATTGTACATAATTCGTTGAGCGAACACACTGCATGACTGAGTGCCTCGTTGGTCTAGCTGTTAAGGCGCTTGGGTAGCAAGACAGAGGTCGTGGATTCGATTCCCACTGAGGACCGCCTTACATAATATAACATTTACATACAGGCACATACATTGCTTTTGACCCCACACTAGGATACCCTGTGCCGTGGGAACCAGAAACAACGACATCACAAACATGTAAACATCCAAGACCTGGGTTTTTTTTTGTTCGCTGCCGGGATTTGACCCCTGGACCTCTTGCATGGTAAGTAGATGCGCTACCGCTACGCCAAAGAGGTCGTCATTTGTACTAATGGCCTCATTCTGGGTGCGTGACCGTCTATGACTAATGCTAGTGGCATTTTTCCGAGCGGTACCGTGCTTCGCAAAGCACGTTAAGCAGTTGGTGCCGGCTGCCGTCGATAGATGGCAGTCGTTCAGCAACGTCAGAGGCGGCTTGAAAACTTCTGACAGTAAGACCAGCCACTGGTCTTGCAAGACTCCACCAATCCGGACTTCGCCCCCAGAGTGGTGTATGACCTTCCACAGGGAAGAGACCCTTGCCCCTCGGTGGGGACGTAATGGGTTGATGATGAATTATTACAAGCAGCTTTTAGCTGATGCGTGTTTAACCCATAGCTTGTCTCATTCATATTCAATGACATGTAACAGAGAATTAATGTATGGTTCCGAGCTGATAGATTGCAAATTCAATAGAATATGGGAATAGGGGTTCTGCGTACGAAATCTAACAGTAAAATCAGACGATTCACTCGGATGAACGTTCCCCTAAGTGCTCGTTCATTCTCTCTTTCATTTCTCATAGCTTAAATCGTACATCATCATTAACCCATTATGTCCCTACCGAGGGGCACGGGTCTCTTCCCTGAGGAAGGTATGGGCCATACTTAACGTGACCAGACGTCCCGTTTTGAACGGGACTGTCCCTTTTTATAATTACGAGTCCCGGTGTCCCCGAAATTAACTCCGGGACGGAAAATTGTCCCGTTTTCGAAAATGCTCTGTTTTAATTGAATATATTTTATGTTTGTCTGCTACAAAATGCTCTAGTAGAAAGAGTATTTTCTATGATGAAAAATTGTGGACATCTGAAAAAACCCAGTTACAAATTCCAGTTCTAGAGGCGATGTTGATAATTAAGGTGAATATTATATAAAAAAGTGCTAAGAGTTTTCACTCTTACCTCTTACTTAAAATCGTCACCAGCAATATTAAAGCAAATCTGTTCCTCTGATAAGTACAAATATAATTAAAAATGTTGGTATAGTTATAATTACACTATTTTTTATTTTTAATGCACTAACCCGTGCTAAGGAACAAATTTAAAAACCTATTTAGAGGCTAAAAATTTCACCCATGCCGGGATTCGAACCCGCAACCTCTGGTACGGATAGCCAGAGGTTGCGGGTTCGAATCCCGGCATGGGTGAAATTTTTAGCCTCTAAATAGGTTTTTAAATAGTTATAATTTGTAAATAAGCTAACTTTTAATAAATAACTTTAAAAAAGTATTTCGTTTTTCATTGACTACCTCATTTAATTGGCCGAAATAAAGTATACTGTCCCGTTTTGAGTTAAAAATAAATGGTCACGTTAGCCATACTCCACCACGAGGGCCAAGTCCGGTTTGGTGGAGGCTTGCGAGACTAGAGGCTGGTCGTACATAATGTTCCCTATTCAAGGACATAATATTGTCAAATTGGAGAGGCTACAAAATTCAAAGAAATAACTCACGACTGCCAGTTATTGCTACCTACTTCTGATGATATTTATGTTTTTCATGGACTCTTAAAATGTATGGTGTGCAATAAAAAGTATTGATCTAATTTAATCTAATACTGCTGCTTCCTTACAAAACTGTACTAGTTACGAGCTAAACCCTTAGGTATAATTATGACATAATAAACACAAGCTAAGAAACTCTTTCTCGGCGCTTATTAAAAGGCTACTACAAAAGTACACTCAACCATATTCGGTTATACCGCGTTTAATCAATACCCGCCTTTATGGGGCGGAGATAGGACCTATCAAAAACTCTTTGTAGCTCGCTGTACGTAAGCAGTACCATCTCTGGGAACATTTTAATATGCGTATCAAAAAGGGGGAACTTTGCGCTTCTCCGAAAGGAGGCGCACCCACTGGACCTTATGGGTTCAAACATATTTAACCCATTTAAGTACAAGTAGTTCACTAACTGTGAAGCAACACATCGTGAGGAAACCTGAGCGTCTGAGGTGTTCAAGTACTGCGTCGATTATGCAATGAAAAGAGATAAATAACATACGTGATAGATAGATAATATTTATTGCACAGCCAGAAAAAAACAACGTTCAGTGTTTTTTAGCAATACCACTAAAGGTGAAGGGAAACATCGTGAGGAAACCTGAGCGTCTGAGGTGTTCAAATACTTCAGCGCTTGAAATGGCCAATACGCGGTGGGCACGCGTGGAAATTAAGCCCATACCCTCTCTCTCTCTCTCTGAGAGAAGGCATGTGTAAACTGGCCAATGCGGTGTAAGATGTCCAACGGCTAACGGGTCGTTGGACCGACGATAGGAAAGAACCGTACCTTGGGAGAGGTCTATGTTTAGCAGTGGACTTGTACAGGGGGATTAATCAATCAGTCAAAGTATTACTGGTTAATCGAAATTTCTTATTTGCATTACACTATTTTTATTTTCAATGCACTAACCCGTGCTAAGGACCTGTACCACAGATTAGATTGCCTGTACGTAATACAGAGAATAGTGTAAAGAGGTTCGAAATTTCACTGATGCCTGTGAGTCGCCCTTTAGCTCAGTTGGATAGAGCGCTAGCACGGATAGCCAGAGGTCGCGGGTTCGAATCCCGGCATGGTTGGAATTTTTAGCCTCTAAATAGGTTTTCTTATTTGCAGTTTCGTAGTAGGACGCGTACTGGTATACGCTTCTATAATAACATCCCTGGAGATAATTATACTTATGTATTAAGCTTGCCTGAAACGCGGTCCAAAAAATATTTTAAGTACACTTTGTGCCTGCTATTACATATAGGATTATTACATATAGGGAGCCTCCTTCTTTTTTTGAAGTCAATTACAGTCTATTTATTCTTACTTGTCCAATTTAGTAAACAAAATTCTAACTTTAAAATTGAGATTAGATGCCTAAACTAGACATTTTCTCACAAATTCATGAACTATGATGAACTATGTTTATAAAATTGGCAGCGTGTTATCTAAAAGAGTATTCCAAGTTACTTCATTTATGGAAATATGGCAGTTTTGGACTAAAAAGTTACAGTTTACGGGTAAAATCTTGTTTACTAAATTGGACAAGTAAGAATAAATAGACTGTAAGTTAAGAATTCGTCGGACTACTACTTTTAGCATTACTGCATGGAGCTCTTTAAGGGCAAAAGTTTGAGGGATGAAAGGCTCAAAACTCCGGCGCAAAAGTTGAGGTACTCGATAAAATTAAACGACCGTTAATCCTTTAATATATCGCGCGGGAACTTGCAGTGAACTTGCTGGCGGAGACATCGTCAAGTTTTAACATTTCATAATGTGACTTTTTACCCGACTTAGGAAGTAAGAGTAAGGTTATATTTTTTTGCACATACAATGTATAGCTAGCTGGTGCCCGCGACTTCGTCTGCGCAGGATTAGTAAGTATTTCGAGTAGCTTATATTAGCGTGGCGAGAAGCGTGGCGTATAAAAGAAGTAAATAACATTATGACATTAAAATTATCGCATACCTAATGTTGTGATAATTGTTAATATCTTTGGGTCGCATTTGAAAAATATAAGAGCCAAATTTGGGCTACTCTCACCTACACTGTAATAGGTCCATAGTCCATTTTTACCTTTTTCGTAGTAAAATTTTAAAATGTATCTAATTTCTTCATTAGATTCACTCATCTTGACTGTAAGAAAAACAAATGGATCACGTATTTTCCTACCTTGAATTTGGAATTATCTTTTTTAAAATTTTAACTTTCAAATGATACCAAAACCAGCCAGGTGCAAATAGTATAGCCAAAGAGATTTTGTTACAAGTTCATACATACTACGAGTATAGGGGAAAAGACTTTTTCCCCAACCTATTATATTAATTATTGCCGCTAATGTCATCAAATGTATCTCGTATACGCGTCTGCGGTTGGTTTTTTCATATGCAGTGCAATAAAAGCATTAATAAATACATAAAACGCAAAGCATATCCTCGCCCAGTCTAACTGATCAAACTTGCATAAAACACAAATTTAACGGACCTTCTAAAACAAACATTTTACGCTCAGCACCGAGCACCAATTGAAAAGGTCAGCCGACGTTTGACACACTCAATAAAGTTTTAAGGCCAATTTTATAGCCGGGACGAGATATTATTATTATCTTCGTCACGCGGCAGTAAAATATGCCTCAGCCACCACCAATCCCCAAGCTTAAGTGCTGCACAATGTTTGAAATGGTTCGTGGAAAACTTGACTTTTATTTTATCTCTAGTTTTATTTCAGAAATAGAAGGCCTTTATTAACATATTAAGACAAAGGGACGAGGCTCAGCATTATGCATTTCAGAAACAGCCATTTAAATGGGACTGTATGTCGTATCTTATGTTAAATAAATAGACCTCTGGAGTCTCCTAATTTCAAATATAAATGTTTTTAACAAAGAAAAAAGTTCGCCTTTGTGCATGTTATTTCTTATGTAATGTTCTGTGAAATGTTTGTGTACAATGAAGTCATCATCTTCATCGTCAGCCCATACTTGGACGCAGCAAAGCTCCTGAATATGGAAGCTCGTCGACACTTACACCTTGCCAAATTACTTTTTGGTGTAATATGCACAAAAACCCCAAACTATTTGTTCGCAAAACTTAAATGGTCCACCAGACAGCGGTATGTGCATAAAGAAAGAATCCTGACACCGGCGCATCGGACTATGGCGTTTCGTGGCTGTTTCAGATTTGCGGCGTCCAAGTGTTGGAACGACATTCCTCCCCCAATCCGTGAAGCGTCCAGTGGATACGCTTTTGGGCGCAAGCTCAGAGCGTATTTGCTGGAGCTTCAGAAGCCACTCCACTCCCTTCCAACCTCTCGCCGCAAAAACAGACACGAGTCTGTAATCGCATAGTAGGGTTGTGCAACATTGTATGTCTATATATCTTGTATTCTTTTTATATTTAAGTATATACATGTGTGCGACTTATTATATCTAATTATATTTATCTTTATCTCAATATAATTATTAGAGCTAGTTATTTATTTGTATATTATTGTAGCTTATTCTATCACGTAGTTAAAGAATTTAAGTATATTTTTTATTCTGTATTTATAATATGTTTTCTATTCGTATGGGTATTATTCTATATAACATATGATTATTCTACTTTATACGGTATTGTTAATTCCCTATGCCCATGATTATATCGCACCGCACTTTTTGACGCTCGTGGGGTAGCACCTGGCATTGACTGAAAATCAGCGCTGAAGGCTGGTCCATCAGCATGTTCCTGAGTCAGTTCCCATTTATAGCAGCAGTGACGCGCCGTGACCTTTCGTTTTTCTTCGTTTTTTTTTTGTTATTTGTGAATGTTATGTTTTAAGTTTGTTACTGTGGCGTGTGCACTGTTTCTATAATAAATGATTTTCTTCTTCTTCATGTAGTTGCAAACGCACCAACATGCGCATTAATCATGGCGCAACCTCCAGGCCAAGTTCTCGGCCGAACCAAACTGTGTGTATATTTACACGAACCCACTTAAACACTTTTTGACCTTCAATCTTCAAAGCCAGTTACGTCACAGAACTGAAAATTATTAAAAGTACTAATGTTACCAATAAGTGATTTTTGCCGCCGTACAATTGTACAAATTTAAGTCTGGCTGTATTTCAGCAAAGCAGAACGCTAGATTTTTTTGGGTGTACCAAGAAATCTAGCGCTCGAATCACCTGCAGCGTTGAATCTCCAGTTGATACGTCATAAAACTTAAGTGTTTGTTAATTCACGCCTTCGCACGCAAGTAAATTGCTCCCATTTACATTTTCAGATACTGCTTGCTTTTTGCAAATACGATTATGTTCCCTTAGTGTCGGAGTACAGTTTCACGCTCGTTCAGACTGCCTCGTTGGTCTAGCGGTATCACGTCTGTTTACCAGGCTGGAGTTCGTGGGTTCGACTCCCACTGGGGGCCAGCGCATTATTGTACAAACGGCCTTAAGGCCTGTTCAGAAGATGGACTATCCCCTGGGTACTTTTTTGTCCGTCGATGGAGATCTCTTATAAATTGTATCGAATAACGCACACAAAGGACTAAAAGCACCCCGTACAAAAAGTCCCTCAAGTTACCGAGGACATCAAGAGACCGGACAGGACAAAAGGTCGGTGTTTTCTTTTAAAATGCAGGGACAAAAGTCCCTCGTCTGCGCAGGCCTTGAGAAATAGAGAAGAAGTCGAGAAGACTTTTGATGAGGTATTAATTCTGGAACCTGTTTTTAGACATTGTCAAGGGACTATCCCTCGGGTACTTTTTTGTACGTCGATACGTACAAAAAAGTACCGCACACCGTGTGCTTTGAGTTCGCGGTGAATCCGCAGCGTACGCGGAGGACCCCACATTTGTACAAATAACCTCAATCTCCAGGTGTATTTCCATTTGTGATGTCCTTGCCTGATCATGACTATAGTAGGTACAAGGTATCTTAGTTTGGGACCAGGGGTGCGACCACGCAAGACAAAAAAAAACAACTGACAACTGTACGTAATACAGAGAATGTTGTAAAGAGGTTCGAAATTTCACGGATGCCGGTGAGTCGCCCATTAGCTCAGTTGAAAAGAGCGCTGGCACGGATAGCCAGAGGTCGCGGGTTCGAATCCCGGCATGGGTGGAATTTTTTGCCTCTAAATAGGTTTTTAAATTGTCCTTAGCACGGGTTAGTGCATTAGAAAAAAAAAAATTATTATGATCATGTGGGTACAGCGATATCATTCCGATGTAAAGCCTAACTGCAAAGTGGTCGGGGCTGCAAGTGATGCAAATTGCTTCAGCCAGATGTCGCTGAATGTACGTAATACAGAGAATGTTGTAAAGAGGTTCGAAATTTCACTGATGCCGGTGAGTCGCCCATTAGCTCAGTTGGAAAGAGCGCTGGCACGGATAGCCAGAGGTCACGGGTTCAAATCCCGGCATGGGTGGAATTTTTAGCCTCTAAATAGGTTTTTAAATTGTCCTTAGCACGGGTTAGTGCATTAGAAAAAAAATATTATTATGATCATGTGGGTACAGCGATATCATTCCGATGTAAAGCCTAACTGCAAAGTGGTCGGGGCTGCAAGTGATGCAAATTGCTTCAGCTAGATGTCGCTGCCTGTACGTAATACAGAGAATGTTGTAAAGAGGTTCGAAATTTCACTGATGCCGGTGAGTCGCCCATTAGGTCGCGGGTTCGAATCCCGGCATGGGTGGAATTTTAGCGTCTAAATAGGTTTTTAAACTGACAACTGTAAAGAGTAGATCAGCTTCTTAGTGTACGAGAAATGAGGGGTCAGGCTATTAGATCAAATATGTTAATTTATTTGATTATAAAATTGGGAAATACAACGTATTATTCAAACGGAAAACTTAAGAGCCCGTTTTATCAGTATCGAAAATTAAACCACTTTTAATTAAAACTTTCAGTTCAAAATTTTCGAATTAATTTCACACAATCGAACTTGACGCGGTCGATTTGTTTGCATATTAAAACTTTTACTTAGGTATTGAAAGTGGCTTAATTGATTTGGTAGGTTTATCTCACGCAAGCGATGAAACTGGTTTTAGGATTAGGGTTGTTTTAGTAACGCTTCTAGGTCTATGAACTTCGGTAGGCCATGGCAAATATAACCAATTGTTACATTCATCATAATCGTCATCGAGGTGATTAAGCTCACACTTTTAAAATGCTTGGCAACTCATCATCATCATCAGCCCACCCCATGCTGCGCAGTCTAAGGATAGGTGAAATTGATTATGTCTGTAAAATAGAGAGATGCAAACATGTTCACAAGAGATCTTTTCCCCCTCGTCAACTTAGACTTTAGTCTGGGTTGACGAGGGGAACGCATAGGGCTGGTTTTCCGATTGAGGGTTTCGCTGGGTAAATGCTTAAGTAACAGTATGTCACTCTCTTTGCTGAGAAGTTCGAACTACAGTTGACTGTTTGCTTGACGGGATTCGCGGTTCGGAAACTGGCTGTAAAGGGACTAAGCTGTATCCCATTCCATGTTTAAACAGCTGTAATAGTTTAACTTTAATTAGCGACCTAAGTTAGGTTAAGGTACACAAATCAAAATTGTAAGATCCCTGCGGACATATACAGTTTATATTCACTGACCTTGTTTCGGCCATGTAATAATAATTTAAAAGAAAGACAATAAATAAACTATCTATCTATCTATCAGCCCACCGCTGCCCACTGCTGGGTATAGGCCTATTCTCTGTATTACGTACAGGCAACGACATCTGCTGCAGCCACGCAGCCAGAGGTCGCGGGTTCAAAGTGGTCGGGGCTGCAAGTGATGCAAATTGCTTCAGCCAGATGTCGCTGCCTGTACGTAATACAGAGAATGTTGTAAAGAGGTTCGAAATTTCACTGATGCCGGTGAGTCGCCCATTAGCTCAGTTGGAAAGAGCGCTGGCACGGATAGCCAGAGGTCGCGGGTTCTAATCCCGGCATGGGTTGATTTTTTAGCCTCTAAATAGGTTTTTAAAATTGTCCTTAGCACGGGTTAGTGCATTAAAAAGAATATAAAAACATCCATCCATCCATCCATACCTACAAACTTTCGCGTTTATAATATTAGTAGGAAAGATATGCCTAAACTCACGCCATACAGTCTGGTTGCCTGGTTCCAAGGTTGTCTGGAAGATATCTCTTTTAGTGATAAGGCCGGCAGGTTAAGAAATATCTGTCATTTCCATTGTACATAAAGTACAATAGAGTGTTCTTTATCTGTCTAAAGTCGACAGCACATCAACCATTGTACGCGTACTCTCTACTCAGTTACATTACGGGCGACTTTGCAAGGAAAATGTTAAGGCTGACCTGCTATAAAACAAATAATACAAAATAAAAACGTAAATGGAGGATATTCAATATTTATAATATTCTTTTACTTTTTATTCATGCAATACTTTCTACCGATCACATAACATCACACTAGGATCGTATAAAGGCGATAGTTTGTGAGTGTGTATGTTAACTTCTTCACGTTAAAACGGTTGGAGCGATTTTAATAAAATTTGGTATGGAGACAGCTAACATCTTGGATTAACACATCTAGGCTACATTTCACTGCGGGAAAATATCTTGTTCCCATGGGAAAATGGGTAAACCGCAGGAACACCGCGGGGCAAAGCTAGTAAGTAAATAAAAAAGGTATTTGCCAACTACCTAATAAAGCTTTAACTCAAAAATTGAGCGAGTCGTATCAGATTTTTAATCAACTCGCGGGTGCTAAAGCCGTTTGACGACACGCCTCAGGATTTAATTTAATAAGGCAACGGATAAATTAGACGAATATCTGACGTCAGTGGAAGTCAAATAAAATTATGAAGACGAGTTACTCGGGCCGGGCAAGATTTAATCCCGAAATACGGGTTTCTATGCAGTGGAAAACAACAGCTAAGTATATTATTCTTTTATTCGCTGTTTCCAAATTCTTGACTTTATTACTGATACAACGAAGATCTTAGTAGTAATATATACACTTTATAGATAGATAGAGAACACTTTATTGCACAACCAGAAAAATATTACAACAATGATTCTTAAATCTAAGTAATGTTATACAATTGGCGGTCTTATCGCTAAGAGCGATCTCTTCCAGACAACCTTTGGATGGAGTGGATTGCATGAAGAATATAGTCGGTACGTGGTGCATGTACATAAATAATTAATTCGAAAATATATTGATAACAGCAAGGGAGAGCGAGAATTGAATTACTTATAATTACCTACTATAATGTACATAAATTTAAATAATAATAAACACAGACACCTAAAAAATAAATAAATATCCAATTAAATACATATATAGGTAATAATAATAATAATATTGGCCTTTTTGCATCTACTTAATGAGATGATTTATACAGCGTCCAGTGGTATCTTCACTCACACTAGTATATATATATATATATATATATATATATATACATATATATATATATATGTGTAAGCAACCTTTAATTATACTTAGAGAATCTTATTTTCATCAATTGTTATGATTTATTTTTATATTCCAAATCTATATTGGTGTGGTGATCAATGTGTGTGTGCGTGTGTGTGTGTGTGTCCCAAAGCGAATTTCTTATCTATCTATACTTAAAAGTAATAATCTAAATAGATGACATTTTCAATTACCAATTTCACAAAAACGGCTTTCAGACCACCCGCATTGTTTAGCCCGTATTATTGTCGCAGTCACTTTGAGTAACTCCGCCGTTTACAAACGGTGTCATCTGTTTACAAACGAGTGTCCGTTTGCAATATGCCGAAGGCAAATTGTGAACGGCCTTGTCAGTTTGTGAAATGCCATGATCGTACAATCGCAGTTTGTAAAATGTCATAATCATTCCATCGCCGTTTGTAAAATGCCGCGACAATTTGTCGAAGTTAATACGAAATCTAGCCGCGACGAGCGCTGTACGTCAAAACAACAACAATGGCTTCCGCAAGTGCTTTCTTTCACGAAGAAAATAAAGAAATTATTAGAAATAGGTGACAGTATTTTTGTAAATGTTCCAAAATCGGACAAAGGACCGGTGGATGTAAGAAATATAATGAGAAGAATAACTGATATCAGACACGGCGTGAATAGGTACTAAGTTTGGGGTTATTAAAAACTGGTTTGATCGACAAGAGTAGCAGTTATCATCAAATGAATATGTAGAGCACATACCAAAAAAATTACTATCTCTAAGAGAATACTTACCACTTGCAGACTCTACTTAAATCGAGATTAGCTTGAAATACATAATGACTGAACATGAAACATTTTTTCAAGACTTAAAAATAAATAAAAGACTGAACATGAAACGCTTTTTTTTCATAATCATCAAACCATGGTCACCCTGAATGTTGAACGTCAACTATTTTTACGAAATCGATCAAACTCACAAACTGCCTTCGGCATTTTGTAAACGAGCGAGCGTTTAAAATCTGACGAACCCTTTGTAAACGGGCGGATTTGACAAAATGCCTGCGACATTATCACTGAGACACTTCATATTCGACCATGACCAAGCAGAAAATAAACCGCCAGAATCCAGTTTCGATTCACATCTTCACCGTGTTTGTATACCAATACATTTTCCTCTTCTTTATCCCATTCTCCGTAATGTGGTTATTATCTTCTTTGCTTTAGGGATTAATTCCCATAGACACGACCCCGAAGCTATCTTCGAAATGAGACGTGACGCCATGGTGAATGCGAAGATTTCTATTCTTATTGGCTAGTTGAGTTGATACGTACAGAGTTCCGTCTCGGCATCTAAGCACCCACGTTGCGCTATCATAGGGGGTAGTGCCCATAATCCCAACGCTGGGCATGCGGGTTGGGGATCGCAGTTTGGTGGAATTGTACTGCAGGGGGCGCTGGTGCCCACCCCCGGTTGTGGCGCTCTTTAGGGGAGGGCTATGTTCCGCAGTGGACTAGTATAGCCTGCCGACGACGACGATCTAAGCACCCAGAATTTTTATTCACTTTAAAAAAGATTTTAGAGTGGAGACCAGGAACTGGCTAACAAATATGTATGGGTGCGTGTGAGGACACCTCAATTCAAAATCAATATATGGAGCACTAAAATGAGCAGACCGAACAACCGTCCGGCACGGTTCTATCTTCTTCTTCTTCTTCAGGCTATATTATGTAGTCCACTGCTGGACATAGCCCTTCACTAATGAACGCCATAGCGCCCCGTCTTCAGCTTGCCGCATCCAGCATCTGCCGGCAGTCTATATAGCGAGCCCATGTTACATAACATCATCATCACACTCACACTAATATTATAAAGGCAAAAGTTTGTGAGTGTGTATGTTTGTAACTTCTTCACGTCTGAACGGCTGGAGCCACTTTAATAAAATTTGGTATGGAGTTAACTGAGACCCTGGATTAACTACGTTTTTCTACAGGAAAATATCTCAATACCATGGGAAAATCGGTAAACCGCGAGTAACACCGCGGGGCACAGCTAGCGAATAATATATAAATAATAATAAATATTCATGGACATATTAGACAGATCTCGTGAACCCTATACTAAGTACAACTAAATGAGTTGTGTTATAGGTGCTAAGTCGACGATAGATTTAATACAATAAATACATAGATAACACCCAAGACCCGAGACAAACTAGAAAAGTTCGTTTCCTAGTTTGACCCGGCCGGGAATCGGACCCGAGACCTTCGGTTTTACAGTCAGCGTGCCAAACCGCTGCGCCACCGAGGCCCTCATATAATATAAAATACTATAAACACGAACACACGAAGAATGTTTAAAAACCTATTTAAAGGCTAAAAATTTCACCCATGCCGGGATTCGAACCCGCAACCTCTGGCTATCCGTACCAGCGCTCTACCAATTGAGCCAATGGGCGACTCACGGCATCAGTGAAATTTCGAACCTCTTTACAGTATTCTCTGTATTACGTACAGAATATTGAAGAAAATATTGTAAAGAGGTTCGAAATTTCACTGATGCCGTGAGTCGCCCATTGGCTCAATTGGTAGAGCGCTGGTACGGATAGCCAGAGGTTGCGGGTTCGAATCCCGGCATGGGTGAAAAAATTTTTAGCCTCTAAATAGGTTTTTAAATTTGTTCCTTAGCACGGGTTAGTGCATTAAAAATAAAAATAGTGTAAACACGAAGAATGTCTTCGTGTTTACAGTATTTTCAGCATTTTGTGAGGTGATCCATTGCAACTAGATTGTATGCCATTAGAATCACAGTGGAGTACTGCTTTGTCTTTTTTATATTTATACAGATATCAGCTGTTTAAACGCTGAAACATGTTTTACTTTGTTATCGACCCTTGTATGTCCCCACTGCTGAGGCAGGGGTCTCTTCCTAGGTGGTTTTTAGGCCATACTCCAGCACGGGGGCCAAGTCCGGGATGGTGGAGGGTTGTAAGACAGTGGCGGGCCTTACGGTCAGAAGTTATTAAGCCGCCTGCGTGCGGCGTGCATAGCGCGGATTATGTCCTATAAAATTTAAATCGACATTTAAATTTAAAGTAAAAGAAAGAAAGACATTTATGAATTTAAAATTAATCAATTTAACCACGGGCTAACCTGTGGTGTATAAAAATTGCCACAAAATGCAGCTGACTCGGCGTTGTGCTGAGGGAGTGAGCCCTCAGTGCTGATTTTCAGTCAGAGCTCGAGGCAACCGAATATTTACGTTATCAATTCTAGACTTCTTTAGGATCTTCACTAGATACCCCTCCATTTGACGAAACAGTGCCGCTGGCATAATTTTACCTACAAGCAAATTATCTCCTTTTCCCTATTTATTATGTGTAGTTCCCCGTACTGTGTGGTGTCGGCCTAGAGAATAGCACCAACCCAATTCTTCCCGCGGGTGTCGTAAAAGGCGACAAAGGCACACAAACCGGGGGGTGGGCAGCAGCGCCCCCTGCAGTACTACTCCACCGAACTGCGATCCCCAACTCGCATGCTCAGCGTGGGGATTATGGGCACCCCCTGTGATAGCGCAACGTGGCGCTCTTTGGGGGAGGGCTGTGTCCAGCAGTGGACTGGTATAGCCTGACGCCGCCGAGTTCCCCATGGTGTTTTGAATTTATATACATTTTTATTACATTTCGCAAGAACCCTTTCAATGGAGCCCAACGTGGTGCGACGAATTTGGAGTTGAGTCTAAGGATTAAAAAGAAAACATAAAAAAACACCAACCCGGACTTGGCCCACGCGGTGGAGTGTGGCCTAACCTTCCTGCGATACAGGAAGAGACCCGCGCCTCAGCAGTGGGGACATACAAGGGTTGATATCGATCTCTCTCTGAGGGAAGGCCTGTGCACTGTGAAGTCACGTGTAGTGGCATATTTATAGGCTACATAAAAAAGTGAGATAAAGGTTATATGTGGGCCAGGGCCGTCTTTTGTAAAAATCACGATACTAGTACTGACTGCCCGCAGTCCTACGTAACTATTTGTACGTGGATTCGCTTTTGTTTGAAATATGAAATTGGAAATTGTATGACCGATTAATCTTTCTATTGATCATAGCCAAAACGTGTTAAGGTTCTTTTGCGAACAATAAGGGTTGGCCCTTATTTTTTTTTTATGTAGCCTTTATACATTTCACATTCTACTGAAGACTTGGCTGTATGGGCATAGTTACCTTTGCCTACTAGAATGGGTGAAGAAAAAAAATCTCTGCTTATATTTTTTTACGGTGGGCGCCATTTTCCAAATAATTTTTCTCTATTAAATTGCTTATTTTTTCGCAACTGTATTAAAAATAGTTGTTCAGTACACGTGCGGAACCGTCGTTGCAACTTGTTCCGACTGTCAACCCTCGCCTTGGGCTGCTCCTCGGCTCGGGTAGACATTTGTCGGAACTCTTTGCAATGACAGCCTTTCCGCACTTGTAATGAAATATACTCGTACTATTGTCGTTAGCATTGCAAAATGTTATTGTGTCAAAAAACATGATTTTTGTTTCTTTATCTAAATTAAGGAAAGCTTGATTCTTAATGTGCATAGGTGTAAGACATTATAACCTCGGCCTTATTAGGAACGGATTATGATGCTATCTTTTCAACTTTTAAAATTTCATATAAATTTGATGAAAAATTAAATTGACCTGTTTCAGAAATTGGACATTTTTGAGAAAGCCCTGTATTGCTGAAATCAGTTCACCATTTCAAAGGAAAAAGCCACATTTCACTGTGCCACGGTTATTAACAGCTACCTTATCCTGGATTTAGACGTTTGGACCTAGAATTGTAGCGTACTGCATACGGGGTGCAGGATTACTGGATTGAATGCAGTGAGCCCACGTATTGTTAGTACTGGCTGCTAACTGCATTGTTGTGACTGAGTGTTGTTGACGCATATTGAGTGTCTACGTATAAACAAAGTGTTTTATTCAAAATTGCATAGAAACTGTGACTTATTGAACGTTACAAAGTAACAAAGGTGTCTATTTCAAAATGCAGATCATTTTGGAGAAAAAGTGGGCATCTTTATGATGTTAAGTCACTTCAAAAACGTATCCTTGTATTGGTAATTGAATAAATCTTTACTTTACAATAAAACTCTAAACATCTTTTCAACGTTTTTAATTACTTAAGTACCAGAGTTTAAATAATTATTATAAAAAATAGAACTCATGCCTTATACTGGCTTTAAATCCAGACATTGCATGACTCACCAATGACTTTGTTTTCTAAGTTAAGTACATTTGTTAATTCGTAGTGGCAATACCACTCGCTAAGTGTGAAGGAAAGCATCGTGAGGAAACCTGAGAGACTGAGGAGTTCAAAAACGCGCTTGAAATTGCCGATCCGTGGCGGGCACTCGTTGTAATTAAGCCGATACTCGATACTTTTTCTTTTCTATTTAATTTAATTTATTTAGATACATAGGCAAGGCTACACTTACGAAATTAAAAGTTTAACATAACAAGTATGCTGTGCACCCAATGGAATGTATACAGCATTCGAAATTAAATATAGCTCTTTTTGAGAAGCCTGGATTTTTTTAACAATAAATTTTAAAAATTAGTAATTACTAATTTAATTGGACATAAATTGGTGGTACCAACTTTACCAGTAATATCGTATTAAATTCATCTCGGAGTTTTATAGCGGCCAGCGCTGCAAAACGTTTTAAGCCGATTATCAACACGCTAAAAGTATCATTCATTAAAAAGGGTGTGAAGGGAAATAATATCCTAAGTACGCTTTTGAAAACTTGGCGCAGAATTATTTTCCTCCTTTCAAGAGAGACACCTTACTCGTAAATGTAGGAAATAGTTTTCCACGGTAATTTGTCTGCTAGGTTTCCTATTGTGGTTAGTCTTTATTTTTTCAAATACTGTGCTGTGTGGGGGTAGACTGTGTGTAAACTTTCATTAAGCCGCTGTTTCTGCGCTACTTTGAATAAAACCTTTTCAATTCATTCCATTCCATTCCGTTCCGTTCCGTTCCGTTCCGTTCCGTTCCATTCCGTTCCGTTCCGTTCCCTTCCATTCCATTTCATTTCATTGTATGTCAATTTATACGATATTCGTTAATATAGGATGTAGTGACTAAAATTAAGAAAGCAATGGTGCGTTGGTTTAGACATTTGAAGCAGATTACGGAAGAAAGATTGACGAAACAAATATATTTTGCGAATGTGAGTGGAAAGGCCGGCTGATGAAGACAGGGCGCTATGGCGCTCATAAGGGGAGGGCTACGCCCAGCAGTGGACTAGTTTAGCCTGACGATGACGATGATGATGAGCATCGCGAATCATGAAGAAACACTATACTTAGATTTTTTATCGAGATTTATTATTGCAGCCCTAGCCTGGCACACACGACAACGACAGGAGCTCCGTGTCTAGTGACCAAGATGGAGCTTTTCGAATAAGAGCAAAACCAGTCGGACTCTTGCGCCAAAAATTTAAGTAAAAGATTCCGGAATAAAATTAAGAACACAATGAGAGCAACCCAAGGCTTTTTAGGGCCAATTTCTGAACTGAGAATTTCGCTAAGCAAATAGTTAACTGTGGCGCTGTCTCTTCGAATTTCCCAGAAAAGAGCGTGACAGAACGTTACTTGAGTATTTACTAAGTGAAATTCTTGGTTCGAGTCCCGGCATGGGTGGAACTTTTAGCCTCTAAATAGGTTTTTTTAAATTGTCCTTAGCACGGGTTAGTACATTAAAAATAAAAATTGTATGATTTATAATATGTTACACAATCGCGCAAGCACCACGAATCGATAGAGATTGTATTTGTCAAAATCTGTAGATTGGTTAAAGAGCAAGGCTGGGCGGGGCGCATGCTGAGACGCAGGCGAGCAGCACAGCGCAGCGCAGTGCAGCGCAGATTTTGCATGAAACGTCATTGAGCTACGCTGCGGCGCAGGCACGTGAGAGGCAGACATGACAGTGTCTGTCCTGCTCTGTGTCTCGTTCTAGTGCCGGCACAGATTTCTGCGCGACGCGTGCACGTCGAGGCGTGTTTAGTAACAATTTTGTTGCAATGACAGAACATTTAATTGAATTAGTTCGCTGTGATACAAATCATCCAGACTATTCAAAACGACATTGAAAGAGATATTATGGTTGAGAATTGCCAAGGAATGAGCGAATAGATGCGTCGCAGCATGCGGTGTGGGCCTATGTCTGCCTTAACTGCCCTGCCCTGTACTGAACTGCGCTGCGCTGTTCTGCGTCGCCTGCGTCTCAGCATGCGCCCAGCCTTATGAAGAGTACATACATACGAGCTTATTAGCATATTACTCTCCTTTTTAAATCTGCCGCAGTCGGAAAACATGTTAGTTCAATTGAATGTTTCATGACAGGTCCCTGTTAATCTAACAAAAAAATTTTAAAAATGTAGCTTGCGGCTGTCTCAACTGCCTCAAAAAATTACATATAGGATTTCGTGCTTTAGTCCGTCAACCATAGAATCGATTTCCGCATTTCATAAGGCGTGTTCATTTAGTATTAATTGATAAATTCTGAACTACGGTTTGTAACAAACGGTGCTCAATGTTAATGGTGTAATTAGCAATTTATCCCTCAAATTCATCGTCCAAAACTAAGGACTGAGGACGTGTTAAAAGGGGTATTAACGTCTAAACCCTTTGCGCTCCCTATTTGTATATATTCCCGACTAATGGGGTTCTCATGTAAATATACGAACACCCACTGTTAGGCGTGGGCCACACAGACAGCACATGGGGCGAGAAGGTGGAAACAATGCAACTCGTTGTATAGGGTCATATCACGGGGCAAGGACTGTTTTATAGAGCCACAGACCATCGGGCAAGGACTGTTGTTTAGAGTCATAGACCCATAACGTAACTGAAAACAGTGCGGCCGAGTAGATTTATGCACTGTCGACTGTACTATGTCTTCGGGTCTAAGCCGTGGGCTATTCAGAAAGACCGTACCCTGTGGTCTGTGATTCTATACAACAGTCCTTGCCCTGTGGTCTGTGATTCTGTACAACAGTCAGTCAAACAGTATTTTTATAATATATATTTTTTATTATGTGTATTTATTTAAATTATTTGACGATATTGATTTGTCGATATTGATTTGTCGATAACTATATGTGCACTGTTGTTTAGGCATGTATTCATTAGAACTTTTGTAATAATCTTGTATATGTGTACATCTACTTCCTTCTCCAATATTCGTCCAGTCCATCCAAAGGTTGTCTGGAAGAGATCACTTGTAGTGATAAGGCCGCCGTCTGTACTCTGTACTCTTAGGTTAAGAAATATCTGTGTCATTTCCATTTTAATGTACAATAAGGTGTTCGTGAGAGATGGTTATTAAACTTGCGCCGGTTATACTCCTGGAATGACATTGCACTTCCATTGCTTTGTAGACTAGCAAATTGAGGCAAATAACAACCACTGCTGTGTTTATATCATTCTATTGATAAACTATGTAAGTATTAGACTGTAGGGCCAGGTGTCGCTCTGATTCGCACTGGTAATATTACCCGGTTAGGTACCATCCAATAATATGTGTTATTAATTAGGTTTCGAAGTACCGTTACATTTGCGAATTTGTAGAAGCAATCCCACTTGCTACTGGTAAGAAAAATACAGTGAGGAAACCTGAGTGTCTGACGTGCTCACATACCTCAGCGCTTGCAACGGACAGTGGCCAAACTATGAGGCTAAGGACGAAACAGTTACATAGTAAAACATAAGTAACTGTTTCGTACACATAAAGGCGCACTACAGAGCCTTTATGTGTACGAAAGAATAGAACACTACAGTTAAGTATTTACTTAGCGAAATTCTCAATTCAGAAATTGGCCCTAATTCCTTCATTCGAACTGATTATGGCTCGAGTTATTTATTTATCTTAGCGCTGGAAATCGTCAACAAATTGCGGTGGTCTTGCGTGAAAAACTCCATACTTACCATCTCTCTCTGATAAAAGTGGGAGGCTTATACGCAGCTTATTTATATTAACGATAATGTTGGCAACACCATCTTAGCATCTCGAATTTTATGAAGCATTTTCCAAGAACTACAAGCCAGGCCAAGTTTACCCAATCGATCGGTTTTCACTTTCATGACTGGCATTTACATATTTTTGCGACAAAAAGGTCGGGGCCCGATATTAAGTGAAACATTTTTATGAATCATAAATTCGTTCGGTTTCAGAAGGCAAGACTTTATCCCGAGCAAAGAAGATTAGCGAGTGGGGGGACTGGCCCGTCTCGACCTAGCTACTTAACGTGAAGCAACACCGGATGGACGTCTTTTCGATAGACAAGCACGCGGCGGAGGTGCCGGCACCGGCACCGAGCCAGCACCGTCTGCGGTGTGGCCGGAAAAAGTGCAAAAATGCATGGGAAAACGCCTGTTGAATACAGAATGAAAGGAAGCAAAAATTGTTAATATGTAAAAGAAAATATTAATATTTTATTCATACTGGATTAACTTGATTTTAATATTATTTCAGATGTCCCGGCGCTCGAAACTGCTAACTTGCGGTGGGCAAGGGTGGCAATTAAGTGTATACTCGCTTTTTTTCTCTCTGAGAGAAGGCCCTGTACCCTGCAGTGGAACGTTTATAGGCTATATAAAATTCAAAAGCAGCATGACCGAGCATAAAAAGAAAGAATAATATAGTCTGAACTAAATGAAAGTAAAGCATTTTATGCGTGTACAGGTTTAAGTGCTATCGACTGTACGCATTTGAAAAAGGTTTTTGCTAATTGGCAGAACTTAATCGCAAAAACCAGAGATGACGCGCCGAATACTTGGCTCCGACTCCGTGCGAGGAGGAGATGCAAGTGGTGCACTAATTCAGGTGAGTAGCAATGCGTTAACCCTTTACTAGGCAATGGTATAATAGTTCCTCCCATATATTGAACCTTACTACTTTAAAATCAAGTCCAAAACCAAAGAATAATATATTATTGAATGGATAAGATAAGGAACAACTTCATGATGCATGACATGTACAATCAGAAACGTTCAGTCGACTTTACCACTCTATGCACTTGGGAGTCACTTTTAATGTACATTTTTGAAATTCATACATATATATTGCAACCATAAGTTTTTGGTACAGTTATAGTACCATTGTGGACCCTGAAGGGCATAGCCACATTTTCAGTAATATTTACTTACATCTTCTCTACATAGGTTTTTATTTCTTTTTTTTTAATAATATATCTTATTGAAACGGCAACAAGACAACAAAGCATAGAATTTACTGATTTTCTGAGAATTCTTGCACTTCTTTACCTCTATTCGCAGCAATACAATCGACGTTGTACCTGAAAAACAAAAATAATATTCTCAAACAGGGACGCGTTGAATTGCAATTTTATTAAGACGCCAAAAGCCTAGTCCATACCGTGTTGCACAACGCTACTTAAGAAAGTACTTTGCCGAAGTATTTTTTCTATCAATCCACCTCTCAGAACATAAGTTCGGTAACTTTTTGGAATTCTCGGGAGTGATAAATAGGCATACCTAAGTCATGTCGGAATGTTTTCGGTAAAGTTCGGTGTATTATTTCTCTTAGCTGGGCGGTCTGACAATCTGAAAAATTTAGTTTCGATTTAATTAACTAATGTTATAATTGTATAGTCCTATTGTATCTACAGTGTACCTAATGATGCAACTCTTGTTGAAAAGCTTTACACAAAGCAACCAATTTTCCCCTACACAAAACATTTTCTTAATTGGAGAGTAAAATAAAAATGAAGAGTATTTTTTTACAATACTCCTAAAACAATTCCTTAAAATACTCCATAAACACCGCATAAATAGTCTTCGGTGCACTTTAGAAAAGAATGATTAACCACGGACTATTCATACTTCGTTTTAAGTTATTATTAAATGGGGCTAATCACGACACGATTATTTTGTCAGTGTTGCAGTTGTCAAGGTCACGGGTAGGCCGAAGTAGCCAGTAATGTCGGAAATTAAGTTAATTACGTGGTTTTCCCGTTCGTTCCGGGGCATATCTGATGCAAAGGATCTCCCTGGCCTTTGCATCAGATATGCATATACGAGGTAATGCTGCTAGCGTCATGGGAACTTTTGGGTCGGGTGTGTCCCGGGGCGGTATTTTTGATTGATTTAGTTTTTTTTATTGTTTATTGTGCTAGGTTTTATGACAAAGCTTTGTGCGCATTTTCAGACTGTGGATTACCTCTTATTAATTAATGAATAAAGTTTTATTGGATTACGTTGTACCTATCCAATAATCAATCGCCATTAGACCAGTTTAATAACATCTATGTAAGAGAAACATGTTTTTTTAAACATCAGTTTTAAAAATGTTTTGCGCTTTGACATATTATATTGTTAGGAATATTTTAGTCGTAGAGACTGGCAACGATCTCATGACGTCACCGTTCCTATATAAAGCGTGCGCCGTACGCGCCCGTCTCTATTTTGCTGTCTGGCTTTGCTTCTAGTAGGTTCGTCGTGGTTTGTCGCCAGTCTGGTGAGGTTATATTTCCGTTACTTTTGATTTGTGTTCCTTGTAACTAGAGTGCTATGTGCTTTGTAAATTCTTATAAGACTATTTGAGAAAAGATTATTCGAGTGGAGCTCCTTGGCTGCCTTCTTCTCCACTACGGCTTCGGCCCGAAGGTGGCTCAGGAATTTGACATTGAATTAAATTTCTGAAAGGGCACCCATTTCTATTATTTCTACGCCTGATTCCTTACAATATTATGTCATGTTTCATGAGTCAAGACCCGGGCGGTAACTAAAACGGCTCTACTTCCTTCTCAAATTTACTGCTCCAGTCTATCCAGGTTGTCTGGGAGACACTTTTAGTGAATTTAGTCTGTACTCTTAGGTTACGAAGTATCCGTTTTAATTCCTTTTTTTATGAACGATAAAGAGTTCTCTATTTTTTTTTTAAGAATTTAAGACCAAAATAAAAATACATACCTCCCATCCGCCGAAACCGACAAGGTATATCTGTGGATTGGGTTAATCTATAAAATAAAGAATAAGGAATAAATTTATTACTTATATGAACATCTTACATACTTCATAAAGTACATTGTTTTTACAGATAGGTAATGTGTGACAAAAAATTATGTTTATTAATTTATATGACATGTCAAAAATCAAACTAGGTCACCCAGTACTATGATTTTCGACGCCACCTCTATGTATCTATCTAAAGGCACTCTCTGGAACAAGTCAATACCAAAGGCAAGGAAACCATCCAACACTCAAATGCCAAATAAACCGCGCTCTCGGTGTAGGTAATTGAAATATCTCAGCTGACTTGGCACTAGCGATCATCCGACAGTCGATGGAAATCTTCGGCCGATTCGATTCACACAATCCAATATAGAGCAAACTAAGCAGAAACAAGAAGGCCCATATTGCCTACTACATTTTATGGTACAGCCAATGGGCATTGTCACATCCTATTTTTTATTCTATAAATCTAAAATATAGACTAATATAAGAAACTAATTTGAATATTTTCTTAATTTTTGATGTAATTATTTTTTTATTAATTATTTAAAGTTTTGTAAGTATGACGTCACCAATGGCGTTATTAACTACGTTCATTGAATTTATTCATGATAAAAAAAGTTGACGTTTGACAAATGTTGTTTGTTTGTTGTTGACGATTTTTTTTTAAATATTTTTGTAGGCAATGGAACTACCGCTTTAGAGCCAATGATGACGTCATTGAAAGAAAAATGAAGTGAACATTATTTTGCGTTAAATATTAATAATCCGTTTTTATTTTACCTGTTTAAACCACTAATAGTAATCAGTATCCCTATTCCTCGAAATGGTTTTCACTTTACGACAATCGATGCCTCCCTGATCAATGCCCATTGTGTAACATTACTTAGATTTAAAAAAACATGGTTATATTCTTTTTCTCTGGCTGTGCAATTAAGTGTTCTATCTATCTTTCTATCTAACAGTGAATTTAATGATTAGATAGACATTAAATTCTATTATTTATGTATACCTTCAATTCTATTATTTATGTATATTTTCGATTCTATTATTTATGAAGCGCTCGGGGCCTAGTCGAGTGATTGGAATCAATCACTTGAGTTAAGCATTAACAGGCACTGTTAGGTGCTGGATGGGTGACCGTCCCGTGGCGACCACTAGTGGGATTTTTTCCGAGCGCTTCCGTGCTTCGCAAGACACATTAAGGCGTTGGGCTGTTACGTAATAGCAATAGTTAAGCGATATCAGAGTGCTTACTGCGAGTTTGACAGATACAATCGAGTAACTTTACTACCGCGTTAATCGAGCATTGAGTAGTGAGTATGAGTAAGTTAACCGTTCGAACTGGCAAAACGCTGTCACAGTACAATTCGCACTCGCGTTTATTCGTGTTTTGGCTGGTAAACGTGTTCACTTCTCAACGTAAACCATTACAACTCGCACTCAGCAATTTTAATTTCCATACTTGTCGCTAGGTGGCGCTTCCTCGATGCCATAGAAATATGAGTTTACGTTAACGCGATCGAGTAGTTAAAAAACTCTCACTAAGCACTCAGAGGCTTTATGGGCGGCCTGATAACTTCTGACGGTAAGGCCCGCCACTGTCTTACAAACCTCCACAAACCCGGACTTGGCCCCGTGGTGGAGTATGGCCTAACCTTCCAGGGATGCAGTAAGAGTCTTTCAAACCAGCAGTGGGAACATACAAAGATGTCGATGTCATCAATCTGCCCCTAGAGCGTTGGCAGCGGATCGGTAAAACACCGGCTTTCATTTGGCAGGTCGTGAGTACGAATCCCGGCCTGTACCAATGACTCTACTTACTAGTATTAAGTTATAGTAGCTATTGCTACTATAACCACTCGTGTGAGCTCCAATGAGTACAGCCATAGAACCGTATTTGAGTTTAGGCGATGCTACTGAAAGTACTATGACTTCTTAATCAATGCAATATTGTATTTAGTCCGCGGTGCAGGCTTTGCTTTGAGCACAGACTCTGCTGTCCTTTACTAAGAAACAGAAGGCTTAAGCCTTAAGTTGTGATGACTGCTGTGTGTAATGGGTACTGAATTTCCGTTCTATGTAATAAATGAGTTTGGGAACTCATCTATCACAAAACAAACTGATTGAAGCCTGGAGCGATGAAAATTTTCAATCCAAAAAAGAGAGAAATTGCTGTATTTTGCTGAGGTTATATTCCGGATACCTAAGTACTTTTAAAAGGTAAAAATATAACATTCGGTGAGGTATATATATATATATATATATATATATATATATATATATATATATATATATATATATAAAAAATATTTATTCATGGACATATTACACAGATCTCGTAGCCCTATACTAAGTACAACTAAATGACTTGTGTTATAGGTGCTAACTCGACGATAGATTTAATACAATAAATACATAGATAACATCCAAGACCCGAGACAAACTAGAAAAGTTCGTTTCCTAGTTTCACCCGACCGGGGATCGAACCCGAGACCTTCGGTTTTACAGCCAGCTTGCCAAACCGCTGCGCCACCGAGGTCGTCGCGCCTATGATATATGAATGTCGCCTACTTAAATCAGCTTTAAATTCCACGCCAATGGGCAGTTAACTACTTGGCTAGCCGCTTCTATGCTTCGTAAGAAACGTGAAGCCGTTGGTGCCGGCTGTCATGTTATGACAGTCGTTAAGCCATGTCAGAGGCCTTATGGGCGGCTTGATAACTTCTGACGGTAAGGCCCGCCACTGTCTTACAATCATCCACCGGCCCCCGTGGTGGAGTCTGGCCTAACCTCCCTGCGATGCAGGTAGAGACCCGTGCCCAGCAGTAGAGAGATACAAGGGTGGATATCGAAGTTGGCTATCGACATTCAGACACCTTATTTAAAGTTTGTTCGATCACACGACCGTATGACATCCAGGCGTTTAATTCTTTAGTATTTCTTAATGTTTCGCGATACTCATACATAGTTAAACGGGTCAAATCGCGATTATTTATTAGGTAAAACGTAATTACCTTATTTCCCGACATTTCGGCAGCGTTACAGTTGCCGTGGTTTCGGGTAGACTAGGTAATTACGTTTTACCTAATTAATAATCGCGATTTTACCCGTTTAATTCTCGGCCGCCGCCTAATGTACCTACATAGAGGTTAATTCGACGGTTAATTTTAATAGTTGTCGGCGACGTGAACACCGAGACACATGGGTTTCCACAAGATGTTTCCATTCTCATATTATGAATAGTATTGCTACGGACTACGCACAACGGCTTTGCTTTCTAAGCTGCACTTAGAATTAAAGCCCTTAGTGCACCGAACCCTGTTGGTGCACTTCTCTAGGTTGTGAAGCCGATACGCAACCATTTCATCATTAACAATGAACTCATTACCAGAAAAAAAGCTCATAACTAACTGAGCGTGTCGACCGAACTCAAATGACAAACCTTTACTCATTCGTTCATTATTCATGATGCAGTTACCTATTTAAATACTGCATTTAATATTGCTTCCTCAAACAATGCAAATGAGCCAATGGATCAATCGAATAATAAAGGTTATCCATCCGTTGAAGAACTACTCACTTGATGTATTACACGCAGACAGATCGTAGTGGCGAAGCCAGAAGGACGGTACCTAGTCGTTTTATATTCATCTCCGTCGTCGTCGTCAGGCCATACTAGTCCACTGCTGAACACAGCCCTCCCCTAAAGAGCGCCACGTTGTGCTATCATAGGGGGTAATGCCCATAATCCCTACGCTGGGCATGCGGGTTGGGGATCGCAGTTTGGTGGAATTGTACTGCAGGGGGCGCTGCTGCCCACCCCCCGGTTTGTGTCCCTTAGTCGCCGTATACGACACCCGCGGGAAGAATTGGGTTGGTGCTATTCTCAAGGCCGACACCACAAAGCAATTTATATTCATGCATTGTCCTAATCAATTACAGGATCTAGTCATATTAGGATAAAAAACATTACAGCATGGAAACCGCAGATTTGGATGTTAATATGTAATTTTGGGCTTTTGTCGAATTTTGACGTTTGAATATCCGCTATCTTTTTTACGAGCTTTGTGGGGTAGAGAAACCAGATTTTGGTGACATTGTATTGAGCCAATCTTGCTTAGAAGTGATTACTTATTAAAACTAATAGGCAAATATATTTTTTTAAATTTGCTGCCTATCCCTGCAAGAGTCACAAATTGTACCAAGCACTTATTATCCCAGATTAACAAGAACATGAAATATAATAACGAAGCCAGAAATAAAAACTCCGAAGTGTAAGCTTACATAAGCTCGCCCACTTAAGTTAATTACAGTGATAAGCTCGCCGTTATACATGTTCTTTTTTATGTAATGTCATATCAAATGTTGGTGTGCAGTAAGTATAAAAAATATTTTTTTAATTCCAAGTATATCTTAGGACGTGAACATCGACGTAATGTTTTTCACGCTTGTAACAATTGCTAGGAAAAAACATCACAGTCAGGATCTCAAGGTGGTCAAAGAGTTCAATCATGTGCAGTATCGAATTATATGACCATTGTTTATATAAATCGCTATATGACAACGGCTCATAGAAATTTTGTTTTATTTTTTAATTATTTACTAAAGATATTTCACAAAATACATAATTATTATATACAAAAAACCCTCAGGTGACTGAGGTACATTTTAGTTTGACACTGCACGTGATCGAAATGGGTGACTAAAATTGATTTAAATCGATATACTGCGCGTGATCGATCTAGGAGACGACTTGGTTACTTAGTTCGATGAGGTGCAGTAATTATCAAAATCCGCCTGTGATGTCCTAGCCATTTACTCTTCTAAGAATTATTCTGAAACGCGTTACATCGTTATTAATACAGCTGGAAAGAAGAATCAATGGGAGCTGTACTTCCGATGGCATTTCTCGTGTGCAGGGCTCTTAACCGGGCCAATAAATATTCGATGGAGCGGGGAAGCGGCAATCCGTCTCTGCCAAGGCGCAGAGCAGCAAACTGTTTATCATAATCGTTTTAGAACACGAAAACTAGCTGCGGCGTGTCATCGGCGGCACTTTACACTGTAAGGGTGTAGACGGTGAATACCCTTAGACAAAGAGCTAGCTGGTGATGTAGCAAGGACTAAGTTCACAAATTGAGTTTATAACAGGTCGGGATAGTCTGCCAGTTGTAACGAAATGTTTAATACCGCTCGCTGTAACGGGTTTTGGACGTACAATTTGTTGAGTGAAGGGAGTGAAATTTCTAGTCTCCAACAGTTTTTTCCTGCATTTTCGGTCAAATGATTTCGGAGTTGAAACTAGAGAAGTTAATTTAGTAACGAACAATGAAAAGACTTCATGCCAAACGAAGATAAACGGCAATTGTTAGTTAGTCAGTTTTGTCTTGATAGTGTTGGTTTGGGAGTTTTCCACTGCATACTGGCTGAACCGGGTCAAACTCAGCCAGACGTTATTTTCTTTTAAGTTTAGTGACTGATAAGTGTTATGTTTTTGTTATTTGTAAAGGCACTATGGGACTCTCATCGTCACCCTGTGACCAAAGTTCTTAAATAAAAGCAAATAAAAAAACATATCATAATCAGTATAGTAATACCATTTTTATCGCGCGGAAGAATAGAATGTCGAAGATTAAAACAGCTAAAAAAATTTAAAAAAAACTATATATATGCGAAAAGAGAACCTATTTAAAACTACAAAAAACTAAAAAAAACACACCTGGCTGTGATACAATTGGTAATCATAATAACCCAAGTCATGTTAATTATTCCATTCTGACAAGAATTCAGCTCATCAATATAATAATGGCGAGGAAAAGACTAGTACTCGTTCTTCATGCTTGGGTTCATAGAGGTCAATGTCAATACACTTATAGTGCCCGTATATACTTTTGATCGTCACAGTACGTCGAAACAAAACTTTGTTCATTTTATTTTAGCGAAATATTTGCTGTAGCAATTTGTCTGCTGCGACTGCATCCTATTTTATGGTTGACGCATGGAGCAGTAGCCAATTACCCATACAATGTGTGCGTGGAACATTGCTTTTACACAAAAGGGTCAGTATCCTATATAGTGCGACGGCACTAGTCACGTGTTTTGGGACGCTAAAATATCAGCATTTGACAATTTATATTCTTTTCAATGCACTAACCCGTGCTATAATATATTCATGTGGGTACAGCGATATCATTCCGATGTAAAAACCTAACTGCAAAGTAGGTACTCGGGGCTGCAAGTGATGCAAATTACTTCAGCCATATGTCACTGCATGTAGGTAATACAGAAAATATTGTAAATAGGTTCGAAAGTTCACTGATGCTGATGAGTCACCCATCAGCTCAGTTGGAAAGAGCGCTGGCACGGATAGCCAGAGGTCGCGGGTTCGAATTCCAGCATGGGTTGAATTTTTAGCCTCTAAATAGGTTTTTAAAATTTGACAATTTACTACAGGCGCGACGACATTATGAAATAATCAAAGATTTAACGATATTAGGGAAAAGTACATAGTAAAAGGATTTTGAGCACTGATTTACTTTAATAAAAAAAAAATTACGAATATTTACAATAAAAACCTATTTAGAGGCTAAAAATTTCACCCATGCCGGGATTCGAACCCGCAACCTCTGGCTATCCGTGCCAGAGGTTGCGGGTTCAAATCCCGGCATGGGTGAAATTTTTTAGCCTCTAAATAGGTTTTTAAATTTGTCCTTAGCACGGGTTAGTGCATTAAAAAGAAAAATAGTATATTTACAATAAAACAAAAGATTATAATACTACAGCTTTCATTTTCACTGAAACACCCATCACAGCGTGACGTAACGGTCAGGTTAACATTGGTAAACATCACCCGTGCTTTTTTGTGACTACGACTACGATATGTATACCTAGGCATGACGTCATGACACTACGAGCTGTTTTCCCACAGATATAAAATAATTTTTAAAAATGGCTTTAACATTAGTTAAGCTCTAGTTTATTACTGAAACTTAGGTTTTTTTGTAAATAGTAAAGTGTCCCCACATTATGGAAGCGGTTAAAATACTATCATCATGCATATTGTACTGGAAAGTGGCGACTTTTGACATTTAAAAAGAGCTACTAGTTTTTACATAGCCAATCGTTTTTATTTGAGAAACAAATAAAGAAAATCGAAAAATCACAAATAACCATTATTGGAGTTAAAGAACTTTTGAACGGTCTTGAAAAAACACTGACAGAACGTGCAGCAGCAAAAATTTTGGGGATTCAAACTAAAACTGAGTATGACAAAATAGCTAAAATTCTTCATTATTCAAATTTAATAAAGTCATTTGACGAAGATATTGGTAATTATTACAAAGCGGCTTTGGAATATTTACAACAGTGGAGTAGTGCACTCACATAATATGATATATTTTCATGGATGAATCTTGCTGCCCCTCCGCAATGGCAGGATGTTGTAAAAACAGTAATTTATTTACAAAAAAAAGGAACAGTTATTGCCGACAGCGCGTTTGAAGAAATAGCATAGATTTTATAGAAATTAGAAGAGATAACGAATCTTGGGACGAAAAAGACATGCACCAAAAATGGTTAAGTTTTTTTCAAGATACAGATATATTGGAAAGGAAACAGACTTTGATTTTGATGTGCCAATACTTATACGCCATCCCCGGTCATAACGCCAATGTGGAAAGAATATTTTCATTAGTAGCTGCAGTGGTAGGGACGTAGGTGGTAGAGCGATGGTAGCGGAGCGGTGTAGAACGCCGGCTTCTCAATCGGGACGTCGTGGGTTCGAACCCCGGCATATACCAATGACTTTGTTTTCCAAGTTATGTAAATTTGTGAAATTATAGTAGCAATACTACTCGCTGACTATGAAGGAAAACATCGTAAGGAAACCCTAGTGTCTGAGGTGTTGGCGTACCTCAGCGCTTGGTACAATGGCCCAACTATGACCCAACTAAGTGCAGAAATCTCAGGTCTATCTAGTAGCTGCACAGTGGACTAAAGAACGTAATCGCCTTCATGTAGACACGGTCGAAAGCATAATTCAATATAAATTCAATCATAAACATGCACAGAATTTCACAAGTATGTTATGGGCAAACCAGACCTGCTAAATAAGGTGAAGAAATCTGAAAAATATCGTAGTACTTAGTGTTTCTTGTGTAAAATCTACAATGTTGATATTTTAATTTTAATTTGATTTGTTAAGAAAATAAAGGCAACAAAGTTAAAATGTGTATTTTTTCTTTTACATGGATATTTTTAGTATAATGTCCCGGTCAGTACTAAGGCCAATATGGCAACCCAATCTAGCGTCATCGGACTACCCAGTTGCAGTTTGGAATTACTTCAAAATGTAATTGTGGTCTTCTAAGAACTTTTCTTCTTCATCTTCTTTTTATTCTCTAGGCTATATGTTAGTCCACTGCTGGACATAGCCCTCTCCTAATAAGCACCATAGCGCCCAGTCTTCAGCTTGCCGCATACAGCATCTGCCGGCAGTTTTTGGCAGATCGTCATCCCACCTAGTCAGAGGGACGTCCTACACAACTTTTACTTGGGAGACTTTAATTTCAAATGAAATGGTTTTATTCAAAGTAGCGCAGAAGCTGAGGCTTTATACTAGGTTTACTAGGTATTTGAAACTCAAATTACCAGTACTCTTTTTGTGCTACCCTTACCTTAAGCAACATGCATATGTTTAGTCTAGAACTTCGTATAGGTACCTACAATCAAAATTAAAAACATAGTCCGCCTGATTCTTGCCGACCGCTGAGAATTTACTACACAGTTCTCGCTCCGTCATAATATTAATTTACTGCAGCTCCGTTCCCTTTTGTAATTGGAGACAGACGGGCCCCTTCTCACTACTCACTTTGCATATACTTATTATTTGCATAATCTCAGTCAAGAGATTAACAGGTGAAGATATTATTGCTAGATTTTATCATTTGTACGTAAACGATAATATCTAGCTATCCTATGGGGAGTCCAATAGGAGGAGTAAGACAGGATGCTTTTAGGTTAACTTTTTACTGTTCAACGACAGCGATATGCTTACGAAGACGAAGGCAAGACGGCAAGCGGATCAGGGCAATAGAACAGTGGCGGCCGAGGTCTGGCCATAGAGTCTAATTCTTACATAGTTTATCAATAGTATGATATAAGCACGACGATGGTGGTTAATTGCCTCGATTTGGTAGTCTACGAAGCAATAGCAGTACAGCCAGAGAGTATACAAGATAGCCATGGTCGCGGGTTCTAATCCCGGCATGGGTGGAATTTTTAGCCTCTAAATAGGTTTTTAAAAGCAGTACAATGTCATTCCAGGGGTATAACATCTCTCGCGAAGAAGATCAAATCGCGCGAGGCGCCGAGTTAAGTAGCACGGGTTATACCATTTCAACGCGATTGGTTACTGGTTACTAGACAACCGATAGTGTAAATGAAACGACCATTACCAGAGTAATATGACTTTATTGAAAAACTATGCATTTTAAAGACTCGCTCCTCAGGAAGACGATCGGTGAAGAGTAGACCAGCGGTCGGATGTTTGGACGATATCGTTGAGTTGGTGGAGGATCCGTGGCTGGCAAAGAGATGGCATTTGGGGGAAAAGGCCCAGCAGTGGGCAGCGGATCATCAATCACGATGATGATGCTTAATAATTTACTTCAAACGTACCTAACATGTTCGAACGATGTGTCCTCCCCAACATGGTATATGGAGCCGAGTCGTGGACACTCACTAAGTACACTCTCCAAAATCTGCAGGTCAGGCCTGTGCTCTGCTGTGGTACATTTAAACTCGATATCAACCCTTGTATGTTCCCATTGCTAGGGCACGGGTCTCTTCCTGCATCGCAGGTAGGTTTGTCCATACTTCGCCACGGAGGCCAAGTCCGGGTTGGAGGAGGATTGTAAGACAATGGCGAGCCTTACTGTCAGAAGTTATCAAGCCGCCCATAAGGCCTCCGGCATGGCTTGACGACTGCCATTACATGAGAGCCGGCACCAACGGCTTAACGTGCCTTGCGAATCACGGAAGCGCTCGGAAAAATGCCACTAAATGGACCAATCTTGCACCTGACTGCACCTGTGGTTGCTCAAGTCAAGTGATTGATTCCAATCACTCGGTTTGGCTTGGCCACGAGCGCTTCACACATATATACGCTACATAAAAAAATACGGTGGACGACATAGACACAGGATAATGGAAAACAAAGGATGATGGGCACAAATGTATGGAACCTGGTCCTGGCACCAATCGGAATGAGTAATACGTCGTTGGAAAGGTATTTTTTTGTAGAATAAGAATAATCGAAGCGCTAGTCCCGATTTTCTGTCCAATTTGAGTAATCATACGTTAAAAGTTTTTTTTTATTTAATTTTTTTTCTGTTGTTTTAATTCTTTTTGATATTTTTTCGACATTGTATATCGATTTTAATTACAAATGATCAGCATTGATTATTATATTATCATTGTTTGTTTATTATCGAAGTAAATAAAACAAGTTCAGAGTAAGTTTTATCGTTTAATGTGTTTCATCCATGATAATGTTATTTAAAAATAGTGCTGGTTCAGTAAAGCCTTCATGTCTAGCATATCCTAAATACCACACAATAGATATAATATGCGCACAGGAACCTATCGTGCGGCGTCCTGTCAAACATGTGCAATAATGTTGTAATATGTTTCTACTATTTCTGTCTAATAATATATAGCAAAAATATTGTTTTGATCGTACATGTCGGGACTGTATGCGTGCACGCAACAGCCACGCATCTTCGTGGATCCCATATTCATGGATATCCTCCAAAGCAGCTTCTCTATAAGTTTCTTTAAGATATAAGCCGTTGTTGAGGTGCTCGCTGCAATATGATTTTGCCAGTTTTAACTGATATGTCCCCAATGACAGCAAAATCACGTCCTGTTCCCTCAATCGTGGAAAGTCTTGAATGTCATTTGCTTCCAATCTCTGGAAATTGGCTCTTCTGTTGTTTAATCTTTTTGCTTCTACATAATCATATAACACGTTTGGGGTTTGCCTTCTTTCAACAATTTTTTGTAAAAAAGCTTCTGCGTGTTGGCTATCGACAATAGGCCTGTGGAAGTGATTTGTAATTGCTGCTGCAATCATAAAATCCCCGAACATATTAGGCATTGTGTTATTAAAATATTTTTGGCGCAACAGCTTGAAATCTCTTTTGAAACGCCCGTTAACCACTTCCACTACCCATCGGCACATTGTCACCAGCCGGGAATCATTTGCTTGAGAAGTCGTGAGCTGCGACTCTTCCCGGTTCTTCGTCGGGGGGACGTGAAATTCGTAGCCACATGCTTCTATATGCTGCAGACTATCCCTGAACCCGCGGTCCAAAATAAATACGTCATTCGGCTGAAGCAATATATGAAGGGGATTTTCCTCGTCAGTCATTAAGTCGCTCATTATCTGCGCATCAGTTTTTGTTGCAGCGTATGGTCCTTTAACATCTATAATGTATCCGTCAGTGGTTACGATTAAAAATGGTTTCAACAAGTTTTGGAACTTGTGTAAACTGTAGGATTGCCTCTGAAACAAAAAGTTTGAACTCTTGTATATATAAATATACGTACCATCGCAAATAATAATGGCTTTATTGTTGTCTTCATTTCCATACAGTGCTTTTGGAATCCTCAAGTTTCTCTCCAATATATCTTCTCTATTCATGTGATCCACTCCCAAGTGTCGCACAACGTAGTCAGTGCTAAGACACTCTCGTGCGATGGCCAACTGGCGTTCGAGTTTTCTCCGAGACATGTTAAACAACGTCGCAAGTCTCGCGTTGGGTTCTCCTGTGCGTAGTTTCGTTAGTAAAATGCCCAAAGTGGTTCTGGGATCTGCACTTCTATTTCTTAATAATGGATTTTGCTCTAAGATGGCATTAAATTCATCATTAGTACGTCCAGTCCAAAAGTGCATTTCTTCTTCATTCATGCCTCGGTCGCTAAAACGTAATCTGGGTGAGTTTAAGGCATTTCGCATTAGGTCACAAACATCCCTGAAGTGGGCAGCCGTAAAGTCATGGGAAATGTTGCAATGTTGGGACAAATCATCCCAATCATTCCCATTAAGGCGATCGTGACATACTCTGGCACTGTCGGGGATATACAATTTATGTTGAGAAAATACGTGGATTTTAACAACATTTGGAATTCGATGGCGGGTTTCATTAGCGCAGCCATGAAAGATACAATGCGTCGCGGTATTAGGTGCTCTCATATATTCAGGAATATGAAGCATTTCTTCTAATTGCGGTTGTAGTTGTTCTTGCGGTTGTAGTTGTTCTTGCGGTTCTGCTTGTTCTTGCGGCTCCGGCTCGGGTTGAGGGTTTGCATGACCTCTAGTCGCATTTTCGGCTCTTTGCCAGCATCGGTAACATACTCTTCGGGTGTTGTCAAACACGACCTGAAAATGATATATGATAATGTAAGGAAAAGAAAAACAACTTTGGTTTCCGAAAAATACCTAACAAAATAACGCATTGGGGGTCATTTGTGGGAGGGATTTGTTTTTCTGTCAGAAGGTGTGCGAATCGTCAAATATATGCCACAGATTCACAGATTTCTCAGAGATCTGGTTGCGGTTTTCTGTAGTTGTGTGTACGAAAACAAGGCATACACACAACCACACAAAACCGCAACCACAGTAATTGGTTGTGGTTTTGTGTAGGCCTTGTTTTGGTGGTAAATACATCGTGGAAGACGTAAAAGTGAAAAAGGAATCACTTGAATGTTCTTTAAGCGACCAGAATCACTTATCAATCGGTTTTCACTTTTACGTCTTCGTTACCTCATTTACTACTAGAATAGATCTGGGATGCAGTTGCACATGATTTCAATTGGTTTCCTTTTATATCGAAGGTTCAGTGAGGATCGAGTGGAAAAAAAAAGTGCAATAGGTACAAACCTCCAGAGCAGCGTTTTCTCGTATAAATGTTACTAGCTCCACGTGTGTTCTTGTCAAGGCTTCCGACAGAACGCGTACTTGATATCTGCCTCGGTATAGCCCTCTTCGGCACATTACACAGTTACGGTAACGTTCCATTGCAACGAAACAATCCAATCGTTAAGCACCCAAGTCCAATATAAAGCCACGGTCAACAAATAAAACGGGTAACAGAGTCCAAAATGATGCCAAGGTCAAAGTCGATGTGAACAATGAGGAGCGTAATAACGTAGCACTTAACACAATATCAGCAAACGACTGACTACCTGCGCAAGCGGCCAAGCGTTCCTCACCCTAACATAACTGCCCCCGCGCCGTGTCCCGGAGCGCGAGAGGGGTCAAAACCGAATTCCAGCGTTACCCGTGACCGTGAGTGGGAGAGAGAGCGCAATGTCGCTGTCTCGCTCTAATGATTTATGACAGAGTATGCATAGATGTGATTTTCGTAAAAATCATGAGCATCGGTTGAGTTAAACCAGAGATATGAATTTTTCTAATTTCTATTTAAAGCAAAAAATGGTACTTTCCGACGAGCATATTTCAAAATGGACAATTCATACGGATTCGTCTTCATAGAATTTATTTTTTCACTTGAAAAGAGCTATCCAACGACATATGACTCATCTTGATTGGACATAAGGACCAAAACGCCCATCATCCTTTCCGTCGTTTGGTGTATAGAAAGGGTCGCGAATGGTAGTGGACCGACGAGTTTTGTGTGACGGTGATGAGGCCTGTGCTCAAAAGTTGGCGTCTTTCATGAGCTGCGCAGTGGGTGACCGTCCTGTGACTACCGCTAGTGGCATTTTTCCGAGCGTTTCCGTGCTTCGCAAGGCACGGCAAGCCGTTGGTGCCGGCTGTCATGCAATGGCAGTCGTTAAGCCATATCAGAGGCTTAATAGGCGGCTTGATAACTTCTGACAGTAAGACCCGCCACTGTCTTACAACCCTCCACCAACCCGGACTTGGCCCCCGTGGTGGAGTATAGTCCAACCTTCCTGCGCTGCAGGAAGAGACCCGTGCCCCAACAGTGGGGATATACAAGGGTTGATATCGATCGATCGATATCGATGAGCTGCCCAGATAGACAGATAGATAATTTATTTATTTAGACACATAGGCAGGGCTAAACAAATAGAATACCAATTTAAAGTTTAACATAACAAGTCTGCTGTGCACCCAATGGAATGTATACATCATTCGAAATTAAAATAGCAACACAACAAAATTACTTAAAAGTAAGGAACACAAACTAAAAAACATTAGATCTTAACTAAAAAAGAATTTAGAACAAAAAAACACTTTTGGAACGAAAACAATCTAAATGTTTATTAACTTTTCTTATTTTCTTCTTCTTTTTCAGGCTATATTATGTAGTCCACTGCTGGACATAGCCCTCCCTTAATGAGCGCCATAGCGCCTTGTTTTCAGCTTGCCGCATCCAGTATCTGCCGGCAGTTTTTTTTTATTTTCACCTTAAATATATTTAATGTGTCACAAAAATATGTATGCTGGGATCCTTAGAAATTCCTTAACAGGTGCGCAAGCACCGGTGTTAGCTTTGCTATAGGGACTCCATAGTATTTCACTGATATGTTGACGAGGGTATATGTATTTGATTTTTCAAAAGTAGAGGGTTATTCAAGGCCTCGCCAGGAGAGCAACCCCAACGGGGTGGTTTTAAAAGAAATTGTCGGTCAAAAGGCCTCATTAGTGCACTGCAGCACGAGGCTTTTGTGCTGACGCTGCGTCGGCCACTCCCGGGCGATGCTAGCGGGAATTTACAGGTTCATCTGCATAGTACAGCGAATGCGGAGAAGGTTGGTCAGGGTGGTGCCTAGTGGCTTTATTAGAACACACAGCAGGCTAGTGTTGTGGTTTTTCTTTCTTTTTGTACCGTCTGCTGTGGAAGGTTGGCAGCAATTCGGCTTTCTGGCTTTTCGACGCTGCTTATACAAACAAGGAACTGAGTTCACTGTTAAAACCGTCAGTTTGTGAAGTAGTAATGCTGAAAATGAGAGAAATCTCGAAAATGCGTGACATAATTTTAAATTTTTAAAATGATAGATAGAATTAAAGAAATTAAAAAATGGTGTAGAGTTTCGCGCCGTTGCATTACCCGGGGGCATCCGGTAAAAAATATTTTTAAATATATTAAATAAAAAATATATTTAAAAAACAAAATTATGAAATTTTTTTCCAAGTAAAATTATAAAATTAAAATTTAAGTCGAGGTCCAAAGTAAGGTCGATGAAGGTGGGGGATGTGGGATGGGTAAGTTAATAAATTTATACTTTACTGTTAATAAAAAATAATCTTAAAATGGGCGATGGAAAAATTTTTAGAGGATGTGGGTCCGCTAATGACTCTCTTTGCAAGTATGTCTTAAATGGTAAATATCTCTTCCATTAGACCATAAAATATTTTAGTATATTTTTTGAGGACCTAAAAGCAACCAAAAAATATATTTTAAAACTTTGCTTTGCTAAACAGCCAAAACGCGGTAAGCCATATTTGTCTATGGTTTGAAGACCTGAAGTCGTGAAAATAAAGTTTGACATTCAACATCTGTGGGTGATTTGTGTACATAGTGAAATAACAACGACGAAACCACGATTTCATCGAGTTTACATGCAAAATATAGCAATTATCACTATTGCATTGTGCGAGAACGCAAAAACATGTCAATAAAGAACCCCGGGAAGTTGTGAATTCGTGTACCCAGTGAATTAAACTCATGAAAAAATTGCCTCAAACTTGCCAAATAGTTTATCGACTGAAACTCGTGTGTATTTACGTGAACATCACTTTGATGTAAGTCCTATAATAACCAATGTCCACTGGTTCTGGCTGACAGATGTTTATTTACAACCGAAAGATGCTTTCACCATGGCGGATAGCGTTTTCACGGTTCCGAATTAAAAGCGGTAAATATTTTTTTTATTTGCGAATTTTGTAGCCATCCTACATACTTACTAAGCAAAGTAAATATATTTTAGTTTCTTAAGTTAAATACTTACTACAGGAAATATTCATTTATGTCGTCAAATTTGATACGAGTCAAGTAGCGGATTTCGCAGAAGTAAATGTTAATTTGGAACGTACAAATAAAGAACTACCTGTTGATTACCAGACTGTAAATAGATAGATAGATAACTCTTTATTGTACATAAAAACAGAAATAACACAGATTTCTGAACCTAGGTAAACAGACGGCGGCCTTATCACTAAAAGTGATTTTCCAGACAACCCTTGGACGGACTGGACTAACACATTGGAGAAGGAAGTCGATAATAATAACAACTATTCATGGACATATTACACAGATCTCGTTAGCCCTATACTATGTACAACTAAATGACTAATCTACTGTTATCCTAGTCTGTTTGTTAGCATATAAAGAGACGCCGGGGGTAATATTCGTACACTACTGGACGTCAGGAATTAGGAACAAAGTAGAAATTCCAAGGGACACCATATTTTTTCTTTTTTTATTTGTCGCTCGGAAAAGTTTGTCTAGCTGCTGAATGCAATCTTCCTCATTTTATCGTTGAGGTGTGTAGAGCCGAATTCAACAGACCATGCGAATATGGCAATCCAAGTTTTGTTGAACTATTTCGATCTGTTGAGAACGCTCCTAAAATAAGTTAAGTTTTTTGTTACATCATCTGAACATACTTGACGATTTTAAAAACCTAGCACGGGTTAGTGTATTAAAAATAAAAATAGTATATACTTGACGATGATAAGACGACATTGTATCAAGTTGCATTTTTCTTTTCAGAAAACTACATTGTGCAAGTGTTTACTATAAATATTTGCCACAATTTACAGCGGAAACTTCAGACACTATCGAGATAGGTTTTCAATTTCAAGCCTTTACACGAGATGGAAAACTTTGTGCAATTTTACAGCATCTTTTCTGAGAGTATTCGAAATACAAAAATACAAAATTTCGCAATTTTCCGCAGATTGTTAACTTCACGAACGAACTATAACGTTGTCACTTCCACATACTTAACTAGTGTTTTTTTAACTAACGTTATGAAAATGAAACTTTAAAAAAGAAATGTAAATGTACAAATAAATATATTGATTTATTTATTTGCACAGAAATGTTCACATAAATAGCGTGTTGCAACATAAGGTACTAATTGTTTTCAAACATATATTGTTATTAGTTGCCTTCGCTAGAGAGACCCTGTATTGTCACCAAATTTGAACCAAATATTGTATCATTCTTTCTCTTCGAAGAGATTATAACAATTTAGACAAGGCCTAAAGCCTTTATGTAAAAGTTTGGTAGGTTAAAAAATTGGGTAAGGTTCCTATTAATTTATATAACATTCAGCATACATATGTTAATAATAGATACAATATTCAATTCAATTCAATTTATTTTAACGTAAAGGTAAACGTTACATTCTGTTTGCTGAATGTCGAAGTACAATGTAACATGAAAGAGAAAGCTGCTGCCTTTGGGCCGTAGTGAAGTGAAGAAAAAGGCAGCGGGAAAAAAAACTCCACTCTGACCATCTTTTCTCAAGTCCTCTCAAATCTAACTCTCAAATCTAATACATTAGATACCACCTATACGTATAAGATTCCATGATTGCCATTAATAATTTTAAATGCTAAGGCATTATTCAAATGTTTATTCATTATTCAATGAATAATATACATATATATATTAATAATTGAATATATATATATATATATATATATATATATATATATATATATATATATATATATATATATATATATATATATATATATATATATATATATATATATATATATATATATATATATATATATATATATATATATAATATGTATACAATATATATGTATATAAATATTTGCCATATTTTATATAGGTAAATAAATAAATATATATAATAACATCAAACTAAGTATTTTGCGGTAAATCCTTTTCCTAGCTACATCAATGCCTTAGAACCAGATATTTTTGTTCTAATCATCATTAGATATCTTCTTTCTTCTCTCGAATCTCTTTAGATGTAAATAAAAATATGGAAACTAACTTTTACAAAAAAATTTTTATGTTTGAGTACATAAACAAAAAAAAACCGTATGCGTGGGTATTTTGGCATAAAACTGCGTCGAGGCGTAAAGGCGTCCTAACAAAACATAAATTAGAATTGATACGAATCATAAAGTTGTTTACGACTAAAGGGCGTCGGCATTGTCTGCTGAATATTAATTTAATGTTTTTCCAGATATAAATTGCAGATTGAGAGAAAAACTGGGTCGTAAGATCCTAAACGCACCGTTTGCAAATGTTTTTGGAAGGTCTTCAGATTTCATTGAAATTATTAGTTTTATAATACGTCTACATCCAATGCTTTACTTATTTCTTACTACAACTTAACCTTTAAATTTGCTCCTTTATGTTTTATTTATGATTTTTTTAGATTAGGTACTGCATATTCCAATTCTTTGTTTACGTACTTTAGACTACAGTCCAGAACACAAACAGTCTACGTCTAAGTTTATTTTGTAGAACAGTAACATATAGACAATAAGAATATTATAGGCTTGATAACCAAACTAAAATTTTAAAAACCTATAATATGCTATAATAACCAACTAAATTTTCACACATTGACATGAAAAATCGCAATACCACTCGTTTGCACAATCAAAGTATTGGCGAGCAGAACCCCTTATTTTCATGAATAATATGCTACTGCTAACAGTATACTAAATGTTATGAGATAAAGGAAACAAAAACCAAACACAACCGCGCGTTCTAAGTTCAAAATTAAAGCGGACATAGATTGATGTACATTACACCGGAAGCGGAAGAGAAATTCAAAAGTTAGACTGCGACATTAAAAAGTTAAAACGTTGCGCCCGCTGAATCCTCGTCAATAATTGGGCGTCCTAGAAAACTTGTAACTGTTCGACAGACTAGAGGCCTACTCTCAACGTTGATTATCTCGTAAGAAACCAATTGAGCACGATGGATATGATCAAAATTAATTCAAGCTAAGGAACCTCTCATTGCAATTGCCAAATGTCTTAGATTTTGTTAATTAAAGAGTTTAAAATTAGAAATTATTGTCAAACGAGCCTTGACATTTTGTTTTACGTAGGACAGGCGCATACGTAGCCGTTTCACTCTCGCTGGTCACTAATAACCGGGCCTCAGTTTTTACATGCTTACCTACCTTTTGAGTATGGCGTCACCTGACAATACGCCAGAGCACGACCTAGACAGAATAGCTAGACAGTCTGTCTTTCTTTGATGCATGGGTGGTTACTTGTCTACCACCAGTGATCATCGTCATCATACACTAGCGACTGCTACTCATTTGGTAAAGACTCACGCATTGGGTAGGACAAACTTGAAGACGCGAGTAGTTTCTACACCCAACGCTTTCTTCTTCCACTTTCACCAATATGGCAGTAGCATTAAGCCCAAAAGCATTAAGCCCTTTAGAGGACGTTTCACGAGACGATTCCAAAGCAGATGTAGTTTGTTTTTAATTTAAAACAAACCACGTTTACAATACGTTCAGATAATAGATGATTTTCCCCTTAATTTCCGAACATTCGCCAACTCTGATTATTCCTCAAATCACCTATGATCTGAGGATTATTCCGACACGAACTTCGTGACAAGTGGCAGTCGTCGGTCTCTCCCCTTTGGGATACAGGCGTGAGGTTATGATATGCTAACTTTTCAAGATCATCCCGCTATAGAGACGATAGTCTTTTCTGACAATCTGTTCGCTAGTGATGGCCATCTGTCAGACCAAAGACTATTGATAATATTGATTGACTCTCTACGGCTACCTACCAATGACCACTTTAGATTAAATCGCTAAATTCAGTCAGCATTATAATCTTCTAATTTGGACGTGTTAAATGCAAATGCAACCAATTCATGTCTAAACTATACGAAACTATTGACGTCAACCCCGTACTGCCTACCGTTGGATTTGTGGTGTCAAATGCTGTGATCGGTTTTACAACAGTGTGTGACTTTGGGGCGCTTATAGGAAGAGAGGGATGTGCGTTGTGTTTGACTGAGACGGAACTCGGAGAGGGTGAGTAGGCCCCCCGTCAGCCAAATCGGAAATTGCAGTGGCAAACTCCAGCCGATCTAAATGCATTCTTTCAACTTGATTGATGATCGGAACTGCCTCAGTTAGCAGCTATTGCCGGTGCCGGAAACGCCTTGAGTGCCGGCCTCTTTATTTTTTTAGGGAAATCTACGAGTTGAAGCAAAGTTGTAATTAGATTTGAAAGGGTAGGTTTGTTTTTTGGGTTCCGAACAACAAAAGGAAATACATATTCGTCCGTCAGATCAGACCATTTTTCTCATGCTTATTCAACGTATCAACGTATCTGTAAAGAATCTAGTAATTTTTCAGTTTTAACCTTCTTCTAGCCGTTGTGTACCTCTAAAACTTTGCAAGTTTTTAATTCGGAACACAATGCAATGATTTGGCATCTTCAGGCTGATCTGATGATGAATCCCGGATTAGTATTAGATTTATTCAATTCTGTTTATCAAGTCAGGTACCAAGACACTGTGTAATGTTGTATAATTTTTAATAAATAAAAAAACTGGAACGACTTTAACTTTGTGCTTTATTTATAGTATGTTTTATTGTTTCATTAATAATATAAACAGAAGTCTAGATAAAATGTAATAAGCAGGTAAAAATAGTCAAGTCTAGTCAAGATTTAAAGTATATAGCAATGCTGAAAAATGAGGGAAATCTCAAAAATGGGTGACGTAGTTTTAAATTTTTTTTAATTATAGACAGAATTAAAATATAAAAAATGGTGTAAAGAGGTTTGCACCGTTACAGCTGGACCTTAGATTAATGGAGAAATTGTGGCTTGCTGCATTCTAGAATCAATCCTCCAATTCCTGGGAAACCCCTGGGTGCCGGTTCAAAGGCATGCGAAAGATAGGTTCTTAGTAAATATGTATGATACATATCTAGAACCCACCATTCGCACCGCCAGAGTATTTAAGTTTTAACAGTGGTTTCTCCATTGCCGACCAAAGCGCGTTGTTGTAATATTTTTAATCTGCGAGTTATAATAATATATATTAAATGGGTCTGATTATTTATTAGGCAAAACGTAATTACTTTAATTCCCAACGATTGCAGTTGCCGTGGTCACGGGTTGACTGAAGTTCGCTGACGAACAGAGCCTTCGGCATATTACACATACATTTCGCGTATCGCGAATAATTAAGAAATACAATCTGCGAGTATGTTACGCTGATCGGCAAACCTTTCACCATAAATGGAAAAGTCAAGTCCAGCCAGCGCTTTGTGTAGTTTCTATTAATATAGAAGGTTTTAACGACACGTTAAGAAAAACTATTTTAAAGTACATCTCATTTTCTTTTAGGATACCAAGCAAAGGAAGTTGCGGGCGCAGCTAGTCATTTATTTTTACTCCTTACCAGTACTTAGAAACCTTTCCAACGCAGTCTAAAAGAAATATCGCTCAATTTTAGCAGCTATTTTATTTAAATCGTTATTTCTATTGGACGTCCATTGCATCGTCTTTCGCTCTTGGTTTTCATTTATTTCCCAACTGGTTGGCTGTTTATTTTCAGTTCACTTCATTTCACTTTTCAGGAAATAAATTATAGAACGAGGAAAAGTAGTTATTCTAGTCTCCGATCTGAGATCTCTGCAACTTCACAGTTTGCTTACGTAACGAGATGATTTATACAGCGTCTAGTGGCATCTTTACTCACACTAGATTGGTGAAAGGGCCGACGCTGCAGTGCCTGGGATATTGTTTTTTAGACGGTGTAGGCTATCCCAGCACCTATAACATATGTAAAAGTCTACATATTCTATTTAGCTACTTTTACAATAATTCAGCACTAGATGATAATGATGTAACAAGGCACTGAACTGCAATCGGGGCATTAACATTTGATAAAATTAACCGTCGCATTAAAAAGCACCGCAGTAAAGTTTTCGATGTAACGAGGCACGAACCAACAAGCAGTCGGTGTAAAAACATTCGACTGATTAAGGCGTCGAATAATCAATCTTTCGAAGTATCATTCGTAGGTGAACCGTATTTCGAACAAAGAATTTTCGGAGTGAAATAGGGAACCCCATCCTGACAGCTTAGTCGATCTGGCCCACAGAAAAGACTACTCAATACGTGCGGAGCCAACCAAGCCGCGGGTTAGGCGATAAGTGCAGCAACTTTTACAGTTAGAAATACAGTCCAGGCCTGCATTATTGATAAAATATTGATGTCAAATTTTATAATTTTCACATTTAATGCTATTATGGATTTCCGCAAAGTAACGCCTGATTCCATACAATGTAAACGTAAGTTTTATTGCGGTACAAGAATATGCCGTTTGTAAATGAATACAAAACTAAGTTTGTTTGGGCGATGCCGCTTGAAGAACGCTCTATTTCAAAAACCTTGCCCACCAAATGATTTTATATTCTTAGTTAGAATATTTTTCGGGGCTTAATCGCGTAGTAATTTATTGCTATTTTACCTCGACGTTTCGACGACGTTACAGTCATCGTGGTCACGAGAAGACTGATGGCTGGCACCCGTTCGCATCTTCGGCTGATGAGGTTTCAGACTACCCTCAATCAGCTATCACAAAGCACTATTAGGGTTGCGACACACTACACTGACAATGTCGGACAATAAACCATACGACTTTTTTCCACTCGAACACATCTTGATTACCGGATCCCACGTATGCGACAGTTTGAAACCACATTACCGATTAAAATTTTTGTGTTTCTTAATTTCAACCGCTTCTCGCACAATTCGGCTATAATAATGGCGATCGTTGGATTTTATATTCTACCCACGATTGCTGTGTTTAGTCATTCCTAGGTACCTAAAATAGGTCTTAAAGAACATTAAAGGAAGTCAAACCGCAAAGTACAAGGCACAAAGGCTATTGCAAACTTACACGATAACGAAGACTAAAGAAGTTACGTAGGACGTATCTTTAATGTCGGGAGACACATTAATTATCCAACAGAGACACAATCTTTGATATGCCAATCTACGTACCTAGACGTTGAGACTACAAAGGACGTCAAAATTCCTCAGCGTTGGCACAGCGTCGCATTATTCTGAAGGAAATAATACACAACACGAGCGATTTACTGTGCTGTAAAAACGAAGTTCGTTCCGCCATGGAATCAGTACGATTCCTGTTGCCATGGCAACGCAATAAATAAATCTCTTAGAGCTAGGCTTGAAAAAGGTTACGGTAACAAAAAAATATTATCCCACGGCAACGCATTATCGGGATATCAAGTATTCTTTGTCTTAATTCAGATCTTGGTCAGTCCTCAGATATTTGTATTCAAAGTTTCATTTAATTCCGCTCAGCCGTTACTGCGTGCTTGAGTAACAAACTTCCAAACATCTTCAGAAAACTGTCAAATTTATATTAAGTAAGATGCTCACATGTATCAATTAGTTACTTACCCTATAAGCACCACACAATATTGCTTTATTTGGGTCCCACCTGCTTAGTACGAGTAGTTAAGGCGTCCTACAGACAAATCCTTAAACTCAAATTATGTGTTAAATAAATAGAATAATATTTAAAACTACGTAAGACAATAGTTTACTAGAAGCGCGAATACCCTGGCAACACACTAACCCTTTAACCGGTAGAGGTGGCATAAATTTTTCATTAGTTTTGCACTTTATTTCAAACTGATAAGATTCAATTCAAAATGGCAACTATTATACCACTACCAGCTCCAGAGTGCTGAGTGCGAGTTTGACAGATCCAATCGAATAACTTTACTACCGCGTTAATCGAGCATTGAGTAGTGAGTATGAGTAAGTTAACTGTTCGAACTGGCAAAACGCTGTAACAGTACAACTCGCACTCGCGTTTATTCGTGTTTTGGCTGGTAAACGTGTTCACTTTTCAACGTAAACCATTACAACTCGCACTCAGCAATTTTAATTTCCATACTTGTCGCTAGGTGGCGCTTCCTCGATGCCATAGAAATATGCGTTTACGTTAACGCGATCGAGTAGTTAAAAAACTCGCACTAAGCACTCAGAATAGCTCTACAGCGCGATATACACGTTCGATCCAATTTATAAAAATACGACTCTGATGTGTGGTGTCGGCCTAGAGAATCGCACCAACCCAATTCTTCCCGCGGGTGTCGTAAATGGCGACTAAGGGACACAAACCGGGGGGTGGGCAGCAGCGCCCCCTGCAGTACAATTCCACCAAACTGTGATCCCCAACCCGCATTACCCTCATGATAGCACACCGTGAAGCTCATTAGGGGAGGGCTATGTCCAGCAGTTGACTAGTATAGCCGGACGACGACGACGACTCTCTAAAATACTCCTCAGAGTCAGTTTAAATGTCGTCAACACAGATAATTTAATCAGCCTCTGAGGATTGTTTTAAAAGAATCTTGTTTTAATAAATAAGACCATTTCAGTTTTATTCCTTCTGCTACTGCACTTCCTATATTAACTCCATCTCTTTATCAATTTCGATCAAAATCGGTGCGGCCCGCCGCACGTAACAAACTGCGGGACAAACAAACTCGCCTTTATTACATATTGCCCCTACCTGGGCCTCCAAGCAATAAAGAAGACTTGAAATTTGTTTTTGTGGAATGTCTAGAGTTCCTTCTTTGCTGCCGGAATACGCCGCCCGGCTGACATTTTGAGGGAGTACTTAGATGCGGGAATTTCACCTTCGTCGCTCAAAATTTTGTCTGAGGCTAAAATAACTTTGTTTAAATATTGCGATACGAAAATGTTATAACCTACCGGCATAGACGAAGAAATGCCCAGCGTCTTGATTATGTAACTTTCCACGTATACATCTGTGTGCAAAAACGAAATTTCTACTAGACTGTGTATTTTCGTATGAAATACCCACTGGACGGTACGGTATCCACTGTGTCATATTACGCCTCATATCTATACGGCAGAGCTAAGTGAACATTCCGCTTTCGCACACAGATTTATACGTAAAAAGATACATGATCAATAATTATACAGTATATTTATCGGTATAATCGCAATTATTTATTAGTTAAAACGTAATTACCTTATTTCCCGACGTTTCGGCAGCGTTACAGTTGACGTGCCCATTACGAGTACAATCCTCCACCAACCCGCACTTGGCCCCGTGGTGGAGTATGGCCTAACCTTCCTGCTATCCAGGAAGGGACCCATGCCCCAGCAGTGGAGACATACAAGGGTTGATCGAGATAATAATTTGTGTTACAATTGTGTTCTGAGGTTACAATTGACATTAATATTTCTCACTTTCGGGTATGTACTGTACACAGAATTGTCGGAGATAAGTCATTATGGTGGTTCAACCAAATAGGGCCTTGATGAAGGCTCACTTAGTGATATAATACCTAAGTTGCTCGGAGGACCAAAAAGAAAATTTTCCGTTAGCGAAATTGCTTTCTCCCAATAAGAGTCTTGTATATATTTAATTTGCGCGTAGATCCTTGCATTGGATAATTTATAAAGGTCACGACGTACTGATAATTCTAATATTTATAAAAAGATAATAGAAGTATTTTCGTAATGAAAGTTTATATTTCTCACCAGAAGGACCTGACCTGAACCTAACTTTAACTGACTTCTTATTTAATATCTAAAAAAAATGGAATACATATTTTCGCTACATTAAAATGCGCGAAAATTCAATTGGTACCTATCAGCAAGTCGCATTCCATCAATTCTTCAATCTATCTTCGTAACTACCTACCTTAAATAATAATAATAAGTATTGGCCTTTTTGCATCTACTTAATGAGATGATTTATACAGCGTCCAGTGGTATCTTCACTCACACTAGATCGGTGAAGGGACCACTCCGACGCTTGTAGTGCCTGGGACATGGTTTTATAGATGGTGTAGGCTTGCCCAGCACCTATATCATTCTGACAGCTTAGTCGGCCTAGCCCACAGGAAAGACTAGTCAATACGTGCAGAGCCAACCAAGCCGCGGGTTTCCTCACGATGTTTTCCTTCACCGTTAGAACTACCAACCTTACATATTCGAATATTATATTTATAAGGTTTGAAATTTCACATCGAATTTCAGAAAATCAGCGCTGAGTCGATCTTGCATACGACATACGTCATACTATGCAGCATCAAGTAGTGGAACATGCCATTTTGTCCGTAAATGGGCTTAGAGCAGGATCCACGGGCATACCTAGTGCCCATTCAGAAAGGAAAATCATATTACGTCAGACTCTTCGTAAGCGTTTTGTCCGTCCGCTTATATGCACGTAAAATGCTTACCCATGCTCTAACGCCATTACACGTCAGGTAAGTTGGTACAACAGACGCGCGCTCATGCGCACACACACACACACACATACACCCTCATACACATATACACACACGATGTGGTATCCATTTGTTAATATTGGACTTGGCCCCCGTGGTGACTTGGCCTAACCTTTCTGCGATGCAGCAAGAGACCCGTGCCCCAGCAGTGAGGACATACAAAGGTTGATATCGTGTCGAGTAATGGTATCACTAGAAACTGACAGTTGATTATATGACGTACTTCCGGCTTCGTAGACTCTGGTGCTTTCTTTGCCCTTTTAAAATTAATTAGTGCATCTCTTTCTAAACCAACAACTCTAATAAGTTTTAGATTGAAAAAAGAACTTAAGTTTTTGGACAAAGCCCGTGAATTCTGAAATTTGAAGCTATGGTGAAATTCACAGCGGGGACCGGTAATGTAAAGGAGGACGGTTTTTCAGTCCCGCTCAAGTATGTTAACGAAGTCTGGTGCGCCGAGGTGTTGGCTTATTCACGAGTGGTCGCGGTTCGAGTTTTGATTGCTTCGGCGTCTAGCTCGGACGCGGTGGTTGCCTTGAGGGAAAGTTCTCGAAATTGGCTGTTTTCTTTTTAATGAAGCGGTAGAGCGATGTTTCATTAGACTGCCTCGCCGGTGTAGCGGGAACGAGCTGGTCTATCGATCAAAACAGAGGTCGTGGGTTCACTTCCCGCTGGAGGCCGTGATTGTTCTTGCCTGCTCAACATAGCATAGGGTACAGTAGTTTGGGATCAGAACAAGCTATGTTTTGGGCATAATTACTGTTAAGCTAATCGACCTAGTATATCTATACCACCGACAGGCATTCTCCTACAGTGGACAGCACGTCAACCTTTACATTGTTGTTGCAACCAACAATATAACCATAAGAGTGCCATGACGACCTCTGTGGCGTAGCGGTAGCGCATCTGCCTAATATGCAAGAGGTCCCGGGTTCGAATCCCGCCTGGGGACAAAAAAAACATTAGGTCTTGGACGTTTGTGATGTCGTTGTTTCTGGTTCCCACGACACAGGGTATCCTAGTGTGGGGCCGGAAGCAATGCACGTGCCTGTATGTAAATGTTATGTAATGTAGAGGTGCGCGAAACGCTTCACTGAAAACAAAAGAGTGATATTATACTTAATTTCCTTATCTGAACTACTTCACTCTATTAGTTCATAGTTCACTAATAGATAACTTCATAGTTCATAGTTCACTTCATAGTTTTTAGCGTTCGCAAAATAAATTCGTAGTTCTGACTTATATTTTCCTTCACAGAAAGTTTGACAACTCTTGCAAGCTCTTAGCATGGCTACCATCAAGATATTTAATTTTCATGTTATTCTATCTCTCGTGGGTGCGATAAAACAAGTATTTGTTAATAAATTTATAATACAGGTTGATATAGTATAGTCAATATATTTCTGAAACGAACAACTTTAACATTATGCAAACACTTCGTTTATAATGAAAAAAATATTTATTAAAATTAGAAATTATTTAATGTTAGGCCTTAGTCCACCACGGGGGCCACGTCCGGGTTGGTGGAGGATGGTAAGACAGTGGCTGGCCTTACTGTCGGAAGTTATCAAGCCGCCCATGAGGCCTCTGACATGGCTTAACGACTGCCATTACATGGCAGCCGGCACCAATGGCTTAACATAACTTAACAGCCGGCACCAACGGCTTAGCGTGCCTTGCGAAGCACGGAAGCGCTCGGAAAAAATGCCACTAGCGGTAGTCACGGGATGGTCAACCATCCTGCACCTGACCGCGCCCTGTCAGGCACCAACGACTTAACGTGCCTTGCGAATGCAAAGCCATACCAAACCATACGCAAAATAAATAAATTAAATCAGTGAGGTGCATTTTAATAGACATTATTGTTTTCTGTCTTAACTATTTCCATCGACGGTTTGTTTCGTTTATATTTTGTTATTCTAATACTACTACTTTTACTTCAGGCTATATTAGTCCACTGCTGGACATAGCCCTCCCCTAATGAGCGCCACAGCGCAAGGTTGTGCCATCATTGGGGGGTAATGCCCATAATCCCCACGCTGGGCATGCGGGTTGGGGATCGCAGTTTGGTCTAATTGCACTGCAGGGGGCGCTGCTGCCCACCCCCCGGTGTGTAATTTTGTTATTGTTGCTTTATTATTAATGAATAAAGTAATGTATCATAATCTAATCAAGTGCGTATTTTTATTCTTCTAAAATCTGTCAAAGAAGTTATGTAGCTTTCTCAAAGGGTTGAAACTCTTCCTTTTCTAAAAGGGAAAACAAAAGATTGCATACAACTACGAAGCACACTAAAACCAGATCGCAGCATGTTCATTACATTAAGTAATGAGTAAAGTAACTCTGTGGGAGCTCACAGCAGGCTTTTAGCATTTAGACTAAAAGGTTGCTCTCCGTGGTTTCGTAGCGCGGCATTTTCACAATAAGAAAATGCTGAAGTTATTCGAAATTCACGAAAATTTATGCCTGCGCCACCTAGTGGTGATCAGCGGTATTAACATAAAATGTTTGGTGTAACGCACACATTAAGACCTTTAAATATTAAATCACAGATGGCGCTAGAAGCAATTTACTTGTAGCGCCACCTGGCGTAAAATTGATGAACTAGTGTGAAGTTGTGCAACCTCACCATAATTTCAAGTAGTTCTAAACACTGTTACAAGATGGCGCTTTTAACCAATCAAGAAAAGCTCTTTCCTTTTCCAAGCGCTTTTGTTTTAATTTTTTACACTTCATGGAGGTACCAATGTATGTAGTTATTTTCGAAATGCCTGTCATACATACCTGTAATTCATTGGCGTTCAGAGTTGCCTCCCAGAAGTCCTCGATGTTCTCTGGATAATCCTCTTCTCGCATTGGATTAGGACTTAGACCCGGGTCCCTGGTCTTGAAGACCAACACCAGGCCACCATCCACTTCATCTGGCCTCCAAGCACCACACATTGTAGCTACAGTCCTCTGCATTAGAGTCTCATTTTCAGCAACACTATTTAACTTCATTTTCTTCGTTGGAATTTCTTCCTTATCAGGATTTTTTACTATGGTGTCTCCACCCTCAGTTGGTTCCATCATGGCTGATGCTTTAAACCACTTTTGAAAGTACAACTTTTTTTTATTTTTAATGAGAGATGAGTTGAGGACAAAATGAGTTTTGTTTGTAAACAACTTTAGCACAAATTTTATCATTTAGAAAAGAGAAGTAGAAGTATATTGGAGGGTGTCTTGTGAGAGCATAATAATTAATTAACAGTACTTGAATAGAAATACATATAGAAGATAAGAACGTCGAAAAAACGTGTAAGTTAACTAGATTTTCGAGGGTATTTTGAGACTTAATTTTACGAAGAAAAAAACTTTAACTACACCTGGAGTGCCAAAAATCACTATAAAAATGCTAAATTAAAAAGATTTATCAGTTTGAGCACTGTAAGTTTAAAGGAAAACAAAAACAAAGCAATAAGTGTTGTAAGCAGAAATAGCGCGCGGCAACACGCGTATTTTACACGGAAAAACACTATATCCACACCAATAATTTGTCTAGCACACACAAATAATCACTGTTATAGTTGGTTTAATAGTCAATCAATACAGAAAAACACTTAAATCACTTATAAAGCGACAGTAACTTCGGGTTTTTGAGGTTATACACCGATCGCAAACTGAAGAGAACTGTCAAACAGATTGAGGTTAGACAGCTGTCAGTTTTGGGTGCGTTCAGAATATATTTTTCAGCATTTTCGGCGGTCATCACATTTAACGTAAAAAATGTTTTTGCCGAGTGTGCCGTTTTTCTTTAAACTACAATTATTAATAGTTTATAATTATGATAATATTTTATAAGGCCTGTGCCCTGCAGTGGGACGTTTATACATCCATAAAAAAAACATAATTCACTGTACATTGCGTAGCAATCTTTCGACCTGTAAACCTGGGTTTAATCGGCTAAGCAGTAAAAGCTACTAATTGCAGTGCTATGAAATGGGGTCCTGTCTTCGACTATAGATAATTTCGCCACTTATGAAGCGAAGTAGATCAAACCGGCCACCGTCGACATCAACCTGATTCCCTGAACCCGCGCTAACTACGCCGCTGACGTCCAGGGCTGGTCGGCTAATGAGGAAGATACCTCGACCAGGGCCTAGAGTCTAATAAACACATATGTATTTGTTCACACATATCGCGAGTCGCGATAGTCGCGTGCACTAGCGTGTAGGTAGGTAAGCATGTTACAATCTTTATTTTTTTTTATGCACTAACCCGTGCTAAGGAGAATTTACAAAAACTTATTTAGAGGCTAACAATTCCACCCATCCGTGGCACTGATAGCCAGAGGTCGCGGGTTCGAATGACAGTGTGAAAAAATAAGCATTAAATATTCATATGTAGGGATGATTTTTGAGCAATAAATGAATAATAAAAGCTTGTGAATTTCTTTAATTTATTCGTCCTACACTTTTACCTAACTCCCTTGTACAGTTATGCTATACCTAATATCAATCTGTTTTCTTGCATCCCCCTCTCAAACCTCTCTCTCGCTCACAACTTGCGTTTCATTTCACTCAGCGCGTCAACGTTCTATTCCCACATATTGTAGTTTTAAAACCGATCAAAGGCATTTTATGGCATCTTAAAAAAGATGGGTAATTTTTACAAAAAACAGGACAAACCTTATCATAGATAATTTTGTAAGTATCTGTAGCAATTTTATCGAAAACGGCCAGGATTTGTCGAATCTGCAATATCGTGAAAGCTCAGGAAATTTAGCGATCCAAGAACCCGAGATCTGACTTCACCTTTGTTTGTTTACTGATCAGAGACTTATAATTCCTATATGACACCATATGACTCGTACTCAAGATAGTTTTGACGGCTTTTTTTACAAGTAAAATTACATTTGCTTTTTTTGGAATAAATACGCAATATTTTTTTCCTTTTTTGTAAATATACTCTTGACACACATTTGAAAACCTATTTAAAGGCTAAAAATTCCACCCATGCCGGGATTCAAACCCGCGACTTCTGGCTATCCGTGCCAGCGCTCTTTCCAACTGAGCTAATGGGCGACTCACCGGCATCAGTGAAATTTTGAACCTCTTTACACTATTCTCTGCATTACGTACAGGCAGCGACATCTGGCTTAATTAAAATGCATCACACATTTAATACAATATAAATAATCTGACATATTAATACAATTTTTGATCTGTAAATACTAATTCATTATACTTAGTGTACTATTTCTGATCCTAATTATTTGCTGTGCCAAAATTTTTACGCCTTATGGGCAAAACATAGAGATACTTGAAATTGAAATTGAAAAATGGTTTAATTATCGCCAAAAAGTACAAAAAACAACTTAAAATAGACTAAGTTAAATACATACTTAGTTACTTTAGTGAAAACTTAGTTAAATAACGCTATGCGATAATAAGGATAATTATGCTAAGCTAAATGCTGCGTGTGCAAACATCAACGCAGCGCTGATTTTCAGCACATCCCGAGTATTTGCTAGCAATTGACACGCTGGTAGCTATATAGACATGCAACTAGCCAATATTAGAAATAAAAAAATACTTTATACAGAATAGATCTAAAATAGACTGCATGCACACATGAGATATTGCGCAAATTAAGCACAATTAAGCAAGTAGGCACTATGATTGTTAAGAATAATAATTAAGACTGTAAGCAGCATGTAGGTGGCACCACTGGAATCGGAAAATCCCTGAGGAGAGGAAAAATACAAAATTGCCTATTTCTCTGTCAACTCTGTTTTGGTTTGTTTGGTTCACATTTAGAAAACATTTGGCTGTCTACAATACAGTAGATCACCCAAGCGTAGGCAATTACCTATGGGCAAAAATGTAGTGCCTTACGTTTTTACACACTATTTACGTAGGTAAGTGTTTTGTGCAAAGAAATATTTATTTATTGTATTCAATTTTTCGTCTCATTTTTCGTTTCATTTTAAATTGAATTTTTCTATTCATGTTATTGGACATTTCATTTTAAATTTCATTTTCATTTCACTTTTCATTGCACTTTCGAGACTTGTCTCCCTGATCGGCTAATGAGGATGGAACCTCGACCGGGAAGCCCACAATTAGTGCGGTCATAACAAATCCCCGGGAAGTGATCCGTCCGGGGTCGTTTTGTCATGCGGAGGTACAGTTGACAGCACATCAACCTTTACATTTCAGCTGCAAGGTGACCAATAACGTGACTGAGTAGGTGCTATACTCTTTGACCTTGATGTGCTGTTGACTGTAGGTACAATCGTTAACAATCTAACAGATTATGCTATAAGTCATCGGCATTTAACTGCCAGTGTACTACAGCGGGCTTCTGCAGCCTCGTATATTTCTCATCATGCGAGAATCGGCTCCCGTCCATGTCAATTAAAAGCATAGACGCGAAATATTCGAAGGATTAGACATTTGTCGTATAAAATTAAGATAAGATAACTCGATAGAGTCATAAGACATATATTTTCTCATTCAAATTCAATGTAGCATGGCGTTCACAATACAGATTTTGGCTGTGTCGCTCGACTTTTTTAGATATGTAGAATTCAAGCCATAAGCCTTTAGAATCGCTCACGAATTTTTGCGAATGAAGTGAGGATTGGCTCCCAGAAACCGTTCTATAAAGCCTATGTAGAGGCTAAATATGCCACCCATGCCGGGACTCGAACCCGCGACCTCTTGCTAACCGTGCCAGTGCTCTCCCAACTGAGCTAATGGGCGACTACCTGGCATTCGTGAAATTCCGAACCTCTTTAAAACTGTCCTTAGCACGGATTAATTTGGGTTCCCTACTTGAAATCGAATGCCGTAAGCACGAAAAACACATGCTCGAAAACTATATCTCGACAGTTTACAATCTCGATGCATCAAAATCTCGAAAAGCGTCTAATTAGATTTTTAAAAATTATATTTTTTTAATGCACTAACTCGTGCTAAGGACAGTTTTTAAAAACCTATTTAGAGGCTAAAAATTCCACCCATGCCGGGATTCGAACCCGCGACCTCTGGCTATCCGTGCCAGCGCTCTTTAAAGAGTATAAATAATATGATCCCAGAAACTGACCAATGCAGCGTAAGGCGCTCACAAGCTGCCGAACAAGATACGAGGTACTGGTCAAATACACTCCCGCCGCGCCGATGTAATCTTATCGTGGCCGATTTGAATCTCAAAGATTTCAAATTTAAGTTTCCGAAGGAGGCCAGCAGGCAGCTATCGCTTTGAGACGAGCTGTATTGAATTTCTGAAAGCCTTTGTGGTGCAACTTGGGAGTCAATCTGCTGATACTGGTTCGCGTAGCAGGAATTGGCTGAGATGATAGCCCGTCTACCCTTTCTGTTATACAGGGTTTCCTAAAATATGCGCAAATCAGGAATCTGTCGGTTAAAGATTACTATTTAAATATGTGTTCTATGTCTTTATAGAATGGTTATTGTTAAATTTTTATTTTTAATTGTATCGGTCATTAACAATACGTTTTGTTTTTTAATATCGTTTTATATATATGTGGTCCTCAAAACTTCGTTGTTATTTTTACGGTCTTGTATTTTACGAATTCTAATGTTTTTTTTTTGTTTTTTATGTCTTTCTTCTTAGTATTGGCGCTTCTCGATAATTATCTAGGAAATAAAGTTGCTCCAAAGCAAATAAACCGTAGGCGTAAACCGTTAAAAAAACACAACAATTTCATGTTCAGTCGAAAGCTGATAAATTTTTGTTGCAAAACTGTTGTAATAGGAGGGGTAAAGAGGTTGAAGAGTTTTATTTAATATAGGATTTGGTAATATATAGTAAAAAGATGTTTACTGTCAAGAGTGTATATTTGGGCCAATACAACATAAACGTTGTATAGTTAGTTTGGGACTAGGAACTTAATTTTTTTTTGTCTTTTCGGCACAACTTTGATTAAGGGCAGCTGTTGTGATACTAACCTCAGTTGTGCTTTAGACTCTTTAGGATTAAGTTTTATTTTTGTGACATATTTTTAAAATATGAAATTACTTCGAATATATTCGAAGTAATTTCATATTTTAAAAATATGAAATTACTTTAAAATATAAAATATTTTTAAAATATGAAATTACTTCGAATATATTCGAAGTAATTTCATATTTTAAAAATATGTCACAAAAATAAAACTTAATCCTAAAGAGTCTAAAGCACAACTGAGGTTAGTATCACAACAGCTGCCCTTAATCAAAGTTGTGCCGAAAAGACAAAAAAAATTAAGTTCCTAGTCCCAAACTAACTATACAACGTTTATGTTGTATTGGCCCAAGTGGCTTAGTTAGGACATCTGCAGGCATATCGCTGCTTTGCACGTATTCCAAATTTACAACATTATTAGATGCCTTTTCCCTAATAAAGTGAAATCTCGTATCAATATGCTTCGTCCTGTTGTGGTGCACAGGGTTTCGAACGAGATTAATGGCGCTGTGGCTATCAGAAGCTAAGTTAACACAAGAAAGTTTACCTGTTATCTCGTAAATAAAGCGACGTAAGTAACAAGCTTCCTTTGTAGCAGACGCTAGCGCCATATACTCTGCTTCCGCAGACGATAAAGCAACTGTCGGTTGCTTTCGGTTGGTCGGTTGTTCTTTGATTCCCAGGATATTGGACCGCCACTTAAATTGAAGGTGTAACCTGTGTATGACCTTCTGTCAATCACACAGTTCGCCCAATCTGCGTCACAGTAACCTCTTAAAGGTTCTCCATTTTTCCTGTAAACCAGTGAATAGTCTATAGTACCTTTTAAGTACTGTAAGACTCTCTTTGCAGCATTCCAGTGTTGTTTTGTAAAACACGTATTAAATTGGCTCAAAAAACTTGTTCCGTGTGCAATATCTGGTCGTGAGTTTACCACCAAATACATAAGGCATCCTATTAAGTTTTGATAAGGATAAGACTCACCGACTTGACCAGCAGTTCTCCGTTCTATACTCTTTGTCTAAAAGAATTTGTCGAAATATTTTTCTTTAAAAGATCTCGGAATTTTAAAATGTTATCTAGGATTACAAGTTGAATGTGATGGCGAGATTATTAAAATACATCAGAAAAATTATATTCTTTCGCTACTCGAAAAGTTTAACATGAAGGATTGTAAGACTGTGGACACTCCTGTAACGTGTTGTAATAGGAGGGGTAAAGAGCTTGAAGAGTTTTATTTAATATAGGATTTTGTAATATTAGTAAAAAGATGTTTACTGTCAAGAGTGTATATTCGAAGTAATTTCATATTTTAAAAATATGTCACAAAAATAAAACTTCATCCTAAAGAGTCTAAAGCACAACTGAGGTTAGTATCACAACAAAAACCATGGTACATTTAGCCCAAGAACGTCCCACCGCAGGCCACATATCGTATCTGAGAGAGAGAGAGAGTTTGGGCTTAAATGAATAGGTACCTCAGACACTCAGGTTTCCTCTCGATGTTTTTCTACACCATTAGCGAGCCGCATTGCTTCATAACTTCACAAATGTAAATACATACATAGCTTAGAAAACGAAGTAATAAATAACATAATAAGTCAAAGAATACATCTGGCAGACAAAAGGCAAATCCGTGTATGATAGTAAAAGAAAAATAAAATAACTGGCCAGTTTTAAAAACCGAACAATAATTCCGAATTCGAAACTCCAATTGTGTTCTAACGGCGCACCAGTTAGGGCCGCGGCGCACATTTCATAAAAATAAACACTCAGGTAATGGGAATTGCACGCACATCCCCGAACGATGGCCCACATGAGGCACAGCATAGCCTTAACCTAAGTATACAGATGTTTCACTCAATGTTCAGTCTGTTAGTTTTTAGAATATACCTCCGGCTCTAGAGTAAGCTTCGGTTTCCGCCGAAGCACACGAGCGTAATACTACTTCCTGCTCTGTTATTTAATTTAGTGTCATATTAGTTTCATTTTTTCTATTACACGAATATATTCGATTCTGTCCGATAGTAGCCGAGGTATGTTTTAACACGATGACGGTGGCAACATGTCTGGAGTATAATAAAAAATAGGAGTTTCAGAGTTTTTTTTGGCCATTTTCAGTAGTTAGTTACACTTGATTTCCGCACTCTAGGTAGCAAGCTGTATGTTAGCACTTGAGATACTAGGGCTTCCTCACGATGTTTTCCTTCTCGCTTAGCGAGTAGTTTTGCCACTATAACTTTGCAAATGTACATAACTTTCAAAACAAAGTCATTGGTACATGCCGGGATTCGAACCTGCGACCTCCCAATTAAGAGGCAGGCGTTCTACTGCTCCGCTACCACCGCTACGATTTTTAGTACAAACTGATCTAGATTTTGAAATCGACACACAGTTTAACTTGTAACGGTTTTAACCCTTAAGCGGCCATGGTTGTATTGAAATGAAAGAATACACTCAAATAAAAGAAAAAGGTGTATAGTGGTTTTTTTAACGGTGGGAAATTATTTCCCTTTATCCAGTTAGGGTTGGTTTTTGGGGGATTTTTTTTCCTATATCCATTATCATGCATGTAGGAACAAATTTCCATTGACTAGCTATTTCATTCATTGATTGGTTTCACTCGATATCAACCCTTTGCTATGTCCCCATTGCTGTGACACGGGTCTCTTCCTGCATCATTGGAATTTTACTATACTCCACTACGGGGGCCAAGTCCGGGTTGGTGAAGGATTGTAAGACAGTGGCGGGCCTTACTGTCGGAAGTTATCAAGCCGCCTATATATAAGGCTTCTGACATGGCTTAACGTCTGCCATTACTTGACAGCCGGCACCAACGGCTTAATGTGGCTTGCGAAGCATGTAAGTGCACGGAAAAATGCCACTACCGGTAGTCATGGGACGGTCCACCCATAATAATTTCTGACTATTTTAGAAAAAAAAATACTTACGCCACAGATGCTTTGAATGTATATTTTATTATCGTTACTTCTAACCAGTTCCCATAGCACGTCAAGCTACTTTGATAAGGCGATTCTTAGCCATCTACCTACTCTGTAGCCACAGAATAATGCGAAAGAGTAAAGCGGGCCGCTACGACACCCCAGAGGGCAAGAATCGGTTATTTGCTTTGCCGGTGGATTGTTTTGAATACCGCCCCTCTTTTGGCAAACGTACTGGATTGGATATTATGCGGAGAGGCTGGCAGGTTGTGTTGTCTTTGAGATCCCGAATCTTAGAAGAAAAAAAAAAACGTTGAAGTTAGTATAATCATGTGGGTACAGTGATATCGTTCCGATGTTAAACCTAACTGCAAAGTAGGTAGTCGGGGCTGTAAGTAATGCAATTTGCTTAAGTCAGATGTCGCTGCCTGTACGTAATACAGAGAATGGTGTAAAGAGGTTCGAAATTTCACTGATGCCGTGAGTCGCCCACTGGCTCAATTGGTAGAGCGCTGGCACGGATAGCCAAAGGTTGCGGGTTCGAATCCCGGCATGGGTGAATTTTTTAGCCTCTAAATAGGTTTTTAAACGTTGAAGTACCTATTCTCGGTTTGTGGGTTAAGATTGCAAAAAATATTATAAAACTTTTTATGCTTTTTATGTATATTTTCTGTAAAGTATTGTATGGTATTTCTTAATGATTCGCGATGCTCACACATAGTTAAATATTAAGCCGGTCAATAACGTTCTACCTCATAAATAATCGCGATTAGCCTTGTTTAATATATAATAAATAAGTAAATAAAAAATAAATATTCATGTACATATTACATAGGCCTTTGTCCAGCATTGGGTCACAAACATAGAGGCTACGTAAAAAAAATGACACAGATCTCGTTAGCCCTATACTAAGTATAACCAAATGACTTGTGTTACAGGTGCTAATCGACGATAGATTTAATACAATAAATACATAGATAACATCCAAGACCCGTGACAAACTAGAAACTAAGTTGTGTTTAACTAAACACAACTTATCAAGCGATTGATTCCAATCACTCTAAACCGAGTGATTGGAATCAATCGCTTGATAACTCAATCAACAGGCGTGGTCAGGGCAGGGCACTATGGCGCTCATTAGGGGAGGGCTATGTCCAGCAGTGGACTACATAATATAGCCTGAAGAAGAAGAAGAAGGCGCAGTTACTCGTAGGTGCAGGATGAGTGACCGTCCCGTAACTATATACCGCAAGTGGCATTTTTTCCGAGCGCTTCTGCCTCGCAAGGCACGTTAAGCTGTTGATGCCGGCTGTCATACCTATAATGGCAGTCGTTAAGCCATTTCAGAGGCCTCATGGACGGCTTGATAACGTCTGAAATTAAGGCCCGCTACTGTCTTACAATCCTCTGCCAAGCCGGAATTGGCCCCCGTGGTGTTGATTTCGATAGTAGACTTTTATTGAAACTGCGTGGTCTTATCAAAAACTTTCTCTAGGTACCTATAACGTACAAGTCCACAACTTTTGCTATTCCATCGAGCTTCGCGCATTGAGCATATTTTAATATATCAAAGCTCAACTTATTTTGATATACGAGGGTCGTAAATAAAGAGAAAATAACAGTTCCCGATATTTCATGCATTATTCCGTACATTCGGAGCAGATTACTTGGGCTTACATACGCAAAAATAATAAATATTCCGCTCTACATATAGTGCGCATTACCTTTACATGAAATGTAGGTACGATTTTGAATCTGTAAAACAAATTATTATATTTTATTCAGAACACAAACAGCCATACATAAAAACTATAAAAGTATGTGTATCCAAAATAGGACCTGAAGGTCCCTTAAGTAAACAAAATATTAATATGAAAAGCATGCCATTTTAAGCAGTTAACAAAAATGTTTTGATTCTAAAAATTTGCACTTACTTAGTTTAGATTATAGGAAGTTATAATAACAATAAATATTGATAGGCAGCGGCAAGCTGAAGAAAGGGCGCTATGGCCCTCATTAGGGGAGGGCTATGTCCAGCAGTGGACTAATATAGCCTGAAGCAGAAGAAGAAGATGGACATAATTATATAATTTTTAATGCACTAACCCGTGCTAAGCCAATTGTATAACATTACTTATATTTAAGAATCATGGTTGTAATATTTTTCTGGCTGTGCAATAAAGTGTTCTCTATCTCTATCTATCTATCGATCTATCTAAGGACAAATTTAAAAACCTATTTAGAGGCTAAAAATACCACCCATGCCGGGATTCGAACCCGCGACCTCTGGCTATCCGTGCCAGCGCTCTTTCCAACTGAGCTAATGGGCGACTCACCGGCATCAGTGAAATTTCGAACCTTTTTACAATATTCTCTGTATTATGTACAGGCAGCGACATCTGGCTGAAGTAATTTGCATCACTTGCAGCCCCGAGTAGGTACCTACTTTGCAGTTACATTTTACATCGGAACGATATCACTGTACCCATATTATTATATTATTTTTAATGCACTAAACCGTGCTAAGGACAAATTTACTATAAATTTCACAGATTTCGTTAGTCCCATACTAAGTACAACTAAATGACTCGTGTTACAGGTGCTAACTCGACGATAGATTTAATACAATAAATACATAGATAACATCCAAGACCCCGAGACCAACTAGAAAAGTTCGTTTCCTAGTTTGACCCGGCCGGGGATCGAACCCGAGACCTACGGTTTTACAGTCAGCGTGCTAAGCCGCTGCGCCACCGATGCAGATGTTATGTTAGCAATACCACTCGCTAACTGTGAAGGAAAATATCGTGACGAAACCTGAGTGTCTGAGGTATTGACATACCTCCGAGCTTGAAATTGCCAATCCACGGTGGGCACGCGTGGTAATTGAGCCCATACTCTCTGACAGGCCTGTGGGACGTTTATAGGTCAGATAAAAAAAAAACTTCCAAATGAAATGGAAAAACTTCCAAAGTTTTCTAGAAATTTCTTCCAGTAAACTTTGGAGACCGAGATAGAGAGTCGAAGTAGCGGTAAAAAACGTGTACAATAGATATAGACTACGTACACTAAATACAGGCCTGTGGAACGTTTATAGGCCAGATAAAAAAAAAAACTTCCAAATGAAATGAAAAAACTTCCAAAGTTTTCTGGAAATTTCTTCCAGTAAACTTTGGAGACAGAGATAGAGAGTCGAAGTAGCGGTAAAAAACGTGTAGAATATATATAGACTACGTACACTAAATACCTATAAAAAATTATAAAATACATAGTAAATAATAGATAAATATATAACTCAAAGTTATGGTAGAGATAAATAGTGCTCTTTCAACTGCTTCTTAAATGTAGGTACCAGAGTTATAATTTTTACAAACTCGTCCTTAACGTCAATTATTAGGGTGCACGCGTCTAAACCTTTATGTGCTGACGACTGTACCAAAAACGGAGCAGCGATGGCCGAAACAATTTTCCTCGTGGCCTTAATTAAGCTGGCCACTAAACCCGCGGCCATTTTTACAGTCCCGCTCTGTGCAGATTGATTAAAAGTCTATGGCCCATGCTTTATAGCGAGGGACGTTGTCACGTACGTCACGGCAAAGAACCGTTGCACATCGGACGATAACCGTAACGATACGGCATCTAGTTTCATCATCGTCATCATCATCAACATCCTCTGCTGGACATAGGCCTCTCCCAATACACGCCACTGAGCCCGATCTTCGTCTCTCGTCTTTCAGTCACTGCCCACCGCTTAGCGATTGTCATCGCACCACCTGGCCCTAGATTCTGTAAATGAATTGTAACACAGTGAAAATTGCACGAACGTGGCGCTTTCATTTCATTGCTGCTTTAAATCTAAGCCCGGAAACGTATCAAAGCTTCCAGGCGCTAATGGCATAAAAAACTGGTCAGTTGACGCGTCCATTTATCTGTCACTGTACTGTAATTCACTAACAGAATGAAGCCCCTGGTCACTGAGTGTAATACGCTGCGTTTGCCGTTTGCCGTAATATCTAGTTTTAATACAATCAAAATGTCAATGAGCCGTTTTCTGCACAAGTTCACAAAGCAACTCACAGATGGCGCTGACAGGCGTGACCATAGAAGAACCGAAAAACGTCTGTCAAAATTAATCTGCGCTGAGCAAAATTTGACAGATGCAAATTAATTAATTCTGACTGAAACGCACTTAGAAATTTTCTCCTCAACTTTTCGCGCCAACGTCATTTCGCGCACAATGGAGCCGCGCACGTTGTGCCGAGCACCTTCGTCTAATTTATCGTCGAGGTGGGTGCCATGGCCAGCCAGATAGTTACAGCGTCCGGTGCCCACTAATTCGGGGCTTCACTAGATGGCGCCCCTAGCCGACGACCCTTAAAGTTAAAAGTACGGGGGCGAATATCACCAGAGAATGGGGAATAAACTGGTCTGCCATGCGAAAATTTCAGCTAGATGATTCCGTACGTCGGTGGGTATTCGCTGTCTAGTTTAGATTAAGCGCGACGGCTTGTGAGATACCCAATTTGTTTTGGCTTGATAAAAAATAACGTGTTAAATATAATTCACCACTTTCTGAAAATGTTTTCCATGTATTAGAAAATTATTATCTTCTTATTTCAGGGGCTAACGTGTTTTTGCTTTAGAAACGTCACGTGGAACAGATAGAAGACGTTTTTTCACATTCCAAATCTCGTCGAGGAGGAGAGCGTCAGAATTCTCAAAAACACTCCTTGGGCATTTAATTATGTGAAAACTACATGTAGAATCATTAAGGAAAATAAACACACTTAAAGTTCCATACACTTGTAAAGTACTTAGTATTCTTTAATGATTCGCAATACTCACACGTATATATTAAACGGGTCAAATCGCGATTATTTATTAGGTAAAACGTTATTAATTACCTTATACTTGTAAAGTATTGTGTGTTATATTCGACATGATTGCAACATTATGTTACACATTACATGGAATTCATTGATGGCTTTTGTTTCTTTTACTTTGAAACACTCGTAAACCTGTCTTGCTCAAGCAAACTGTCTATTAAAAAGTTCCTTACAAGATATTGAATTTATTAGTACCTCTGATACATTCAGGTCGGTATTACAGAACGATGCTCAAGCACAGATTGATCTCAGATCGCCCAATCATTACTTGAGCGCTGAATCGATGCTCAAGCACTCCCTTTATTTTCAAACAGTTCTTGAGTAGAGATCAGCCAATCACTGCTTAAGTAGAGATTCAGAACTGCAATCAGATTGTCTATGATCAAAGTTTGTTTTCTATGACAAGAAAAATACAAGTGTTGATTTTTACTCCGTTTTACGCATGTTACAAAAACGTGACAATAAAACTTAGTAAATTATGTCAAATATACAGAGGAAACTAAAATAATGTTTATGTATTCGTAAATAAAATGTTCAAAGTTTCTTTATTTAGTTATTAGTTTGTAATGAACCGTATATTTAAAGAAAGCAAAACGTTCACGCTTCTTGTTTATTTATTCGCTTTGAGTACAGAACGGAACGTAACAAATGTCGATAAAATAATTCTCTTGACGTCTGTCTATTTATGTTTACTAATTAATATCTGTACATAGTCGTTGTGGTTTAATTTGAACATTATTCGCTGTTTTGAAACAAGATGTGAAAAAATGAGAACAAGGAACTTCACCATAGTGGAAAGAATCCTCCTTGTAGAACATAAAAGTCAACTTCACTGCAGAGGAGAGGGTCCTCCTCGTAGAAGACAAAAACTCAACTTCATCTCGGTGGAGAGAGACCTGCTCATGGAACATAAAACTTCAACTTCACCGCAGTGCAGAGGAACCTGCTCGTTGGACATAAAACTTCAACTTCACCGCAGCGGAGAGGAACCTGCTCATTGAACATAAAACTTCAACTTCACTGCAGTGAAGAGGAACCTGCTCGTTGGACATAAAACTTCTACTTCACCGCAGCGGAGAGGAACCTGCTTGTTGAACATAAAACTTCAACTTCACCGCAGTAGAGAGGAACCTGCTCATTGAACATAAAACTTCAACTTCACTGCAGTGAAGAGGAACCTGCTTGTTGGACATAAAACTTCAACTTCACCGCAGTAGAGAGGAACCTGCTCATTGAACATAAAACTTCAACTTCACTGCAGTGAAGAGGAACCTGCTCGTTGAACATAAAACTTCAACTTCACCGCAGTGGAGAGGAACCTGCTCGTTGAACACAAAACTTCAACTTCACCACAGTGGAGAGGATCCTCCTCGAGGAAGATAAAAAGTCAACTTCAACACAGCGGATTTATAGAATATGTGTCAATTATGTTACAAATTTATGAGCAATAAAAAAGCTGAGATTGTTTTACAGATTATTTTATTTATTCCTCTTTGTGAATGTCTTGTTGGCCTAGCCGCTTGGTTACCAAGACCGAGCTTGTGAGTTCGATTCCCACTGTGGGCCTATATATTTGTACAAGTGACCACAGTCTCGTTGTACTTTCATGTTTGTGACGTTCTTGCCTGGTTATCAAAGTACAGGATATCCTAGTTCGGGACCAGGTGAAGTGATTGTGTTCGTCATCAACCCTTGTATGTCCCCACTGCTGTGGCCCGGGTCTCCTCCTGCATCGCAAGAAGGTTAAGCCATACTCTACCACGGGGGCCAAGTCCGGGTTGGTGGAGGATTGTAAGACAGTAGCGGGTCTTACAGTCAGAAGTTATCAAGCCGCCCATAAGGCCTTTGACATGGCTTAACGACTGCCATTATATGACAGCCGGCACCAACGGCTTAACGTACCTTGCGAAGCACGGAAGCGCTCGCGAAGTGATTGTGTTGCGTGCAATTTATTCAATGAAACCACCCCAATATTAATGTAATTGATTTTGCACATAAACACTTATTAGAATCCATGCAGTAGGGGTCTTCAGCGTCCCTTAAATGCCTAAGGGGCTGCTGCTATCATTAACTATTTCGTCATAGTAATCAAGGTTTTCGAATATATGAATTTTGCAATAAACATTCCAAATTGACAACTTTAATAACTGGCCGATCGACTCTCAAGCGTGGTTCCGACCACACTTGAGTAAATACAGATTTGATCTTTACTTAAGTAGAGATTGCTACCCAAGTATCGTTCTCGAATTAGCTATTACTCAGTTGAGTCGCGCTTGATGAATATCGACTCAAGTAACGTTCTAAAATTAAATCCATACTCAAAACTAGTCTTAAGTAGAGATCGGCGCTTGAGTACGCTTCTGTAATACCGGCCTCAATCTTTTTATTGCACCGTTTGCTCAAGTTAGGGAATGTACTTGAGAATGTACAAAGATACTTATGTGTCACGTTAACAACCTGACTTGCGATTTGCCGACAATTTTTCAGTAACTTCTTGTTTTAATTAGCCAATTTACAAGTCACATCCTGGCACATCAGCTTTAATATGGTCTGATTCCAATTCCCATTTTCCAGATTTCGCGTGATTTCTTCAAAACACTTTATTTGTGAAATGTCGAATCAGTTATCTCCGCTTCAATTTAAACAACTTTATTTTTTTCTTAAAAGGCCTTTGCCCAGCAGTGGGATTCTAAATCGGCGAATTAAAACAAGAATTTACTGAAAAATTGTCGGCAAATCGCAAGTCAGGTTGTTAACATGACGCAAACGTATCTTATACAGTTTTACAGATGGTATTAATTCTATCTATCTATCTATCTATAATAGTATATTCACTGTTGCAATAATTTTTGTTCTCTTGTGTGTCAAATTGAGTTGTTGGCATTTACTTGTTTATATTCTTTTTATTGCACTAACCCGTGCTGAGGACAATTTGAAAAACCTATTTTAGAACCTATAAATTCAACCCATGCCGGGACTCGTATTGTATTTATGTATTGTTATGTATTTTGTACATTACTACGAGTACCTATATCTATAGTAGAGGATATAGTTTACGGCCTGCAGTGTTTTTAGCGCAGCTGCCCATCACAATGGCACTATTAAGAGTTCCATTTATCACACGTCAGCAAATCGTTTATGTGATACTTCCCACATGTCCGCTATGAGATATTGTCCATGATAGCTGGCCGATTAGGCTCACTGTGGTATTTTTCGGTAGTGTCCAATTTGTTTGAGTGGACGGACAAGCCTTGAGTTATTATCGTTGAAGGCAAATAGTTTTTCATACTTACAGCCAAGTGTTTGCTAGTGACAACATTCGGGTAGCAAAACCGCTACCAAAATTAAGGTTGTGGATAGTTTATTGTACTTTATTGCATACAAGCGTTTTTGAAGCGCTCGTGGCCTAGTCGAACCGAGTGATTGGAATCAATCACTTGAGTTAAGCAATGGGTGGATGTCCCGAGACTACCGTTACTGGCATTTTTCCGAGCACATCCGTGCTTGCCAAGGCACGATAAGCCGTTGGTGCCGGCTGTCATGTAATGGCAGTCGTTAAGCCATGTCAGAGGCCTTACTGGCGGCTTGATAACTTCTTACAGTAAGGCTCGCCACTGTCTTACAATCATCCACCAACCCGGACTTGGCTCCCGTGGTGGAGTTAGGCCTAACCTTAGGAAGGAAGAGACCCGTGCCCCAGCAGTGGGGGCATAAAAGGGTTGATATCGAAACATTTTACAGGACATAAGAAATAATACGTACAAAGGCAAGATTATCTCTCTCTCTCTCTCTCTCTGTGTAAGAGGTTATTTTTTACAAATGGCCTCAGTCTGGCTATATTTTCATGCGTGTGATGTCCTAGGTTTTCTTAATGTAATACAGTTTTAACTGGTACAGGTATCAACGACCCTTACTTTAGCATTAGCACATGAAATGATTAAACTAAGCTAAGCCTGTATGAAAACACTCCTTATGGTCAATAAAGTTGTTATTATATTATACTACAGCGGTGGTAGCTCAGTGGGTAGAACCATAGACTGGCAAGCGAGATCCCCAGGTTCGATCCCGAGTGCGGGCATGTACCAATGACTTTGTTTAATTTCAAAGTTACGTACATTTGCGAATTTGCAGTCGCAATACCACACGCTAACGGTGAAGGAAAACATCGTGAGGAAACCCGCGGCTTGGTTGGCTCCGCACGTATTGACTAGTCTTTCCTGTGGGCTAGGCCGACTAAGCTGTCAGGATGGTATAGGTGCTGGGCAAGCCTACACCATCTATAAAACCATGACCCAGGCACTACAGCGTCGGAGTGGTCCCTTCACCCATCTAGTGTGAGTGAAGATACCACTGGACGCTGTATAAATCATCTCATTAAGTAGATGCAAAAAGGCCAATATTATTATTATTTATTTATATTATACTAGCTTGGAAATTAAATGAAATTTTATTTCTACATAAAGAATTTACATTCTGTTTGCTGAATGTCAATGTGAAATGTAAGCTGCTGCTCTCGAGCCGTAGTGTAGTTGCGAAAAAGGCAGCGGGAAAAATACTTCACTCTGATCATCTTTTCTCAAGTCATATTAAATCTAATACATCATTTGCCACAAAACTTTACGATTGCAAACAATGACTTTAAATGCCAAGTATTAGTGGGTCTAGGAACTGATTGTGTCGTGTGTAAAGGATTATCAATTACAAAGAATATCATTACTTTTAACACTGTTAATTTACTTATGTCATTGTGCAGCGCGGTAATGCTGCCAGTGTCATGGGTACCTTTGGGTCAAATATGACTCTGTGCGATTTAATCGAATTGACTATTGTTTTGTATATACTTTGTATTAATTTTCTATGACTTTGGACGAATTTTTTTTATTGTTGTTCATTTATTTTATTTATATCATAGTTACTTCCCGTGTGGTGTCGGCCTAGAGAATAGCACCAACCCAAATTCTTCCCGCGGATGTCGTAGAAGGCGACTAAGGGACACAAACCGGGGGGTGGGCAGCAGCGCCCCCTGCAGTACAATTCCACCAAACTGCGATCCCCAACCCGCATGCCCAGCGTGGGGATTATGGGCACTACCCCCGAATGATGGCACAACCTTGCGTTATGGTGCTATTAGGGGAGGGCTAAGTCCAGCAGTGGACTAATATAGCATGAAGAAGAAGAAGATATTATATGTACTTGAAAAATAAATATACAAATTATATATTAATATATTGAACGGGACTAATCACGATCGTTTATTAGGTTTCACGATTAGAAATGTTTAATATAATTGTAACTATGGCTTAGTACCGTGAGTCACTAGAATGTCATTGTTAGTTTATTTAAATGATGTACAGTCTGTTAGCTTTTAGAATAGGTATAACTCGGGCTCTTGAGTAGGCTTAAGTTTTCTCTCTCTGTATAAAACTTTTCTTCACTATTTTGAAAAGTTATGTGAAATTAAGTGTCATATTAGTTCTTATATTTCTATTACACGAATATATCAGATTCTATCATCGGATAGTCGAGTAGTCGAGGTATATTCTAAAAGCTAACAGGCTGTACGAAACTTTTAAACGTAATCTAGATTTTTTGGAGTTGTCCAAAATTTGTATGAAATTGTAGGGATACAACAGAAAAGCCAAGCCTGAAAAAACTACGTACACATCATACCTGTGTGTGGTGCATTTTTATCCAAATCATCTGTTAAGTCTCGAAGATAGGTACTTATCTATCTAATCTTCTAAGTACATAGTTAATAAATCGAGTTTCACTAAGAAATTGCTTCGCAAGGATCGATCAATCGTTTAGAAATCTCTACGCTAGCGCCACCTGAGTCCGGGAGGATGAAAAAACCTTAATACAATTCCGTTGATCTTTACATCCCGTCGTAAACGTACTCTTTGAAGATTGGAATCAATGTGCACGAACACTAGGAAACTTTCAAGCGACTTCCGAAGCTATCCCGAAGGGCTTAAGGCTGTTTTTAAGCTGTCAAAGACGCAACAAAATAAGGGTTGGTCCACATATACGTGGATAATTAACGTGGAGACAACAACTGTTGACCGGAGGACAGATGTGGGGTGTGTCGGGGCGCATTGTGTAAACGACATAAGTGAGGTTCTTCATAGAGAGGTTCAGAAAGCCTCCTTCACCTCAATTTTTATCCAGCCTCTATTTGTCAGTATCGCTGTCGATATCAACCTTTGTATGTCCGCATTGCTGGGGCGCGAGTCTGTACCTGCATCGCAAGAAGTTTAGGCCATACTAACGGAAGCCAAGTCCGTGTTGGTGGAGGATTGTAAGACAGTGGCGGGCTTTACCGTCAGATGTTATCAAGCCGCCCATAAGGCCTCTGACGTGACTTAACGACTGCTATTACATGACAGCCGGCACCGACTCACCGGCATCAGTGAAATTACAAACCTCTTTACAATATTCTCTGTATTACGTACAAGTAGACCTTTTGCCTAATAGAACTTCGACCCTGAGTATCTCTCAGCGGGATTGGTCCGATCGAGCTAAATTGAGTGGAAAGAGGACGGTTGACGATTTCCTCTCATGAACCTTACGGTAGGGCGACGCTTGAATCAATTTACCTCCTATGAAATGAGGAAACGTACTTTCCGTAGTGAGCGTGGTCGTAGGTTGAAGTGGCTTCTTACAGATGTGCAAATATAAAACTAAAGCTAACTGAAGAGGATATTTACATATGTAGATAGATAGATAGAATATTGTTTATTGTACACAGAAATTACAGTAACAGATATTATATTAAAAAATACAGTACAATTGGCGGCTTTATTACTAAAAGCAACTTATTATATATAAAAATGTATACTCATACATACATAAGTTAAATTTTTTTTTAGTTTGACAGTTTTTATTATTAACTTATAAGCTAACTTATTAAAAAATTGGACCTATTTCTTAATGATTGGCGATACTCATACATATGTCATACATACTCATACACATATACGACATACATAGAGTCGGTCAGCTGCGAAAAACTAAAAGTGACTACCCACAATAGTTGACTGTACTCGCCACTTCAGTCTACCCGTGACAATTGTAACCGCAACGCTGCCGAAACGTCGGAAAATAAGGTAATTACGTTTTAACTAGTACATAAATTGGACCCGTTTAATACACAACTTATTAATTGTTATTAATCATCATCATCACCGGACCTCTGATCACCGCGCGGTAAAAATATTTTCTCCATCACGCCCCCTTTTAGTTAGAATATTTTCGGGGCATAATCGCGTAGTAAGTTATTGCTATTTTACCTCGACGTAACGACGACTTTACAGTCATCAAAGGATCAAACCACTGGATAGAATTGCACAAACCATCGGTGCTTTCTAACGATCGCCATTATTATAGCCGAATTGTGCGTGAAGCGGTTGAAATTAAGAAACACAAAAATTTTAATCGGGAATGTGGTTTCAAACTGTCGCAAACGTGGGATCCGGTCATGTGTTCGAGTGGAAAAAAGTCACATGGCTTATCGTCCGACATTATCAGTGTAGTGTGTCGCAACCCTAATAGTGCTTTGTGATAGCTGATTGAGGGTAGTCTGAAACCTCATCAGCCGAAGATGCGAACGGGTGCCAGCCATCAGTCTTCTCGTGAACACGATGACTGTAACGTCGTTGAAACGTCGAGGTAAAATAGCAATAAATTACTACGCGATTAAGCCCCGAAAATATAATAACTATATGTGTACAAGTTGCGAAAGTTTAAAATATGTTACGCCCCCTTTTGCAGTCTCTCGTCATTCGCATTCACGGACTCTCTGCCGAGCTGACCATATCGTCCAACCTTACTTACTAATAATATTTTTTAATTTGCACCTATCCACCATCGCGCGACATCTATAAAAATTTAATTGCAATATTTTAGTATAACGCTTCTCGCAAAACAGGTTCGCTTTGTGCGAACTCCAGTGAACGACTATGTGTATTTAGTGGCAATCTTTTCCAATCCTGCCTACCTGTATTAACTTAATTCTTCTTTTCTTCTTCGTCGTCGTATCCTCATGGCTGCGGGACGTGATTATGGAGCAGCTTCCTTCCTCCACCAGCTCTCTCCATTCGTTCCCATTATGCGCCATAGGGCTGCTTAATAGGCTTTTAGGATGTCTGTCTAACGCGTTGGTGCTCGTCCTCTGCTTCGTTTCCCATTCACACCACTGGTGATAACTTGATTCTATACATATCAACTAGCTTTTGCCCGCGACTCCGTTCGCGTGGACTTTAGTAGCTACAAAATTATGCAACCCCGTTCACTCCCTTAAGCGTTAAATAAAAAAAAAACGGCGAAACAAGTGTTCAATCAATTGTGTTGAGGACTATCTATTTTAAGTTTCAAGAAAATTAGACGACATTCTTTATACCTCCCATACAAACTTTGGCAACTCTTTTCGCCCCCTTAGGGGTTGAGTTTAAAAAAACCGGTTTTATTTCTTTCCTACATTATACAAAGACCCTCTGTGCAAAATTTCGGCATCCTATAGTTCCAACGGCTTGGGCTGGGCGTTGATGAGTCAGTCAGTCAGTCAGTCAGTCAGTCAGTCAGTCAGTCAGTCAGTCAGTCAGTCAGTCAGTCAGTCAGTCAGTCAGTCAGTCAGTCAGTCAGTCAGTCAGTCAGTCAGTCAGTCAGTCAGTCAGTCAGTCAGTCAGTCAGTCAGTCAGTCAGTCAGTCAGTCAGTCAGTCAGTCAGTCAGTCAGTCAGTCAGTCAGTCAGTCAGTCAGTCAGTCAGTCAGTCAGTCAGTCAGTCAGTCAGTCAGTCAGTCAGTCAGTCAGTCAGTCAGTCAGTCAGTCAGTCAGTCAGTCAGTCAGTCAGTCAGTCAGTCAGTCAGTCAGTCAGTCAGTCAGTCAGTCAGTCAGTCAGTCAGTCAGTCAGTCAGTCAGTCAGTCAGTCAGTCAGTCAGTCAGTCAGTCAGTCAGTCAGTCAGTCAGTCAGTCAGTCAGTCAGTCAGTCAGTCAGTCAGTCAGTCAGTCAGTCAGTCAGTCAGTCAGTCAGTCAGTCAGTCAGTCAGTCAGTCAGTCAGTCAGTCAGTCAGTCAGTCAGTCAGTCAGTCAGTCAGTCAGTCAGTCAGTCAGTCAGTCAGTCAGTCAGTCAGTCAGTCAGTCAGTCAGTCAGTCAGTCAGTCAGTCAGTCAGTCAGTCAGTCAGTCAGTCAGTCAGTCAGTCAGTCAGTCAGTCAGTCAGTCAGTCAGTCAGTCAGTCAGTCAGTCAGTCAGTCAGTCAGTCAGTCAGTCAGTCAGTCAGTCAGTCAGTCAGTCAGTCAGTCAGTCAGTCAGTCAGTCAGTCAGTCAGTCAGTCAGTCAGTCAGTCAGTCAGTCAGTCAGTCAGTCAGTCAGTCAGTCAGTCAGTCAGTCAGTCAGTCAGTCAGTCAGTCAGTCAGTCAGTCAGTCAGTCAGTCAGTCAGTCAGTCAGTCAGTCAGTCAGTCAGTCAGTCAGTCAGTCAGTCAGTCAGTCAGTCAGTCAGTCAGTCAGTCAGTCAGTCAGTCAGTCAGTCAGTCAGTCAGTCAGTCAGTCAGTCAGTCAGTCAGTCAGTCAGTCAGTCAGTCAGTCAGTCAGTCAGTCAGTCAGTCAGTCAGTCAGTCAGTCAGTCAGTCAGTCAGTCAGTCAGTCAGTCAGTCAGTCAGTCAGTCAGTCAGTCAGTCAGTCAGTCAGTCAGTCAGTCAGTCAGTCAGTCAGTCAGTCAGTCAGTCAGTCAGTCAGTCAGTCAGTCAGTCAGTCAGTCAGTCAGTCAGTCAGTCAGTCAGTCAGTCAGTCAGTCAGTCAGTCAGTCAGTCAGTCAGTCAGTCAGTCAGTCAGTCAGTCAGTCAGTCAGTCAGTCAGTCAGTCAGTCAGTCAGTCAGTCAGTCAGTCAGTCAGTCAGTCAGTCAGTCAGTCAGTCAGTCAGTCAGTCAGTCAGTCAGTCAGTCAGTCAGTCAGTCAGTCAGTCAGTCAGTCAGTCAGTCAGTCAGTCAGTCAGTCAGTCAGTCAGTCAGTCAGTCAGTCAGTCAGTCAGTCAGTCAGTCAGTCAGTCAGTCAGTCAGTCAGTCAGTCAGTCAGTCAGTCAGTCAGTCAGTCAGTCAGTCAGTCAGTCAGTCAGTCAGTCAGTCAGTCAGTCAGTCAGTCAGTCAGTCAGTCAGTCAGCCAGCCAGCCAGCCAGCCAGCCAGCCAGCCAGCCAGCCAGCCAGCCAGCCAGCCAGCCAGCCAGCCAGCCAGCCAGCCAGCCAGCCAGCCAGCCAGCCAGCCAGCCAGCCAGCCAGCCAGCCAGCCAGCCAGCCAGCCAGCCAGCCAGCCAGCCAGCCAGCCAGCCAGCCAGCCAGCCAGCCAGCCAGCCAGCCAGCCAGCCAGCCAGCCAGCCAGCCAGCCAGCCAGCCAGCCAGCCAGCCAGCCAGCCAGCCAGCCAGCCAGCCAGCCAGCCAGCCAGCCAGCCAGCCAGCCAGCCAGCCAGCCAGCCAGCCAGCCAGCCAGCCAGTCAGTCAGTCAGTCAGTCAGTCAGTCAGTCAGTCAGTCAGTCAGTCAGTCAGTCAGTCAGTCAGTCAGTCAGTCAGTCAGTCAGTCAGTCAGTCAGTCAGTCAGTCAGTCAGTCAGTCAGTCAGTCAGTCAGTCAGTCAGTCAGTCAGTCAGTCAGTCAGTCAGTCAGTCAGTCAGTCAGTCAGTCAGTCAGTCAGTCAGTCAGTCAGTCAGTCAGTCAGTCAGTCAGTCAGTCAGTCAGTCAGTCAGTCAGTCAGTCAGTCAGTCAGTCAGTCAGTCAGTCAGTCAGTCAGTCAGTCAGTCAGTCAGTCAGTCAGTCAGTCAGTCAGTCAGTCAGTCAGTCAGTCAGTCAGTCAGTCAGTCAGTCAGTCAGTCAGTCAGTCAGTCAGTCAGTCAGTCAGTCAGTCAGTCAGTCAGTCAGTCAGTCAGTCAGTCAGTCAGTCAGTCAGTCAGTCAGTCAGTCAGTCAGTCAGTCAGTCAGTCAGTCAGTCAGTCAGTCAGTCAGTCAGTCAGTCAGTCAGTCAGTCAGTCAGTCAGTCAGTCAGTCAGTCAGTCAGTCAGTCAGTCAGTCAGTCAGTCAGTCAGTCAGTCAGTCAGTCAGTCAGTCAGTCAGTCAGTCAGTCAGTCAGTCAGTCAGTCAGTCAGTCAGTCAGTCAGTCAGTCAGTCAGTCAGTCAGTCAGTCAGTCAGGACTTCAAATTTTATTTATATGGAAGATAAAAGCAGAACTATTATTATACTATTTTTATTTTAATGCACTAACCCGTGCTAAGGAACAAATTTAAAAACTTATTTAGAGGCTAAAAATTTCACCCATGCCGGGATTCGAACCCGCAACCTCTGGCTATCTATATATCTATCTATAGAACTATTATTACACTAGAAAACGGTCGAGTGCGTGTTGGGCTACGCGTTATATATGGAGGAGTGGATTGAGGGTTGTTTTACCAGCTGTTACAAGCTGTATCAGCTAAAAATGCACCACTGATTTTAAAATTCTAATCTCAGATAAATTTATTTTAAAGTGTAACCATTCAATTTTTTTGGCGTTATTAATGTGTATTCTTATTATAACATTTTTACTTTCTAGTATTTTTGTACTCTTTGTGCTAAGACAGACATACAGATCGACGGGCAAGGCGAAACTATAAGGGTTTCTTGACTACAGATCTCTAAAAAAGGTGTGCGTACTTTATCTACCTGACCTTGAGCAGTAGCAGTAGAATGCGCTAGTCTTTTCACGATACGACAAGGACATAAAATCGTCTCTAGATAGTATTTCTAGAGATGTTATGGCAATAAAAGTTGAATTAATAGCTTGGGAGTACTACTTGAAACCCAAATTCACAACGTCTATAAAAACACGGTAGCATAAAAATATGACACGGCAACCCAATCCATCCACCCTTACTTTTACAATCTAGACGAACTAAGCCGCAGAAGTACTAAGTACGTAATGGAGTAAACAGTGACTGCCTTTCGATATCAGCCCTAGTACGCGCCCATTGCTGGGGCACGGGTCTCTTCCTTGCAGGAAGGTTAGGCCACACTCCACCACGGGGGCCAAGTCTGGGTTGGTGGAGGATTGTTAGATAGTGGTGAGCCTTACTATAAGAGGCTATCAAGCCGCTTATAAGGCCTCTGACATGGCTTAACGATTGGCTTGCCGAGGGAAGTGAGAGAAGCAAAGTCATTGAGTTCTTTTAAAACATTATTGATAGTATTTCTTAATGATAGCAACTTGATCTATTAGGTTTAACACGATTGTGCAGTTTTTTTCCTTTCGTTTCCTTTCGGCTTACATTTTACATTGCACGTTGATACTCAGCAAAAATAATGTAAATCCTAACGTTAAATTGAAAACAAAGACATTTGATTCAAAAAATCATAACTGTAATAAAAAAAAAATCTAGCATTAAAATGAAATGTTCTCTAACTATCTATATTCATTGGATGTAGGTCCTAACCATTTGACTCTTTTGAGTATTTAAAACTTTCTTCTGTTCTTTTTAGCGTACGCCTAACCACCCTCTATATTACACTTAATAACTCCGATGGCTCTATTATGCCGGGAGCTGTCCTTAATTTTGTTTACCTAATAGAATAATGACCGATCGTATAATAAATTGAGATTTCCATCCTCGATAGGCGGCCGTTTATCATTTTAATACTGGTGAAAGCCTGCGAGGCTAATGATGTTATTAACTAGGGTTGGGCGAGTTGCTGTCTCCGCAGTAGTTTTCGGAGACATTTTTATCACTAAGATCGAAGGAGTTTTTCAAGACCTAGTGCGGATACGTTTTTAAAGCGGGCGCTACACTTAGCCTTCTTATTTGCCTGTTCAGCAAATATGACCCGTACATCGCCGCGTTTTCTGACAAATCCTTAGCGTGATTTTGTACAATCTGCATTGTAAATTGTCGTCAAATACGCTAATACGAATAGTCAATTGAAGCGCCAACAAGAAGTATTTGAATAGTAAATTGTATTGCTCATACATAGTTTTATGTATGAGTAATACAATTTACTATTACAAAATGCAATTACTTTATTACCCGACGTTTCGGCAGCGTTACAGTTGCCGTGGTCTCGGGTAGACTCAAGGTAATTACGTTTTACCTAATGAGTTATCGTGATTTAACCCGTTTAATATTATACAATAGTAAATTGGTTAGTCGTAAGCCGGGCCAGGTCGAAGAGTTTATTTCAAAAGAAATACCTATATACGAAAAAAATGTGTCACACAGAACACCAGAGATCCACACCTACCCGACTCACCCTCGAATCTTGTATTGATAATAATGGGTTCTAGAATTAAACCTTCTTTGCTCTTTACTGAATTAAGTTAGGTGCTTTTTGTATTTTTGCAAAGACAATTTTCACACAAAACATTCCTTGACTTCATACAATTTACACGAGGGTAGGCTCTAAAACAATCTACAGAAATGAAGTAAATCTTGCAACCATTCAAGCCACACATTTTCCACTAGATAATAACTTGATATTGACTACACTTGATATTGTAAGATACTGCTATACTAACTTTATTACTGAAACAGTCTGTAGAAAACCTTTATTTTCACTGCTTATATTTTAAAAGATATTAAATGTAGTAGCTTTGATCCTTGACTTTACTTAGCTTAAAGAAAAACTTAAGTGCGTCTTCTTACCAGAAGCAAAATGTCAAACCCACCCTCGCATTTATAATCCTTGTTAAGTAAATGCGTGTCAGAGTTCGGCTCTTCACAGCACGTTATTGTGAGTCAAATTATAGACTAGCCCAGTGTGATTATACCCTTACGACTGCTACTTTTATATTATGTTGGAGGGCTCTGATGTTGCGTAAATATCGGGCAGTTTGTTGTGACCTTTATGGTTTGATGTCTTTATTACCTTTGAATAATCGACTAGATTAAAATTGTAATTTTTTTTTCTGTGTAACGAAGTTGGTAAAATATTACTTCTTGCAACACAGTCTACAGTAAACAGAAAAATCAAATGCTGGTGTGCTTGGCAGAGATTTGGATTCTAATATTGATAAATTCTTCTTATATTACAATTAACTTTAAGTGATTAATTTTAGGTTTGGTTCGTACATTATTTTTTATGAGACTCCTCCCTGAAAGGTGATAGAGCCAATGAATTTTGCTAATGAGCTTAAATATTTATTTATGTGGGATTTCTTAAGTGTCTTAACAGCATTTTGTTCGCGTGGGATTCACATGAAAAGTCCTTTGTTATAGGACCACCTACTGGGTACTTTAGGACCACCATAAACTATTGGATGACATGTTACATTATTGTTATTTCCTTTTCCTTTTTCTTAAGCTGGTTACCTACGAGGCAAACGTTTGAGTACGAATGTAATTGAAGTAATTTTATAAATAATAAAAAATATATTTACTTAATACTCATACCAAGTAGACGCGTTAAATACAAGCACATCGAGAAAATGCTTTAAAAAAAGTATGCTAACGTAATAAAAGTATTTATTTGCCACATTATAAATATTTAAAAAAAAATTAGAAATATTACTCATTTACACATTGCATTGCAAAAACCCATTTAGTCTGTTAGCTTTTGGACGTTTCGGCTACTATCGGCTACACCGATTTTATTGCAATAGGGTAAGGTTTATTTTGTATTGTTATTTATTACTTAACATAACTTTTCAAAATAGTGTCATATCGGAACTAATATGACACTTAATTTCAAAATCGGAACTAATCTTACACTTATACAGAGCAGGAAGTAGTATTACGCTCGTGTGCTTTCGGCGAAAACCGAAGGCTATTCTAGAGCCCGAGGTATATTCTAAAAGCTAATAGACTGTAGGTACTTAGGTATATCGCAGAATGGTCGGCAAAGACCGGAGTTTTCCACTTACTACAATCTTCTTTTGACAGCCCTCTTTTGCTTCTAATATTTTCCTTCGCTAATACATTTAGTCAAAGTATATCCGCCTGCAATAACCCTTACCAGTCCTTCAACCCGATATCAACCCTTGTATGTCTCCACTGCTAGGGCACGGGTCTCTTCCTGCATCGCAGGAAGATTAGGCCTTATTCCACTACGCGAGCCGGGTGGAGGAACCTCCCTTCAATCCACATTTGCTTAATATATCTCTCTCGTTATTTTTTATTCCTTCATCCTCGCTATCCTCTAAACCAACGCAACATTCCTTTCGCAATAAAATTCTAGTCACTACATTCCACTTTTTTCTCCCTTCTCATGTAAAAGCTAGATATTTGCCGTGTGTACCCGGCGTATTCCCTCACCCAACCCGTCGCTGGCGCCTGGTCATTCTCGGCCAAACCCAATTTACGCCCTGCTTTTTGCTCAGTCCGTCTTTTCCGCGAAAACGCTCGTCCGCCCCAAAAAAGAAACTAGAAAACCTTTTTTTATTTAAAACTGAATGAGGACATTGGCCTCTACTCTATGGTTGACGTTCGTTGTTAAAGCGCAAGAACGTAAAGCCAGTGTAGGGCGTAGTTAACTACTTTTTTGTAATCAGATTACTAACTGCGATTAAAAGTAGTGAACTACATGTAGTTAACTACAGTAATGAAACTCCGTTAAGTAGTTGTTAATTTGATTGCTGTAAGTAGTTATACTTATGATTACTGATTAGCTGAGTTGTAAAAACTTATATTTCCGTTCGTTCGCACAATAGTAGCGAACGTACGTGCACACTGTCAGACACAATTTAATACACTACCCTGCATGCGTCGCACCAAAAAACACATATGTACCGACATGCAGGGAGTAGATAGTGCGCTGTTACTACCTACGTAGCAAACGACAAGTCGATACATGAACGACACGCGCGCCACGCCTTTGTTTTTTTATACGCAAGTTTATTTAAAAATGTAGTTATAAAAAGTAATCTTGTAATCGTGATTGCAACTACAATTTGCTGTTAGTAATCAAAATGTTTAACTACTTATTATGATTACTTCATGTAGTTTGTAATCGTGATTATCAACTACTTTATGTAATCGTAGTTAGTAATTAGTAGTTAGATTACATTTAGCCCCAGACTGAGTAAGGCGGCCTCTGAAAGAGCGACTCCCATACAAACGTAGTTTACTTTTTATTTACAAACGACAAGCCGGATCGCAATGAAACTTCACCTTCAACTTTGCTTAGAATTGGAAATTAACTTATCAAAAATAAATTATAGTCTAAGAAGTCTTTTCATAGAATCTATTCTCAAGGTTAGAATATTTTCGGGGTTTAATCGCGTAGTAATTTATTGCTATTTTACCTCGACGTTTTGACGACGTTACAGTCATCGTGGTCACGAGAAAACTGATTGCTGGCACCCGTTTCATCTTCGGCTGATGAGGTTTCAGAATACCCTCAATCAGCCATCACAAAGCACTATTAGGGTTGCGACACACTACACTGACAATGTCGGACTTTAAGCCATGCGGCTCTATACAGTCTTTTTACCCGACTTCAAACAAGGAGGAGGTTATTAATTCGACGCGTAATTTACATAATTTTTATTTTTGTATATGTTAGTTTCCAATTTTAACCACGATTAAAGCTCGATTTGTAGCCACGTTTCATTGCGATTCGGCACGTCGTTTTAAAATAATAACCAAACTACGTTACTATGGGAATGGCACCTTGAAGGGCCGATACAATAAACATGTTAGTACGTTGGTAAAACACCAGTATCATGGCAAGGGACAGCACCTGGTCTTTGCCTACCCTTCTAAGATACAGGCGTCAGGTTACGCTTATGCGGTTTTAACTTTTCTCGAATCGTGTTGGGAGTAGAGCCCTCATGTGTGTGTTTTGAGCTTGTTTTTCTGCTTGAAGTTGGTTTGAAGCAAACCGACGTAATCCAATTTCGGTGTGTGAAACGCGCTCATTTTGTGTTCCCTAATTTGTAACAAGCTGCAGCTCATTTGGAAGTTCGTAGCTGTTGTTGATTCGATTAATTAGCCCAGCGCTGGATTAAAGCCGACATGTCCTAAATCGCCTAGAGGTTTTATTTCATAGATTTACTTTATTCCACATGCTGTCTGTGAAGGAAAACATTGTGAGGAAACCCGCGACCTAGTCTTTCCTGTAGGATCGGCCGACTAAGATGTCAGGATGGTATAGTTGCTGGGCAAGCCTACACTATCTAAAAAAACAATGACCTAGGCAATGAAGCGTCAAAGAGGTCCCTTCATCGATGAAGATGCTACTGGACACTGCATAAATCATCTCATTACGTACTTTAGCTTAAAAAAAATAATGGGTATAATTTGACGCAGAAAGATTTCAAAGAGCAAAAAAGTACCTACATCATCATCATCATTACACTATTTTTATTTTTAATGCACTAACCCGTGCTAAGGAACAAATTTTTAAAAACCTATTTAGAGGCTAAAAATTTCACCCATGCCGGGATTCGAACCCGCAACCTCTGGCTATCCGTACCAGCGCTCTACCAATTGAGCCAATGGGCGACTCACGGCATCAGTGAAATTTCGAACCTCTTTACAATATTCTCTGTATTACGTACAGGCAGCGACATCTGACTTAAGCAAATTGCATTACTTACAGCCCCGACTACCTACTTTGCAGTTAGGTTTAACATCGGAACGATATCACTGTACTCACATGATTACACTATTTTTATTTTTAATGCACTAACCCGTGCTAAGGAACAAATTTTTAAAAACCTATTTAGAGGCTAAAAATTTCACCCATGCCGGGATTCGAACGTACGTACGTACTGTACGTAATACAGAGAATATTGTAAAGAGGTTCGAAATTTCACTGATGCCGTGAGTCGCCCATTGGCTCAATTGGTAGAGCGCTGGTACGGATAGCCAGAGGTTGCGGGTTCGAATCCCGGCATGGGTGAAATTTTTAGCCTCTAAATAGGTTTTTAAAAATCATCATCATTGTTTTGTTTGTTTTTGTCCAGCGCTGGCCCAGGCTTTGGACAGTTTTGTGTAGAGGTCGAAAGAGGTCGAGGCGGCCATATTGGTGCCGCCATATTGAAATTCAGTAAACTAACACTCTATTATTAAAACTGTTTTTACACGGATTTATGCTCGTTTATTACATTTTTACCATTTTCCGACGTTTCGGCACTTTTTCAGTTGCTGTGGTCCCGGATGACTGCCCGTCCGATGATGTCCGTCACGGCACCTGAAAAAGTGCGGAAACGTCGCAAAATTGTAAAAATGCAATAAACAAGCATAAATCCGTGTAAAAACAGTTTTAATTATGTCTACTGCTCGTGTTAACCTTACAAAATACTATACTATATTATTATTAAACTAATCGCTGCTTAATAACGATAAAAAATATCAATGCCGAAGTAGAGTCAGTTTCTGCGTGTTATGAATTATTTATTGATGGCAATGTCGACTGTTCGAATGATGTGTGGTTCCACGGATAGAAATCATTTGGACAATATTTTTTTTTTATATATTTAATTACCCAATATTACAGAATTGACTAATTCGTTGCACAATTAATTGTTTATACTATACGTTCTGCAATTTAGAAAATAGTATAAAATTAAATGTGTATTTAGAGCTAAATAGACGTTATTAAGTAACACAATTAACAAAACTAGCCTATAGTGAACATTTAATAAGTATTATTAACAAAGTATATAATTTTAATCCTTCTGTGCGTTCAACCAAAGAGCAAATAAATATATCAATATCTTCCACAACCTTGCTAAGGATTGTCACAGCTCTAGTTAGCGGCGCCTTCATTTGCGTTGTCGTAAAATATATCGAGATAAACTCACGACTAGACAGTCGAGGTGTAGGCAGATACCAGGGCTTGGCACTTGCCAATTGATACTGACAATCCTCACTTTCACTGTCGTAAAAATAAAGTAATAATACCATATCGCAGATTGTAATTAGTAACCAGATAATCTAAAAATGTAGCAAAAATAACTGGTTAAATCCCGGAGCTACTGTTTTAAAAATTAAACACCAAAACTTCACGTTTTAATGAAGCTAAACGTATTTACAATTACCCTACAAAACCGCGTGACTGACTGTCCCAACAGCAGTCTCAACTTACAATTACCTACAGCGTAAAATATTCCTAATGACCAAGGGGAAAAAGGTCATAAAGGCGTGAATAAAAAAGTTTTCGAGCCAAGCAAACAACCGTTCCGAGTCGCGACTAGCAAACATCGAGTAATTACCCCCATTTGAACGATATTGTGATATATTGCCCGTAATAACCGGTGTAGTGGAAAGCGCAATGAGTTTTCAGTTTAAAAATCGGGACATAAACGTGTTTACTTTGGCAATAGAATAGAAATACCAGAAGGACCTCTCGACCGTAAAAATAAGGCAGCAGCGCTGTGAGCATTCGAAGAAACGTGGAACCTGGTCGCACTCTTCCGATAAAAAATTAAGTAAGTGAATCCGGAATCAATATAAGTGCTTACGAAGTCTTAGTTCCAAAAATTTTGAAGTCTTTGTAAGTCTTTAAGTCGCCTGGAGGCCGTCGCCGGCGCAATTCTCCCTACTGCAAAAATTAAAGTGAAAGTGAAATTATCTTTGTCGTCAACAAATATTAAATAAGTTTCGATAACGCTGAAATAAAATGCCGTTTTGCTATGTACTATTTAGGTTCATATTGCGTTACTTTGACTATCCGCTGCCGTCCGACATCATCACCAGGTTTCTTTTGTTTAAGCCGTATCTGAAAGCGACTAATAAATAATTAAACATATATATACGTATTTATTTGGGGTTAAACGAATAATTAGCTAAAGGACAGGTTTGTTAGACAAAAATGCTTTCAGAATAAAATGATCTCAAGACTATAAAATTTATTTACATTCTTGAAATCATCTCTTTGTACCAGCATGATATACTCTTATATTAGGTGTTGCCTAAGGCACCACAAACTCACAAGGTACTAGCGATAAATCCTAACATTAAGGGCCTTAATTAGTTTAAGGATAGATAGATAGATGGAGATAGAGAAAACTTTATTGTACATAAAAAAATACATAAAAAGTACAAACGGCGGCCTTATCACTAGAAGTGATCTCTTCCAGACAACCTTTGGATAGACTGGACTAATATAAAAGGATTTACTGACAGTTCAATAGGTCCATAACGTTGCTAAAACTTCAGAAAAGCAATGGACAAAATTGTAATTTTCTCCTGTTATTAAAAAATTAAAAATTTCTGATCTCTCATTTACCGAGGGGATAGGCTTAAAGGAGGAGAGGCCTCTGCCTAATAGTGAGTTTTTTCACAAGATGAATAGAATCAAGTGGAGAAATGGAGATCTCAGGACTGAGCCTTCTGGTTCTTTTCACACTCTGTCTGGGGAATTACCATGGTCATTGTCCCAGTGTTTGCCCAACGTTTGGATTTTTTATGTCCCACTGTGGAGCGTAGTTGGGCGCGCTGTAATCGAGTATCGTTGGTATTAATAACGCTCTTTCGTTATGTTTGGCACACCGCACGTGCGGGTTTTATGGTTAGTTTGTTTTGAGAAAGAAAAGAAAGAAAACATTTATTTAAATTGCCACGAATGCACAAACATAAAAAATACACAGTAATGGGGAAGATGAACATCAATTAGGAATTTAAAAACCTATTTAGAGGCTAAAAATTTTTTTTAAAATTTGTTCCTTAGCACGGGTTAGTGCATTAAAAATAAAAATAGTATAATCAATTTGGAAGTACAAAAAACAGTAAAATCTTTTAACAAGCTATTGTGCCTCCGTGGCAAGAAAAAAATGTCACCAACTCAGCATGCATTGCTGGTGTGTGCTGCGAATAACACATCACCAGCAAAACTGATTTTCAGTTGGGACCGGTTTTTTTTTTGTTCCCCGCTACCCGGTACAATTTACAATAATAATAATACAATACATATTATGGACAATACAATAATAATTGCACATTATAAATATAGTAAAAATACTCGTACATACAAATAAATTAAATAAACATAACTAGCAGATATATAAATCCCACAATACATAAACCTGACAACGATACTTATATATATATATATATATATATATATATATATATATACCAATAAAATAAGGGAAGTGCTGGATTAAGGATAGGACTTCTGCATTTCCAGCAAATAAGCTCCAAACTTTCGTCTGAAAGCGTGCCTACCAGTCGCAGCATGGATTGGAGGAGGAATATTTTGCAGTTGAGTTTTTGTAATATTACTGTTGTCGAGAAGCCACTCAGAAATCCTAGTGTCTTTCAGCTTGACGATTGTCGACTACTAGACTTAGGCATCCCCCAAAGGACGCCTTTTTTCAGAGCACATGGTTAACATGAAGGTTGTCTGGAAGAGATCACTTTTAGTGATAAGGACAACGTTTGTACTCTTAGGTTAAGAAATATATGTGTAATTTTTATTTTTATGCACAATAAAGTATTCTCTATCTCTATCTATGTATCTACACTCTATGAAGATAATAATTTATGTACAAAACTAAGCTCCCGTATCCCGCTCCAAGATATACTACTTCATCCGATTTTCCACGAATTTTTGTTACCAAATTTTTCTAGAAATATAAATAAATAAATAAATATAAATAAATAAACATAAATAAATAAATATTCATGGACATATTACACAGATCTCGTTAACCCTATACTAAGTAAACTAAATGACTTGTGTTATAGATGCTATCGACGTTAGATTTAATACAATAAATACATAGATAACACCCAGGACCCGAGACAAACTAGAAAAGTTCGTTTCCTATTTGACCCGGCCGGGGATCGAACTCGAGACCTTCGGTTTTACAGTCAGCGTGCCAAACCGCTGCGCCACCGAGGCCGTCAAATCTTTATCTTTAGTGTTCTTCTTCTTAGAGTAGTGATGGTTCGAATGGTGAACAAACTGCACTACTCTCGTGAAAAAAGTGCTAATCGGCTTCACGAGCAAATCATTGCTCAGGGTGCCCCACACGTCAGACCCCTGAAGGTGCTGAAATCGTGTGGATGTGAAGCAGCGCAACCATGCAGAAACAGAAGCTAGCGTCATCAATAGAAAAGATATTTTTTTTTCAATAAGTGACAGACCAATCTTTGAGTGAAGTTAATCATGATGTTTAGGACCCATAAGCAATAATTACAAGGACAGTAGCAACTCAAAAAACGATTTTGGCATAAATAGTCCCAGGTCCGTGATCCTAGGTCCTAGGTCGTGGGTCCCAAAAATCACTATTAACATTATACAAATAGTTTATTTCTTAAAAATAGTTTCCAATTAACAATTCCACTTATTTATTAGCTGTAAGAACCAACCGATAACATTTTTATTATAAGTGGCAAGCTTCTGTTCCTGAACTAGGCAGAGCCTGTGTTTCAGCATACAGAGCCGCACCCCACGGGTAGGAATGGCGCAATTAATAGGGTTAGGATTGAGAGATTGGTCTGACACTTTTGCAAAAGACAATCAGTAAAACAGAAATTATTTTTTTACCATGTATGCCGTGCGTAAAATTTAGCACGGGCTCTTTGAATGTACGCTTTATCAATGCACTACCAATGTTGCAACCAATAATTATTTTAGACTTGCTGGTGCCCGCGACTTCGTCTACGCAGGATTTTGGGGTAGATTTTTTCCTGCGTACTTCTGGTAATATTTTGGAAAAATCATACAATATCCTTATAACTAGCCTATGTGTTATTTTTATGCATAAGCTTTTTATTGTAAAGATTCACTAAAATCAATTCAGTAGTACTTTATGTATGGTAGCGAGGCTTGGGTGTGGCAAAAGAAGCAAAAAAGTAGAATTAATGCAGTTGAAATGAGGTCCTTGAGAAGTGTAGTGTTACTTTGAATGACAGGATACGCAATAGTCTGATTAGAGAACTTTGTGGACTGAAAGAGTAGTGACTAGAATTGAGAAAGGAATGTTGCGTTGGTTTGGACATGTGGAGAGGATGAAGGAAGAAAGATTGACGAAACAAATATATATTGCAAAAGTGAGTGGAAGGGCTGGTAAGGGACGTCCCAGGCGGACTTACATCGACCAAATAGGGGATGTATTAGCAAAGGGAAAGATAAAAAGTACCCGGAACCGTGCATGCAACGACTTATGAACGTTGATGAAGCGAAGGTGATCTGTCAGGATCGTGGTAAGTGGCAGTCCCTGGTCTCTGCCTACCCCTCTGGGATACAGGCGTGAGGTTATGTATGTATGTATGTGTATGTATGTATGTATGTATGTATGTATGTATGTATGTATGTATGTATGTATGTATGTATGTATGTATGTATGTATGTATGTATGTATGTATGTATGTATGTATGTATGTATGTATGTATGTATGTATGTATGTATGTATGTATGTATGTATGTATGTATGTATGTATGTATGTATGTATGTATGTATGTATGTATGTATGTATGTATGTATGTATGTATGTATGTATGTATGTAATCTAATAATATTAGTAAGGGTAGTAGAAAGTTGAATGTTCATTGTAATAACATATGTTTTAGTAATATCTGTCAAAAAACTATTTAAATAAATAAGTCTAAATAAATAAGTTATGGCTAATGACAAACTGTACTTGATATAATATTAATCTTAATTTTGTACTTAATAGGTTCCTATAATTTGTAAAGTGAAAAACTACAAACAACGAACCTATGCACCAAGTTTCAGTAAGAAGTAAGTGCTTCTACCGGTTCTGTTTTCGACTAAGGAACCCTGAACGCACCCGTCCGTCACCAACAAGCGTCGTTCGTATTCATTACCAACCAACTGCAAGCTGAAAAACGCGACGAAACTAAATAGAAAACATAAAAAACAATATTGTAGAATAAAGCTAAGTCTTTGAGTGACGGTCAGACAGGCTTGCCGCCCCCGGGGGATGGGGCAATAGCCTTGTCACTGTTTGTCCAGGCGGTCCTCAAGAAGCAATTCCCATACAAACGTAGTTTGCTTTTAATTCACAAACTACTTGCGGAACGCAATGAAACTTTCGAACCGCTCGTAGCCTCGTCTGCCTGAGTGATCTTAAACGATCACAAAGGTTAAGCAACATAGGGCGCGTTTAGTGCATGGATGGGTGACCGTCTAAGGCGTTTTTCCAAGCGGTTCTGTGCTTTGCAAGGCGCGTTAAGCAGTTGGTCCCGACTGCTATCGATAGTTGGCAGTCGTTAAGCCAAGTCAGAGGCCTTACAGCGGCTTGAAAACTCTAGGATATTAATACTATATTCTAGGCTATGTGTTCCAAAAATTGCTATCACAGATATTAAGGTTTTTGATTTTTACTTTTTGAAAGAAACGTATTATACGAGTAAGTGGAAAAGTCAGCGATAGCGGAACATCTTCTTGAATCAGGATCAAACCACTGAATAGAATTGCACAAACCATCGGTGCTTTCCAACGATCGCCATTATTATAGCCGAATAGTGCGTGAAGCGGTTGAAATTAAGAAACACAAAAATTTGAATCGGGAATGTGGTTTCAAACTGTCGCAAACGTGGGATCCGGTCATCAAGATGTGTTCGAGTGGAAAAAAGTCGCATGGCTTATCGTCCGACATTGTCAATGTAGTGTGTCGCAACCCTAATAGTGCTTTGTGATAGCTGATTGAGGGTAGTCTGAAACCTCATCAGCCGAAGATGCGAACGGGTGCCAGCCATCAGTCTTCTCGTGACCACGATGACTGTAACGTCGAGGTAAAATAGCAATAAATTACTACGCGATTAAGCCCCGAAAATATTCTAACTAAAAGGGGGCGTGATGGAGAAAATATTACAAGTCGCGAAAGTTTAAAATATGTTATAACGTATTATAAAACATGTTACGATTTTTATTCTATTGGTTTCACTGGTGAGCGCCCCTAAACCTCTTAAAGCGACGGTGTTAAAGGAGCGATAGAACAATGCTTCTCAATTGTGAGGCCGTGGGTTTGGATTCCAGCAAGTACCAATGACTGTTTTCTAAGTTATGTATATTTGTGAAATTATAGTAGCCATACCACTCGCTAACGGTGAAGGAAAACATCGTCAGGAAATCTGAGTGTCTCAGGTGTTCAAATAACTCAAAGCTTTAAATTGCCAATTCGCAGTAGGCACGTGACTAAACAGAAAATCACTAAGTAGTCCCTTTTATATTTCCAACTACAAAAGGTACTTTAATTTTAAATGTGTATTTTATTCAACAGTGTTAATATTATTTACAATTGAGAACCGATCATTTAGTTTGTAATAGAAGTTCAATATTAATAATTCAATACGAACTGATACCAATACATATATCCTTTCGATATTAACAAAAAGTTATTCTTTGTGATGTTTAGAGTTATTCACCAATTTATTTATTCAATCATATCTTTATCTGTTTCTAGATAAATAATAAGATTACTTGATAATATGTTTAGAAAGACTTCTGTTTGACAGAATACATTTGTGATTGGCCTTGATGCCATATTGTTTTGAGCTAAGAGGGGTCTATAAAACAGATAACATTGAATAGCCTGTTTTATTATTTTTGGTTGTATTTCCCTGGGAGCCTGATCTGCCATGTAAGTTATGTACTTCGTTCCAAAATTGTTTACTTATTGTGTTTGAACTATTCTGTTTCTCCTCTAAATGTGTTTTAATTTATAGTTTAATGTGTGGTGTGTAATTGTGCGTTTTGAAACCAATATAGGTAAAAAATAATAAATAATAATAAATAGGTACTTATGGACATATTACACAGATCTCGTTAGCCCTATAATAAGTACAACTAAATGACTTGTATTATAGGTGCCAACTCGACGATAGATTTAATACAATAAATACATAGATAACATCCAAGACCCGAGACAAACTAGAAGAGTTCGTTTCCTAGTTTGACCCGGCCGGGGATCGAACCCGAGACCTTCGGTTTTACAGTCAGCGTGCCAAACCACTGCGCCACCGAGGCCGTCAGGTACTGTTACAGTTGATTTAATTGCTGTTTAATTTGCCGTTTCCTCAGAATAGTTAACAAATTTACAGATCACAATATAATGTAGGTAGGCCAATAGAAATGCATAATAATTGAAATAGAATTTCAATTGTATTTACTTCTAGATATTTGTCTATACAACATTTAGTGCAAATACTAAGCTTTCCAAATTCACTGTCAATATTTATGCTCTTTCATAAGATTATCGCATTACATTATCAAAGACAGCTTTCTAATTAAAATTGCTCTTGTAAAAAAATAAGGTTAGCTTTCATAATGCTCTCTATTATTTCTTCCAATCTCACACACGCGTGGTAATCCGTACTCTACTTCTTTCTCTGAGAGATGGCCTGTGCCCTGTAGAATAAACAAAATAGTGTCATGAAACAGACTAAGATGGTTGCGAATAAGGAAAAAAATATCTTATGCCGTAACTGGTTGCGAAAAATAAGGAAAAAGTTTTCTGGATTCGCAACTGGTTGCGAACAAGGAATAAACACTCTTGTTTCGCAGCCAGTTACAAATTGCAGTTGCTAAAACGGCCGGAGGGTCATAGAACATATAAAAAAAAGAAACAGTTACACTACAATACATAGTATTCTTGAAGATACACATTAATATTCTTAAAAGGGTAGGTAAACTGACCAACTTGTTGTGACTTTAACTCACTTGAACTTTACGGTTACTAAACTATATCAACGCTATCTCTCGTCAAGGTTTAATGAACATTTAATTTAACACTTAATTTATTTGCAGTAAAACTGTAGTAACATTCTCACAAAAATAAAATCGAATTAAAACCCCGATTCTAACTAAGAACTCGTAAACTAATAGAGTGACCATAAAACTAATTTATCAGTGCGTTTTTTGTTCAGAAACAAGTAAAGAAATCCAAAATGGCCGCGCTCATAGATAAACTAACTACAGAAGATAATCTTTAAACTTATCATCATAGCATTAAAAAGTGAAAATTACTTTGCAAAATTCCACCAAAAACAGGCATCCTCAGCCACTTGCAGTTGGGAGTCTGAGGATGCCTCGTGTTAGAGGCAAAACGTGTCGCGTGTTTTCTCACACAAGTATTGGTGTCGGTGGTGGTGTGCGTGTCTTGCTTCTGCTTGAAAAAGTGGGAGGGAGGGCGGTGCATTAACTAGCATGGTGCTTGTGGGATTTTTGGCGGAATTTAGCAAAGTAATTTTAACTTTTTAATGCTATTATGGATTTCCGCAAAGTAACGCCTGATTCTATACAATATCTTATATCGTCATTATCATCAACCGATTATGTCACCACCGAGGGGCACTGGCGTCTTCCCTGAGGAATACTCCACCACGGGGGCCATTTCCGGATTAGTAGAGGCTTGCAAGACTAGTGGCTGGTCTTACTGTCAGAAGTTTTCAAGGCGCCCTAAGGCCTTTGACTTGGCTTTCTATCGACGGCAGCCGGCACCAACTGCTTCGCGAGCCTTGCGAAGCGCGGAACCGCTCGGAAAAATCCCATTAGCGTTAGTCATAGATGGTCACCCATCCATGCACTGAACGCGCCGTGTGTTGCTTAACCTTCGTGATCCTTTAAGATCACTCAGGCAGCCAGGGCTACGAGCGATTCTTCTCAGTAAGATCCTGCGCTGTTATATGTGGTGGTGGAGTATAGCCTCTACCTTTCTTAGGGAGAGACCCGTGGCCCTCGGTGTGAACATAATGGGTTGATGATGATTTTCTTATTGCGGAGAGAGCACAGAACTTCTGTGTACACTTTGCCGTAAGGGCAACAGTAAAATCGTGCGCCTGTCGCGTCGCTGATTGTGAAAGATGAGCGGGCACACTGTGAACGGAGGACTTCTATCGCAGCCCGATGGAGAGGACGTTTACAGCCTACGATTTGCCCCTCTAGCAAGATACCTGGATCGCACTCAACAATTTTTGGGTGGTTTGAGAACATTAGCAAAGTAAACACACGGTCTGATTTTAAAAATAAGATTCTTATTTAACTAACGTGTTAGTTAAATAACAATCTTATTTTTAATCTATGGTGAAGTTTTGCGGAAGAGAAAACGTAACCACAGATTAAATGAATGACTCTAAGGAGTGCTTTAGAGGAATTGTGTTTTTATAAATAAGACCGAAAGATCGAAAATACTAAGTCTAAGTCGAGTTTTTTTGTCCCTTTTTGCTCCAACATTATTTTAATTTTAAAATGGTCACCGAGTTTAAGGTTTATAAAATATATCTTGTCTATTTCTTCAGATTACTCAATATTTAATATTCAAATACATTCAAACAGCCATTTAAATATTTAAAACAATAAAATTAAAAAAAATCATAAATGTCAACATATTTAAATAAAATTAATTCATAAAAAGCTTCGTCAGAACTAAAATTAGAAAATTAAAACAAAACATTGAACGAAAAACAAAAAATCTAAGAGAATAAGCCGCCCGGGACATATCTGACCCAAAAGTGCCCACTACGCTGGCGGCGTTACCTCGCTGCACTGCAAGGGAAATTCTTTGCATAAGATAAGGTTTATTGTTCAATTAGTCTCAGTTTCAAGCCGCCCTTAAGGCTTCTGACATGGTTAATCCGGACTTGGACCTGTGGTGGAGTATCGCCTAATAATGTGAAGTAGGTACAGTGAAATTGTTTGATACAGTTATCTTTAATAGAAATAGGGAGTAACGATGTTTTTAGAGAGAAGGAGAGGAGAAGAATGTCTCCTCTACACTATTATAACATGTCATTCCATAGTTTGTATTGTATAGGATCACAGTCTCTACAGGTCAGTCAGGGCAGAATCATTTAAAGATAGCCAACTAAACCAAATATCGTAACTTGTAAGTAGTAACTTGAAGATTCGATAATTTACTATTTACCTTGTTTAGACATGACATAAACATAATGCATGTTCACCTACTGCAGGGTACATGAATTGAATTTTGAATTTTTTTATGTCAACTTTCCTGTATCGTGTTTTCGTGTGATTGTGAACAGCTCAGATACTTAGGTTTTCTAACTTAAACATAATGAAAACAAATTGAGCTTTTTTGTTTTTACATCAGTCGTTGCCTTTTAGAACTCTTCAATGGAAACTGACAAAGTCGTACACGCTAAAGGCTACTCTGGAACCGTCGTCGCCTCTGAGTCACTCATTAGACGCAAGCTGTGCTTTAATCAGAGGAATAACATGTTGTAATACGTTGTTCTGTAGAGACGAACGTTGACTCAGCGTGGCCTAGGATACGTCGTGTTCTTGTGAACAGAGTAGTCTCTTGCAACTTTTCAGATTATAGAACCTGTTAGAAAAATTAAGAGGTTCCTAATTTTATCTAAAAATTTACAAAAAATCCTTATGTTCCGATGCATTCTAGTATCAATATTTCTAGTATAGTTAATATTTCAATGCTTCATAATTAAAATATTAACTCTATAATTATTGACTAGGCATCTGGCAAAAGTGAGCTTTGTTTAAAAATTCAAATAATACCACATTCTTTTTCCTATTTACAAAATGGTTGGTATAAGGTCACAAATAATACCATCTTGACAGATGTATGTAGGTAGTATTTTGTTTGGTGTACATAGATTATATTTTATTTGGTCCTGGGCATTAGCGCGACCTTGAGCTGATTTAAAAATGTACCTGAGTGCCAAGGCCCTCCCAAGTATTTAGAAGTAATCATAAATATTATTAATATTACCATCAACAGCCGGGTTTTCTGACAAATCCTAAGAAGTAAAGGCAAAGTGTGTCCTTAGAGGGAGTTGTTACATCTCATATCTTTGTTCACCGAGACACACTATATCTCTATCATATCTCGCTCACCACTTGTGTCCTAGCTTATACGACGTCCAATCAACTAAGTGCGTGTGGAAACAAGAGACACAAGTGGTGAGTCAGTCTAGTCAACCTATTCACTACTTTATCCAGATCACACGTTTCTTTTGGTGAACTTCATATTCTTTTTTTTTTTGCGGGTAGCTAGCAAAACAACAACAGTAAAAGTTATATGCTCCTGTTTATTTTTAATTTAAAAAATATACTAAAAGTAATAAAGGATAAATAGTCACCTGTTTGTTATGCTATAACATAGGCTATCAGCTGACATTGTTCATTCTCCACTAAATCACTTAACTTCAGTGTAACCGACTTCAACCTACACTCACTATACAATGGATCCTTTTACTGAGCTTGGCAAGAAACTCGAGGACATTGCAGCTGTGTTCCAGACCCGGATGCTTCACTTCGAACAGGCGCAGACCTCTGCCCAGTCATCACCTGCCACCTCCGGTGCTCCACCCAGTGTCCAGTTGCTCTCAGAGGACTACTTAATGTTTAAGGAATTTGTCACCGAAACTCTCACTGCTATTAAGCAACAACTGGATGTCCTAAGGTCAGTGCAAGATCGCCAAGAGACCTATTCCCGAAGAAAGACTTTACTTTTTCATGGTCTGTCTGAAGATAGCGAGGAAGACTTGGTGAAAAAAGTCCTTGGAGTATTGAACGAGCATATGCTAAATAAAGCTGAACCATCCATTCTGGAGGCTTGTCACAGGCTCGGGTTGAAGCAATCTGGTAAAAACCGCCCTATTCTTGTGCGATTCAATACATTCAGCACTAGATTTAAAGTTTGGAGTGGCAAGGCGTCATTCAAGGGCTCCAAAGTGTCGGTCTCAGAGTTCCTAACTAAACAAAGGCATGAAGCATTCACTGCAGGCCGTAACCATTTTGGCATGGCTCGCTGTTGGTCCATGGACGGTATAGTAATGGTTCTTTGCCCAGACGGGAGTCGCCATAAGATAGTCTCCATGGCTGAACTGCAGAAACTTATTGGCAAATTCCCTCTCGCCACTGTTGCTGAAGCTCAGAAGAAAGAGAAGACCGCCACCAAGGAAAAACCCGCTCCTAGACTTCAACGTGTGACCAGAAAGAAGTAATAGTCTTGGCTTTCCAGTTTATGAGTCTGTATCCAGTTCAGGTAGTTTTTAAATAACTTTTTTTTTATTATTTTCCGGTTCATTCAAACTGGGTTTTGCAATTTTTGTTTCTTATGTCATTTTGACAAGTGTCGCAGAGCACAAATCACAGAGTGTCATTGTGTTTTAGTTGGTTCTTATTCTGAGTGTTTTTGTCTGCGTTCACAGGTTACTTTTATTTTACTACACCAGTTGCGTTCTGAAACCAATCTCGTTTCGAACAAAATAATAGTGATTCTAGTTTTTATTTCTTTTTTATATTGAATAATGTCAGCCAGCCAGCCGGAAAACGTGTTTAATTTTTATTTTTTCTCATCTTATTATTATTTTACTGTATAATTATTTTACTATAGGTATATATATATAGGTATATACAAATATTTTTTTGATTTATTATTATTATTATTTTAAATGTCAGATAATATTCCTCTAGATATTGACTTCTTCTCCTGCTCTTCCTCAGATGACTTTGGCAGTGCGCTCAGCAGTGATGGCTCGTTTTTGACAGATGCTGCCCCGCTTGACACCAAGTTGCGGGGTATCTTTCCGACCAAATCCCCTGACTTGAATCTAGTGCATATAAATGCTCAAAGCATTCATGCACATTATACCGATTTCCTCACGTCATTCAATAATCAGGATATTGACGCGATCTTTGTGTCTGAATCTTGGCTGAGTCCATCACTTCCTTCAACACTTTATCCACTTCATGGGTTCAATGTGTTTAGGAATGATAGAACTGGCACTTCGGGCGGCGGAGTCTGTCTGTATCTACGCAGTAAAATACCGTGTAAAGTATTGTGTCAGAGTGTTTGCCCTGTACCATATAAAAGCTGTTTAGAGTATATTTTTCTTGAAATTACCTTACATCATTCTAAAATACTACTTGGAGTAGTTTACAGCCCTTCTTCTAATGTAAATTACTTTGACGAGTTTGAATCAATCTTAACCAACTTCAGACCACTCTACGACCAAATTATAGTCATGGGCGATTTCAATACGTGCCTGTCATCAGGCGATCGCCGCTGTATAACACTGAAATCTATACTATCCTCTCTTGACTTACACATTCTCCCGCTTTCTGCGACACATCATCCCCCTAATAGCGCGCCTACTCTACTAGATTTAATCATAGTGTCCAAACCTAGACTCGTAAATTCACATGGACAAACTACTGCCCCTTTCTCGTACCATGACTTAATTCACCTGTCTTATAAATGTCGTCCACCGAAGCGCCGTAGTAGGGTGATCTTGCAACGGAATTTTAAGGACATAGATCTAGATAGCCTCAAAAAAGATTTGGGGAGCCTCGACTGGTCTGTTATTTTTAACGCTGAGACCATAGATAAAAAGGTTGAGCTATTTGTTTCATCTCTCACAACTATTTACAATGTACATGCTCCCTTTAGACAAATCAGGGTCAAGCATTTCCCTGCTCCGTGGCTTACCCCAGAAATAAAAAACTTGATGGCCAAACGTGACCGTGCTAAGCAACGATATAAAATGTATCACACCGAGGACTACAAAAACACTTACAAGTCTCTCCGCAACCGTTGTAATCGGTTATGCAGGGATGCAAAGCGGCAACACATCCATTCCTCAATCGAACAACTCTCTCCGCCGCAGGTGTGGAAGTTTTTGAGGACTTTGGGTGTCGGGAAGTCTTCTGAACCACTGCCACACAATATTGACATTGACGCACTGAATAACCATTTTTCTACTCCTCCTGTTCTACTTGACTTTCAGACTAAAACTACATCTCTCACTAGACTAGCACAGAAAGACTTGCCTAACTGCGACGCATTTGTTTTCCATGACATAACTGAAGGTAGTGTTAAAAAAAGGTTACTTTCGATAAGTACTAAAGCTGTGGGCTGTGATGGTCTTAGTCGGGACATGCTTCTTATGGTATTAGATGACATAGTTCCTGTTGTCACTCACATTTGCAATTTTTCTCTCTCCAGTAAAGTATTTCCTACTGCCTGGAAAAGGGCCCAAGTTATACCACTCCCTAAAACTCCTAACCCAGTCTCCTTTTCGCAATTTCGGCCTATTTCAATTCTACCTATCCTGTCCAAAATTATTGAGCACGAGGTGCAAACTCAACTCTATTCCTTTCTCCACAAAAACGACCTCCTAAGTCCTTTTCAGTCTGGATTCCGTCCTTTCCACAGCACTACTACTGCCCTACTGAAAGTAACAGATGATGTTCGATGGGCCATGGATAACAAACAATTGACTTTACTTACTCTACTTGACTTCAGCAGTGCGTTCAACTCCGTTGACTTTGACATCCTTCTCGGTATCCTTCGTTCTCGCAACATCTCCGCACCTGCGGTGGAGTGGTTTGGGTCTTATCTTCGGGGTCGAGAGCAAAGTGTACAGGTCAATGAGGTATCCTCGGATTGGTGTCAATTAAGGACGGGCGTGCCTCAGGGTGGTGTACTCTCGCCTCTGCTCTTCGCTATTTTTATTAATGAAATAACTAATTCCCTCCTTTCTAAATTTCATCTTTATGCTGACGACCTTCAGCTATACGTGCATTTTGATGCTGGGTCAGATCCTGACAACCCGGGAGCCAAACTTAATAATGCCGTCAAGGCGTTTGCTTCCATGAACGATGACCTGTGGGCTATTCGGGGATGGGCCCAAGATTTCGGTCTGCTGGTCAACCCACTGAAGTCACAGGCCGTCGTTATTGGCAGTAAACGGTTGCGCGATGGCTTACCTCTCTCAAGTCTGCCGGCTTTGATATATAACCACGTCCCAATCCAATTTAGTGATAAGGTTAAAAACCTCGGGCTCATCATGGACTGTAATCTCTCTTGGCAGGCTCAGGTCAATGACATTAGTAGACGCATGCACTTTTCGTTTCATTCCCTCAAACGGCTTCAAAACTTTTTGCCTTTCAAAACGAAAGTGACGCTTGCCCAGGCGCTGCTACTGCCACTGCTTGATTACGCTGATGTCTGTTTCATGGATGCAACCGAGGTTCTCGTCAACAAGCTTGAGCGTCTCCAAAATCTGGCCATTCGGTATGTTTACGGTCTAAAAAAGTACGACCATGTGTCTGAATACCGTCGCCTATTAAAGTGGCTTCCAATCAGAATGCGCCGCAACTTGCATATGTTGACTCTCCTTTACAACATCCTTAGAAACCCTAGTGCGCCCGTGTACCTTCGGGAGAGATTTTCACTGTTGCCGCGGACCAGACCACAGCGAGCGTGTGATCTTAGAGCATTGCAAGTCCCAGTCTGCAACACTGAGTTCTACTCCACCTCATTCTCTGTGCGTGCTGCTCATCACTGGAACTCATTGCCGAGGGAAATCCGAGACAGTCCGTCTGTGTCACAGTTCCGTGCAAAACTGAAAGAGCACTTCCTTTCCAATGTATAATACTTTTATTTATGTATTTTTTGTTTAAGTATGTTTATTTTTCTCTAAATATGTATGTCTAGAATTATGGATATGTATTTTATATACTATTTAAGTAGTTATAATTATGTACAATGTGTGTATATTAGTAAGTATCTATTGATAGCTATCTATAGTAACAATTTTATCTATTAATAGGTGATTTTAGATTTAATTTTTCTTGTTTAGCTATATTTGCCATCTCCCGCTCTCTGTTTTTTGGTCAGAATCTTTCTTAGGCTGGCTGGAAGAAATTTCTTTTGAAATAAGTCCGCCTTTGTACATCAACACTTACCTGTTATTTAAGTTATTTTTCTGTTTCTTAATTTTTGTGCAATAAAGCGTAACAAACAAACTTTCTCTCATAGCTCGTTGGTTACGACGAAAAAATGCGGCCAAATTTAACCGATGTCAGACGATGTTGATCTCGCTCTTGCGCATTGTGTGTGAGCTGGATAAAGCAGCAGGAGATGACTACCGTACTGAGTTGAGAGTATGTCCGAGGGAGCTAGATATAGTTGACATAACTGGGATATGAATGGGACACACTTGACGGGGAGGGAGTTGTGTGTCCAATCATATCTGGCTCTTGAGTTACCCAAGGCTATTTTCGTTGCATACGGTTTTAAGTGACACCATACTACCGAGCAGACACGTTTTACGCGCAAAGATATGCAGTCCACCGGAAGAATCTACTATCTTTTTTCTCCTAACAGTGGGCGGCGTAAGACTTTGACTAGATCAGTGGCTAGATGAATCAATGGCGACCCGCCGCCCGGGCTGAATGATCCGCTTCCTCCGAGTGATTGATTGATTGATTGATTGACTGACTTGCGAAGGATATTGACTGAAGGTACACAGATGACAGCGTATCAACCTTTCTAAACGTGCACTCTAATAATTACGTTAGTGGCGACTGAGGGCCAGTTTCTGAATTGAGAATTTAGTTTAGTAAATACCTACTTGACTGTAGTGCCGTCTCTTCGAATTTCTCAGCAAAGAGCGTTACTTAAGTATATTTTTAGTGAAATTCTTAATTCAGATATCGGCGAGTAACCAGAGTGCAAATAATTTTCTGTTGTACTGTTTTTCTTAACACTCATCCTTTGGGGTCAACTCTAATGTAATTTATGTAAATTAGCATAACATTTACATACAGGAACATACATTGCTTCTGGCCCCACACTAGGATACCTTGTGTTGTGGGAACCAGAAAAAAGATGTAAATATCCAAGACCTGGGGTTTTTTGTCCCTAGTTGGGGTTCAATTATTTGCCAGCGCCGCGCCGCTGAGATAGCTAGTAGGTAGATACTAAATGATGAGAATTAAAAAATTGCATATTAAACTCGTCTAATAGCGATTATTTATTAGGTAAAACGTAATTACCGTATAGTATTTTTTTAAGGTCAACACGAGCAGTAGACATAATTAAAACTGTTTTTACACGGATTTATGCTCGTTTAATACATTTTTACAATTTTCCGACGTTTCGGCACTTTTCAGGTGCACCTGAAAAAGTGATATCTGAATTATAATATTATTATTATTATTATTATTATTATTATTACCGGTAGAATATTGTTTACTAAACTGAACAAGTTAGGATAAATAGACAGTATGTATGACTATCGCGAATCATAAAAACGTAGTTTGATTTTAATTTACAACCCACATGCTAAGTCATATCGAAACTATAGCATTATGTTTAGTTAGAGGTCATGGTTACTTTTTATCTTGGCTTTAAGAAGGGATAAAATGAATCGAAAGCCAACAGAATCGAAGACTCAACAAAACGAACCCTATCCGCACTGCGCCACCCGTATTAACAAAAAAGAGCAATCTTTAAACAAAATCGTAAACGTTAACAGTCGAATCAAAATTAACCGTTTTACCAATTTAGTGTTAAAACCAAATTTACGGGCGGGGTCTTTTTTACCAATTGACCGTCGATGGTGATTTCGTTGGGTGATAGCGCTGGATGCGCGGGCGCCCGCATTTCTTTGCACGCAACTGTAACTAAATCACCAACCGTTCAATTAGAGCCCACTGACTCTTACCTCCTAGCAATAAGGTGCACGTTTAATTGGCAAAACAGCAAATAAATGTTGGTGCTTCAGCCTGATGCGTTTGCGCAGGATGAGGTAATTAATAAATCGTTAACGCGACGTCAAACATGGGGTCCATGATTGTTTTTATTTCGTGATAAATTAACGAACGAGCTTTTTAGTCTACAGTTAACAGATGTGAGACTGTGTTTTGAAAGTGTTAGCAGTCTTCGATTTTTATTTTATTTGTATTTAATTACATGAAAGTAAAGCTCTCAAGACGTGATTCCACAGTCATTTTATTTCGATGTTGAAAACAAAACTAAACACTGCTTTTCCGAGAAGTCGAATACTAAAAAAAAATTTCCATGGGTCCGTTTGTAATATATTTTTGAGCGACGGTAGCACAGCGATAGAATACCGGCTTCTCAAGCGGGACGTCGTGGGTTCAAATCCCGGCATGTTTCCAATTACTTCGTTTTATAAATTTACCGCGGTGTTACCCGCGATTTGTTAGAGAAGACACATTGTGTATTAACAGTAGAATATGTTTTCGTGCAGTAAAACGTAGCCTATGTGTTAATACAGGGTGTCAGCTAACTCTATACCAAATTTTATTAAAATTGCTCCAGCCGTTTAGACGTGAAGAAGTAACAAACATGTAAAGTAACACACTCACAAACTTTCGCCTTTATAATATTAGTGTGATGTGATGTGATATGTGATGTGATGTGGAGTGTGATAGTGTGATATCGACTGTGATCTGGCAATACCTCCTATCTCATTTTTATGGACAAGCAAAACACTAAACTTTTTGTCTTCATTGCGTCATAAAGCCGAGCTTTACCGAGCGTTATTGTTAGATATTGACATGTTTAAAAATTCACACGTATATTGACTTCATTCAACTTCTCGTATCTTATTTGCCTATGGAATATAAAACATGTTTGTGTCATCACTGTAAAGTTGACAAATTAGAGATAGGATGTATTGCCAGATAACAGTCGATATATACTTCAACGATCTGCGGTGTGCGCATGTAGTAAGCAAGACTGTACCCCGCAGTGAGAGGTATATATAAGCTACATAAAACAAAATTATCCAATTATAAAAAAAAGAATCGCTCGTAGCCCCGGCTCCTTGAGTAATCTATAGATAGAGCCCACTGCCACTTCAACTTGCTGATCTTACATAATGAAGAGATGCGGGAAGCAAAAACCTCACCGTCATCTTCTTGCTTATGGCTAACTTGCACAAAATATTTACTTTTGGTCTGATTGAGGGACCGATGTTAAGGCCGCTCGCTATGAATCGCTAGCAGCCCCGACTGTCTAAATTATCTTAAAACGATCACGAAGGTTGAGCAATATAAGGCGCCTTCAGTTCATGGATGGATGACCGTCTATGACTAACGCTCGTGGCATTTTTCCGAGCGCTTTTGTGAGGCAAGGTACTTTAATCCGTTGGTACCGGCTGTCATTATATGTTATGTGTCGTGTCATGGCAGTCGTTAAGCTTTGTCCGAGGCCATATAGGCGGCTTGATAACTTCTGACAGTATAGCCCGCCACTGTCTTACAATCCTCCGCCAATCCCAACGTGGCCCCCGTGGTGTAGTATGGCCTAACCTTCCTGCGATGCTGGAAGACATCCATGCCCCAGCAACCCCCAAGTCCGGGTTGGTGGAGGATTGTAAGACAGTGGCGGGCCTTACTGTCAGATGTTATCAAGCCGCCCACAAGGCCTCTGACATGGCTTAACGACTGCCATTATATGACAGCCGGCACCAACGGCTTTACGTGCCTTGCGAAGCACGGAAGCGCTCGGAAAAATGCCACTAGCGGTAGTCAGAGGCCTTAGGGGCGGCTTGATAACTTCTGACAGCCCGCCACAATCTTACAATCCTCCACCCAACCTGTAAATGGCCCCCGTGGTGGAGTACGGCTTAACCTTTCTGCGATGCAAGAGGAGACCCGTACCCCAGCAGTGGGGACATACAAGGGTTGATAACTACACTAAAGATACCTAAACTGGCCGTCATCATCAGAACTTTCTCATACTGTCAGCCTCGCGTGACAATATTAATTAAGCTTTCCCATCCCGGCAACTGCTTTATTAAACCAGTACCGAGTGTAATCTGACGCGTCACAAAATTCTAATTATTATCAGCGCCCGTAATGACATGCGGGCAATCTTACTTTTTACCGAACCCATGGTAACTTTGGTGAAAAGTTCACAGGGTGCCCCAACAACATGCTCCAAGTGTCATAAGTTAATTGTCAAATTATAACATTTTAGAAATACAAAACGCGCGATGCATCTCTTCGCTGAGGACTACTCGTAGATTAGCGAAGGATTTGATGCTCCTATATTATGCGTGACAAATCCTAAGCGATTGCAATATTTTAACTGTTTAATTCCACAGTTATTGCTGTTGCAAATAACAGGATAATCCTTATACGTTTTTGCCTTATATCTGAGCGTCTCAGAAATAAGTTCTTGTTCCAAATGGAGTCAGAGATTTTTATGATTATTTTATTTGGTTTTTTATGTTGCCTACATACGTCCCAGTGCAGTGCACAGGCTTTCTCTCAGAAAGAGAGAGTATTGGCTTAATTACCACGCGTGCCCACAGCGGATTGGCAATTTCAAGCTAATTATTGAATATTCTGCTTATTAAAAAATATATTATGAATTGATTCATAATTTGAAAATTTAGAAATTTTAAAGAGATCAAGAATACTTTATTAAATTATATCCATGATGATTTTTTAATTACAAAACTGATATTTTGAAGTTTTCGGGCTGGTTCTATCTTCAAAATATTATGCATTGCTGAGTATGAATAAATAGATATCAATAATTATGATAGTAAATATAATTAGTGTTAGAACATAAATTTGACATTTAGCATAAAAACTGAATTACGAATAAATTTTTAAAATCAACCTTATTCGGTCACCCTATATACTTATAGGTCACCAGAACTTGTAAGTTTGAGGGGTATTTCTGTAGGTCTTAATTAGACACTGTGTGTTTTCCATTGCGCGTGCGTTCACCCTCAATAACTTGATTGCTCAAGTGGGATCGGTTGCACAATCAAGGACAATCTTAACAGTTTTATTTCGACTTTGTTTACTGATACGAAGAGTCCGCAGCTTATGGCCGCGGACTAAGCGGACTTTGTGCAACTTTAGCACTTAGGACCAGTTTCGAATTTCGAACAAAATTGAGAATTTCACTAAGTAAATACTTATGTAACATTCTGTCACGCTCGTTTTTGGGAAATTCGAAGAGACAGCAGTACAGTTAAACTATTTACTTAGCGGAACTCTGAATTAGAAACTGGCCCTTAGGCTGTAAGCTTTAGGAGCTGCGGCCAGTAGCTAGCCATGGCCATAGCTAGGCCAGGGGCATTATTACGTAAGTCTCCACTGAGTTGAATGACGTTGACTTTTATTACTTTTTTTAAGCTACTCCGGCTGTCAAATGCATACATTTTTTGACACTCAGGAGTCGTCTAAATGCTTCACTCGATAGAGTGGAGTGCTACATAATAGGAGGACTGGTGGTGACTTTACGTGATTCGTAAATATATCTAAGTCTATAACAGCAAGGTTCGGCACTATCTTACAATCCTGCACCAACCCCGACTTGGCTCACGTAGTAGAGCACCCGTAGTGAAGCCTGGCCTATCCTTTGTGCGATACAGGAAGAGATTCGCGCCCCAGCACTGGGGACATATGGAGGGTTAATATCGAAATACACTTAAATAAAATGTGAAATTGGACAGTAAATTAGCAAACAATCTGTATTTTTTCTGGTCTTGGAAATACTTTAAAAACCTTTAATGTTTCTCAAATAATAATATTACTTTTAATGCACTAACCCGTGCTAAAGACAATTTTAAAAACTATTTAGAGGCTAAAAGTACGTAATACAGAGAATATTGTAAAAAGGTTCGAAATTTCACTGATGCCGGTGAGTCGCCCATTAGCTCAGTTGGAAAGAGCGCTGGCACGGATAGCCAGAGGTCGCGGGTTCGAATCCCGGCATGGGTGAAATTTTAGTCACTAAATTGTTTTTAAAATTGCCCTCAAATAATTATGGTACAAAATATGTCAACTATTTTACGATGTCATTTATCCCTGAAATCGTGCATGTAAGGAACGCCTTCCCGAACGACGTACTCAGTAAGCCCGTACGTTTGCCGTTCCCTGGGAAATAATCAGCGATTGGTTAATACTTTCACCACGTTCGGTTTGGCATTGAAACGCTAAGAAGTTTTTTTTTAGCCTATAAACGTCCCACTGTAGGACAAAGGCCTTCTCTCAGAGAAAGAGTGTGGGCTTAATTACCACGCGTGTTCACATCGGAAGAAGAAGATTACTTCTCAGATATGGGATTTTGAATGATTTGCCCAAGAGGTAAGGATACTGACAGAGATTAGCACTATGAAGTGGAGGTGGGCTGGCCACATCGACCGAAGAGCCGATGTAGTACAAAGCTTCTCGAATGAAGATCAGGAACTAGCTAACGCAGGCGCGCCCACAAGCTTTCAAATGCAGAGTAGGCTGCTACACCTCTTCTGACAGTAAGACCAGCCACTAGTCTTGCAAGTCTCCACGAATCCGGACCTGGCCCCGTGGTGAAGTATTTTTTAACCTTCCTTAGGGAAGAGACCCTTGCCCCTCGGTGGGTTCATAATGGGCTTATGATGACGATGCTACACAAAGCCTAGTCTCAGACAGGTTGCCAGTAGCTGCTCAGTGAAGATAGCAGAGACCAGAACTAAGTAGGTTGCTTTGGGAAACGCCTAAGTCTAGCAGAGACGGACACAGGCTGATCGATTGAATACTCCCTTTAGCGAGACATTTCCAGTTACTACATAAAGAAGTTAACCTATGTTTTACACGTCACATAAAACTCGATTTATGGAAAGTAAATACTATCAATTCCAGACCATTTATTACTGCCACCGATAACTTTAAAACCTAATCAAAAACCTATCAATAAAACATTCAGGTTCTATAAAAATTCAACCCTTCAACCGCCGAGCGACACAGAGCTTACAAATTACAGGGCGGGGGCAGAAAATATTTAATTCGAGGTGTTGTAATAGAATCTGACATTTTGATCCTAGATTTAATGTTGAACCTAGGATAGGTTCGATTTTAAATGATCTTAGGAATATAAAGGTTTTGTTCATAACTGAGGAAGAATTACGAAATAATGGAGAACATCTTCTACTTCTTCAGGCTATGTAGTCTATGTAGTTATGTAGTCCACTGCTGGACATAGCCTTCCCCTAATGAGCGCCATAGCACCCTGTCTTCTGCTTGCCGCATCCAGCATCTGCCGGCAGTTTTTCGCAGATCGTCATCCCACCTGGTCGGAGGGCGTCCTAAACTACGTTTGCAGAGTCGCGGTCCCCACTCAAGAACACGTTTACTCCAACGGTTGTGGGAGAACATAAACAAACCTTATGAAGTTTCTAGAAGTAGAGGGAAGAAGAGAGGAGTTTTTTTTTATTTAAATACATTAAAGATGACAAAGTTTGGAAACTTTAAACCAAACCGGCCTTTGAATAGTTATCTCAGCAACCTGTTTATTGCTCATGACTAGGTAAAGACCGGTTTTTATATATAAAGTTACCAACATTTAGTTATGCTTTCTGAGATGCATTATTTCTCATACATGTCGCTTAAAGTTATTTAGTAAGACTTTTCTAAGTCAATTTCGCATTTTATGAAGAAAAAAATTATAATTATTTGAGGTTATTCTACCATCGTAGTTGCGCTATTTGCTAGATATTTCTCAAACCCATATGTGTTACATATAATGGTAACTTTTTTATGTAGGACAATCATTTAGTGAAAGCCGCAAAAAATATTAGAGAATTTATATAACATTAAAAAAAATGTTTTATAGTATTTTGTAAGGTTAACACGAGCAGTAGACATAATTAAAACTGTTTTTATACGGATTTATGCTCTTTATTACTTAATGTTTTATAGTACAATCTCTGGTGGTGGTCATAGGGACTGCATATTTTATAAATAACTCTATTCGAAAAGTTTCCAATTAAGTATTACTTTTAGCTGACGTTTGATATAAGAGAGCAAGGCAAGGGGTGCAAAAGGAAACCACTATTTAATTCAATAACCCTTCGAGAGCGGTCCGATAGGCAATATCAATAACGTTTAACCCTAAACGTAATCGAGTCGCAATCGAAACGACCTCGGGGACAGTGAGGCCTGTTTTGAGCTGAGCGTAAAATTGCTGGGTTGGGCTTTTTTTGCTCGACGCTAAGGTCGGTGTTACACTAATACTGTATTACGTAGTTGTATATGGTTCAATATCGTTATCAACCCTTGTATACCCCACTGCTGGAGCACGGGTCTGTTTTTACATCGCAGGAAGGGTAGGCCATATGGTTGCCTGGAAACAATTGCTTTAAGTGATAAGGCCGGCAACTGTACATTTTTTTTACATATTTTCTGTTACTGTTATTTCTGTAAACAATAAAGAATATTCTATCTATCTTATTATAGTTGCATATTGCACAATATTACCACTTTCACGTGAAAATTCTCACCCGCACTAATTTTTTATGACATGCACAACGATAAAATAACCACTATCGGGTATTTAAATTACACCAATTAAATGTTTTAGGTTCCTTTTTATTCATAACTAATTTTCTTTACGTTTTTATGCGACCTGGTGGTACTATCATGGAACTGTGAATTGTTGAATGGAATTTACTTAAGGTTACTTTATTATAGTGTGTGGTTGTGTTTGAGTTGGATTGGACTTGTTTTGGAAATAAATATTATTATTATTTATTGAGACTTTTATTGCACATAAATTAAAAAAAAATAAATGTACAATGCGGCGGACTTAGTGCCATAAGCATTATTGAAAAGATTTTGTAATAGCAAATTCTACAAAAAAATCAGTTAACGAATACCCTTTTAATAGCAACACTTATAATCTCAACGGTAGCCGCCGGTGTAAGCACGGCTTAGCGACAGCCCCCTCTGTCATTCGGTTTTAAATATGAGGGTGTGAGGGCCTCAGAGACCCCGCGGCGCCGTTCAAGGGTTAGCCTTTGACGTGGACGAGTTGTATCGATTGTTGTTCCTACTTGTGCTCTATTTAATTTAGGTACAGGAGTTTTTTTTTCATATCTTTTGTTTTGAAGCGCTCGTGGCGTAGTCGAACCGCGAGTGATTAGAATCAATCATTTGAGTTAAGCAGCATAAGGCGCGGTTAGGAGCAGGATAGGTGACCAACCCGTAACTACCGCTAGCGGCATTTTTCCGAGCGCTTCCGTGCTTCGCAAGGCAAGAGGCTTAGGCAGTTGGTGTCAGCTGTCAAGTAATGGCAGTCCATGTCAGCCATTACAATCCTCCACCAACCGGCACTTGGCCCCTTATGTTGGAGGATGGCCGAACCTACCTGCGATTGCGGAAAAGACCCGTGCCCTAGCAGTGGGGACATACAAGGGTGGATATCGACAGATCTTTTGTATATTCTTTTGTACAAAAAATAAATACTTAATAACAAAATAAATACTTTATTAGTTAAGTAGATTTGTGAAGTTATAGTTGCATGTGGGATGACGACCTGCGAAAAGCTGCCGGCAGATGCTGGATGCGGCAAGCTGAAGGCAGGGCGCTATGGCGCTCATTAGGGGAGGGCTATGTCCAGCAGTGGACTACATAATATAGCCTGAAGAAGAAGAAGTTGCACTACTCGCCATTCCGGTGGGCATGCATGGCAAAAAGACCATACCTCTCTCTATGAGAAGGCCGGTACCCTGCTGTAAGACGTTTACAGACCACAAATTCCAAATTTACAACAAACCGATTGTAACAAACGCATCGCAATCTATCGGTTGAGGAAGCTACGAAGCTTTCACGTGAAAATAAAAATATTTACACAGCGGGGCGGTTGGGCGACAACCGCTGAGCTTAACCCCTTGAACGTCGCAGGCGCACCTCCACCCTATAATTGGGGTTGGCCCCTACTCCGTGTCGCTGTACGGTAATATACACTTGTAAAAAACTCGTTTGCACACTTACATGCGGCCATGAGCCTCGTTAACCCATTACGTCCCCGCCGACGGGCACGGGTCTCTTCCTTAAGGAAGGTATAGGCCGTACTCCAACACGGGGGCCAAGTCTGGATTGGTGGAGGGTGGCAAGACTAGTGCCAGGTCTTACTGTCAGAAGTTTAAAGCCGCTCTAAGTCCTCTGACATGGCTTAAAGACTGCTGTCTATCGAAGGCAGCCGGCTCCAACTGCTTAACGTGCCTTTCGAAGCGCGGAACCGCATCGGAAAATGCCACTAGCGTTAGTCATAGATGGTCACCCATCCATGCAATGAACGTATTTTGCTTAACCTTCGTGATCGTTTTAAGATCATTCAGACAGTCGGGGCTACAATGCGATTCATAGCGAGCGGCGATAACATTGGTCCCTCAATCGGAAAAAAGTAAATATTTGGTGCAAGTTAGCCATAAGCAAGTCTCTTCATTCTGTAAGATCAGAAGTCGAAGTGGCAGTGGGCTGGTTTTACCTGCATAAAAACTAATAGCCCTCAGCTATTGAATTTCGGTTCGGTTACTGGGTCATAACTCGCGAAAAACCGACAACCGTTGGAGTAAACGTGTTCTTGACTGGAGACCGCGACTCGGTAAACGTAGTGTAGGACGCCCTCCGACCAGGTGGGATGACGATCTGCGGAAAAACTGCCGGCAGATGCTGGATGCGGCAAGCTGAAGACAGGGCGCTATGGCGCTCATTAGGGGAGGGCTACGTCCAGCAGTGGAATACATAATATAGCCTGATGAAGAAGAAGAACTAGGTGATAGAGTTTTGCAGACTAGAATACCTACTCGCTGGACCGACGATCTAAAGGAGAAAAGTGATACTGGCTGAGTGAGAATGGCCCATTGTGTGAACAAATGGCGTACGTCTGGAGAAGTCCATGTCCAGTAGTGGATTAATAAGTGCCAGATTGATTGATTGAGTCTTCCAGTCGTCCGAAGTCCAAAACTGTTATAAGACTGGTAGTTTCACACATCAAGTGTCGTTTTTTTTTAATTTTTATTCGTGTTGCTGATATTTGTGTTAATCTTGCACATTTATTTACGTCAGATGTTTATTCGTCAAATATATGACGCTGTGCAAAAGTTCTACAGTCTATTTATTCTTACTTGTCCAATTTAGTAAACAAGATTCTACCCTTAAACTGTGACTTTTTAGTCCAAAACTGCCATATTTCCATACATTAAGTAACCTGGAACACTCTTTTAGATAACACGCTGCCAATTCTATAAAAATAGTTCATGATAGTTCATGAATTTGCGAGAAAATGTCTGGTTTAGGCATCTAATCTCAATTTTAAGGTTAGAATCTTGATTACTAAATTGGACAAGTAAGAATAAATAGACTGTATATACTAGCCTAACGATATCCAGCAGTTACAGTTAATGGCCAACGTGAAACCAGCCAAAAATTGGGACTAAAGATTGTCCGAGCAGAATGTGCTCGTATGACGAGAAGATAAGAACATTATTTACTGTATACCTAGAAAAAACAAACACAAAATATCTTTCTTACAATACTCCACCAACCTGGATTTAGCCCCCGTGGCAGAGAATGGCCTAATCTTCCTAAGATGCAGGAAGAAACCCGAACCCTGGCAGCGGCGACATACAAAGGATTAATGTCATGTCAAGTCATCTACAAAGATATAGTGCAATTGGCGGCCTTATTGCTTACAACAATTTCTTCCAGACAACCGACTGGACATTGACATTGAAAAATAATTTCTTTGTTCAATTATTTTTCCTGTGTTCTTCACTGTAATCCACACATACATACTCATACAGAGTTTATAGTAAATTATTGAAATAAAGATTGACACCTGTTTTTTTAAATTTATTCCCAGTGATCTCGATTCGCGATCACAACGATAATTGTTTGTGGGAGCTAAAGCAAACATATCTCGAGTAGCCCCCGAGCCAGGGAAAAAAGCCCTAAGCCTTATACATATTTATGAGGTGCCCCGAAATTGCTATACGGAACCCTGCGAACGAAAGCACTTGCGTCGCATTGTCGTCTCATTATGCTTTTAGGGTCTCTTTGTGATTGCCGCTTTGATCTTTCAGACAAACCAGCGGTGATATCGCAGTTTGTAGTTTTGCTTTCTTGTTGGTATTTACGATTTCTGTCGGAGCAGGATGGTATTTACCAATACAGAACTATTAGTATACTATATTATTTTTCTTTAATGCACTAACCCGGGCTACGGACAATTTAAAAACCTATTTAGAGGCTAACAATTCCACCCATGCCGGGATTCGAATCCGCGACCTCTGGCTATCCGTGCCAGCGCTCTTTCCAACTGAGCTAATGGGCGACTCACCGGCATCAGTGAAATTTCGAACCTCTTTACAATATTCTCTGTATTACGTACAGGCATCAACATCTCTATACGAACAATGAACTCGGAACCGAGAGACCCAGGTTCGATCCCATTTTCAGATATACCTATATGAAGATTGAATAGATTGATATGATTGAAGACCTGTTGAGCACATGTCAACTCTGCGCGTCCTAAACACTGCAACATTCCTGCAACCCGCAATCAAAAGGTTTCACATCGATATCGATATTATCCCTTGTATGTCCCCACTGCTGGGACAAGGGTCTCTTTCTGCATCGTAGGAAGGTTAGGCTATCCTCCACCACGGGGGCCAAGTCCGGGTTGGTGGAGTATTGTCAGGCAGTGGCGGGCCTTACTGTCAGAAGTTATCAAGCCGCTTATAAGGCCGCTGACATGGCTTAGTCACGAGACGGTCATCCATCGCGCACCTGACCGCGCCTGTTGTTGCTTAACTCTGGTGATTGATTCCAATCACTCGGATTGACTAGGCCACGTGCACTTTACAAGGGTTTCACATGGCATATCATAAATATAACGCCCGACTAATGACAGTCGGACCTGGCCATTCCCAAGCATACGTTCAGCCTGGCGAGAAATTTCCCTTTATAGTGGAAGAGCACGATCACCTTCTCTTCCCTGTACACCCTGTAAATTTTCCCGTATTCTTTCGCAAGCGTCCTCGTGCTGTTTGCGTTATTTTTCACAGAATTACACGACACTGCGTTAAACCCGCTCCTAAACGGGAGTTTATGGTTAAACTCGACGCTTGCGTCGCCCGTTAGTGGGTCTCTTTACGACAATAATCCGTATTTCAACAATATGACTGTATTTTCTCAGACTCTCCAGTCTCGAAAAATTGTTATTGTGTGTTGGTTCGCTTTTAGTCTTTCTTGTCTAGAGCTTAAGAGCTGTTTTGTTGGTTCAAATCCTCATTTCATAGAAGTACTATCCATGGTGTACTACAATTTGATGTACATTACATAAGCGCATGGCTGATTAATCCACAAATTAGTAAGTAGGAACTATATCGTTGACATCGGCTAGTAAATTTTTCTTTTTGATCGGTCCCTCAATTCTGAGGATCGTGACCATATACAATAGTTCTCCATTTGTCTCGGTCATATGCGCAATGGGATGCGTGCTGAATGGATCCCCCAGCTGCCTTCTTTGTGGCATCGGACCAGCGCATTGGTGTTCTGCTTCTCGCTTGTCTACCCTCTAACTGGCCCAAAACGATCTGCTTCTCTAGGCTATGACGTCGTGACCGCATAATATGCCCAAAAAAGCTGAGGGACCTCTGGCGACAGACTGAAGACAGTCGCTTCGTTATACCGAGCTCGTTAAGTGTAGAAATATTGGTTCTGAAGGCTGTCCACGGGATTCTGAGCATTTTCCTCCAACACCACATCTCGAATGCATCGATTCGGCTACAGTCGCGGCTAGTAAATCATTAGATAGATATATAAATAAGTAGTAGATAGATAAGAGGACTTGAGAAAAGATTCAGAGTGGAGATTTTTATTCCGCTACCTTTTTCTCCACTACACTACGGCCCGAAGGCAGCGGCTTTCACTTTCGTTTTACATTGATTGTACTTTGACATTCAGCAAACAGAATGTAAATTCTTTACGTTGAAAAAATGAATTGAATTGAATGTAGAGAACAATTTGTCTTTCTGTTGTTGTTATATAACATTTCTTACCATCTTTATTTATATTCTGACATGCCTTTTCCAGTGAGATTTAAGAAATCGAGGTTTGAGTCCTCTACGCGTATTGGCTAAGTTTAATTTCGATCCGCCATGACGTTTCTAATTAAAAACTAAACTACGTTTGTATGGGAATGACTCTTTGAGAGGCGACCTAAAGCAGGTGGAAACCAAATTAAACATTGCGACTTACCCTCAGTTACTCGTACACTAACAATCTATTATATTTAATCTAAAGTTAACAGCTGTCAAATGTTTCTTATGCGGCGGCAACTCCGTTGGAGTGGACACGTATCGCGACTGTCTTTTTCAAGTGCATATTTTTCTCTGAACTTCAGGAGGGCAAGCGTAAGCATGGCGGACTTCTCCTCAGGTATAAAGATGTACTTAAGAGTCACATGAGAAAGTGCGACATAGACCCATTGGATTGGGAACAAACAGCCGCTCGACGACCGGGATGGAAGGCTAAGGTAAAAATCAGAGTGAAAGATTTTGAAGAGAATCGCTGCTCTGAACTAGATGCTCGACGCAATGAACTAAAAGCATGCCCACCCTGTTAGTTAGTTAGTTAGAACTGAGATTTCCCCACTTAGCCTCATCGTTGGGCCATTGTACGTAGCAAGCGCTGAGGTACGCTAACACCTCAGACACTAGGGTTTCCTTACAATGTTTTGGCCTTACACGGTCAGCGAGTAGTATTGCTACCTACTATAATTTCACAAATGTACGTAACTTAGAAAACAAAGTCATTGGTACATGCCGGGGTTCGAACCCACGACCTCCCCTGTTCTACCATTTATAACTACTGCAATGGTGTGCTCACCTGTCCGCATTGTGAGCAGACATTCATTAACAAGATCGGTTATGTTAGTCATGCTCGAGCACACCAGGATGTTTTTTTACATTTAAGTTGGTTCGATTCCCAGACGAGGCAAGTAAAATTTTTAGAAAATCATTGTATGCAGTGTTACTAACTTTTAAAAATAACATAAAGTCTTCTTTAAGCAAAATACCCTATCTACGATATTTAAGGTACTTTCCCTTCATGTCCCATAACTTTGGGACGCCCTGTATGTGCACTTTGGCCAAATGACAGCTGTTAACAGTAGATTAACGGCTTGTTAATGTACTAGGAACCGGGGGTTATTTTTTTCATTTCACTGACGTTCTAATTCAGCTCGTTATTGATATGTGACGTTGTCTTATGCAACATCGATATCTTGTTTGTAGAGAGAATACGTGGATTTCCGAAACGAAAGGGATTTATGGCGCTGATAAATTGGACTCCGTTAAAACGCTGATAAAGTGACTTCGCTTATCGCTTACTTAGCTCTATCGGAGATTTGCAAATGTTACGTCGCACGACCGACTTCCTTGGGTAAACACTTAGGTTATCCTTTCCATTCATTCAGGTTGTTTGACATGTAAGTAAAGCGTAATACAGAGAGTATTATACTATTTTTATTTTTAATGCACTAACCCGTGCTAAGGACAATTTTAAAAACCTATTTAGAGGCAAAAAAATCCACCCATATCGGGATTCGAACCCGCGACCTCTGACTATTCGTGCCAGCGCTCTTTCCAACTGAGCCGATGGGTGACTCACCGGCATCATACATCGGCGTAATACAGAGAGTATAGTAAAGAGGTTCGTAATTTCACTGATGCCGCTAGTCGCCCATTGGCTCAGTTGGGAGAACACTGCCACGGTTAGCCAGAGGTCGCGGGTTCGAGTCCCTTCATAGGTGGAATTTTTAGCCTCTAAATAGGGTTTTAAACTATTTAAATAAAGCGTTCATAGAAATATCGTTAAAATACAGGAATTTTATTTTATTTATTTACTTATTTTCGTTTGAGACGCGTTGGGCACGATGTGCAATTAAGCCCACACTCTCTTTCTCTCTCTGAGAAAAGGCCTGTGCCCTGCAGTGGGACGTTTATAGGCAATATAAAAAAATAATGTATCAGTAACAAGCGCTCGTGGTCTAGTAGAACCGCGTGATTGGAATCAATCACTAAGGTTAAGCAACAACAAGCGCGGTCAGGTGCTAGAGGGGTGACCACCCCGTGACTACCACTAGTGGCATTTTTTTCGAATCCATGGTGTACATGCAATAAACTTCTTCTTCTGACAGTAAGGCACGCCACTGTCTTACAATCTTGGCCTCCGTGGTGCAGTATGGCTTAACCTTCCTGCGACGCAGGAAGAGACCCGTGCCCCAGCAGTGGGGACATACAAGTGTTGATTCGGTTGTTGCGGATTGTACAAATAATACCTACACATAACAAACAAAATTTAGGAAATCCTCTTATCGAAACTTCAGACTCAAATCAGAACTACATTTTCTCGTGCATTTTTATCGTTCAGGCTTACCTTTTCCTGATATCGTGTGAACGGATAATCCTTGGCCTGATATCTGGAGCCAAGCGGAGACTGGTGACCTGCCAATTTGATACTGGTGGGTTTCCTGGTTAGGTCGCCAGGAACGCTGGAGATTTATGATTTATCAACGTTCATATACCGACATAGCAGCCGACTTTGATCTCTGTTAATAAAATGATAGCATATGGGGTTATTTATAAGGTTGCTTACATGCTTAATCTAGAAAAAAAAAGTTATTATTAAATTCTTTATTGCACAAGTGAAGGAAAACATCGAGAGGAAACCTGGGTGTCTTTGGTGTTCAAATACCTCGACGCTTGAAATTGCCAATACACGCGTAGTAATTAAGCCTATACTCTCTCTATAAGAGAAGACCTGTGCCCTAAAGTAAAAATATAAATACAATATAAACTACATACCTACTTAATCTCACTTCGTCTTTTGTTTGTAAGCATAAAGTTATTGTTCTGTTGATTCTCGTGACTGTCACCCTGGGTCTTGACAGAATACCAGCGTTACGGGAAAACTCGTAACACAATGCTGAGTCAGGTACCCATTTATTGCCACGACACACAGTTTCGCTATTGTATTAACTTTTAGTTATAAGTGTCTAATGTTTTTCTTTCATTGGTTATTCTGTGTTAAAATTATTCTGTGTTTTGTGTGTAATAAATAAACCATTTCTATTCTATTCTATTCTAAAGTGGGGCGTATGCCTATTGGGTGCATTCTTATAATTATAACTATCTGTGCCCCGCCGTGTTACCCACGGTTTATCGATTTGGCCATGAGAATAAAATATTTTCCCGCAGTAAATAGCATTTTCCCGAGACCGAGTCTATTAGTAAAAATTTGTTTGTGTCATTTTCATTGTTTAATTTATTGTATTTTGTTTTATTTACATCTTTTATAATGTGTTATTTTTAATATGGATTTTGATTTATCTGAAATAAAATATTATTATTATTAAAACGTGGCCTATGTGTTAATCCAGGATGTCAGATAACGCCATAACAAATTTTATTAAAATCGCTTCGGCCGTTTAGACGTGAAGAAGTAACTAACATACACCACTCACAAATTTTCGTCTTTATAATATTAGTGTAATGCAAAGTGTGATTTGATAGTGTGATGAGTATAAGTAATTATATTTTGGCAATCTTGAAGCCATGCGAGCATTTTCGTCACCATACTTGGCAAGTTTTCTTTGTAAAATTATTCAGCATCTTCTAAGCCTGCCAAGTTTGGTCTGTAAATTTACAAGTCATACAATTTTCCTTGATTGGACCTGGCATTTTTTATAGGCTATTATTATAAAAGCGGAACCAAAACCTAAACCTAAAACCTTTTTTCTAATTTAAATAAAATATTTGAGCCAGATCGCTGTTGGGTGGCAGAGTACCAAGAAGGCTGGCGGCATGGCCTCGCTGTATGGCTATAAGGCTTAACCTTTAGCCAAAGTAGGTGCGACGAGATCTTCTTTATATCAAGTATTTTTGGACCTTATGGACGGCGTGATAACTTCTGACAGTAAGGCTCGCCACTGTCTTACAATCCTCCACCACCCGGACTTGGCGCCGTGGCGGAGTATGGCCTAACCGTCCTGCTATGCAGGAAGAGACCCGTGCTCCAGTATTGGGGACATTACAAGGTTCGGTATCGAAGTATTTTTGTGGGACGAGAAGACGGTCAGTTATTTTACGCTTATGTTTTAGTGGGATATTACTAATTTTGTAGCTTTTAGTGCATCACCGAACAAAAGCGTGTTGTTTAGGTTTTCTATAATTTATTTTTATACTTTTTGGTCGTAGTTAAAATGAGACATCTAACCAACAACTCCATAACTGCATAACATGTGTTAAAAATTAATAGTACCAAAGGTTGTCTGGAAGAGATAACTTTTAGTGATAAGACCGCCGCGTATGTATTCTTAGGTTAAGAATTATCTGTGTAATTTCCATTTTTATGTACAATAAAGTGTTCTCTATCTATTTACTAAGAAAAGATGATGCAGTAGCAAAAAAATTGAAGAATACTACTAATAACTCAATAAGGAGACCCGTAATTTAAAGTAAAATACCTATAAATTATATATAAATAATTTAAATTCTAATGTTTGTGAAAACCTAAAACGTATACTATTACGTAATTTTTGGCAGCTGTAGCTTATTTTAAGGTAAATTTTATTTTGTCCAATTGGACGTAACGATTAATAGACTTAATGTTTTATTATATTCTTTGTTTTATTTTCAATTGAAATAGGTACTTCTTCTTCTTCTTCAGGCTTCATTAGTCCACTGCTGGACATAGCCCTCCCCTAATGAGCGCAAGGTTGTGCCATCATTGGGGGGTAATGCCCATAATCCCCACGCTGGGCATGCGGGTTGGGGATCGCAGTTTGGTGGAATTGTACTGCAGGGAGCGCTGCTTCCCCCCCCCACGGTTTGTATCCCTTAGTCGCCTTTTACGACACCCGCGGGAAGAATTTGGGTTGGTGCTATTCTCTAGGCCGACACCACACAGCCGACACAGAAATAGGTACTATTTATTTTTAATGCGATAGTATTAATTTTAAAGTTGTTAACATTTTATATACTATTTTTACTGGTGGTGCGTCTTTCCACAATTCGCACGCCACATGAGGTAAGCATGATTACACATTTATATGGTTTTTAAAGTACTCGTGCTTCAGACTAATTCAGATAAATATCTTTGGGCCAGTTTCTGAATTGAGGATTTCGCTAAGCAAATAGTTAACTGTTGCTGTCTCTTCGAATAACCCAGAAAAGAACGTAACAGAACGTTACTTTAAGTGAAATTCTCAAATTAGAAATCGGCCCTCTGTCTTTGTAACTCCTGGCTCAATCGTCAAAACAGCTCAATTTTTTTGAAATTATTGTGATGATAATGGATCAACTTGAAATGAGGTCCGCAGATGAGTTATTCTGACAACCTACAATAACTCACCATATTATCTCTCGGACAGATACTGTTCTGCGCACTCTAGCAGAGCCTGCCCATAGTGGATTCAACCGCAAATCCACTCTATCGCGAGCTCTAGTGACCACTAATTGTTATGATCATCATTACCCCATCATGTCCCCACCGAGGGGCACGGGTCTCTTCCCTGAGGAAGGTATAGGCCATACTCCAGCACGGGGGCCAAGTCCGGATTGCTGGTTTACTGTGAGAAGTTATCAAGGCGCCCATAAGGCCTCTGGCATGGCTTAACGACTGCCATCACATGAAAGCCGGCACCAACGGCTTAGCGTGCCTTGCGAAGCACGGAAGCGCTCGGAAAAATGCCACTAGCGGTAGTCACTTTGTTATACAATACTATTATACGTTCTATAGAGTAGTTGTCACGTGAGGATTCATAGCTAAAGAATTGTAGAATACAACGTTTTACTAAACTTCAAAGACGCTGCTTTAAGCCAAGTTTAAATATGGAATCATTATCGCCGAATGTATTCAGCATATACACTCGTAAGAAATGCAAACTTTCTTTATCATGAACAATATTTACAGGGTACGGGACTCTTCTGTTAAGTTAAAAACCCTGTGCTAAGAGAGGCCCGCTCTTTTTTTATTACTTAATATTATTGGGAAGACTAACAGCACATAACAAAGAGTAACAAAAACATTAAACATAGAGAATTATAGGTCTCACATAAAGAACAATTTTTTAGCACTTAATTAATCTCTTAAAGCAATAATCCAGTGACAGTTTAAAGCACTACATTAATGTTAAAAAAAAAGCAGACTATAAATAATTTTAACCAAAAAAAGAAATCTGCACTAACCCCCTTATTCATAATAGTCTGTTAACTTTAAGCAATGCTTATTCTCACTCTGTCCTCTTCTATTGACCTAAGTCAGAATGAAGGAGAACACTCTTTAGCAGCTGTTTTAAGCTAGCGGACTATTATGAATAAGGGGGTAAGTTTACCCCTCAAACTTTGGACTGAAGAGTTATCTTGATCGCCTAGTTTCGCCAGAATATAACGAATATATATTTCTAACTGTTTTACATTAAAGGTGTTAGCTAAATTAATTAATACCATTTACAGGGGAATAAGTACACATCTTCATCTCCCTGGTTTCTGCCTACCCTTACGAGATTGAGACGTGAGTTTTGTATCTATGTAAGTACAAAAGATACTGCAGATCGAAAAGCGTAACTTTTCTATGGCCGCTGCGGCGTAACTATTGTATGTAAATACAAAAACAAGACTCAGCAAATCAAAAGGCGAACGATGACAGTAACTTTTTATGTAAACCTTGTAGGAATACTAGTCCAACGATGTTGGTTATCAAGCTAACGATATACGATTATCGTACAATGTGAACGCGTCCTATCTCAGCTCATCGCGTTTATGAATGAAACAACGAGTATTCAGCATTGGCTACAATTAATTAACCCGGTCCGCGCGACATGCTATAAACAGATGTGTACCAGGCTCAATAATACGCTTCCGTCAATGGCTAATGAGTGTTTTAGTGATCCGCGGCTAAGTATGTCTAAACGAGTGTGGTTGTGTAAAAATGGCATTTAAATAGATCTTAAACAGTTTTTTTTGTCCATTTTTTCTCCAAAATGATGTAGATTTTAAAATGTAGGTACACCTAGTTTGACTAGTAACTTTCAACATGGCTGCAGTTTCTGCGCTAATTTAAATTAAACCTTTTCATTTCATTTCGTTTGTTTGGTTTTGTTCGTTTCATTTCATTTCTTTAACGAAATACAGGATGTCTTAGCGAAGGTCAAGGTAACAAGCAAGGTAGCCATGAGTGGTGGACAAGAACGAGTCAAACGAGTCGGTGGGCAGACCACTAGCCCGGTGGGCCGACGACATTGTGAAAACGGCTGGGAAACATTGGACGAGACTAGCAAAGGACCAGATGAGTTGGCCAGAAAGAGAACAGACCTATGCCCAACATTACAGTAGGGTCTCTTTATAGGCTGAATAGTAAGATAGAAGATAACAAGTTAATAAATAAAAAAAACTGCCTTACAAAACGCAATCAAGAGAAAATGTAGTTTGCTATTTTTTACACTAGGTGGCGCTGTTGGAAAATCGAGGCTCTAGTATCGTGACCAAGTGCTGCTAGATGAGGCGATTTATCGTCATTTGAGCTATCTCGATCGAATATAACGAAAATTGGCGACCGGTCATTGCTCGCTATTTTTTTAGCTTCTAAATAGGTTTTTAAAATTGTCCTCGGCACGGGTTAGTGCAACAAAAAGAATATAATTAATTTTTTTTGCTAAACTTTTTTAGAAATTCTGAGCAAATTGAATGTATCGATAAAGATTATTTATCGTGGCTTTTATTTATTGAGGCCACATAAAACAATTAATGTAAAAACCTACACAAAATTATTTGTTATAATATTATATTGTATTTAATTGGTAGGTTTGAGAGTAGGTGGTAGGCTAATTAATATATCAAAACAAAACTATCAATCAACTAGTATCTATATAGAAACGTAACCAAAGATCACAAGTTCAAGACACTGAACACTCAGGGGTAGAGTTTCACACTTGACCACTTCATCTGTTTTATTTAAACGAATGAAACATCCGACGGGCGATGATTTGTCGCTGAAACGTGTGACGGGGCCACCTGCATCAACCAAGGGTTAGATCGGGATTAACTAAACCCTAGATTAAACGAGTATCTACTCTGCGGTGGCTGTAAACTGACAGCACTATCTCTGTTGGTATTGTAACTAATAACTAATATGTTGTTGAAGCGCTCGTGGCCTAGGCGAACCGAGTGATTGGAATCAATCACTTGAGTTAAGCAGCCAGAGGCGCGGTCAGGTGCAGAATGGGCGACCGTCCCATGACTACAGCTAGTGGCATTTTTCCGAGCGGTTCCTTGCTTTGCAAGGCACGTAAAGCCGTTGGTGGCGGCAGTCATGTAATGGCAGTCGTTAAGCCATGTCAGAGACCTTATGGGCGGCTTGATATCTTCTCAACCCGGACTTGGCACCCTTTGTGGAGTATGACCTAACCTTCTTGCGATGCAGGAAGAGACCCGTGCCCCAGGAGTGGGGACATACAAGGGTTGATAACGATAACGAACTAGTATGTTGCAACTACTTTATATATTGTGTTGCCTTAACCTTAATTCAGAATGAAAAACAGAGAAGGAAAACATCGTGAGTAAGCTTGGTTCGCTAAGCACGTGTTGACTTATCTTTCATGTGCCGGCCAGATTGTCGGGATGGTATAGGTACCGGGCAAGCCTTCTTCTTCTTCTTCTTCAGGCTATATTATGTAGTCCACTAGGGGGGGCAAGGCAAGCCTGCTCATTCTAAAATCAAATTTGTCCCAGGCAGCATCCGAGTCCGAGTCCGCCCACCCATTTAGGTTGAGTGAAGGTGCCCCTGGACGCCGTATAAATCTTCTTCTTCTTCAGGTTTTATTAGTCCACTGCTAGACATAGCCCTCCCCTAATGAGCGCCATAGCGCAAGGTTGTGCCATCATTTGGGGGTAATGCCCATAATCCCCACGCTGGGCATGCGGGTTGGGGATCGCAGTTTGCTGGAATTGTACTGCAGGGGACGCTGCTGCCCACCCCCCGGCTTGTGTCCATTAGTCGCCTTTTACGACACCCTCGGGAAGAATTTGGGTTGGTGCTTTTCTCTAGGCCGACACCACACAGCTCTCCCCGTATAAATCGAGTCATTACATCAATCGAATGTCTATATCTAACTGAAAATTCTTTCTCCTTATTTATAGTTAGAATATTTTCGGGGCTTAATCGCGTAGTAATTTATTGCTATTTTACCTTGACGTTTCGACTATAATAGTAATATAATTTTCAGTAATATATATAAGCCCCGAAAATATTATAACTATGTGTTCTAGTCGCGAAAGTTTGATATATGTTCTTCTTATTTATTTATTTAATTAATGCAAGCTGAAGAAACAGATTCAAGTACCTACAGATGAAATTTAAAAACAAACAGATGCAAATAGACATAAAGTAAGTACTTACTTCATCTTTAGACCTTCACACTGAGAAGTAATATACTTGTATTAATAATAAAAAGATGACGCTAAAACATTAGGTGCTGTAAATTAGCATTAGCGATAAGACCGCCAATTCTAGATGTAATACTTTTCTGGTTGTGCAATAAAGTGTTCACTATCTATCTATCTATCTATCTATCTATCTATCTATCTATCTATCTATCTATCTATCTATCTATCTATCTATCTATCTATCTATCTATCTATCTATCTATCTATCTATCTATCTATCTATCTATCTATCTATCTATCTATCTATCTATCTATCTATCTATCTATCTATCTATCTATCTATCTATCTATCTATCTATCTATCTATCTATCTATCTATCTATCTATCTATCTATCTATCTATCTATCTATCTATCTATCTATCTATCTATCTATCTATCTATCTATCTATCTATCTATCTATCTATCTATCTATCTATCTATCTATCTATCTATCTATCTATCTATCTATCTATCTATCTATCTATCTATCTATCTATCTATCTATCTATCTATCTATCTATCTATCTATCTATCTATCTATCTATCTATCTATCTATCTATCTATCTATCTATCTATCTATCTATCTATCTATCTATCTATCTATCTATCTATCTATCTATCTATCTATCTATCTATCTATCTATCTATCTATCTATCTATCTATCTATCTATCTATCTATCTATCTATCTATCTATCTATCTATCTATCTATCTATCTATCTATCTATCTATCTATCTATCTATCTATCTATCTATCTATCTATCTATCTATCTATCTATCTATCTATCTATCTATCTATCTATCTATCTATCTATCTATCTATCTATCTATCTATCTATCTATCTATCTAGCAAAAGGTTCCTCTGTATTCTATTATGTTCTTATTTCCTTCAGCTACTTTCCATCGTAAGGTTTTCTGGAAGGAATTCCTTCTTGAATTGCTGAAAGCAATTGCTTTAAGCAATAAGGCCGCCAATTGTACTATGTATATTTGTAAATATTTTGTATTTGTTGTTTTTTCTAGTGTACAATAAAGATTCTTATCTTATCTTAAATTCGTACGGAGCAATTTGCAAAGAAGTATTCTTAAGAGCGCCACCTGGTGAAAAAAACATTGTCTTGACAAGACATACAATGTTAACTATTATTATTTTAAACATCAAAAATTAATTTAAATACAAAAAGTTCTAAAATGTATGGAACGGCTGATAACTTTTGCGTGACTTAGAAGTTTTCGCCGTAGTGAAATGTGTTCATATTGAAGAGTAGAACCTCGGTTTCGTCGATGGAACTAGGGATTTTGTAATGCTCGGTTAAGGCGTACAGCTAAGAACAGATGTTTGTCAAGAGCAACTCTACATCAACAAGATATTATAAAGTCATCTGAAGAGTGCGTCGCATTGACAGACTTAACATGTGACGAGGATCCGTCTGTGCACGCAGACAGACATACAGACTGCAGTGACCTCACAGCTTAATATTGTATAATGAAAACAAATAAAAAACCGGCCAAGTGAGAGTCGGACTCGTTCACCGAGGGTTCCGTAGAAATTACATAAAGCTTGGCATACAGATAGACAAAGATTTAATTAAAACTGCTTTTATACGAATTTATGCTCGTTTATTACAATTTTCCGACGTTTCGGCACTTTTTCAGGTGCCGTGGTCTCGGATGACTGAGGTGACAGGCGTCTTTTAGAAAACATTAACGGTTAGTTTACTACCCTCGGCAAAAATTACAAAAGTTAATTATGAAGTTACGTTCCAAAATAGGCAAATCAATTATTTTATATAAAGTCAACAATATTAATTATTAGTAATTGATTATGTTTAGTGCTCGTGTTAACCTTACAAAATACTTTACAAAGATTTAAATTGAGACACAGGATTCATCACATTGTTATCGGAAACTCGGTAATACGTTTCCGGCAATATTTTAGCGTTACCGTAACCATTTTTCAAGCAAAAATCTAAGTTATTTATAGTGTTGCGATGGTGACAAGAATAGTAAAATCGGATCCTGTGGCGGCACAAAATTCACCGGGACAATTTTAAAAACCTATTTAGAGGCTAAAAATTCCACCCATGCCGGGATTCGCCCCCCGAGACCTCTGGTTATCCGTGCCAGCGCTCTTTCTAACTGAGCTTACAGGCGACTCACCAGCATCGAGGTTTTTAAAATTATCCTTAGCACGGGTTAGTGCATTAAAAATAATATAATTCACCGGGACAGCTAGTAGAAAATAAAACAATTCTATACGGGCATCCTGTAAGTGCAGACTTCTCGCATCACACATCGCATTGCGCCCACGCTATCGTGAGAAACAGTTGCATAATTATTGCAAATCGCCCGAAACAGAAGTCATTAACACAAAAAAGCACAAAGCCCAAGGCAGGAAGTCTGTCTGTCCGTCACATGGCCCAGTCGTTGATCCCGAGACAACGTGGTGAGCACTGAGGGCTATCTAGAAATAAAATAGTCTAGACCACATGTGGCATTTCATATCTGCTCGTCAATCGTGGTAGTGAACAAAGATTTTTGAGTTGTTTGTCTCGGTTGTTAGAGTACATATAACAATTCACAAACGTGAATTTGAACAGAGTCATGTCTGAAATCTAAAGAAAAATGCAGTCAGGAAATTTGAGTGTCCGACTTGTTCACATACCTCTGTAATTTAAATCGCCAGTCCGACATTAGCGCACGTGTGGTAATTTTACGTGTGACGTTCAATTTTTAAGATTGGATTTAGCTAAGCTTACACTATCTCTCTCTCTGAGAGAAGGCCTATGCTCTAAAGTGCGACGTTTGTAGGCTGCTTATTAAAGTTGTCTCTATAGAAAATTTACACGTTAGTGTTTTCTGTCAAAAAATGTACTCCATACATAACTAGTAACATTGACCCTGTAAGGGTGTAGCAAATTTGTCGTTCTTAAGTATGCATGCAAATATATACAACGTTTAAATTAGGAGTGATGCAGCTAAAGTTATATGACCACTATTTATGTGTCTTCCTGCATCGCAGGAAGGTTAGGCCATACTCCACCACGGGAGCCAAATCTGGGTTGGTGGAGGATTGTAAGACATGCGTTACTGTCAGAAGTTAGCAAGCCGCCCATAAGGCCTCTGACGCTTAACGACTGCCATTATGTGACAGTTGGCACCAACAGCTTAGCGTGCCTTGCGAAGCACGAAAGCGCTTGGAAAAATGCCGGTAGCGGTAATCACGGGATGGCCGGCCGGTGGTTGCTTCACTGAAGTGATTGATTCCAATCACTCGATTCGACTGGGCCACGAGCGCTTCATGCATAAAATATGGACAGTCCATAACCTTACACACATGCCAAATATTAGACTTTATTCAGTTGCGTTACGGAGGTTTTTGCAACCAAACTGTAATTAGTTATCAACTATCAATTTCGCGCTCGTCACCATTCCTCTACATATTCCTTAATTACTGATCAACAGCAACATATCTGACTAGGTACTTTATGTCGCAGACACATCAATTTTATTAATGGCATTAAACTTGAAATGAGTAAAGAGCTCAACAACAAAGCGTTATCACTGGTGTAATAATCTATATTCATTTCTAATGGCCATCTAATTTTACTAATCCACGTTCAAAACCCAAAACACAAAAAAGCAAACAACATAAATGCATAAAGCGCAAAATAAAATTCTACGCTCACTCAAACAACATTTTAATTAACTAAACTTTTTAAACGTTCTGGCGCAAATTTTACAGAATAGCCTCTAATTTGGGTAGACGCGGTCAGCTTCCTTCCTCATCTAAGGACTGTTCCCAAAAGAATAAAAAATAAGTACTTATCAAAGTAAAAACCCACAAACAAAAATTTTATGGTCCACAAAATTTAACAAAGCGATATTTGTTTCTAGTAAAGAATAAATTTCGAATTTTTAGCGAATTAGAACGGGTTCAGTACGGAAGCACCCGGAAAAAGGCTACAGATAAAATTTACACAAAATTTGAACCTTCCTCTAATGTCACATCTACATGCAAATTGTTTTGGCCTCGGTATTTATTTTAACTGTAATTTTCTACAGTAAATACCGCAAGCTTTTGTTTTGTCAGCGAGGGGAGCGTTCCTACTTGTGTTATTTTCTTGTTATAAACTTTTATGGCCACGCCGCGTCCCTATGTTGCCAGTATTGTGAAAAAGTTTTTTTTTCAGGAGTTTCGAAAGAAAGATAGTCTTCAGTTTTTTTATTTTCATTTCATTGTTGTTCTTATTTCAAATCGAGTCTTTATTTTAGGTCGACGTGCATTGAAATTATTTATCTAAAAGGTGTTACATATTGGTGTTCATTTTGGAAACCGTTTTTACTTACTTATAAATCGAAATGGAATTGTGATTTTGAAATATGTGCCTATTATTGTCTTTACGATTATTATTTCATAAATGCATGAATATTCATATGTTATACCTAAATGATCCTTTTTCCTATTCTGAAACCACTTCCAATAAATAATCAAATACATGAACACTTGACGACATTAACACCGTTTTGTTGTATTTTCCTCGGGAAGTTTTAAGATTATATGAAAAACAGGAAACTAATATTTTTCTATTTAATATTAATCTATTTTAAACTTTTGCTTCTTAAAAGAAAAATGAAATCTTTTCAAGTGCGGTATTATTTTAATGACACATTATATACATATTACACTGCCATCGTCTGTTTTTCCGGAGACATATAACCTGTGTCTTTAAAAGTAGAGTTAACCGGCATTTAATAGGTAAGCACGTAACATCGTAGACCCCGTCTTCGCTTACCATCAGGCGTGACTGGGGTCCTACATAAAAAATAATATGTATTAAGTTCTATAGTTTGCCAGGATACGTAACTTTAATTCAATTGTGTATGTAAATGTTAGATCTTAAGCTTATTCTATTTAGCTACCCCTAGAAAACAGGGAAACTCTATGAACGCCACCTTACAAAGGTAGACATTTAAATAAAATTTCGAATGGGAATTAAATGTAAACACTCCTTCCGCGCGCTCGCAGGGCAATTCTGCAAAACTGCGGCCCGCTGTCTTTTAGGCAACTTCTAAAGGATTTCGACGGGGTTGTAGTTTAGCATTTAATGTTTTGTATTAATTAACTCTGGGATAAATGGAGTGCCGCTCAACATTCGGCCTTTGTGACCTGCGGGGGCAGGGTTAATGAGCTTTTTATCTTTATGGCGAACTCGAAACAAATTGGCCCGTGTTCCAGCCCGTGTGTAAGGGACCTTTGATCCCGCCTAGAATTTTAAGGTCCGTATTAAAATGAATAGCCGAGTCGGTTGTACGGAAATTTAACGGGCGTCTCCTCCGCTTCCGTTACAAATGACCAAGACACTTACAAATAATCCGTCCTCGGCGTTAATAAATAAAATATTATACCGTTCGCTTTAGCATGCAACGCCGGGCCAGACCCAAATAAATCCCGCTCTAACATTCCTCACCCGATTCCCGAGGTAGTATTCTCGCCACATAAGCTTTTACGAGTAAATCCCGAATCCCGAACTCCGTTCGACTGGACCTAAGTTACGATCCCTATTTACCATACCGGATATATCCGGTTATAGTCGGATTTTTGTTTGCGCAGCCCCGTTTATGGCCCGGCACTACCGGCGCTCGTGGCAATCGGGGGGATGATCGAAATAATGGGATTTTCCCGGCGAGATTATACTCGGATTATTTTATACTGAGTACTCGAATATTTTTTCGACAAGCCCAGCTGAGGAACGGCTCAAGTTCGCGTCACGTCCGCGATTGAGTTTAGTGCTTTGTCAACAGCATTTTAAAGAGCATTTTCGCTTGTTGGCGAGGTGTGGTGGAATTTCATTTCGCCACCTCGGTCCGAATAAAAATATCCTATACGAAGGCTTTGCTTTATCATTTCGGAGCAGGGATGTAATTAGTTTTTGCTAGGCCAACGCGGGGGGAGATTAGCGAGGCTTATGCCTCGGGGGTACCGGTGAAAAATTGAGGCTTCCACGGTTTTAAATGCCGGCGCGTGACGGCTTGAGGCGATTGTTAATTCGCTGAGCGTCACTTGTTTTTGTTTAAAGCTGAGTGAGCAATTTCCGCAGTCTATCAAAGAGGTAGATGTACCTGTCAACCAAAAAAAGGGACTGGACCACTATGTGCCTCTCGCTCGCACGATATTGCCGTGTTTATTGTGTGAGCAGGAAGCAAATAGTTATTAATTAATACTTTCTTTAATATTTCTATTTTATAGTTATTACTTTCTTTAATTAAGCGTTCTGTACTGTTTCTAACTGTGATAGTTGCTAATCCTAATTATCCTAATTACAAAGTACCTAAGGTAAGTTGGCGTTCTTAAGTCAATTGTAACTTGATCAGTCAATTAATCACCTATACTTATAACCGAGAGTTATTCTTTATTATTATTTAAAATTATTTGCCTGCCATTTTTTGAGCCATCTCAACAAACTCCGTCGATGTCAATTATTACACAAAAACCTTATAAGTGTGTGAGTCGATTCAATGTAGGGTTCCGTAGTTACCCGTTTCTAAGGTTAATTCATACTATGACAATATTAATTGATTTCACGGTAATTTATCACATTTCCTTCATAAAAGTAACTACCAATGGTATTTGTACGAACTTTCCTTTTCTGAAGTTTTCACTTGTTAAACAGTAGCTAAAGTCTACTTATCTGCGACAATTTCCCTCTCAACGTCGACATTTAATGCGCTACTGGTTTGATTTTTCTTATCATTCTACAAACAATTGCTTAGCCAAAAAAAATACATGGTAGGGATGACACATCCCCTACTTAGATGCAGGGAAAGTATCCTGAAAAAGTCTATACTAGAGATAAATATTTGTTTTCTAGTACTAAGCGTCTCCGAGCAAAGCCGCGGATATAACCAAATTAACTTTAACTATTTGATCTGAAAAACTTACTGTTCCAGGTCCAAAATTTTTGATATAATTTTAGTTTACATATTTTTCATTGAAATCGTAGGTTTAGAAGATTCGGGGTAAAATTTGTTGAATACGGAACCCTGAAATGGTGTTTTCGCTGATTAGGCCAATCGTGGTAAAAAAAATATAATTTCATAGGGATTTTTTGCTATAAAACAATTCCGAGTGGTCCGTTCACCCATGTAGTGTGAGTGAAGATGCCACTGGACGCTGTATAAATTATCGCATTACGTAGATGTAGAGGCCAATAACGTTATTAATTAATAATGCACACTAAAAAAATAAAAAATTATAAAAATATCAGAAATGTAAAAAATTCTTGGTTTCCTTTTGCTCATTTAGAAACTAATATTCTCCTCACAAAGTTTTCTCCATTAAAAAAAACACGTTCGGCCACCATTACCGTAAACCTAATACTAATCTAAGCACAGCACGAAACAACCACCAAAAACAAGACACCCAACAAAATTTCCTATCCAATTAGACCACATTCGGAAAGAATAAGTGCATCAGGAGCACAATAAAATCCATCACGAATCATATTATTGTGTTACCTATACAAAGTGATTGTCACTCGCGGCACATGGCGGCTTTGAGGGCGGGGCTTATCAAGCCGCGCCCCCGAAAACCTCGATAAGGTTGAAATCTCTACCGAGCTTGTGGGGAAAATCGTCTCTAGCGGCAGCGGAGTCGGGGTATAACAAGCCGAGTGTGCAGCGGCTTATAACATACTGGCAACCCGCGGCGGGCACACGCCTCGGCCGGAGCGTTCGAAATTTGAAAGCGGGAATTCGAATGTGATTGTTTTTTTTTCGCGCGGACTATTATATATTTGAATATTTCGTTCTTTTGTTTTTTTGACCGTGTTTTTTATTCTTTGTAAATATGGAAGTGAGTGCAATGCCGCCTATGCCGCTGGACTTTTCGATGGTGCGAAACGGTGGTGGGTCTCCTGGGAGCGGACTGAGGGAGAGCTCCCCGCGGCCGGTGTCCACAAGCGCTTTCAGGGTTGTCACGCCGAAAGGTCAGTACGTACTGTTATGTTGAAAAAAAATTCGTCCCCCAATTAGGGTGACTTCCGTGAATTTGTAACAGTGTTATGGTAACAATATAAAAACAACTACATTAAAATAGTAGGTAAAATTGTTTTACAATTTGTTTTTCAGCTGAAAAAACCGCATGATCTATTAAATTTCGTTAAAGTTTGTTTATAGTTAATGTGACTTTTTGTTACTTTTGTCAACTTGTTACTGAGGTGCGAAGAATGTTCGACTATCCAAGTTTTTACTTCTGCCAAGTAAGCTCAGACACAAGTTATTCCTTGTAACGCATTTGTCAAATACCTACTAGAATAAAACAAAACGCCTAGTCCTCAGGTATTGTTGCCCGACTTTTGATCGGTCAACGATACCTTTATTCATTTCCTTTTGATTCATAATAAACTAAATATAAGCTTTACCTTTCTGCTAAATTTTATTCCGTAAAAAATATTTACGATATTAATTTCAGAAGCGCAATAAATTGCTGTAATTACCTAAGTTCATAGTTAGGTTTTACCGAGGACTTATTAAGGTAAATAATTAATGTAATTTATATCCTAATACGGACTTGGCCCCCGTAGTGGAGTATGGTCTAACCTTCCTGCGATGCAGGAAGAGATCCGTGCCCCAGCAGTGGGGACATACATTGATAACGATATGCTAATACCAAAATCTGCACATGTTAGTGACTGCAGGAAATCCAAAAGTGTCACAAACAAAACAACGATGAAAATTTTATAGAACTTCACAGAACATAAATTGGAAACTTTTTTCGCATTACCCCACTGTCCCTTCCCTGAAAACCTGAAAACTAGTTAGTGTCCCTAAAGCGGTTAGAGGTGGTCCGTTCGTAATCAATATTGCTGTCAAAGGGAACTTAATTGTCCCCCGAGCGACCGACCCCTTGACAAATGACTGACAAACTATTTCGCGGGAGGAAAACTGTTTGTGCCATTTCAGCCAGTGGCAATTTTGTTTCTGGCAGCTGCATTTTTTCCTTTTTTTTCGGACCGCTGCCGTTTGAATTTGGAACGCCTTGTTTTTATTTCTGCCCGGTGATTTTTATAATTTTGTTACAAGATTGCCAGACAGGTAACTTACTTGAGAGCATTTTGTATTTGCTTCGGCTTGTAATAGGGAAGGAATATACAGTATCAAAATGGAAAAAAAAATATAGTAGGTATAAATTTTGTGTATACTTACCCAAAATTGAGGTAAACATATTTATTTAACTACAATGATAATTGAAAGCTTCAATTCTATGTAAGCGAAAGTGATGTACAAATCATATTAATTTCATTTCGCGATTCTACCAGATAAAAACGCTATCCCAATTTGTTTCTCTCTTCGGTCTTATTTTATTTTTTTATATTTATTTAAAAGTACCCTTCTACTTGTTAGGTATCTACATCGGTTTTCGTTATTGGCTACTTGAAACGTCGCTACAGAATTAACAAAATAAAGCCGATATAAAAATATTCCCGATTGCAGCTGGAAAAAGATCGTAGCCTTTTGGTGGTACTTTAATTGCTCAGTTACACTTCGACTGGACTGCCCAACCTCCTCCAAAGTTTCTGATTGTACAAAGGACGGGCCGATCGACTTGGATCTGGAAGCGCCGAATAACCGAATATTAAAGAGCCGAAATTCCTAAACTACAGTTACAAAATACCGGTAACGGATGAAATAATTTCCTATTACCATTTTACTCTAGCTCAATGAAACTGTAGCTTTCGCGTTTGTACATTTTTTTATTCTTCATACACCCCTATTGTTACAAAAATTTCGTTGAAAGATACGCTAAGGGCGCGTTCACATTTAGGTGCAAGGCTACATCTAAGGTTGCCAGATTTGTCCTAATCAATTTCGACGATTTTAAAGAAATCGTGATGGCTGTTACTTAATCTAAACATTTATTATTATGGCTCTTAGGGGCGCTAACTGGCTGGAATAAAATCATAACTTGTTTTATAATACGTTTTTTTATGAAAACTTGATTATAATAACTGTGGCAACTATTTTTAGAACATACAGCCTAGAATGTAGTATAAATATCCTTGGACTTTAACCGATTTCCGCTAAAAGCGGCCGTTTTCGGCGGAAACCGATTAAAGTTCTAGATTGTTGATCCTAGATTCTGTAAATGGTTAGATGAATGTAGTTTTTAAAAATCGTTATCACAGTTAAGATTTCTCATGTTTACTATTAGATAAAAACGTATTACAATACAAATTATGTTTTTTATTCCATTGGTGGCCCTAGTTAGCGCCCCTAAGCGCCTTAATGTTTTTTTGTTTTAACAACATAGATAAATAGGGAACACCATTTAAAAACCTATTTAGAGGCTAAAAATTTCACCCATGCCGGGATTCGAACCGCAACCTCTGGCTATCGTGCCAGCGCTCTACCAATTGAGCCAATCGGCGACTCACCGGCACCGGCACGGGTTAGTGCATTAAAACTAAAAATAGTACTTATAATAGGGAACACTATTTCAAAACCTAAAAAAAGATTAACATTTAGTATGATTTAGTTTGCGATTTAAAATTGAAGAGGATCCATATTTTGTCAAAGTTACATGAAATGCGTGTTGGTAATACTTTTTGTATTATATTTTGCATGCGCATTTTTATACATACTACTAGCTTCTGCCCGCTACTCCGTCCGCGTAGACTTTAGTTATTCAGCAAAATTTTGCAACCCCTCTCACCCTCTTAAGGGTTAAATTTATAAAAAACGGTGAAACACCTGTTCAACCAATTGTGTTGAAGAGTATTTTAAGTTTTAAGAAAATTAGACAACATTCTTTATACCTCCCATACAAATTTTGGCAACCCTTTTCGCCCCCTTAGAGGTTGAATATAAAAAAAAACGATCTGATTCCTTGCCTACATAACATTATATATAGACCCTCTGTGCAAAATTTCAGCTTTCTAGGTCCAACGGCTTGGGCTGGGCGTTGATGAGTGAGTGAGTCAGTCAGGACTTTGAATTTTATTTATGTAGTAATAATAAGGTATTTTCTAAATTACGGTGTGTTCAAAATGTTCCTTAACAACAGTGTTGTATCTCATGTCAATCAAAGCAATGCCACACATTTTTCTCCAGGACAAATCCATTAAACCTACTTCTACACACCACAGTAAAGACTATTCAATACGCACTCCTAACCAATCCGCGGATTTCCTCACTACGTTTTCCTTCACGTACCCTTCACGTATTGACTTGACTTTCCTGTGGGCTAGGACGATTGAGCTGCCAGAACAATGTCCCAGACACTGCAGCGTCTGAGTCTTACCTTCACCGATCCAGTGTGAGTGAAGATGCCACTGGACCCTGTATAAATCAGCTCATTACATAGATGCTATCACCAGAAGCGCTCGTGGCCTAGTCGAACCGAGTGATTGGAATCAATCACTTGCGTTAAGCAAGATCATGTGTGGTCAGGTGCGGGATGGGTTACCGTCCCGTGTTTACCGCTAGTGGCATTTTTCTGAGCGCTTCCGTGCTTTGCAAGGCACGTTAAGCCGTCAGTGCCGGCTGTCATGTAATGACAGTCGTTAAGCCATGTCAGAGGCCTTATGGGCGGCTTCTGCCCCAGCAGTGGGGACATATAAAGGTTGATATCGATCGAAAGTCACCATTGGTGGTGACATGCCACACTAGTATACCTCCAGAGAAAAGGTTTTGTCGATTTATTAGATCGTTCCCAACAAGGACCTGTTGGACAATCAGCGTAACACTAATCCCTTAGCCCTTTTGAACTTGCCACGTGCCGCACGGACCCTAAATCAGGCCCGAAACTATGTAGAGAAGGGGAGTCTTCAATTACGCGAGATGTAATTTTTAATGTATAATAAATACATTTTTAAATAGTACTTTCTGACGTTCTGGTAGCAATACCACTTGCCCCTATTATTCGCTTAGGAGACAAATACTTTATCAAAAACATTTTTAAGAAAAAAAATACACAACACTCCTACCTAGCACTGTATATATCAATATCATCGATATCAAGCCTTTGTATGTCCCCACTGCTAAGGCACGGGTCTCTTCCTGCATCGCTGGAAAGTTAGGCCATACTCCACAACGGGGGTCAATTCCGGGTCAATGGAGGCTGGTAATATAGGGGCGGGCCTTACTATAGGAAGTTATCAAGCCACCCATGGCTTAACGACTGCCATTTCATGACAGCCGGCACCAACAACGTCTTAACGTGCCGCTCGGATAAAATGTTACTAATGTCACGGGACGGTTACCCATCCTGCACCTGACCGCACCTGTTTCTGCTTTGGTCAAGAGACTATAATAATAAAAAATATATATTTATGTTTTTTATTTATTAATTCATGGTAATAAAAACCGCATTTACACGGATTTTACTCGTTTAATTTTACATTTATACAATTTTCCGACGTTTCGGCACTTTTTCAAGTACCTACCGTGGTCTAGGAAGACTGAGGTGACAGACGTCTTTTTAAAATCATTAACTGTCAGTTCAAATTAAATCTAATTTAATAGAATTAATTTTAACTTCAATTACTAATAATCAATATTGGTGACTTTATATAAAATAATTCGTTGGTCTATTTTGGAACGCAACTTCAGGATCTTTTGTAATTTTTGCCGAGGGTAGTAAACTAACAGTTAATGTTTTCAAAAAGACGCCTGTCACCTCAGTCTTCCGAGACCACGGTTCTTGAAACAGTGCCGAAACGTCGGAAAATTGTAAAAATGTAAAATTTAACGAGTAAATTCCGTTTAAATACAGTTTTTATTATGTCTAGTGCTCGTGTTAACCTTATAAAATACTATACATGGTAATAACTTAAAACTACATCCACAAATAAATGTATTTTAATATTTATGCATTTTTAGCATTTATGCCTTCTCTCAAAGGGAGACTACACGCATACTATCTTATTAATAAAAAATCAATGTCCCTTCGGAGCTGCGGTTCGGCACGAATAATGGAAAATCTAATAATAACCGGTGTTCGATCAGATAAATCCGATTACGACCGGGATCAGATGTCCCGGGACGGGAGAGAAAATATTAGTGATACCGGATTACTGGCTCTGCTAATTGATGTCTTAGATTGAATAGACTTGACCAAAATTAAAATCGGAAATAAAAAATCGACATAGTTATATAATTTTACATTCTTTATTAACTTAATTCCGGATCACTTACTTTATTCTTTGCCGGAAGAGTCGGACCAGGTTTCGCTCTTACTCAAAGAGCTTACTCATAGTGAGTGGAGTTGGAACTTGCGTTGTCGGTGGCTCTTAATACCATGGTTAAGCTTTTTGAATAAGAGCCGGTTAAGCTTTTTGAATAAGAAACCTGGGAGCCGATTATTGCCCATGCGAATTTAAAGGGTAGATGCAAAATATCCGAAAAATTAGACATTATTTCGCATAAAAATCAGTTTCATGTATTCTCACAAAGTCGTAGGCACAAATTTGCTAGTAAATTTCGCTCGCTTTGTGGTGGCATGATGTCGCATGGTAATTACAATGCGACTTTTTATGTAGAATTCAAGTCATACGCTTTCTGTCGTATACGAATTATTTGCTAATGAAGTGAGAATTGGCTCCCTAGTCCGACTCTTCAGGCAACAAATGACCCAACCACGCCACCATTCGAATGACCTTTAGCAAAACTGCAGGTTGAGTTCTCGTCTGTTATAAAATGTATGGCATTTTTCCGAGCGATTCCGTGCTTCGCAAGGCACGTTAAGCCGTTGGTGCCGGCTGTCATGTAAAGTGCAGTTGTTAAGCCATGTCAGAGGCCTTACGGGCGCCTCGATAATTTCCGACAGTAAGACCCGCTTCTGTCTTACAACCCTCCACCAACCCGGACTTGGCCCCCGTGGTGGAGTATGGCCTAACCTTCCTGCGATGCAGGAAGAGACCCGTGCCCCAGCAGTACGGACATACAAGGGTTGATATAGATCGATTGATAAAATGTATAATAATTATAATAATGTATAATATGCTATAGATACGAGCGTCTATCCTTAAGAAGAAAAAGATGTATATTGCGTAGGCGAGTCTTTTAATTAATACTACTTACTAGACGTTACGCAAGCTACGTCTATTTTTCATTTGTTCAATGTAAATATGGAGGAGCGGGGCCTCCTGATACAGGGATTACTATAGGTCCGAGTGATGTCTTTGTTTATGTAATGTGGCAAAATAAATAAACTCTTCTTCATCTTCAGGCTATATTAGTCCACTGCTGGACATAGCTCTCCCCTAATGAGCGCCATAGCGCATGGTTGAGGTTGTTGTATCATTGGGGGGTAATGCCCATAATCCCCACGCTGAGCATGCGGGTTGGGGATCGCAGTTAGGTGGAATTGTATTGCCGGGGGCGCTGCTGCCCATCCCCCGGTTTGTGTCCTGTAGTCGCCTTTTACGGCACACGCGGGAAGAATTTGGGTTGATGCTATTCTCTAGGCCGACACCTCACAGCAATAAATAAATTATTTATGATGAATATTGAGTCTTACTACTTCTTAATCGGTGGCTTGATCAACTTTGCAATGATTGCATTCTTTTTGTTGCACTAACCCGTGCTGAGGACAATTTTAAAAAACTATTTAGAGGCTTCGCCAATTCGCTGCCTGTAAATAATACAGAGAATATTGTAAAGAGGTTCGAAATTTCGCTGATGAGCGGGAGAGGGCTGGTACGGTTAGCCAGAGGTCGCGGGTTCGAATCCCGGCATTGGCGGAATTTTTAGCCTCTAAATAGGTTTTTACAGCTTTGAAATGTTCATTGAATTGTCACAGTACCTACTTGAATTGTAGTTTTATTAAGCAGAGCCCAGGGGGCCGAAGTGAAACTCCACGTTTACCGAGTACAGAAGAGAACAATTTGTAAATTTTGTAAATTTATAGTCTGCGCGTTATTCAATTACGTAAGTAAGTAATTCTAATTTTAATAACAATATCACCTACGCGAAATAATGTTGGTGGGCTTACAAATTACCTGGAAGTTCCCAGAATTATTACAGCAACATAATATTTTTGAGTGTATATTCAAAAACTTAAATGAATAGGTATATTGCTGTGGGTTCCTGCTATGATTTAAATTTTAATTAGTCGAATATATTGGGCACTGATAAATTATATTATCGGAATAGGAAGAGTATTAATAACTACAGTCAGCAAGACAACGTAGAGTAAAGGAGTGTTCATTTGTTACATACAGTACATATATTCACACCTGTATGCAGGAGGGATATACAGAGAACAGGGTTTGCCACTTACCACGATCCGATGACTTACTTACCGATGACAGACCTCTTTCGCTTCAACAACATTCATTAATCTATGCATGCACACCGGTTTCCAGTACTTTATAGTTTCATTTGATAACACATCCTCTATTTGGTCAAAGGATGTCCGCCTGGGACGGACTTACCGGTCCTTCCACTAAAAACTACTCGATCGTTTTTTTCTACAACTTATCTTACTACATTCTCTCCGGATTACGAGTATGTTGAAACCAACGCAACACTCATTTCTCAATTATATTCACAATATCTTCTTTCAGAAAACAACGTTCTTATTGATTTCATTACTCGATAAAACGAAGGGATCCGAACAAGTATCACTGTTTATATATGAGGTTAAAGTAGTATTTTGTTTTACGTAAAGGGGAGTGGTAGGGTTCCAAAGTGGTTAAAATTATCGTATGTAATAATTGAATTGGCCTAAATCACGAAGACGGTCAGCAGGCAAACCAGCAGCCCGATTGTCGGACGATATAGTTGAGTCGGTGGAAGGTCTGATAGCATACCCAGCAGTGGGCAGCGGTGGGGTGACGATGATGATGATAAATAATTGAATGATTAATTGTTTAATACGCGTAAGCAAGCGAAGCGGAAGACGAACGTCAGTAAATGCAAGCCTAAGATTCAACTAAAATTAATTATTCATTATGAACTTACACTTACATAATGCACTACACCTTATTAATTTAGTTCTGGAATAACTTACTTAAATACATGTCGGAAGAGCCCAATTGTTGACACGAGCTCCGTAAGAGTAAAACCTCGCCGGAATCTTCCGACAAATTTTAAGTAAATGATTCCGGAATTATGGTGGTAAAATAAAATAATTTTAAAATATTTGGTTGTCTTAACAACTCCATGAAAGGAGTACTTAAAAACCGTACACCGTAGATATTTATGCTCTACCTATTCTGATCAGTGACAGATTGTGCTCGTTTCTTTATAGGGCAAGTAAGTATTATCCAATGACGTGTAAACTGTAACCGCTGCTTATTGAATAAAGATTTTATTATTATTATTATTATCCAAATATTCTTACTTTTTGCAGATAATGATTTAAATTAATATATCGAGCACCGCAACTTTTTCGCCACAAAATTGTATGAAGGTAACTCATACATTTATTTACCCCCCCTTACAAGGGCTAAGAAATAAAAATCTGATCTCTACAATAAAAATCTAACGCGCTTGCGTTTTAATTTTGCTCTTGCGCGCGTTTGGGATCAGGACAAGTGTTATGAGGAAGTTATTTTCACCAAAGTAATTAAACCTGAAATGTAGGTACTAAAAATATTAGTCATTGAAAAATTATTAATCAGTGTAAAACGTGCAATAATATAGTTTTTGCTATACAAAATTGTCTAAAAAACGTTTTGGACCAAAGCTCCTTTGGTGTGACCGCCTTTGTGGATGGTCATTGATAACTATTATGAAAAAATTGCACAGACTTTACGGCTTAATGAATGGTACAAGTTAAACTAGGCGTCCATTTCAAAATCTAGATAATTTTGGAGAAAAAATAGACATAATACTACATGGAACTACCTATGTAGGTAGTCGTGGTGAAATTTTCAGTTAACATGTAGGCCAAAGACTACTTCTGGAAAAGTCAATATGCAGAAGCTCTCCTACATTGTGGCATTTAAAACTGACATTATCAAAATCTGTATAATTTAGTGAACCTACGTTTTTTCTCTCTAAACTCTAGTCTTTGAATGACATAGTACGTGGAATAAATTGCTTGGCCCAACGATTAATGAATCTGAGGCTACGTTTCTTAAAACATAATCATTAGCCCTGGTCCTAAACTGGGAGACCCTGTAACCAGGCATTAAAAAAAACCAACATCTAAATACACGATGACTTAGATAACACAGACAGCGAAATACACGATGCCTGAGACTATTTGTACAAATCACGTCCTCAAGTCCGGCGGCCTCCAGCGGAAATAGCACCAACGATCTCTGTTTTGTTAATCAAGTGCGTAACCGAAAGACCAACGTGACAGTCCATCTGGTAACTTGGAAAGGAATATCCACTTATTTATTTTACTCAGTATGAGGCACGCTAAATACTTGCGAACAACCAGAAATAATATACCCAATACGTCATACGAAATCCACCAAAGATTTCTCTCCTCTGACCGAAACACCGATTGCTATCGTGATCACGACATACTCCAATCGCAACGCACACCTTTACACCACCTTAGCCTCACCCTCCTAATTAAATCCACCCGTCTTTACGTCTTAGAGGATAAAGGCTACTTTTGGTCGCTCCAAGGGTCCGCTGGACTGGTGTTCCGACCATCCATCATCCCGAATGTAAATCTAATTTGTCGACATTCGGCAGCGGGACACGACCGGTAAATGAATTACCCACACAGCTCTCTCCGATTATAGGAGCGCATGATTTCGCGCGAGTTCAGTCGATACGTGATACCTACCTACTGAGGTGGCTTGGCTGCACTTTTGTAGGCAAAAACTGGTCCACCTTTGTAAACATTTTTTTTGTTTACCTTTAAAATAAAAAAATAAATAGTAAGTAATTTATTGTCAAAAACATAACTTTCAATATGGATGTCGCGAGCACATGTCAACTCTGCGCGCGCACTACAATCTCCAACATTCCTGCATCGCGCAATCAAAGTGTTTCAATGACATACCATAAATATAACGTCCGACTAACAATAGTTGGACCGGCCGGCCGTCCCCAGGCATACGATCTGCCTGGCTGGAAATTTCCCTTTATAGTGGAAGAGCACGAACAACCCGCTCTTCCCTATATATATTATTATACAGCTTTCTTACAATACCACGTCACAAATGTTGTTTTTTTCCAGTGCACAATAAAGAATATTCTTATCTTATCTATGGTGAGCGTAAACACGCAGGCGAGGGAGCGTCTGTGGACAAGAAATACATTGCTTCTGGCCCCACACCAGGATACCCTGTGTCGTGGGAACCAGAAACAACGACATCACAAACATGTAAACAATCCAAGACCTGGGGTTTTCTTGTCCGAGCCCGGGACCTCTTGCATGGTAGGCAGATGCGTTACCGCTGCACCAGAGGCAGTCATAAATATTTTATATTAAAAGAGAAGTGAACCCTGACAATTGCGATGCTGTCATGTAATGGCAGTCGGTAAGACATGTCAGAGGCTTTATGGGCGGCTTGATAACATCTGACAGTAAGGCCCGCCACTGTCCTACAATCCTCCAACAATCCGGACTTAGCCCCCGTGGTGGAGTATGGTCTAACTTTCCTGTGATGCAGGAAAAGACCCGCGCCCCAGCAATGGGGACATACAAAGGGTTGATATCGTTATTTGACCTTTAGACGATTGAAATCGTTCAAGATGTGGCGCGCGTAATGTAAGAGCAGAGAGCCGATTGTAGCCCATGCGAATTGAAAGCGCAAACGCAAAATATTCGAAGGATTAGACACACAAAAATAAGATAAGATAATATAACTTGAGGAGTGAGGCAAAAGGGGAGGCCTTTGCCCAGCAGTGGGATGCAATCGAGGCTATATAAAAAAAGATAACTCGACAGAGTCATAAGACATTTATTTTCTCATACAAATTCAATGTAGCATGGCGTTCAGAATACAGATTTTGGCTGTCGCTCGACTGCCAAATGTAGAATTCAAGTCATAAGCCTTAGGGTCTGTTTCACAATCAGCAGATAATGTTCCGGATAAGCTATCCGCAACCAGGGCTGCCGTTTGTTCTAAATTTGAAGCCATAAACGAACACACGCAATATAGGAAAATTTATTTAAATTTAGAACAAACTGCAGCCCTGGTTGCGGATAGCTTATCTGGAACTTTGTTGAACATTGTGAAACAGGGGCTTAGAGTCGTACACGAATTATTTGCTAATAAAGTGAGAATTATATTGTAAATGTGAGTGGAAGGGCTGGTAAGGGACGTCCCAGGTGGACATACATCGACGAAATATTGGATGTATTAGCAAAGGGGACGATAAAAAGTACCCGGAACCGGCGTGCGTGCAAGCAACGACTTATGAACGTTGATGAAGCGAAGGTGATCTGTCAGGATCGTGGCAAATGGCAGTCCCTGGTCTCTGCCTACCCCTCTGGGATACAAGCGTGAGGTTATGTATGTACTCGTATGTATGAAGTGAGAATTGGCTTCCATATCTCAAATCCCGAGTCTAAGAAGCACATGTTCACCGCAAAAAGACGCGTGTAACAAGACAAAATCGCACGTCCTTGGCTACGTCCGGCATCCGCTTCTCACAGGCCGGCCGTAAGAGCGCATTAAATCATGGCGTGCGCAATAAAAATTAACACCATTATCTACATCTGGATCTCCGGAGTGCGATTTTCGAGTTGGGAATCCATCCTGTTAGGTTTGAGGTCTATTTGGGCTTTGAGATTACAGATTACTTGTCAGTGTTAAACACATGACAGTCTTAGTATTTCTTAATAACTCGCGATGCTCATAAATAGTTACCTATATATATTAAACGGGACTAATCGCGATTATTTATTAGGTAAAATGTAACTTAAGGGTAAACCACCTACTTGAAAACAATAGTAATTGACTGTACTCGCTACTTTAGTCTATAGTGACCATAGCAAACGCAAGGTTGCTAAAACGTTGGCAATTAAGGTAATGTTTTACCTAATAAATAATCGCGATTAGACCCTTTTAATATAAAACTGTACATGACAGTCTATACATAAGTATATATTAAACGGAACTAATTGCCATTATTTATTAGGTAAAACGTGACTTGAGAGTAAACCACCTACTTGACTACAATAGTAATTGACTGTACTCGCTACTTTAGTCTATAGAGACCATATCAAACGCAACGTTGCTAAAACGTTGGCAATTAAGGTAATATTTTACCTAATAAATAATCGCGATGAGACCCTTTAAATATAAAACTGTACATGACAGTCTGCCAGCATTTTCCAGCAACGAGAGTTATAGTATTTCTTTTTCGAATCATTATTCGCGATACTCATACCTATTTATATATTAAACGAGTCTAACCGAGACCACGCTGAAGACATGGCGCTATGGCGCTCATTAGGAGAAGGCTACTTTTAATAGTGGACTAACATCCTGAAGAACAAAAAGAAGAAGAACCGAGACCACGGCGACTATAACGCTGCCGAAACGTCGGAAAATAAGGTAATTGCGTTTTACCTAATAAATAATCGCGATGAAACCCGTTTAATATATAACTATGAACGAGAGTTATAAAAGTCGATTGAATCAATTGCTTGATTCAATCGACTTTTAGCTAAAACATTTAGAACATTAAGAATATTATGCGGTGCTATCTTTTGTGGTCAGTCTTTGTGGGCAGAAGTTTTCATTAAAACGTCGTCATTTTTTGGAAAAAATCGTGAGAATACGTCCCGGCTCTCTCCAATTTCCAAGAATGAAGCATCCATCACCCGAACAAAAAAATACTTTCAATAATTCTTGGACAATATTTTAATTAACCAACCCTATGCACTTGCCTTGTTTAAGTACCGAAGTTTAAAATGATAATTATCAATTTCATCATTACAATTTTATCATAACATCAACTTGACACTACCTGTGTCAAGTTCTATTTTAAAATTTCCTCATCTCGATGGCAGAAAGACACAAAACTAAATAACTAATAAGCGAGAGCAAATCACTCAAAACGGGGAGCGTTAACATTCAAATGGACTAGACAATAGACAATTTCAGACCCCACGGCCCAAGATCTAAGCCAGACCCCATAAAGCTAATGGGGCACACGTGGCCCGCGCGTGCGAATTTTGACAAATCCCCACCACTACAAAACAATATCAAATGTTATGTCAGTTTGTCTGTATCAAACATACTTTATGGGGCACTGTGTAACGTTCTACAACAAGATTCCTCAAGATATGTTAGAGTTACCTCCGGCGCGGTATGAAAACTGTGTTAAGTACATGTGCAGAAAAGCTTATTATAACATCAAGGACTGCTTAGACGACAAAGATATTAATGTATTATTAAACATTCCAAGTAAACAAATTATATACTGCTTGGTGAATGTCAATGTATAATATAATATGTAAACCATAGATGAAGTGGTAGGTAGGTAGGTAGGTGAAATATATTGGAAGAATATGTACCTAAACTAAATGACTCACAGATAATATTTTACACATACTGATAGACTACTTAAACTAAATATAAAATATGTATGGTAAAAGCAGTTATAAAAATAAAATAATATTTAAATAATACAAATGATATTTACACATATTGATAGACTACTAAAATTAACTATAAAATACGTATAGTAAAAGTAGATATTGAAAAAATTCTTAGTACATCGGTGTTGAATAAAAGTCGCCACACTTTTGAATGAATGAATTAATGAAAATTCTATATTGCACTAAAAACAAAATTGTACAAAGGCAAGCTTAATACTAGATAGTATTTTCTTCCAGCTAACCCACGATGATGCGGACAGTGGAAAGGGGAGTGCCACTGTCCGCATCATCGACAACAACAACATCGTTTAACAACAAAAGTTGTCTGCGTAACCGAAGCAGCGCGTGAAGACTAGTCCGCCGATAAAATGCGATTTAGTGGCCAAATTCATTATTAATGGCCCATCCCTCGCGGTCTGTGTCCCGACAAGGACCTCGATTAGTTGATTACACGGGGACCGGGATTTTTACGCAAATTAACGGGTTTAATGGGCCCGGGTTCCGTTTGTCCGTCCTGCGGTGCGCGAGGAGATTTGTGAGGTTCGGGTTTTGCCCCGGACTCGGTGATTTGATTATGCAGAGGGCACCAGCCTTTCGTTTGTTTCTGAAGAAATGTAAAATTTTTAAGCGGAGGCAACTGATTATAACCTTCTTAAGTCTGCTTATATATAAAAAAACAAAGTCTTTATTCGTTTTAAAAAGAAAATTTTCGTTCGAAGCTAAAGTCTAAAGTTAGTTTCAGAATGAATACCATATAACTATGTTCATATAACTATGTTCGGTTCTAGGTTGCCTCACAGATCAAGTCAGATTTTGACAAATAATATCGTGTTTGCCCCACTGTCATATAGAGTACATGAAACCAGCATAAATTTCAAATCGCTTAAAAGACCAAAATAAAAAAAACTGTAATAAAAAATTACCAATAACGCGACTGATGACCATTAGAAATAATAAAATCAAACAGCCGCAACATATCTTAGTGATTCGCGATACACATGCATAGTTATATATTTAACGGGTCTTATCGCGATTATTTATTAGGTAAAACGGAAAAACGTCGAAACGGAAAAACGAAATGGCAGTCGTTAAGCCAAGATGCCTTAGGGCGGTTTGAAAACTTCTGTCAGTAAGAACAGCCACTATTTTTGCAAACCTACACCGGGGGACATGGCCCCCGTGGTGGAGGATGGCCTATACCTTCCTCAGGGAAGAGACCCGTGCTCCTCGGTGGGGACATAAAGGGTTGATGAAGATGAAATTATCTTATTTTCCGACGGTACAAAATTTCATACTGAGGTGATGGTGATGGTATTGTAGTTTCTATCCTCAAAAGTATTTAAGGTTTATTTTGGCATGCAATTGTAGTAGTATATTTTAGGCATGCTACGCGCTGACGCAACCTCAAAATTGTTAATCGAAAGTTGACAGAGGTTGACTCTAATAAACTCGAAATCTCAATCAATTTCCTGGTCTACAATGATTCAAACTTTAGTGACTGTTCGTACGCCTAGCAAGGACTCGATAGGTAAGGTTCTTCTAGAGTTCAGAGCTGCCTTGAATAAAGTGTGGTAGGTAGGCAAGTTGCAGATATAAATGCTAATGAAATAGGTTTTTAAAAATTGTCCTTAGCACGGGTTAATGCATTAAAATAGTATAAGTTGCTGATGTTAGTTTAAAGAAGCGATATCGTTTTTAATTCTAAGGGTTAGTCAAAATCTCATTGTATGGTCTTAGAAATATTAGCAAACGATAAACTGGTTGGATAGAAAAGAAAAGAGGCTAAGGAAAAAGGTAATAATAATAATAATTTGTTTGTATTACTATTTTTAGCTCATAGTCACACTAAGAGCTATCCTTTTTTATGTGAGCTGCAAATTTCCCAAAATAAATAGATAAATAAATTATTAGTGTGTTTTGGTTTTCCGTCATATTTTAATTTTTTTTTGTGCTATGATTATTTTTGTTTCACTAGAAATTTTTTTTTTCCACTGATAATAATAGTAGTAATCGTCAAATTAATCGTCAGATACGCGGGTATATTTCGAAAAATAGATAAATTTATGTCGAGTTCATGCTAGGCGTACAGCCGGCAATGACTCAAACATCAAATGCAATCAGTAGCTTTATGGCGGTGCGCGTCTTTGATCCGTTATTGAGTTTTGACAATCAGTAAAGTAGGGCGACGGATGTTTTTCGAACATATTTAGCAAAAAAATATCGATACCTGTCCTACAGTCGACAGTCTGTCAATCGTGTGCATGCTTCCACTATTTCGCTTTCATGTTATAATTTTTAATTTATACTAGCTGACCCAGCGAACTTCGTACCGCCTAACAGTCGATTCTTTAATTTTTTTTTCTATTCGAAAGAACCATCCTTGTAAGGAATATTCTAAAAATAGAATTAGCCAAATCGGTTCAGCTGCTCTCGAGATTTGCGCTTACCAACATTCAGCGATCCATTTTTATATTATAGAAAGACATAATCACATTACTTTATATGTATATTATTATTCTGGGTATTACTTCGATTAAAGAAATTATGGGTGTACTTAATTCTTTTTTTCTTTTCGTACAATAAAGTGCTCTCTATCTATCTATATGATGTACCAAATAGTTTGGTATTCGTAGAAGCAATATCACAGGCTAACTGTGAAGGAAAATATCATGAGGGAACCCGCGGTGTGGTTGGTTGTGCACGTATTGACTTTTCTTTCCTATGGGCTAGGCCGAACAAACAGTTAAGATGGTTTTGGTCATATTAATGCCGATCCCAACTGTTAGTGAAGGTTCCTTCTTTTTGTGTTCTGAGGAAGGTTCTATATAAAGGACGCTATATAAATCATCTCATTGCGCAGATGCCAACGTTGAAGTTTTTTTGGTCCCTAATATTTTTAAAAACCTATTTAGAGGCTAAAAATTTCACCCATGCCGGGATTCGAACCCGCAACCTCTGGCTATCCGTGCCAGCGCTCTACCGAATGAGCCAATGGGCGACTCACGGCATCAGTGAAATTTCGAACCTCTTTACACTATTCTCTGTATTACGTACAGGCAGCGACATCTGACTCAAGCAAATTGCATTACTTACAGCCCCGACTAGCTACTTTGCAGTTAGGTTTTAACATCGGAACGATATCACTGTACCCACATGATTATACTATTTTTAGCATTAAATATAACACGGGTTAGTGCATTAAAAATAAAAATAGTAGCGTCCCTAATAGTTGTGATCTGTTTCATACACCAACAATCAAATCAATAGTGCACTCTATTGAGGTGTCTTACGGTCGAGTTTGCAACTAATCTGCAACGTAGTGCAATGAAAATTTAATTAGTGACAAAATCGTACCGGAAGCGCATTGAATTTCGGTAAATTTTCGTCAGAATATTTTTCAAATTAGAATTCTTTTTCAAATTTTCATTAGACATTCCAGAAGGCGCACAATGAACTCCACGCTTTTGTGTTTGTGCCTAACGTCGTATTTGCAATCGCAAAACTACAGCTTAATACATTGAAAGTTTCATCATCACCATTATCATCATAATCAGCCGATGAAAGTCCACTGCTGGAGATAGACCTCTCCTAAAACACGCCGCTGAGCCCGATCCTCAGCTCTCGTCTTCCAGTCACTGCCCACCGCTTTGCGAATATCGTCGCGAAGTAAACTTCAATCCAAACGACCTCAAACTACGATTGAAGACCCAAAACTTTTTTACCAACGAAAACACGGCCAACTAAAAGAATACAGAGCAAAGCGTAAACAATTGCGTCCAATTGAAATTCTGCCCTGAGAAAACATTCAATCTCATACAATTAACACCTCTTAACCCGCAGTGCCGTTCGCACGCCAATCACCATCTGGAGCCTGGACAAATTAATTGTTTCGCCATCTTTCGGAAAGGACTTCGAAGACTTTACACGACAGTGAACTGATTCTCTGGTGGCGAACTTTGAGAAGGAGGTCATATTAATCCGTTGAATCTGATTCGCCAGAATTATTTGGCTTCTTCCACTTTGGTAACCATGGTTTTGTAACCATTACCAAAGAAGAATTTATTTTCGCTGTTTTGTAACCAGTTATAAAATAAGAAGTAATTTTCCACTTTTGGAACTATTTGTTAGTTACGAATGTGGATGAGTAGCCGGAACCTATAGTTTATCCTCCTTTAGCCCGGCTTGGCCAGGCCATTTCGTTATTAATGTTAACTGAATTTTATAATTTAAAAAAAATTTAATAGACGTTTATTACCAAAGCGGAAGATAAAAATTATGCGGAACCGGCGTGCGTGTATGCACGTTGATCTATGTTTATGTTGATAGTTCGCTTCATCAACGTTGATAAGTCGTCAACGTTGATGGTGCGTGTAATCAACGTTGACGACTTATCAACGTTGATGTAGCGAAAGTCTCAGGATCGTGGCAATTGGCAGTCCCTGGACTCTGCCTACCCCTCTAGGATAAAGGATACGGATGTTATGTAACTTCTTAAAGAATAAACTAAGACAATGATCGTTGCCGGGTTTAACTATAATCGTAGTTTATTATGAAAATTCGATGTACATTGCGTAGCAAACCTCCTACTAGTAACGGTAATCTGTGGGTCCATCGACTTTTTCACTCGCTAGTGTAAAGGAAAATATCGTAAGGAAACCCGCGGCTTAGTTAGCCCTGCGGGCTAGGCCGACTAAGCTATCAGGATGATATAAGTGGGAAATTAAGCCTACTCTATATGAAGCTACGTCCCTGTGATATTTATTTTACTGATTGTTATGATTTTAGTTATAGTTTACACTTTCTTTGCTTTCGTTAAAAAGTGGTTATAAATCTTCGTTAATGGAGCGTTGTTCTAGATGTTAACAGGGACCAATTCGCGGGAACAGTTTATTTAATGTTTTCGTAGTGATTGTATATTTTTGTTCATTTATATAATTATATTTTCTTCGCACGGAAAAGGCCTCCCCGTGATCCGTTTAACTGTACTTAAAATAGTTATTATATATTTTAGCTACGATTTAAGCCTGCATCTGTCAGAAACTATTACTAGTAAACTATTTACAATTACAATTTAATTTAATTTTCGGGTTCAAAGTTACTTAATAACTATATTGTTAAGTTTTGTTCTGGTCAATAAACAATTTTGATTTTGATTAAACCACCAAAATGTGCCAATCACAGCAAACAAGCACAAATTTTAAACAAAGACGCGACATATCAATATCACAAATAATCGCAAGACAAACCACGTCCAGCGCTGGTCAGAGAAAAAATTCCCACACACAAAGTCCACGCACTGAATGAACACGATTTAATTTACGGCTAGATATCCCGAGGGTCAATTAGTAGCGAAACAGATGACAAACCGGATGACTAACGTCAGTGACTGTACCTATCAGTAACTAGATACAGTATAGGACGTAGAGCTCGTGAGAAACCAACGACATGATTTGGCTATTTTGCAGGATTGAGGAGTCTAGTCTCCTTCCACTTATCCCACAAGTAAAGATTCCAGGAAAAAGGAGAACTCTGACGACCTCTGTGGCTTAGCGGTAGCGCATCTGCCTACCATACAAGAGGTCCCTGGCTCGATCCCTGGCTGGAGACAAAAAAAACCCAGGTCTTGGATATTTACATGTTTGTGATGGCGTTGTTTCTGGTTCCCACGATACAGGGTATCCTAGTGTGGGGCCCGAAGCAATGTATGTGCCTGTATGTAAATGTTACGTGTGTTACGTAACTGGGAAACCGATGTTGGCATGGCTATACAACCAGCGAGAGTGGTTTTAATTAATTACCTTAAAGATATATTAAGCTAGCCTGAAACGCGGTTCAAAAAATGTGTTAAGTACACTTTGTGCCAAAAGGGCTACTATAACATATAGGATTGGTCTGTTGGTTCTACGTAATGAGATAATTTATACAGCGTCCAGTGGCATCTTCACACATACTAGATGGGTGAAGGGACCACTCGGATCTGTAGTGCCTGGGACATGGTTTTACAGATGGTGTAGGCTTGCCCAGCACCTATATCGTCCTGACAGCTTAGTCGGCCTAGCCCGCAGGAAATATAAAAGATATTTTACAGGAAATATAAAGGATAGGATTTAGATGACAATGATGGCTGGAATTAAAGCCAATTCAATGCATGAGTTCTATGTATGATAATAATTATAAAAACTTTGTTAATTAAAGACTTTAAAAAGACTAAGTTTGATGTTTTTTTGGCCATTTTTTCTCCAAACTGATCTAGATTTTGAAATGGACACCTAGTTTGAATTGTAACGTTCATTAAGCAACAGTTTCTACTTTACTTTGAATAAAACCTTTTCATTTAATTTCATACCAGTTCCTTGTTTGTATTGGCAACTCATTGGCAACCTCGAAAAACAAGATGGCCGAATTGGTTGCCAACCTCGGATGGGAGACGGCATTTGAAGAAAAGGAGTTAAGTTAGTTTAAAAACCTATTTAAAAAACCTATTTAGAGGCTAAAAATTCCACCCATGCGGGGATTCGAACCCGCGACCTCTGGCTACCCGTGCCAGCGCTCTTTCCAACTGAGCTAATGGGCGACTCACCGGCATCTGTGACATTTCGAACCTCTTTACAATATTCTCTCTATTACGTACAGAGTGCTTAGTGCGAGTTTGACAGATCCAATCGAATAACTTTACTACCGCGTTAATCGAGCATTGAGTAGTGATTATGAGTAAGTTAACCGTTCGAACTGGCAAAACGCTGTCACAGTACAACTCGCTCTCGCGTTTATTCGTGTTTTGGCTGGTAAACGTGTTCACTTCTCAACGTAAATCATTACAACTCGCACTCAGAAATTTTAATTTCCATACTTGTCGCTATCCTCGATGCCATAGAAATATGCGATCGAGTAGTTAAAAAACTCGCACTAAGCACTCAGGCAGTTAGTTTAGTTAGACCTGAAATTTCCGCACTTAGCCTCACAGATAGATCATTCTAGCAAGCGTTGAGGCAAAATACTTTGACACTAGGGTTTTCTTGCGATATTTTCCTTCAACCGTTAGCGTTCCCGTTCCCGTCCCTTCAGGACACTTTGTATGAAATTGAATTGGATGGACGACGCGTCTTTTGCGCGCCCTCACCCTAAATTCGTTGTGTGTCCCACGCGTTAGAGAGAAAGAGAGTAATAAGAAGCAATCACTACGTATGTCCACTACACACAGTGACTTGGAAATTTAAATCACAACTATTGATTAGAAAACACCCATTGCTACTGAAAATTTACAAATGAACGTATTTATTTGGCACAAGTGCGAATGAACTTATTTTAGATTGGATTCCGTTACTCCCAATAGTCACAAATCGGATTGACTGAAAACTATTGAGCGCTTCCAAAATAAGGACCTAAGATTGAATGATGAACGAGCAAAGGAAGGATTTTATTTCTTTGAAACAGGATCGCGTAGGCGAGGCAATTTTAGAGGACGCGGGAAACCATCATCGTGTTGCGAACAACTAGATTTTAGCAATTTTCGCGTGATTCAACTGTTCCAGAGGAAATCTTGCAAACAACGGGAAACTCATACTTACTTTTTAATACAGTTGCTCAAAAAGTGGCGTATTGCAGGGACGTATAGCGTGCGGGATGTGGGCTATTACACACTCGTGTTTTTTTTTACCTTTCCCGCACTCGTGCGTTTTCTTTCCCAACTGTCAAAATAATGTCTATTAAAAAGGAACTATAAAGTTTTTACTAAAAAAATTCATAGAAGTTTTTATGATCCATGGAAATACGTATATTTCTAAAAAGAAGCTATTAATTTGTTTCAATATCAGATTTAATGATTTTAGGTTACGTTTCATTTCATTAAATTTAATTTTCATCCCACCATCTCGGAAAGAGTATTTTTAGTCTTCAATATCTGAGTGGAAAAGCCGTTTTTATTCTCTAGAGGATAAAGTAAATTGAATTTAGAACATCGTGTGCACTAAGTTTGTGAATTAAAAAAGTGTACCTATCTTGTGATTGTAAACGTTTTTTTTTTTGCAATTAGTCATTTACTCGCTGAGGTGGAATGAAAAGTTACGTGTTGCACTCGAGTGCAAAGATTTTTCACCTCGTGCTCTTTTGATTCCCTCGCTAACGCTCAGGATTCTAATTTTGAATCACTCGCTGCGCTCGTGATTCAATTTTAGAATCCTTCGCTTGCTCGGTCAACTTTGCACTCTTGTATAACAAATAACTATTTCATGTCATATCAATAAAAAAATCCTACTGAAGACTGGCTGTATGCCTGGCCAGTCTTCAGTATAGTTCAGGATATAGTTTCAGGATAGTTCCCTTTGCCTACCAGAATGGGTGAAGAAAAAAATCTCTAATTACATTTTTTACGGTTGGCGCCATTTTCCAAATCATTTTTCTTTATTAAATTGCTTATTTTTTTCGCAACTGTATTAAAAATAGTCGTTCAGTACACTTGCGGAACCGTCATTGCAACTTGTTCCGAAGGTCAACCCTCGCCTTCGGCTGCGCCTCGGCTCGGGTAGACATTTGTCGGAACTCTTTGCAATGACAGCCTTTCCGCACTTGCAATGAAATATACTATTACGTTTGTCCTTTGAACTACATGCCTAACACGTCTACGATAACACCAATCTCTTGTTTTGCTTCGGCGAAACAGCAATCAGCCGTTTCCTGTGGTATAACAACAATAATCTTTTCATTAATTTGCAGAAATCGTTTGTCAGTTGCGTTGCGAAGCGTTCAACTTTGTTATCGAAATAATACGACGAGGAAAAAATTCAGGATATGGTGACCGTAGCTGACCTCATGTTAAGAGTACCGATAGTAATGTGCATTGCGAATAAAAATTAAAGAAACACTATGGAGCATAAAGACAGAAGTGTTTTCGCTTTAGATAAAGACATGCCTGCTAGACTGCGTGTCACCGATGTCTGTGGTCTTGTTCATTTGATATAATCTTTACGTACGAGTATATGAGAGATATGGTTGTAATCTAAAATGTGTCGTCCTAAACGGGCTTCAGTAATTATATGGTTTGTTATATTAGGTTAGGTCTTTTATCTGGAACTATGAATATTTGTTTAGGCGGGAAGACGGCAAGCCACAGAGTGGTGGTCAAGACGGGTCGACGATCGGTAGACCACCAGCCTGGTGAAAAGCGGTCAAAGCGGCGGGAAACATTAGACGGGACTAGCAAAGGACCGGATGGGTTGGCGAAAAAGAAAAGAAGCTATGCCCAACAGTGGACTCTATTTATGGGCTGATTAGATGGAAGCGCTCGTGATCTAGACGAACCGAGTGATTGGAATCAATCACTTGAGTTAAGCAGCAACAGGCGCGGTCAGGTACAGGATGACCATCCCGTGACTACCGCTAGTGGCATTTTTCCGAGCGCTTCCGTGCTTCGCAAGGCACGTTAAGCCGTTGGTGCCGGCTGTCATGTAATGGCAGACGTTAAACCATGTCGGAGGCCTTATGGGCGGCTTGATAACTTCTGACAGTAAGGCCCGCCACTGTCTTACAATCCTCCACCAACCCGGATTTGGCCCCCGTGGTGGAGTATGGCCTAACCTGATTGCGAACCAGGAAGTGCCCCAGCAGTGGGGACATACGAGGGTTGTTAACGAAGATGGATAGATTAAACACAAATATCAAAACGACTTCACAAATGACAATTAATAGTTGCAAAAGTAGTAGTTAGTACAAAAGTACGTTATCCTCCAATGCCATCAAATAATCTTGACATGCTCTCGCGCATATTGCAAGCTTCAATAATACTTGCATTGAGCGTCCTGGCGGCCACCCAAGCGAAGTGTAACTCTATACGACGGATTAAGAACCGGAATCTGTAGAAGCGCAAGAAGCAATTTTCTCAGAAATAATTATTGACAACTTAAAGCCTGATTTCACAATGTTGAAAAGGTGTTATTTTTCAAATGAGTTTAAATGTTGAAAAGGTGTTATTTTTCAAATGAGTTTAAATGATGAAAAGGTGTTATTTTTCAAATTAGTATAGATAAATAGATAGAACATAACACAGATAGGTAATTTATGGAAGTGTCCGCCACCGCTAGTAAGCTGACAGGAAATTGTCAACTTTAGAGCAATTATATTCCCGTGACGTTCCAATACAAGGGACTTATAGTATTTTGCTATTAAGAGCGAACTTTTACTACAATGGAAATGGCTATGATAATATAATAAACATCCTCATCAGGGCGCAAATTTTTGCACACCATTATAATAGTAAATTATTCAAGCATCAAGCGCCAAGATTATAAAAATAAAAAGATAGATATTTATTGTTACAGAAGACAGTTTTCAGGTTTGGGATATTTGTATTAAATGATTTTATAATGATAATAAATATTAAAAAAGCTACAAATGATACCTCTGCTATTAAACTAAAGTGGCATGCATCTTGTCATATAATTCCATTATTAATTGGTGTTAAAACTTGCGACTGCTCACAGACTGTCATTCATGCATTGATAGACATTTAATTGTATTTATAACATCAATGGCCTCTCTACATCTTTCTTTGTTCATTCACCGATGCATCGAGTGATTTCGTTTGTGCCACTGTTACTGTCTTGAAGATCTTTAATGTTATACTTATTGATATCGATTCAGATCTCACCAGATGAGAAATTTCTAACACTTCTTTCGAACTTGGTGACCTTCTCTCTTTTATGAATGGTTTGGTTTTATAGGTCTCCAGATACATTATGCTAGTCTACTGGTAGTTCAGTAGTCAATGAATGAGATGTTCGGTCCCATTGATGAATACGACTGATGTATTATTGTCCTCTTGATGCTAATTGAGGTTGGCGGTCCCTTTTCATGTCTATACAGCATCGATGTTGGTGGTTTGATAGGTAGTGTCGCTTTGTTTATTGATTTTGTGTCATGACTTATACTAGATCGATTGTAGTGGATACAAAGTCTAAAGTATTACACATCAAAGTGTCATTGTTTCAAATTTATTGTCGCAAATATTTACGGCCAATACTATACAAATTTATAAGTTAATATTCATCCACTGCCTGGAATAGCCTTACTCCAAGGTACGGCACTACTTCTTCAATATTTTTCTGCTGTAAGATCACTATGGTTAACAGTGAACTTTGTCGATATTTGGCTAAACGAAGGTTAAAAAAACAATGATGATATTGATGATCTCCTTGATTTTGAAAGTTACTCATTGATACAACGGCAATCCGTGTCACAAGATCAGCTGCGCGTGAGTGTAACAGAGGGGTCCGAGTTCGACTTTATACTCGGGAGGGCTGACAGGCGCCGGCGTCAGTCGTTTTGTCGAGCTGATAATAAAATTGCGCTCATTTTTCAATCAGACAGCTCTCGAGCAGATTTGGTCCAACGCGTTGGTTCTTTTTTCAGGCGCGCTGCGCTGGAGTGATTGAAATCTGCTAAAGTGAAGGAATTCTTGCGGTTACTCTTTTAGTAGAAAAAGATTTGATTCATAAATACCATGTCAATATCCTGAAGTATTGTAGCGATCTACTTATTGAAACGCTGAATTAAATCCTTTACAGAAACCCTTGCCTAGCAGCGGATCTCGACGCGACTGACACATAATCAAAACCTAAAGATATTCTTCAAATAATTTAAACTTTGCCTAGACGCCTACGCCGCCCAGCTACTATAAAGAAGTATCGTTACATTCAATAGTAAATCCAATTTGCATCACTGGCAGCCCCGAGTACCTTACTTTGCAGTTAGGTTTTACATCGGAATGATATCGCTGTCCACATGATTATATTAATTTTAATGCAACCGGTGCTAAGGACAATTTTAAAAACCTATTTAGAAGCTAAAAATTCCACCCATGCATTGCCGGGACTCGAACCCGCGACCTCTGGCTAACCGTGCCAGCGCTCCCCCAACTGAGCTAATGGGCGACTCATTCCGATGTAAAACCTAACTGCAAAGTAAGGTACTCAGGGCTACAAGTGATGCAAATTACTTCAGAAAGATATTGCTGCCTGTACGTATAATACAGAGAGTGTTGTAAAGAGGTTTGAAATTTCACTGATGCCGGTGAGTCACCCATCAGCTCAGTTGGGAGAGCGCTGGCACGGTTAGCCAGAGGTCGCGGGTTCGAGTCCCGGCATGGGTGGAATGTGAAGCCTCTAAATAGGTTTTTAAAAATATGCAACTTTTTAATACCAGACATCTTTAGAACGACCCACAATAAGTTAAACACCGATCTTCGTAACTTTTTGGCGCATCCAAATCTTGTCGGCATAGGAAAGGGGCAAATCGGCTGCCACACGACAGGAAGCGGCAATTGACGTTGCCGGCGACAACTCGCCGGACGCCGGTCATTGATTCTGCGCGTGCGCAGCGGTGGGCGCTTCGTCCTTATCGCCTGAAAAATAAGGGTGACGATCTAGTAAAAAAGTGCTCGGGTATCGCGATCAAAATAACGGGTAATTAGTGGCCGTTTTGTATTTATAGTCTAAATAAATAACAGAAAAACATGTGAGCCAGCTTAGGCACCCTGTGTTTTCTGAGATGACGTGACGAATCTATCAACACCACAGACTTCTTAATCGGTTTTAGCATTAGGCTCTTAGGCAAACGTAAATGGATCTTTAAAATATTCACTCTCTTGTAGATAGATAGATGAATCATTTATTTACAAGGCACACACACGTATACAAAGTGAAGCCATAGAAATCTAGTTACAAGTCACAGCACGAAGAAATCAAAAACAAAAAAGTAGCATATATGAAAGGCGAAACACACAGACAATTAGCCATACACGGTACGGCAATGTACCCGGGCAATGTACTGGACTAAGAGTGACCAACGTAGGTGTGGCAAACGTAAATGGGCTCCGACTCAGTATGTGCTGGAAGTTCGGAAAAAAACTTCAGCGCTGATATTCTGCCAGTACCCGGTGTCAAGAGTACTTGGGCTGTCGTAAAGAAATACGGGTGACGTGATTGTGGAGAGGTGTGGTATAGTGCAAAGCTTTGTGGTCATTTTTAGATGATTTTCTTGTAACTGTATCACCTTATTATCATCCTTTATTTAAGTAACGAGTATGCTCTGGGCCATCTTTTATTGTATAAAAGCGATGCGGTCAAGAGGCCAGTGCAGGTGACAGTTGCCAATTGGGAAACAAGTTGTACAGTCTGTTAGTTTAGAATATATCTCGGGCTGGTAGGCTACAAGTAGGCTTCGGTTTTCGCCGAAAACACACGAGTGTAATACTACTTCCTGCACTGTATAAAACCTTTCTTCACTATTTTGTATGAAAATTAAGTGTCATATTAGTTCCGATATTTCTATTACACGAATATATCCGATTGTATCCGATAGTAGCCGAGGTATATTCTAAAAGCTAACAGACTGTACTTTATGATACTCTCTATCTGAATCGCATTGTAAACCGAATTTTTACCCCAATCTCTCTCGCTTTTTGTGTTGTTTGAGGTATCGTTAGGATTAATGTCAGTTTATACTGCAGCTGCTTTGGGAGCAGTGTCATTATCATGTATGATTCTCGAATTGAACACCACTTCATCGAAGGGATCTTTTCTTAAAGCAACCACTTTAGGACTTCACAAAACTCGCTTTTTTATCAGACAAGTCGACCGAAGGTGTTCACTTAGCATTTTAGTTTAGAACCGTCATCATCAGTCATCGTATATTTTCTATCATTCTATTAACAATTAAATCGCGAAAGCGACACTTGTCTGCAACTGTGAGTCATTGATAAATTGGATACTTACTTATCATATCACCGCACAGCAATTGCCGAGCCAAGATTTATACCAAGTAGCACATCCCGATCCGCACTCAATATTCGTTCCGCCGCGCTGGCGCCGGCGCAATGGGCTTCTTCCTTCGGCAAAAGACTGGGCACAAAACAACGTCCACTCAGTACGACATGCACTGAGTATTACTATTCGCTCCCAGGTGTGTTCGACTCATATCGAAGGAACGATTACACCAATCAAAAGTAGAGTGGTGCGCTAAACTATTTCAAGTCATATAAATAAAAGAGTTGTTAGTAATTATATAAAGTCAAACACAAACGAGCGCAATCATACGCTTATACACACACACATAAATAAATAAATACATATAAACAAACCCACTTACATTCGCAAGAGGGTTTAAAACAAAAAGAATTATTTACTTTTGAAATGGTCACGATAAATGGCATGTAACCATTTGTCCTTTCTTTGCATTTTCGTTATCCTTCAAGAATCATTATATTGAAAAAGTCGTACAATTACATAAAAAAGGGGTTTATCCAAAGGTGAGCTTAGTACTAATAAGTATTTTCATGCCGATAACGTTGGGTTAAGTGGATAATGGAATACCCTCTTCCATTATTCACGTAACTGAAGGTTAGCTGGAAGAAAATGGCATGAAAGATATTCCAAAAAATATATATGTAAACTATATACAGTAAAATCAAATTGTCTAATAAACGTGATTTTAAAAGCACTGACCTAAGCAAGCCTTACATAGGCATAACAGTAATTATCAAAACTGAAACCACAAAATAGAAATAAAGACGAAGTAAAAACATAGGTGTTTATATATTTGTATAATAGCTTTTTCTCAGAGTCGAAAGAAGCAGATTGGTGTTTTTAAATTATTTAAATGAATAAATACATTTAAATTGGACTAAGAGAATATGTTTGTTGTAAGGCTACTATAACATTAAGTAACCTTACAACATATCGCGAATTTTCACTTACATATATTAATAACCTCTTAGATAAATTAATAACCTCAAATGAAGACATTACTACGGCTTTTGAACAGTTCTTTACAAATGTTCCAATTGTAACGACAGCTCCTTTAGACTGTTCTCCAGCTCTTGCTGAAAGTATTTTGAAATACAATGTCCCCCCATGCCATCACGATTTTTCGTTCGACTATATTGAAGCCCATACCGTGATTAAATCGTTAAAAAAGCTAAAGTTTAAAAAAAACTTAGGACTTATGGGCTCAGTAATCGATACCCTAGCACCCCATTTAGCCAGAATCTTTAACAAATGTTTAGATGAGGGTATATTCCCTGATCTAATGAAATATAGTAGGCTCGTTCCTTTATTTAAAAGTGGTGATAAGCAATATCCCACAAATTTCAGACCAGTCTCAGTTCTACCCGTTTTGAGTAAAATATTCGAGAAGATAGTTCTAGGTCAACTGCTTGCACATTTCAATGGCTATCAACTTCTCCATGGTCAGCAATTCGGCTTTACGCAAGGGCGCTTTACAACGTACGCCGGCGTCATGTTAGTTAAACATATATTTAGTGCATGGGAAGAGCGCAAGGATGCTATAGGCGTATTCTGTGACTTGTCGAAAGCATTTGATTGCGTTGATCATAAAACACTTCTTTTAAAATTAAAGCACTATGGTATAAAGGGGCATAGCCTAAAACTTATGACATCATATTTAGAAGGGAGAGTTCAAAGAGCTGATATAAATAGAACTAAATCTTCAGGGTCAGAGGTCAGGATAGGAGTGCCACAGAGATCGATTTTGGGGCCGATCCTCTTCCTCGTATATGAAAATTATTTGCCGTTCATGGTTTAAAATATGTTAGAGATAGTATTATTTGCAGATGACACGTCACTTATTTTTAAAATTAAGAGACAAGAAAATGACCTTGACAATACAAATAATGCTCTCTCTCGGGTACTAAATTGGTTTACTCCTAATAAATTATTGTTAAATTCAAAAAAGACGAAGTGTATAAAGTTCACTCTTCCAAATGTCAAAACGGTAGACAGCAATGTTTTATTGGGGAATGACAAATTAGACCTTGTGAATGAGACTGTATTTCTAGGTATCACAATTGATGCAAAGCTTCAATGGGGTCCTCATATATAAAAATTAGCAAATAGGGTTAGTTCAGCAGCATATACAGTCAAACTATTTAAGGAACTAACTGACGCCGCAACTGCTAGGCTTGTTTATTTTAGTTACTTCCATATTCTTATGTCCTATGGCATACTACTGTGGGGACGGGCAGCAGACATTGAGACCATCTTCGTCTTGCAGAAGACAGCGATCAGATTCATTTATAGTCTGGGCAGCAGAGATTCGTTAAGAGATTTCTTTAAAGAAACTAACATCCTGACAGTTGCCAGTCAGTATATATATATATATATATATATAAACATTTTGTACGTTAGGAAAAATATCAGTAACTTTAAATTTTTAGGTAGCCAACACAATGTAAATACTAGAAATAAACATAAACTTTTGTTCCCACTATTTAGGATGGCAAAGGTTAATACATCCGCTTACGTATACGCTTCTATAATAAAATCCCTGAAGATATACTCTTATTAAGCTTGCCTGATGTTTTGTAATAATTATGTATACTATATTAATTAAGGACTTTGAAAAGACTAAGTTTGGAGATTTTGTGTCCATTTTTCTCCAAAAAGATCTAGACTTTCAAATGACCACCTAGTTTGAATTGTAACGTTCATTAAGAAGCAGTTTCTGTGCTTCTTTGAATAAAACCTTTTCGTTTTATTTCATTAAAGATTATCTATTAGAGATTATTTATGTGACAAATATTTCTGGAATTAATGCTAGTTCTATGCATTAGTAGGTAAGGTAAGTTAGATTTTAAAATAATATGCAAACTCTGTTAATTAAGTATCAAAAAAGACTCTGAAAAGACCAAGTTTGAAGTGTTTTTGTCCATCTTTTCTCTAAAATTATCTATATTTTGAAACGAACATATAATTTTACTATTAACGCTTAACGCAGCCACAGTTTTTGTGTCATTTTGAAAAAAACACTTTTCTTTTACTCCTTTGATTTTTTTCAATATAATGAAATCCTAAGCTAAGTTTCTGTTGTGACGATTGCGTCCCTTCCTTCGGGTCGCACTGATTGTGATTGTCCTTGTCGCTCTTATCGCTGTTATCCTGTTTGGAGACAGGACGCGAGATCACGATGGTGTCTGCATTGAGCCTTGGCCTTGGCGTTGATGGTGGTCAGGTTTTTGTAGTGTGTAAAAAATGTTTCATTTGATCGCTTTTATATTTTACGAAGTTATGTTATCGTTTCTGTTACAAAATATTTCATCCACTTAATTTCATCATTTAATTATTTGTGTATGTGGTTTAAGTAAGTTTATATAAATTTCGTTGAATTCCTAATTTCAGTATTTCTGTATTGCACCGACTACCCGTCTCTTATTTCTTTCGTGTCTTCGTCTATGGTTGCCTGAAAGAAATTGCTTTTAGTAATAAGGCCGCCATTTGTACTATATTTTTATATAATTTCTGTTACTGTAATTTCTGTGTACAATAAAGAATATTCTATCTATCTATCCACATTTTAGGACGTAAGTTGCAGTTACACTATATTCAAAAGATTTAAAATGTAATGTTATTTCTTATGTAACGTCCTGTTTAAGGTGCAATAAATGAACAAAATTTAAATTACTAATTGGTTACATTATTACAAAATATTAAAAAAAGTAAAACTTCTCAATGATAGTAAAGGGCCTGGCCCTGACGATTTCCCGCCACTCTTTATTAAACTATGCGCAGAGAATCTGGTGGACCCCTTACTACTAATTTTTAATGAATCGTTAAGGACTGGAATATTTCCATCGCAATGGAAGACGGCAAGGGTCGTACCTATTCCTAAAGGTGGGGAGTCAAACATGGTCAGTAATTACAGACCAATATCATTATTGTGCATTTTTGGGAAAGTCTTTGAATCTTTGATTTGCCCCTACCTGCAATCTTATTGCAAGCAAATATTTAGTAACCATCAGCATGGTTTTCTGGCTGCGAGGTCAACACTTACTAATCTCGTTACATTCGAAAACATAGTGGTTGAAACCTTAGATCAAAAAAGTCAAGCTGATGTAATATATACAGATTTCTGTAAGGCATTCGACAAGGTTCTACATTATGTACTAATACAGAAACTCTCCTACCTTGGCTTTACGGGTTCAATGCTGAAATGGCTAGAATCATACCTAAAAAATAGATCCTTTTACGTAGTCGTTAATGGTTTCCAATCTGATCAACATAACATTATTTCTGGTGTACCACAAGGTTCACATTTGGGCCCAATCCTTTTCAATTTGTTTATAAATGACATTCCTAAATGCTTCACAAATTCTTCGCCCTTCTTATACGCTGATGACTTAAAAATATTACGCGTAATACAATCTACCAACGATGCTGACCTACTGCAAGATGATCTGCTCAGGTTGAGCAAATGGTGTTACACTAATGGAATGCAACTTAACCCTAAAAAGTGCTCACAAGTCACATTTTCGCGTAAAAAAAATCTGACGCTGTTTCACTATTCTATAGACGGTATTAAACTACAAAAGACAGACGTAATAAGGGATTTAGGAGTTCTGTTTGACAGTAAATTAACATTTGTACCACAGGTTGACAATATAGTAAAAAAAGCATCACAAATGTTAGGGTTTGTGTTAAGAAACGGTAAGGTATTTAGGAACAGTAGAACGAAAATACTCCTTTATAATAGTTTGGTACGGAGTATACTGGAATATGGTAGTGTAGTATGGCGCCCTCACTACGCAGTACATATGCTACGAATAGAGAGGGTACAAAAGAGGTTTATGTGGCACTTAGTCTACTCTGTTGGATTAGGTAAAAAATTGGGGGCATATCGTCAAAGGTTAGAACATTTTGGCATATCGCCTATGTCTAAAAGGTTAGATTTTCTTGATTTGAAATTCCTGCATAACATCTTAAACAATAAAATCGACTGCCCTCTTTTACTTGAAAAATTCAACCTTAGGGTACCCCGAAACAATCCCCGAAATCCCATAACACCTTTGTGCCCTCCCTTGCGTCGTTCGGTTCTCGGAGCTAACTCTGCTGTTCCTAGACTCTGCAAATTGGCAAATCACTACAGCGGTAGTTTTGATTTGTTTAATGACAACATTTGGAAAATAAAAAAGAATATATTTTGCGACCACTTGATTGGAGATCCCTAAGCTTCATATACAATACATGCCTTTTTGTTTTTATTATAATTTTATTTTTATATATACTCTATTTTAAGATATAAAAAGTAACGCATGTGGTGTTTACCTTTAATTGGTTTTTGTATCAAGACTCAGCCTAGACTTAAGTTACTTGTTACGCATGTTAAGATACAAAAAGTGTTGGTAGACCTAATAAAAAAAAAAAAAATTTTCTACGTTTATTTTCAGAAGCTCTAAAAATTTCACCGAATTCGATGAAATACTTTTAAATGTCAATAAAAATCGTTTGTAGCTGCAAAACCACATAAGTACATAATAAAATACCAGTTTCTCAATTAAATCGGAAATTAGTTTTGATGCAAGGATTTCACATCGCATCTGACGGTAACTGATTTTTTAATTTGTAAAAAAATGTAGGTATAAGCACAACAGGTCTTTTCTAATACTAATAAATAAATAAATACTAATCGTCCTCTACCACTTAGGTCGATAAAAGAGTACAGTCTTCATTATCATCACACCTAACACAACCTCAAGCCTATATCTCAGAGGGGTAGGCAGAAACCAGGGATTGTCACTTGCCACGATCCTGACAGATCACCTTCACTTTATCAACGTTCTTAAGTCATAACCCTTCAATGAACGTCAATAAACTCTATCATTAGACGATTCATAAATTCAAATCAATTCATACGTTCCAAAAGCGCTCCTTTAATCCAACACTGCAATCAGTCCCGACTTTCGACTCTTGAGTGTCGAGGAGGGTGCTTCTAATTATTATTCGTCAGTGGGGCACTTCCTCATTGCACGCAACAATTATACACGTGATGAGTCATGTGACCCATCTGTCTCTGCATCTATCTGTGTTGGCAATCACAATGGGCTTGGTTGGGAAAAGCTTGTCTTGTAATTTACTCCCGAATATGCTGTACGAGCATATTTTCCAGTGCGTTTAGAGCTATACCTTGTGAATGCAAGCTGAGTTGGTCTTACGAAGTTTGGACATAGTAATGTTAAACACAAGTGCATTCATCGATTTTGTTTGCGAATGGAAAAGTGACTGAATGCGGCATTATTTTCAAGGTCACCAGAAATCCAACCATATCTTCAATATCTATAATCTATAATTATTATTAAAACTGGAAAATTTTGTTCTATTGTATAGATGGTGTAACCTCCAAAAGTGATAAGCTGTTTTAAAAAATTCTTTCACGAGTATTTAGAACCAACAATAAGTGTGGACATAGCTGCTTTCCACGCCAGCGTAGTCGCAGGCATTGCTATATAATATGTGAAAAATTATGTTTTGTCGACTCTATTATATAGGGAACTATTTCTAATGAAATCTTAACAAGTCTTGTTTGGTATATTACCTTAAAAAACTTGGTAAAAGATTCTCAAAGGAAAATTCTTATTACTTAACATCCATTCCAGCTTACCACAGCCAATTATGAAAATATGATAACTATAAAATCAGGATGTGTGTCAATGCACACAGCTGAGATAAAAGAAATATTTATCGTTCACTTGGATGAAGATGTCAAATGAGTGATAGATATGTAGTAGGAATGCAAGCATCAACCTAATCTTAAACTTGATACACATTATATGTAGTGTAATGCAATACCCGCATTTTTCAGAGATTGAAGGTTACAAAGTTGTTAAATACACTTCAATGTCGTGGAGTCAGGAGGCACCAAACCCACACTGACCTGACTCCAATATCTTGCTTTATGAGTCCTACATGCAGCCTGCTCCGACTTTTAGCCATTCGGAAAAGTGTCAAAATCTCAGGCACTGCTTAAATCGTTCGTAACGGACGCCACGGCCCATGACAAAGACAACGTTACTATCTACGCAGCTGATATTTTTTGTATTTCTAAATTCAAAGTAAAAGTTGTTAATGATAAATTGCAGCCGCTCCTTTGGAGAAGAAAAGCAGATATCGATAAACCTTCTAAAAATCGACTTCAAAAAGAATCAGATTTAGTCAAGAATATGAGCGAAAAAATGTGATTGAAAAACAATATTGCACCTACTCTGCTTTCGTAACAGAACTTCTATAACCAGGATAACAAGTGGATTAGTAGATTACAAGTCGATAAGCGCTATCGTGAGTATCGCGACATATGAATTTAGGTAATCACAGTTCGTTCTAAAGTGTTAAATTAGTTTTAATGACATTTATCTATATTCTTTTAGATTTCTAATTCTGCTACATAATTTTACACATTAATATAAATTTACGTAGCTCCTTTACTACATACAAGTTAGTCAGTAGGTGATCAAAATTTACATTTTGATCTTTGAACCATTTTTATGTTTAAAAACTGAATTAGTTTTCAAATTTCAAATTGATGAGCGCTTATTATCAAGGACCAAATAAACGCTCTCCAGTATCTATTTTAGTAAGGAAGGACTAGTAGGACTCTATTATCATCGGTAAGTTCTCCAAAATTTTAATTTTGCGAGACAAAAGCTGTTCCAAATGTCTCCTCTAAAACATAATGTATTCATACATTACGTTCATAGTGCTTCATTGATTCTAGCATCCATTTTCTCCATTCCCAGGAGTGACAGCGAGCGAAGCCCTACGGAACAGCCTTTGTCAGTCACTGTGGAATGCACCGGCTCGTCCCGACCTACGACCTAGCTCTCCGGCTGCAAGCTTGGCTGAGAACTTCACATATCCTGCTAGAGGTGAGTTGTCAAACCTGAAGCAACGGCTCAAGATGAAGCTGTCTGGTACCAATATTAGAAGCAGCCAAACAATTTGTTGTATTCATACAGTTTACTGTATGATCGGGATCGTCTGAAACGTGAAAAGTGTCTAACCCTGGTCTCGCTACTTCTCGGATATGGACGTTAATTCATATGTAGGTATGTCTATACAATATATATGTCACTTGCTTTAGGATACGTTGTGCTGTGTGATTATCCAGGTCAATGCCAGGAAAATATCCAGACTGTGGTTATTCATTGATTTGAAAGCAATTAACAAAGCGGCTATGGAACCGAATTAGTATAGAGAATGCTTAAGGCATATTTTAGGTCAAGTAGATTCGCTAATTTACCGGTAAGATGTAATAAGGCAAATAAATAAGTTAGCGAAGAGTCGAATGGTATCTAATAAGTAGATAAAAACAAAAACACTTTTTTTACGAAATAACGTAAATATTAATAAACTCTTCCTCATAAATTATAATCGTTACCTTCAAGTTGTGACGTCATAATTGAGCCCGATTCGTATGTGACTAGAATTACTTTTCGACAAGTTACATCATGAAAATTATACCCTATTTATTGAAGCTTGAGACAAAAGGTAAACAAACAATAGAAAGGGTAATTTATTATACCAAGTTTGTTATTAATCAGAAAAAAATTAAAAAAAACTCGACATTGATTGTTAAAAGTATAGTAAAAATATATAAAACATATAATATGTTTGAAAAAAATAAATATCAAATTTAGTTTTCATATTTTGGTAAATAATGCGTTAAAGTAAAGTAAAGTAGGTAGTCGGGGCTGTAAGTGATGCAATTTGCTTAAGCCAGATGTCGCTGCCTGTACGTAATACAGAGAATATTGTAAAGAGGTTCGAAATTTCACTGATGCCGTGAGTCGCCCATTGGCTCAATTGGTAGAGCGCTGGCACGGATAGCCAGAGGTTGCGGGTTCGAATCCCGGCATGGGTGAAATTTTGAGCCTCTAAATAGGTTTTTAAATTTGTTCCTTAGCACGGGTTAGTGCATTAAAAATAAAAATAGTATAATAATGCATTTTATATAAATTTTATTTTAGAACATAACTTTTTAATAGAATTGTGGCACTATAAATAACCCAAAAAGTCAGTGCTTCACACATTTTGAACGTATCATACATAACACTGTTCATTAAAGATTGTAATGTAATGCGAACGTTCTAATTTGAAAGATGCTATTTTATTTTCGTTCGGGTTATAACCGCCATTTTCATTTTCCCAACTTGATGACGCGAGCGTGCTGTTTTTTCCGGTAAAAGTTTTAGAATCACTATTTCTGTGTTTACCTTTTGTCTCAAGCTTCAATAAATAGGGTATAGGTTTTAGTTGTAAAGAAAAATATTAAGTGCGCTTATTTATCTTTTACTTGGCCCCTTCAATGGAACATTGTACAGGTTTTAACGACAAAAGCCTTTCATCTCTGTATACCTACACTAATATAATAAAGAGGAAAAATTTGTAAGTTTTTAAAATTGTAACTTTGTATGTAGGGGAATATGGAGACCGGGAATCGGCAAATGCAGCGTAGGACGCCCTATGACCAGATGGAGCGACGACATTCGCAAAGCGGTGGGCAGTAAATGGAAGAGGAGAGCCGAAGATCGGGCTCGGTAGCGTGTCTTGGGAGAGGCCCATGTCCAGCAGTGGACTGACACCGGCTATGGTAATGATGATGTAGGTACTTAACCGATCTGAAAAATTCTTTCATCAGTATTTAGGATGGACCTTACCTTCAGAATGGGCATAAGCTCTATACTACGCCAACGCATTCTCAGGCACTTCTAGTAGTGTATAAAGTCAATATGGCAGTTCATATCGAACAACATTGGACTTTTCCAAATCTCACGGCGTCAGATTTAGACTTGTCATATCTTATCGTTACCGCCCTCCATGTATATTGTGTACTGTGTTCTGTGGCACAAGCAAAGGCTGCTAGCGGACGAAGATACACAGAAATATAATTTAAATCTAAATTAGGTGAGTTGAAAGTAAGGTGATGATGACAACATGATAATGGTGATGTTTTACTACAACATGTATTGATTATTTCATCAACATTGAGTCAAGGAGGAAGGTCAAAATAAAGCTTTTAACTTTAAAATCGTTCGTGAATACGCTGACAACCTGTTGTTTTGTTTAGATACAGCATTATGATTTAAGAATCATGGTTGTAATATTTTTCTGGTTGTGCAATAAAGTGTTCTCTATCTATCTATCTATAAAACAACACTTTCCTATAAAATATAATTGAACTAAAGAGTGATAGCTTATTAATTTTTATCAGGTTTTACTGTTCTTTAACATTACTTTTCTCCTATCGAAAGTTGGGAATAAAATTGGCTACCTCTTATTCCGTTACTTACCGTTTACTTAAGTTAATCTATAATAACTCAAAATTCATGTAAAAATTTAATACTTTTTTTTAAAACGATCTTGAATACATAGACTTTATCAATTCATCCACACATCAATTTCATAATCCTTCTTAACCAAAAAATTATTAATAAAGTCAGACAACGTGATACAGAATCATCGCTCAACATGCATAAAGTCGCTCTACATGCTATGGAACGGCCTGTGGTTGGAGTTTCTTTGATGGATTAAATCGGAACGGAGACAGCTTTCCAAAGAACTAAAGTGATAAGGCCTGTAATATTAGCAAGCCGAAGAGGCACATGTACACGATGGTCGATGAGGTGCAAAGGTGGAGTGAAGACCACGAACTGTCAAATACTACCTATGATGCCCATCAGTTCCTTGGAGCGTTCTGAGGAAAATTGCTAACAGTGGCTGGATTATGACGGCCGAAGGCAGAAGGAAATGACGTCCCTTGAGGCAGACATATATTATTTGGAGTAGCGACGGTATTGTAAAAACGCTTCTTCTTCTTCAGGCTATATTATGTAGTCCACTGCTGGACATAGCCCTCCCCTAATGAGCGCCATAGCGCCCTGTCTTGCCGCATCCAGCATCTGCCGGCAGTTTTTCGCAGATCGTCATCCCACCTGGTCGGAGGGTGTCCTACACTACGTTTGCCGAGTCGCGGTCTCCACTCAAGAATACGTTTACTACAACGGTTGTCAGTTCTTCGCGAGATAAGGCCAGCCCACTGCCATTTCAGCTCGCTAATTCTCTGAGCTGTCGATAACTTTGGTTCTCTGTCGGATATGATCTCTGCCTTGCATTTGCTTTTTAGATTATGTTATTTTCGACGTTCGACGTAAAAACGCTAATGCTCATGAAATGTGCCTCAAACATATTGCACACAAAATTACGCTTGTTTTATGGTTCTGATTTGAGGCGGCATCGACAAAGTGTCGTAGATACCGCACCGGTAACATATAACACGATGTTATTATGGTTGTAATTTTTGTATCGAACACCAATTCTATATCTCGCGATAAGCGCACTTTTTGGAGGGTCAGGAATGAAATTGCAGATAGCGCGTGTTTTATGTGAGTCTATTACAACGTTAGCCATGATTACAATCGAAATTTGGTGGGTGTCAAACTGCCAACCAAAAATATTAAATACGTAGGAGACGCGATACTCTTCATGTGAGAGCAGATCTCTGCCTTGCATTGGCTTTTTAGATTATTGTTATCATAAACTAAAATTGCTTCAAAGTAAATCATTCTATAGTTGAATGTCTAGGTAACAATGTTAGCCGCTGTCTTATGGTGGTAGGGTAAGAGCGGTAACGGAGTGGTAGAATGCTGGCTTCTTATACGGGAGGTCGTTGGTTCGAATCTCTACATATACTGATGACTTTGTTTTGTAAGTTATGTACATTTGTGAAATCATCACGATGAAGGAAAACATCGCGAGGAAACCCAAGTGTCTGAAGTGTTTAAATACCTCAACGCTTGCTACGTACAATGGCTCAGCAAAATGATAATTTCTAGTGACAAGGCCGCCGTTTGTACTCTTGGGTTAAGATATATCTGTGTAATTTCCTTTTTTCATCGTTCGTTATCAACCCACTGCTGGGGCACGGGTCTCTTCCTGCATCGCAGGAAGGTTAGGCCATACTCCACCACAAGGGGCCAAGTCCGGGTTATATTTCCTTTTTTATGTACAATGAATTGTTCTCTATGTTTCTATCTATCTATATATTATAAACTATTTTTATGTACCCTATAAACGTCCCACCATGAGGCACAGGCTACCTCTCAGAAAGAGTACGGGCTTAATATCCACGCGTGCCCACCGCGGATACCCAATTTTAAGCGCTGAGGTGTTTAAACACCTCAGACAAACTTATAAAAAAAACAAAAATATATGTGGTGCGTATACCACTAACCTGTTCCTAGATATGATATTTTGTAGCCTCGTCTAGTTTTTCTAACCCTACCATCAAGCCGGTCGATGTACGTTGTTAAATCCGATTTGGACATGTTGACTCGTGTAAGCAAACACGGTTTACAAGTATTTAGACTAGATAGGAGTTGGGGACCGACCGTCGAGTTATTGTCGTTTGTCTGTTTGAAATGTATGGATTGGTGTCCTTCCTTCTTTGCTCGGGATATTACGAAGATATAAATAGTCTTAGGATGATTTTACAATCAACATTTCACAGAAAATGTACGTAAAATTATCCTTGTATCTCAAAGGAGGTGATAAACTATATCTATCACAACATACGTATAGTTTATGACGTTCTATTATGTAAGTATCCACTGGGTTGAGTGACGTTGATTTTTACTTTTTTTAAGCTACTCCAGCTGTCAAACGCATACATTTTTTTACACTTTGGAGTCGTCTAAATGCTTACCTCGATAGAGTGGAATGCTATGTAATAGAAGGGCTTCACCGAAGAGAAAACAACTTTTGCAGTTCCTCCTTCATCAACAATGTCATGAAAGTACGCTCGCCCGTTATGCGCAATATTTATTCAACATTGCCCAGGACTTTCACATTCTACCCTGCTGGGAGTATGCCTTTTCCTCCAAATGCTATCTCTTACGGTCCGTTGTCATCCACATCCACGGACCCTCCGCCGACTCAACTTTATCTTCGTACCATGAATGAATGAATGAATTTATTGTGTCAAAAACATGGGTTACATTTAGCGGTTGTAGTTGCTTACTCGTCGTCGATAACTGCTGGGTATCTAACAAAACAATGTCCCAGGCACTGCGTCCGAGTGGTCTCTTAACTGTGAAGGTGCTGTATAAATCATCTCGTCCACCATCATCATTATCAGCTCACTGCTGCCAACTGCTGGGGGTATGCCTTTTCCTCCAAATGCTATCTCATACGGTCCGTTGTCATCCACATCCACGGACCCTCCGCCGACTCAACTATATCTTCGTACCATGAATGAATGAATTTAGAGGTCGCGGGTTCGAATCCCGGTATGGGTGGAATTTTTAGCCTCTAAATAGGTTTTTAAAATTGTAAATTTTAGTTTTACTATAATAAAAAATAGCCATAGATCTGAATTGTCCTTAGCACGGGTTAGTGCATTAAAAATAAAAATAGTATAATCATGTGGGTACAGCGATATCATTCCGATGTAAAAACCTAACTGCAAAGTAGGTAGTCGGGGCTGTAAGTGATGCAATCTACTTCAGCCAGATGTCGCTGCCTGTACGTAATACAGAGAATAGTGTAAAGAGGTTCGAAATTTCACTGATGCCGGTGAGTCGCCCATTAGCTCAGTTCAGAGCTCAGCTCGCCAGAAGCGGCTCCGAAACTACAGTAGAAGGACCCGAACCTCTACTCCCACTACCATACAACCAGTTTCGCAAATGGTTAAGGCTGCAAACAGAAGAACAGCATGCCGAACTATGGGAAACGGAAACGAATTGCAGGCAAGCCAGAGATGCCTCAAGGAAGATGAAACACCCGCCCACGTGACTATTCAGTGTGAAGGCGTGGAAGTGCAACGGACAGCCATCATCGGAAAGCTGGGACCCCTTCGGGAGGCCAGCAGTAACATTGGTGCACTGCTGGCTTTCTGGAAAGAAATTGGATGGCTGGAGTGATCTCACAGCCCTGCTACGTACAATGGCCCAACTATGAGGCTAAGTGCGGAAACCACAGGACAAACTAACTAACTAGCTCAGTTGGAAAGAGCGCTGGCACGGATAGCCAGAGGTCGCGGGTTCGAATCCCGGCGTGGGTGGAATTTTTAGCCCCTAAATAGGTTTTTAAAATTGTCCTTAGCACGTATTAGTGCATTAAAAATAAAAATAGTATACTTACTAATTAATTAAAATTAAAATATTTTAATTTTGGAATAGGACCTTAGTGTAAATGGAAGATTTTTGTTAGCACTTTTAGAGTAAAAGCATTAATACCTCAAATATAAGTATTTTATGACTTTTTTTTTAATCACAGTGGTTAGGAAACTTATGACTTAGAAATATTCTTTAATAGAATAAAAACAATTTTATTGTCCATGAGATATTTCAAAATACGGTTCTTAAAACTATTGGCTCCCCAATAGTTTTAATAAGTTTTTTCTCTATATACATTAGGTAATTTATTATACCTATGTATGCACATCTATGCACATAATATAACAGTTTTTGGAGGTAACGCTTAGGCTTGCACAGGGTCGGTGTAGTTTATTTTGCTATTGTGAGCGTAACGTACGTTCAGATATTATCTTGTTTGTGTTGAAATAAATATTTTTTATTGTGTATAATAACAAATATTTATTTCGAAAACACTATCGCTGGTCTGCCAGCTGAACATCGTCCTGTTCTCGGCCGCCACTCTGTGCCACCACGTCTTCCCCCTTGCCAAGTGTCCTGCCCATATTTACTTTAACTTTAGGACTTTTGAAAAGACTAAGTTTGGAGTTTTTTTGTCCATTTTTTCTCCTAAATGATCTAGATTTTGAAATGGACACCTATTCTGAATTGTAACGTTCATTAAGCCGCAGTTTCTGTGCTACTTTGAATAAAACCTTTTCATTTCATTTCATTAATCTCTGAAAGTCTAAAAACTCACTGAAACTCTTTCGCCAATGTCGACAGCGTCTAGCGATAGATGACAATACTGAGACCTAGCATGACTTGGTCCATAGCTCTTTGTGCTACTTCAATACGATGCATATTCGTGATTTAATTATCTCTCCGCCGGCGGTGAGTCTTATCATTGCATCGAACGAGTCCCAATTTCAACCTTACCTAGACTTCAACAATTGTGCTGACATACATCAAGCGTGCGCTCTGCTCTGTTTAGTATGACAACCGATTTTGTAATAAAATTGTAAGGGTTAGAACTCTATGGAGCTCTTCGGTGACCTGTTTCTTTGACTCAATTTGTATGATGTCTGGAAAACCTCTGTGCTTTGTAATAATTATGTAAACTCTATTAAATAAGGACTTTGAAAAGACTAAGCTTAGAGTTTTTTGTCCATTTTATCTCCAAAATTATCTAGATTTTGAAATGGACACCAGTTTGAATTGTAAGGTTCATTAAGCCGCAGTTTCTACGCTACTTTGAATAAAACCTATTCATTTCATTTGATCGTTACTATGTTCATGCTCAGTATGTGATAAGTTGGGAACCTTAACAGTACTACTCCCAGTAACATTATCTTCATCCACATCGGTCGTCAGTTGGTAGAGGGTCGGTTATTATCGCCTTTAATATTTTTTAATGATATGTGACTCTCGCGAGAGATAAATTGTAGTTATTTATTGGAAAGGTCTATCGCAGTTATTTATACTAAAATTTTCGATCAATACCAACCCTTGTATGTCCCCACTGCTGGGGCACGGGTCTCTTCCTGCATCGCAGGAAGGTTAGGCCATACTCCACCACAGGGGGCCAAGTCCGGGTTGGCGGAGGATTGTAAGACAGTGGCGGGCCTTACTGTCAGAAGTTATCAAGCCGCCATGATAGACATGGCTTAACGACTGCCATTACATGACAGCTGGCACCAACGGCTTAACGTGCCTTGCGAAGCACGGAAGCGCTCGAAAAAATGCCACTAGCGGTAGTCACGGTAGCGCTCGTGGCCTAGGTGAACCGAGCGATTGATGAGTTAAGCAACAACAGGCGCGGTCAGGTACAGGATGGCTAACTGAAATTTTAACGTCGGGAATTAAGGTAATTAAATTATACCTAATAAACAATCGCATTTGTCCCCTTCGCTTGGTTAAACTCTATAATATCATGGCATTTCGTCACTACTTCTCTTGCCATAAGCTCAAACCCCGATCAATCAGAAGGGCGCAACGCGTTGCGTGTGAGCCGCCCGGTGGTCAATATTTGCACAGTGTTGTGTCGGGCGACCGCGGTCTCTGTTTGCGATATTATTCACGTCTTTGTTTAGCCAAGTATGCTTGGAGTCAGTTGGCTTTACTGTCGGGGTACCAGCGGGTGAAGAAGTGGTGTCTTTCGAACTTTGAACCTTACAATCTATTTATTCTTACTTGTCCAATTTAGTAAACAAGATTCTACCCTTAAACTGTGACTTTTTAGTCCAAAACTGCCATGAAACCTGGAACACTCTTTTAGATAACACCCAGCTTTTTTATAAACATAATTCACGATAGTTCATGAATTTGCGAGAAAATGTCTAGTTTAGGCATCTAATCTCAATTTTAAGGTTAGAATCTTGTTTACTAAATTGGACTAGTAAGAATAAATAGACTGTACATACACCAGTTACAGACAGACGCACCGATGTTGATAGTTGACAGTTTCTGTATTTTTTTAGTGACTAGAAGGTCACGAAAGCTAGGTTGGTAAAGCTGTTACGAGTGCATTCTGGAAAAAATTGTTCAGATTTATCCCCTTTGATTTAAGACCAATCGTTTCAAGAAAGGAAGCAGAGAGGTAGTCTTTATCAGAAAAAAATATACACGAGTTCATATTTATATTCATTGTCCTACAAAATTTTCAAACGATGTCAAAGATACCCACAAAACTAATTTCTTTAGTACCATAACTGCTCCAACAAGTAGGTATCTAATGGGCATGAAGTCAAAATTGTTCCGAATGCAATCAGACCAATATCCAAAGTGCTGCGCAATTATTGCCACGACTGTACCCACTTAAAGTTCGCGTGACGTATGACAATGCCAGTCCTATGATGCCGTGCAGCGGGTGTTTGGATTAGCTCCATATTTTAGGGTTTGTGATTGTTTAAACAGCGGTCTTGTCGCTACTAAGTTTAATTTTGTGGCCTCCTGCACACGTTTGATCCGCGTGGCAATCGTGCTGCGTTTCGTTGCAGGTAAAATATGGGCAGGTGGGACTTACAATGTTACAGTAAAGTTAAAGGCCTAGGCCACGATTCTGTTAGTGCATTAAAGTTCAATGACAGATAAATGGACGTTGGACAGGTCACGTGACGTACTTTTTTACCATTGGCGCCTAGAAGGTGTAATACTTGTGCGGGTTTAGACTTAATGCAGCAATGAAATGAAATCACCATGTTATTATTATTATTAGTAAAATTCTTTTTTGTATAAAATTTTGCACATAGGCGAGCCTAATGCAACTTAGCTTTAAGCAATAAAGATAAAATAAGATAAGAATATTCTTTATTGTCACATATTATACATATTAGTACAATTGGCGGCCTTATTGCTAAAAGCAATTTATTCCAGACAACCTTACGACGGAAAGTTGCTGAAGGAAATAAGAGCCGTAAGTATATTCTTATCTTATCTTGCCTGACGTGATAAAGAAAATTTACATTAAAAAAAGTACAATGGGCCTCATTGTAGCCTGGGCCTGTTTCATGGAAGTACAATCAAGGATGTCAATTCATGGCGAAAACGTTGCAACATTGCGAAGTCGATTCACTCACAGATTACAAAGTTGACTTTCTACGCCATATACATCGGATTATCACAATAAACTACGAATTGTAGTTTTTTGAAACTTCGCCGTGCAAACTCGATTGCGTCACTGTTCTATGATATCAACCCTTTGTACATCCCCACTGTTGGGGCACGGGTGTCTTCCTGCATCGCGGGTAGATTAGGCCATACTCCACCACGGGGGCCATGTCCGGATCGGTTGAGCACTCCCAGAGATATATCATACCAATCTCGCTCCTTTGTCAGAATAGTGTTAAGTAACCCTGCGCCTGCTGCTTCGGTATGCAGGTAAGCATAAGGGTATAGATAGATACGATAATAGTACATTACACAACTAGGGTGGTAATACAAAGAAAGGCCGAGATCGCAGAAGTTGGCGGCCCGAGCTGCAAGCGAGGGGCGTAAATATGCGATCGAGAGCTTTCTTTATTACCTCCCGTGTTGTGTACATATTTTTATGTCTACACTTGGCCAGAAAGCGGCTTTTTCCGTACTCGCAGCGTGCGGAAAAGGCCACTTTATTGCCAGGTGTGGCATAAAGTATGTTATAATTATGTATTTGAATCACGTAAGAAGGCCCATACAATAAATGTCATACCCTATTTATAAATACAGGCTAAAATTACGTCTTGGCCCAAGGAGTTCATCTTTGCCTCGCCTCCTTGTAGCTCAATCTCCTCCGGTAAGAGGACCGAACTCAGAAAAACCTCCGCATCTGATTTAAAATACTTAAATCGTTCAGACTCCAAGCGATCAATACCTAAGATTGGGCTGTCTTGCCGAATCGTTATCAATCCTTGTATGTCCCCACTGCTGGGGCACGGGTCTCTTCCTGCATCGCAGGAAGGTTAGGCCATACTCCACCACGGTGGCCAAGTCCGGGTTAGTGGAGGATTGTGAGACAGTGGCGGGCCTCACTGTCAGAAGTTATCAAGCCGCCCATAAGGTCTCTGACATGGTTTAACGACTGCCATTATGTGACAGCTGGCACTAATGGCTTAACGTGCCTTGCGAAGCACGGAAGTGCTCGGAAAAATGCCACTAGCGGTAGTCACGGGACGCTCACCCATCCCGTACCTGACCGCGCCTGGTGTTGCTTAACTAAGTGATTGATTCCAATCTCGCAGTTCGCCTAGGCCACGAGCGCTTCGCCGTCTCGGGTCTCGCCGAATAACGACATTGAATCTGATTTGGACATAGCGCACGATATAGAAGAGCTCATATAGCTTATTTTAAAACACAATGACTTAAATGCATCTACGACATCATATATTCCTAACATTGTATAATAATCTTGTAAATAATATAGCGTTTCTAAATATAAGTTATAATATTTGTATACCATATTATGGTGCTACACGCTTGTCCATAAAAATGTATCTTGTAAAATCTACATGTACCGTGTTTGCTGACAAATGAAGACTTGAAATATATTTTCGCGGTTTCCTAGTTTTCTTTATATGATGATTGGTCATATTGACGAGTAAATGATAGGTAGATAGATAGAATATTCTTTATTGTACACAGAAATAACAGTAACAGAAATTATATAAAAAAATATAATACAAATAGCGGCCTTATTACTAAAAGCAATTTCTTCCAGGCAACCATGATGTGTACGTAGATTTTGGTACAACCTGTAAAACAAAATATAAAAAGAAACGAAAGGAGGAAACGAAGTTCCTAATTATTCAGAGTTGAGGTCAAGGAAACCAAAATGTAACAATCTTACAAAAGCCTCATAATCATGTTTACTTGGCAATTAACGCCGTCGCTTAATCTTGAGACAACTGGACGAATTTCAACACAAACCATACCTAACCCTTACTACCCAGATATTAGAGTTCAAAATGGCGCCTGAAATAGTCAATGAGTGACATACGTGAATCGTCTTATTGTTTCAGCAAATAATTCTCAGAAATTTACCGAAGACAAATCGGGACACAGCTCAAAGGCGCCGACCGAGATAGTGTAGGGTAACCATGAGTAACTTTATGATATAGGACTTTTCTAGAAGAATCGAGTGGTAATGCTTGATATCTGCTCAACTCCCAGGTTACAGGCCTAAGTTTATGTATATAGGTATGTATGAATTCCCGAAATTGAAAACTTAAAAAATTGAAGACTATTAATGATTCCCACAGTTTTAAAAAAACCTAGAATTAAATAAAAAGTCTTTCTTCGTGTAAATTGTTATAAATAATAAATAATAATCACGTCAATAAATGAATGAATTAAATAAATTAATCACGATGGTTTATTTCAAAAATATTAAGTATTCCCAAAAAGTTTTTTGCCTTACATATTTTGACTAAAAAGTTTATCCAACTCGTCTTAAAAAGCCACATGACAATTTCACTAAGAGGCTAAAAATAAAAATCAAACTTGTAACTTACAGGGTCACGTTTTTTATAGAATAACCCCGAAGATAATATTTTATAACCATTAAAATGATAGCTTATTTTTGCTGCGCAATGGGAAGTGGGTTAGCGTCACTTTAATTTATATTTAATAACTTGGACGCTAAGTCCCACAGTTCACCCGATACCGTGTCACTCTACATCAAGTACTTGATCTTGATAGGTCTCGGCTTTGGATGTCGCCGAGGTCTACGTAATAAAGTCTTGATTTATCATCTAACCGAGACTTGATTAGACATGGTTTTACTGTTCGAAGTGTCATTTTCACCCATCCAGTACCTGACCGCGCCCGTTGTTGCTTAACTCGAGTGATTGATTCCAATCACTCGGTTCGACTAGGCCACAAGCGCTTCACTAGGCCACGAGCGCTTCTAGCTAGCTGCTATAATTAAATTAATTTACATTCTCCAGTTTATACTATTTTTATTTTTAATGCACTAACCCGTGCTAAGGACAATTTTAAAAACCTATTTAGAGGTACTGGGGGCTGTAAGTGATGCAACAGATGTCGCTGCCTGTACGTAATACAGAGAATAGTGTAAAGAGGTTCGAAATTTCACTGATGCCGGTGAGTCGCCCATTAGCTCAGTTGGAAAGAGCGCTGGCACGGATAGCCAGAGGTCGCGGGTTCGAATCCCGACATGGGTGGAATTTTTAGCCTCTGAACAGGTTTTTAAAATTCTACAGTTTGTCAACTTCAATCACAGAGTTAGAAAACCAGCCCTTATGAAATCAGTAAAAACAAATAAGGACTATGTGACGGGAAATAAGTACATAAATCAATGTTATCATTCGCCTTTAATACCACCTTATCAAATTGTTATGTTACGGATAATCCGTTTGTTTATCTATGCGCTGGCTAGGATTAGGTAAATCTTAATAAAAATATGTAATCCATGCTTTAGGGTTCTGAAGTTAATTTGTAAAGCCCTCATTAACTAGATATTCAGCAATATTAAAAAAAATCAATACTTTTATTGTCAATAAAAACTGGCAGCTCGTGTGTGCATCCCATAAGTAAACAATTCGTTTATTATTTTTTAAAATTATCAGTTATTTTCGAAAACATACATAAATAAATCAACCTTACGGTTATATATGAAAGAATATGTTTTGCGAAACAGCCAGTAACAAACAACCAGATAGTAGAGGTAAGACTACAAATAAGAATACGAAACGGCCAGTAACAAGCAGCCAAATAGTAGGTAAGAATACAAATAAAAATACGGACCCGCTATTAACAAACAACCAATATAGTAGATGTTGAAACTAAAAATAGGAATACGATCGTCCAGTACCAAGCAATCAAATAGGAAATAAGAATACGATCCCATCAGGAACAAACGAACAATATAGTAATTGGTCAGACTACAAACAAGAATACAGAACGACTAGTACCAAGCTACCAAACAGTAGATGGTAAGAATACGATTCCCGCAGTAACAAACAACCAAATAGTAACAAACGAAGAAAATTCCCTTAGTTCCCCTAGATGGTGAAAACACAAATAACAATACAACACGGCCCGTACCAAGCAGTGAAATAGTAGATGACAAGAAAACGGGCCTACCAGTAACAAACGACCAAAATAGTAGATGTTAAAACAACAAATAAAAATACAAAACACATAAAAATCGACCAAAATAGTAAACCTAGATATCAAGAACACGGATTAGACTTAGAAACCGCCAGTAACAGACAACCGAATAGGTGGCGAGACTACGAATAAGAATACTAAACAACCAGATAAAGATGGCCGAGGACAGCAAAAAGGGCTTTGTGCGAGGTCTAGCCAAGATATACCTAGTACACCCTGACAGATATACCCTGTTGGGCGTAGAGCAAATCAATAAGATTTAATAATTTAACTAAAATAGGTGTTTAGTTTCCAATTACTGAAAAGTTTACTAACATATTCCATTTAATTTGGGCGCAATTTGAGACACAGTCGAGAATTTGGTTGTAGTAAATGAAGTAGGTATCTTCTTCTCCTTATTCTTCCTATGGTTCTCCACTAATGAAGGTTGGTCGTCAGCTCCGCATATTCTTCTTTGTTTCTTGCCAAGCGAAACAGGCCTTCGACGCTGGCTACTACCGTCCATTCTCTGATTTTTCTGAGCCACAACTTAATTTTTCTTCCAACATACCTCCTTACTAAAATAAAGTACCTAACCGATTGCAACGCTGTATGTCCCCACTGCTGGGGCACGGGTCTCTTCCTGCATTGCAGGAAAGTTAGGCCATACTCCACCACGGGAGCCAAGTCGGGGTTGGTGGAGAGTTTCTAAGACAGTGGCGGGCCTTACAGTCAGAATGTATCAAGCCGCCCATAAGGCCTCTGACATGGCTTAATGACTACCATTACATGACAATTAACACCAACGACTTAACGTGCTTTGCGAAGCACGGAAGCGCTCGGAAAAATGCCACTAGCAGTAGTAACGAGACGGTCACGCATACGGCACCTGACCGCGCCTGTTGTTGCTTAACGCGATCGAAAAAATGTATTTTAAGATTGACGACAATATTAATGATAGGTTCTAAATCATTAGGTATGATTAAACTGTGATTCTAACATTTGAATATTATTTCATTCTAATTATTGTAAATGGCTAAGTACCCGTTAATTGTACTATGCAGAATTGATTAATTGTGTTATTAAATGAAATGTAAGTAACATACATACACATCACTCGCTAGATCATGATAGATCTTGACCATGTTTTTAAGAACTTACGCACCCTTGTTCTGACAAATAAATTATTTCCATTTTAATGTACAATAAAGTGTTGTCTATCTATCTATACTTTTATTTTTTTTCAAAGACAAAGACAAAGATTTTTATTTGTGAAGCACGAGTTCATTGATAGGATGTATATAAAAAAATATTAGTTCTATACATGCTCTGCCCGATGAGGCGTACAAATTATAAAAAAGGCACCACCATTAGAAACAATAATATAAAAATGTCAACAAATTCAAATTAAAATTTTTTAGAGTAATCAAATATAATGACAATTTGAAATAGAGTTAATGATATATTAAAATGAAAATAATAAAAAAATTAAAAATGAATGAACAAGTTAAATTTTTGTTACATGTCAAATTATGTAAACAGAACCAGAATAAATGTCAATTTAAAATACAAATTATATTAGAATGTCAGTCAATGTCTTAGCTGAAATTATCATCTGTCAAGAATTCCGTTACATTATAATAAACTTTTTGTTCTAATAGACACTTTAATTTCAAACAAAAAAGCAAACTTAAAGGTAGACGATAAAAAATGTTGAGCCTGATTGAAATCCGAATAGAAACCCTTAACTCAAAACAAATATTATCACAACACATAACAATACATTATCTATAGTTTTATCGAAAAACCTCGTAAGGTTTTTATTGGACGAATTGGAATACAGTTCGATTTCATAAAGGAGAATTAAAGTAATCAAAGTTTAATCTGAAGGTCTTTCTAATCGATACGATTTATCGGAATTTTTTGGATATTCTGCATTAGCATACGTAATCTTTATGGTTTTGTTTTTTGTTAGCTGTGCGCCGTTCACAAATCCGCGGTAGCAATTGAATCGTTCATTCACAAGTCGCAACACTAAACGTTGTATTTAAAACGTTAAAACCGGACTTGGCCCTCGTGGTGGATTATGGCCTAACCTTCCTGCGATGCAGGAGAAGACCCGTGCCCTGCAGTGGGGACGTACAAATTAAGGGTTGATGTTACGTGGATCGGTATTTCTTAACAGTTTGCGTGGATAGCCAATTATTGTCCCACTCCTTTTAAAACTGTTGTGCCTGTTATTATTTTGTGGTGTGTACAATAAAGAATATCCTATCATATTTTATAAGTTTTTGGGCACAGAAATCTGGTTATCTATTGGTAACAGGTCCGTTATGTTTTTTTGTGTAACTAGCCATCTGACAGTTGTAAACAGTATATCGACAGCTTGTAAAACCGCGGTCACATAGAAAGGACGTGGGGCGATGGCGTGGAAAAGACGCGTCGACATTCTCTTCAGTTTCATATAAAATGTAATGAAGGGACGGGACGAAGCCCACATAGAAGGTCGAGGGCGCGAATTCTATACAAAACGTCGTGTGTCTTATCCGCACCCTCGTCCCACGTCCTGTGATTGCCACAACTTTAGGCTGGCTTGCGTCAACTTTGTATGACAGCAGCGCTATCGCTTACAATATGTACCTCGATCGATATCAACCCTCGTATGTCCCCACTGTTGGGGCAAGAGTCTGGAACCCTTATTACGGTAAATACTGTGACCAAATCGAAAACGTTCAAAAAAAAATTCCTTCGTTCAGTTAACTACAGATGTTTTCACTCGAAATCTTCATACGAAAACTTACTTAATAAGTTCTCTCTTTCTTCATTAAAAAGTAGGAGGGTCATGCTACATCAATTATTTCTATTCAAGTTATGTCACAATAAATTTGATTGCACTGAGCTAACTAATAGAATAAGCTATCGCATCCCTAGTCGTTCTCACAGAATTCGGGATACTTATCCACATTATTTGTTTATGACTTCGCCCTGCAGGACCAACGCTGGTGAGAGGGCACCACTAAATAGAATTGTTAAAAACTATAATACCAACTTTCACTCGCTTGATATATTTGCCCTCTCTGCGGGGTTGTTCAGGCAGGGTGTATTGTCCTTGATGGGTGTCGGGCCTTTATAATAAGGGGCTCGATATGAGGAAGAATATATGCCCTTCTAAATAGTAAAAAGTTTAAGTGTACTTTTAGTGCATTTCAAGTTAAACTAAAATGCACTGAAAGTATACATTGCTTAACATTGCTTAAAATAATATGATATTAATCTGGTTAGTTATGTTGCCTAATTCAGAAGTTAGCTTTTTTTTTTAATATCTCTCCTTTCTTTTTCTCTAATTCGTGGTAAGCGATGCTGGTTGTACAATTGCTTAATACTTTAATGTTACTTAAGATGCTGTTACCACTTTTTGTACAATTATTTGTTTACCCTAATAAAATAAAAAAAATAATAAAAAAAAAAAAAGAGTCTCTTCCTGCATCGCAGGAAGGTTAGGCCATACTCCACCACGGGGGCCAAGTCCGGGTTGGTGGAGGATTGTAAGACAGTGGCGGGCCTTACTGTCAGAAGTTATCAAACCGCCCATAAGGCCTCTGACATGGCTTAACGACTGCCATTACATGACAGCCAGCACCAACAGCTTAACGTGTCTTGCGAAGCACGGAAGCGCTCGGAAAAATGCCACTAGCGGTAGTCACAGGACGGTCATCTATCCAGCACCTGACCGCGCCTGTTATTACTTAACTCAAGTGATTGATTCCAATCACTTGGTTCGACTAGGCCACGAGCGCTTCAACAATATGTACATTTCTGAAGATATAGTAGCAATACCATTCAATAACTGTGAAGGAAACTATCGTGAGAAAATCTGAGTGTCTGAGGTGGTCAAATACATCAGCGCTTGAAATTGTCAACCCGCGGTGGGGACGCGTGGTAATTAAGCCCATACTATCTCTCTCTGAGAGAAGGCCTGTGCCTTGCAGTGGGACCCTTACAGGCTATATAAAAAGAATATGCTTCACAGCATGAAATGATATAATTAGTACGACTAAGCGAAATCAAAATCAAGACACCGGCATCATATTAAAATTACACTGAAATTATATTTCCAACGAACACACCAATTTGTTCTGCTCCCCACATGTTCCAGAACTTTATTAACATTTAATGAACATCAGTAATCCGGATTAACGATTGAGCCATGACTGCGCATATTTTCTGTGGTGCGAAATCATATTTTTGTGACTCACTCTCGTAGCAACCTTAGTTCTGTTGAAATGAAATGATATGATATATACTCACGACAGCATCCCGAAAGGGTAGGCAGAGACAGACCCTACCACATGCCACGATATACAGTAAGGCGACAATTCTATTAAAAGTGCATACATTATATTACACAAATCTGCCATTGTGAATGTTACTGCACGTTGGATTTGGCGCATGTTGCCAGTGATTTGTTGATCTCAATAATTTAGTTCAGTTTTTGCGTTTGTCTTTCCGCTTTTATTTATTGTATAATTGTATCAGTTATTGGCCTTATTAACTGTAATTAATTACGCTCGCTGTTGATACCCCTAAGATATGTAAAAAAAATAATTACATACACACGCCTGTATGCACACTGTACTAAAGCCATAAAAGAGTCTGCCAAATATTTGAGTATATACTTTGTGAAGTTCAGAAAAGGACAACTACTCGTAGTCTTTTGTGAGTACCGCAGTTCCCTTACATCATAGTTCATCAATCAATCGCGTTTAATTTCATTTTCTGTCGCCGCTCTTCTCATCTGCATTCGTAATTTATTCATGAGCCCAAATGAACAACTCTACGCGATTTTATCAGATGCAAATCGGACCATTCGCATTTGCCGATTTTAAATCTACAATTCGGTTAGGCCACGTGAAATCCAAACCAATTAGGTTACTCACATTCGTCCAATGTACCTATATAGGCCTACACTTCTAAATGTTCTTGGCCACTCTCGTCCAACTGCTACATGTTGGGTATACTCTAGCTAGTTGGGTATACTCTGCACTCAACAACCTTGGATTGAAATTGTTCGTCGATTATGTCGATTCTTCGGCATGAGGTACGAGTGACCAATTCACTCATACTTCGTCGTCGCCGTCAGGCTATACTAGTCCACTGCTGGACATAGCCCTTCCCTAATGAGCGCCACGTTGTGCTATCATAGGGGGTAATGCAAATAATCCCCATGCTGGGCATGTGGGTTGGGGAATCGCAGTTCGGTGGAATTTATTGTACTGCAGGTGGCCCTGCTGCCCACCCCCTGGTTTGTGTCCCTTAGTCGCCTTTTACGAAACCCGCGGGAAGAATTGGGTTGGTGCTATTGTCTGGGCCGACACCACACAGCGCTAATATTAGAGTCATGTTCGAATGGAACTCAAATTTTATGATCCCTATTTTGATGTCATACATAAGGACAGAAACAAAGAAAAATATACGGAAAGTTGAAAGAAGAAAATAGCGGATCACAAAACAACATTCGCGTACGGTGACTCCTTCAGTCCTTCCGTGCTTCGCAAGGCAAATAAGCCGTTGGTGCTGGCTGTCATGTAATGGGCGGTTTGATAACTTCTGACAGTAAGGCCCCTGTCTTACAATCCTACACCAACCTGGACTTGGCCCCCGTGGTGGAGTATGGCCTAACCTTCCTAGTCGTCACGGGACGGTCACCCGTCCTGCGCATGTTCTTGCTGAATACAAGTGATTAGTTCTAGTCACTCGGATCGACTAGGCCATGAGCGCTTTGTTGTTCAATCAATCGCAACAGGATAACCATCACTGCAAAGTAAACTGGAAGAGAAAAGCCATTTAAAAGCGCAAAGCCACTCGCTTTTTTTCTAATTTCATAAAGAGCGCTCGGGAAAAATAACAATCTGAATGCATCGCGGCAAATTACCACGCGGCGCGCCTCTTATAATTAAAATTGCATTAGTGCATGCCTCTGTACGCTCGGACCTAGAAGGAAGAGCCAAAAGGTAAGTATAAAAACCCTTTTCTAATTCCAAATCAGCGGTGGTTAGGGGCGGTCAAACGTGTCGTCTTGCTAAGTCGTGGGTTCGAATCCCAGCATGACCAATGACTTTGTTTTCTAATTTATTTGAATTGTGAAGTTATAGTGGCAATACTATCGGTCGATCGATATCGATATCAACCCTTGTATGTCCCTACTGCTGGGGCACGGCCATAATAAAAACGTGAAGGAAACCATTGTGATGAAGTGCCTGAGCAAGTGAACTCCTGAGTGACTGAGGTCTACCTCAGCAGTACGCACGCGTGGTAATTAAGCCCATATTCTCTCATTCTCTCTCTCTCTCTCTCTGAGAAATAGCCTGCGTGTTGCAGCGAGACGAAAATAGGATACAAAAAAAATCTCAAAAACTGAGGCACTTAGATTTCCTTGCGATGATTTCCTTCACTGCTAACGGGTGGTTTTTGTACCCGGCTCCACCCTTCGGGTCGTGGAATTAACTAAAAACGGTAGATTGCCCCGTGGCCGTATGTACGAAGGCTAATGCGGTGTTTGCATATGGAGAAAAATGTGCATCCTTGCACGCAGCAAGCTTGACGTTGAGGCTTCGCAATCCAATTTGCGTGAACCGTTTTTAAAACCATGATACTTTAACGTGCGTGTCTACTTGACGTACGTTTTGTCATAAGTTTAAAGGGCAACTAGTGATGGGCGACGGGTGAATATTTTCGCACGACAAAAGCTTAAAATTGGGAAAAAGTTTGTGTTATCTTTATGGGATTCAGAAGTCAAGATAGGAGCGCAAAATGACCTAGGTTTTGAAATGGACACCTAGTTTGAATTATAAAGTTTATTAAACCGCAGTTTCTGCACTACTTTGTATATGTATAAAACCTTTTCATTTCATTTCAATTAATTGACAGTAAACTTTATGTAACTAACTAATACTTAGTAAACTTTATGTAACTAACTAATAGGTACTTGGTAAACTTTATGTAACTAATATAAGTAACTTAATACTTAGCGGAGTGGTATAATACCGGCTTCTTAATCGGGAGGTCATGGGTTTGAATCCGGGCATGTACTTAACTTGATTAATGTAATGACTTTGTTTTCTAAGTTACTCGTAAGCACCCGCAGTTATACCACCCGCGACTTGAGTATATCTGGTGTTGAAATACCTCAGCGCTTGTAATTGCCACTCCGCGGTAGGTATGCGTGGCTATGGAGCCCAAGCAATTTTTCAAAGAGAAGGCCTGTGCCCTGCAGTGAGACATTACAGAGAATGAGGGAGCGAAATACTCGAAAGTGGTCTGAGGTTTTAAAAGAGAATAAAATTGCGGTCTTCTTTATTCCTCTCCTTCAGACTATACTATGTAGTCCACTGCTGGACATAGCCCTCTACTAATGAGCGCCATAGCGCCCTGTCTTCAGCTTGCCGCATCCAGCATCTGCCGGCAGTTTTTCGCAGATCGTCATCCCACCTGGTCAGAGGGCGTCCTACACTACGTTAAAATTGCGGTCATGCCTGGCATATTTTTCTAGTCCTGTACCTAGATATTGATCAAGAAAATTTGGATGTGAATGTTATGTTCAACCCAATAGACCTGCTTAATTCACGAACATTCCAATTAGAGAAATTACTCCATAAGATAAGATAAGAATATTATTTATTGTACACTGGAAAAACAACAAATACGAAACAATTGCAAAACAAATACACATGTAAACAAATAACATGTACAAATAAACAATACAAATATACAAATACAATATGGCCAAACAAAAACACAGACGCATCAACATTTAACACCCATAAGCGCAAATACAATAATTATTGAGCAAATAGTCCCGATAATATCCATCTTTACATTTCACATCATTACCCCATTCAGTACAGTGACGCCAATAAAATCAAGCATACTGTGCAGGGTCCAACAATGAATCTAAATAACCATTAATATGTAATAAATACTATGGGGCAGAACACGGGCAAACAAACAAGTGCAGCGTTACTCAAAGGGTGCCAAATGCTCAATGGGGGCGAAGTCATATTGCGAAATTATTGTATACTCCCTGCCCGTAGGCCTCTACTCTCGATAAGTGTAGATGCATTTTTTAAACGCAATAAATTTGATACCAATAGCGGGTATTTGAGTTCGGGATTTGGGCTTTAAGACAAGCATTCTTATTGTCTAAAACGATTACTTAACAATTTTAGTCAAAACATAATGAGACACATAGGTTATTGATTAAATTCGGATTAAGTTACTTGATTTTGAATTTAGGTCGGATGAAATACGCAGGGGCAGTTTCGGAATGGTACTTAAAAGTATTGAAAATTTTTCCCAGGAAAAGGAAACTGCAACATTCCACTTCAAACTTCCCTCGACAGTCTAGCCAGTGGCAGTCCCTGGTCTCTGCCTACCCCTCTGGGATACAGGCGTGAGGGCATATGCTGTTACCTGCTTTTCGATAATCTGTTTTCTTTTGACTTGTATTTGTGGTGTGTGTTGGGTAAAGGACCCACTTAAATACTAATACTTAAAAACTAATAAAACAAAACTTACAGTCTCGGTCCGCGTCGACGCCTCTCGACTTGGCAGCCGACGCCGCCCGGGGTGGGTGCACTGAGGTTTGGGGATCCCTGTCTACCCCCAAGAGCTCTTTCCCCAGAAAGCTACCTACCTGCAGTGCACTGTTACGGCACCGCGTTTTATCACCAATAAAATTGTATTCACTATTTTGGGCGATCCGTTGCCCAACAACAGCACTGTCACTACGGGAACCGTCCTTGGACTGATTTCGCACTCCACACGAAGATACAAGCCCGGCAATCTAATTGCCACATCAATTTGGGCCCAGAAAACGCTCCACACGCTTTACCACCAAAAAACAAGGGGACCAAGTGTGCACAGACTAATCAGACAACTGTCAAGTACAGTGTTGCCAAAATCACACTTCTATTCTAAAAAGTGTGATTTTATGTTTTTGAGTTATGTTTGTCGTCAAATAAATAATAATAATACTTTATTTATTTATCTGCATCTTAGTTTATGCAGGGTTACAAATTAAGCCTACAAAAACTGGAAATACAAGAAAGAGATTCCTTAATATTAGAGTCAGTGGCCTACGAAGTTCAACCCGTAATATCAATGTGCAACCCTGGTCCCCTCGCTAGGATATATGTTTCTTTCTTCTTACCCTTGAAAATCCTGAGTAGACCCCGTCGCTGGCCGAATGGCCCGCTATTGTAGCCCGGCCGAATTGGTTCCGCTCCAAATGTCGCCAACAGCTGCTGATGTTCAGGGGGCTCTTCATTAGTGGAGCTTGTCTGCGGAGATGGATGTTTGTTTTGCTGGCGTGATGATTTTGAGGTTTTGGGCTTCACTGCTTTGCTCGTTGGGTGTTCGTTGCTCGCTGTTGCGTCAGGGCCCAACGTTATACGTAACCAAAATAAGACTAATTAAAGGTTATGTATCTTTAAAGTGAAGATACGGCGAAGGAAAACATTGTTAGGAAACATGAATGTCAGGAGTGTTCAAATACTTCAGCGCTTGAAATTGCCAATCCGCTGGCACGCGTGGTAATTAATCTCTCTCTCTCTCTCTCTCTCGGAGAGGAGGCCTGTGCTCTGCAGTGGGACGTTTCAAAATGGAAGCGATTAAAACGCTTATCTTTTTTTAAATTTACAGTCTGTTAATTGGGCGTTGACAACGATTGGTTTGAGGTTGAACGAATGAAGACGTAATTTATTTTTAAGAAATATATATATATATATATATATACTGCGAAAATCTGCAGGCAGATGCTGGATGCGGCAAGCTGAAGACATGACTCACTAGGGGAGTGCTATGTCGAGCAGTGGACTAGTAAAGCCTGACGACAACGACTATGTGACCTACGTGGAAATCGTTCTCCGCACACCTGCTTCGATATCAACCCTTGTGTCCCCATTGCAGGGGCACGGGTCTCTTCCTGCATCGCAGGAAGGTTAGGCTCCACCACGGGGGCCAAGTCCGGGTTGGTGGAGGATTGCAAGACGGTAGCGAGCCTTACTGTCAGAAGTTATCAAGCCGCCCATATGGCCTCTTAGCAAGGATCTTTTTACCTCGTTCTTGGGCCTCTGACATGGCTTAACGACTGCCAATGCATGACAACTGGCCACGGAAGCGCTCGGAAAAATGCCACTAGCGGTAGTCACGGGACGGTCACCCATCCCGCACGTGACCGTGCCTGTTGTTGCTTAACTTAAGTGATTGATTCCAATCACTCGGCTCGACCAGGCCACGAGCACTGCACCAAAAAGCACATAACGTTTACAGAACGTTTCATAATTTCTGTCCAAAATTTATGTCGACGACGAGGATGAGAACGATAATATATCCGACGAGTTCTCAACATGTTACTGGATTTTTATGCAGTCATCTTTAAAAACCTATTTAGAGGCTAAAAATAGGTTTTTAAATTTGTCCTTAGCACGGGTTAGTGCATTAAAAATAAAAATAGTATAGTCATCTTTATACTTTTCTTTTGATAACAAAGTTTTGATTGGCATAGGTTTCATTGGAATTTTAGATTTATGGCCGTCACACCGCTAATATAATAATGCGATATATTGTTCCATGCAACGTCTTACATGTAACTCGCTCCTCACACGGCTGTGGTTGGATTTAGTAGAGAACAAGACATCGCGCGCTATATTTTTCAATTATTTATAGGCCGTAGCCTGTCACGACCTGTAAAAATAAACTTTTATTCATGTCCCCATACAGTACGACAACAAAATGTGATGGGTTGTGAAGGTTTGCAAACCTTCGAATGTCAAAGTGACAGATTTTTTAACAGACTTTAGTTTGTACGTTACTTTAGCTTTACCGTCTCTTTTAGAAGTAGACACGTCTGTCATGCTGCAGCAACATTGCGCCTATAAATTTCAAATTGAATAGTTAGTGATACATTACTACTCATATCAGAATAATTTTTATGATGGTCATTTGACTGGTTGAAAGACACACGTGATCATGACCTGGGGTTTTCTTTTAATTTATGCTAATAAAGTCGCGGATTCCTTTAATAGAAATTAATAAGGTGTTTTGAATTGCAGAAAGAGAAATAAAATCTTAATTCTACCCTAAATCAAACAAAGAAATCAATCAGTTTAGAAACAACTGTTACAATTCCAAACTAAAGCCTTGACAAATCCTTATCCCAATACACAAATCCCCCACATTGTAAACCCACACATAAATAACATCTGTATCCGTATTTAAACTCCCTTTAATCCAAATAAGTAAATACTAGTATTGGCACATTTCGCCTATAAAATAAAGAACTGAAATAGCACACATTCAAATAGATCAAATTGTAAAAGCTGCAGCTGAACAAATTAAGTTTTGCGTTTCACCAGAAAAAAATCTACGTAACTTCAGGCATTTTTGAATAAGTTAGGATGGCAAATATCTTGAAGTGCGTAGAAAAAGCAATGTTTAAACGCGGTATGAAGCACAGTAGGGTGAGAGCACCAACAAAGGACTATCATAACGCGTGCGTTTAGTTACGCCCGCGGATTAGTGATTGTAAAAAAGAGGGTCGATGCGCTAATTACAGGGGTGGGCCGGGGCCGGGGAACAGATGAAAGTCAATTTGCTGCTGTGTAGAGCATGATACGGCCCATTTCGTCTATGGACGACAAGTGACAAGTGCGGCACCTGCGCTCACTCTCGCGCCCTATTGTGCGTTTGCACTTTTTTTAAAATAGAACTCTGCAAATAGGACTCCTTTTAGGAGAAACAAAGAGCAATATAGGGAAAGTTTGATGCGTTATTGACTTTTAAAACCTTTGGTTTGATAAGATGTGAAGGTGTTAATTTTGTTATATTTAAGATCTGGCATTACGCTCATTTCCAACAAAAAGATACCACAGAATACATCTGGAGATTGTCAAGCATTGTTAAATAAATCGCAGTGCTAAGCAACTTTTATCGCGCTCTGTATAAGAATAGATATTCAACAAATATATTCTATCTGTTGGTATTGCTAGCTAAGACAAATTCACTATTCATCGAGTATTTCACATTTTATATGAAACCAACATCCAGCGACTTATAATTTCTAACTCCGTTGTCTTTTCTTTCCAGAAGAAATCAAGTTTGGCATCAACCGCCTAGTGGGCGAGCGGACGGACGACGAGGACGACCACCACGATGCTCGACCAGAAACCTCCCCCGCCTCCCGCTGCGGCTCCCCCTGCTGGGCACCCTCCCCCAACTCCCCCCGCTCCATACGCAGTAGCTCCCCCGAACTCGAAGTCGACTCCCCCCCTTCCTCCCCCAGAAGACCGCCAGACTCCTCGCCTCCACCAAAGCGCTCAGAAGCTTTCTCCGTAAGCGCTTTACTAAGACCTGACGCGCCAAGAGTTCCCTCGCAACGGCCCTTCTTCTACCCCCCATCTCCGTTCGCGGAGTTCCTAAGAGAAGGAACGCTAGGCTTACACGGATGGGGCGGTTACAGCAACCTTTACCTTCACGCAGTTCAAGCAGCGGGTCCGGAGTTTTTGAGGTTGAGGGCAGCCGTGTTGGGAGCCCCAGGCCCTCTCTCCAGGCCTCTGCCTATAGGAGATGTGTACTCCTGTGTCAAGTGCGAGAAAATGTTTAGTACCCCACATGGCTTGGAGGTCCATGCGAGGAGGTCGCATAATGGGAAGAGGCCGTATGCGTGCGAGCTTTGTAGCAAGACATTTGGGCACGAGATCAGCCTCAGTCAGCATAGGTAAGTTGTCCATATGGTTAAGACTTAGTGCCGATTTCATTGTGTAATATAATTTTAGTTTAATTTACAATCAATGGGACTGAACATAGCGATGAACTCTTGTAATGATAAGGCGGGACATATAACGCATAATTTTTGATCACATTCATTTAAATAATAATTTTAATACATTGAAAAAAATATTAAATTGTCATCTTTTTCTTACTTTTTTTTTCAATAAGTATAGATAGATAGAGATCACTTAATTGCATATAAAAAAGGAAATTACACAGATATTTCTTAACCTAAGAGTACAAACGGCGGCCGTATCACTAAAAGTGATTTCTCCCAGACAACCCATCCAGTCAGACAATATATCCAGTCTGTTATATATAACATATTTTTTAATGAATTTTTACGATCATTAAAACTGTGCCACGCTAAACGGTTTGCTAGGAACGTTAGGAAGACACAAAATAAAACATTTTCGTCCACAATATCCATTCTAACTACCACAAGAAATTAAATGATCACAAGAATCACATTCGCCTAACCCACCACCCGCCTTTCAGGGCGGTTCACAGCGTGGAGAAGGTCTTCGAATGCAAACAATGCGGCAAAACGTTCAAGCGATCCAGCACCTTATCGACCCATCTGCTGATCCACTCCGACACCAGGCCATACCCCTGCCAGTACTGCGGGAAGCGGTTCCACCAGAAATCTGATATGAAGAAACACACGTACATCCATACCGGTAAGTAGATTAGTCAGTTAAATTATTTGTATTGAAAACTAGCTGACCCAGCGAACTTCGTACCGCCCAAAAATCGATTCTTTAATTTTTCTCTCCGTAAGAACCATTCTCGTATGTACTTCAAAGAATATTCTAAAAAAAGAACTAGGGAAATCGGTTCAGCTGATCTCGAGATTTGCGCTTACCAACACATTCAGAGATTTATTTTTATATTGTAGATGAAATGAAATGAAAAGGTTTTATTCTAAGTAACGCAGAAACTGCGGCTTAATGAACGTTACAATTCAAACTAGGTGTTCATTTCAAAATCTAGCTCATTTTCAAGAAAAATGGACAAACAAGCTCCAAACTTAGTCTTTTCAAAGTCCTTAATTAACAGAGTTTACATAATTATTACAAAACATAGAACTCATGCATTGTACTGACTTTAATTCCAGACATCAATGTCACCTAAATAATCCTTTATGCCATAGTAGCCCTTATGGTACAAAGTGAACTTAACACAGTTTTTGAACCGCGTTTAAGGCCAGCTTGAAAGATGATCCATCAGATTTAGTAATATGTAAGGGTATACATTTTTTTGAACTAAGACTTTCGTAAACACTAAACATTATTAATTACCCGACAAAGAGTTGTTGTCTTGACAAAAAGTTGGTCCGGTTATAAATCAATAAGGGTATAAGTCAGTAAAGGCTAAAAGGGGCACATTTGTTAACAGTACCTATCACCTAATCCACATCAAACCTCTTTTCTTACTAATTCTGACGACAGCTCTACAGTGGAAATATTAACCACTTTGAAATTATTTTGCCATTATTATAACTTTTTTATATAGGTAGCCTTGATAGTGTCCCACTGCTGGGCAAAGGCCTTCCTTTGCTGAAGGCTTGTCCATCAGCATATTGCTGAGTCAGTTGCCATTTATAGCAGCAGTGACAAGCCGTGACCTTTCGTTTTATTTTTGTTTTTTGTGAATGTTATGTTTAGTAATATGTTTTAAGTTTGTTACTGTGGCGTGTGCACTGTTTCCATAATAAATGTTTTTCTTCTTCTTTGCGCTTTCCACTCCTCCCTGTTCATGGCCACCTCCTGGCAGTGTGACATGAAGGTCGTGAGGTTGTCCACCATCTTTGCTGGGGTCGGCAACGTTTGCGATATCCGTCGCGCGGAACCCAGTCTGTGAGGATCTTTGCCCACCTCTCTAGGCCCATACGGCTTAGGTGGCCCGTCCAATTCCACTTCAGCTTGGCGGTTGCAGCTCCAAAATCGACAAGTTTTTTGTCTCGATTATTTTTAGGTCTGGATTTTGTCTTACGAATTTTGTCAATTCTTTTTTCACCCAGAATACTGTGCTCCATTGCCCGCAGGCAAATCTTGAGTTTTGACTAAATAAAATTTGTAGACTAATAATATTATTTTAATATGATAGGTTTTAGCATTTTAGAGTTATAGAATTACACAAACTTAAGAGCCCTATTACAATAATATTAGATTAAGTACACTCAATTCATTCATAACTGCCATCAAGGCTCTATTACATCTTAACACTTAAACCAGGCTTTAAGTTACAACAAATACTAACCACAGGAGATTTACTCAGTACTTAGCGAAATTAATCACATTATACACAATTGCTTTTACGCTACTCGTACCTATTTATTGCAAGACCTAGAATAATTACTTGACAAAAATATTACTTAAAAACCTATTTAGGGGCAAAAAATTCCACCCATGCCGGGATTTGAACCCGCAACCTCTGGCTATCTGTGCCAGAGGTCGCAGGTTCAAATCCCGGCGTGGGTGGATTTTTCAGCCTCTAAATAGGTTTTAAAATTTGTCCTTAGCGCGGGTTAGTGCATTAAATAAGATTAATTCTTCTGCATGACTTGAAATAATATAATTTCTTTTCGTGAGGAATCCGAAGAGTCAGAAGTCTCAGTGCTTGAAATTGCTTATCCACGGTGAGCAGGCGTAGTAATAAAGTCTATACTCTCTCTGTGATAAAAAGTTCGTGTACTGCAGTGGGACGAATAAAGATGAGTTTATGTATGTTCACCAACATAAACTCATAATATCAAGGCACGATCCAGATAAAATCACGGCAGACCAATTTATTATACGTTTTGAAAACGAAAGAGTTATCACAGGGTCAATGTAAGTGGTAAAGCTTCGTTTCCTACTCCCCCGAGATACAGGAGCGAGTTTTAAGTATGTATATGTTTTCAATAAAAAAAGAAATTCGGTAACATACATAGACTCATACCCAGGCACGATCCTGATAAATCACGACCAACCAATTTATTAGACGTTTTTAAAAATGAAAGAGTAATCACAGGTTCAATGGTGAACCTTCGTTTCCCACTCCTCAGACACAGGCCTCACGGATACAGGAGCGAGTTTTAAGTTTAACAATTTAAAAAAAATTGTATATTATATTAAAAAGTATAAAAATGATTTTAACTAGAATTGAGTTATTTCACAGTTTCCTCTATTGCAGCTGTTCTTCTTTGCAATGACAGCTATTCTCAGGGTTTCCTTCTAAAGTGTACGTTTTATGACCAAAGTTACAAACTCTGTCAAAACATTCGGAGGGTCCGCGTAAGACGCCCGCAGAGCATAATTTATGCATATTAATACCAAGATTAGAAACTGAGCAGGTATTTTATTATAACCGTGGTACTGAGAGGTAGAACAATGCGTCGGGAGGTGTCAGATATTCTTAAGCGGAGCGAGAGCGAGAGCGGCGCAAATAGAAAGGAGTTTTTGTGCACCGACCGTTAGCAAGGTTTTGTGATTAAAATACTTATTTCTAATAACTTTTGTGGCCGCAATATGTGCATAAAAGTTGTTGGAAATTATTCCTCTTCTCTTATAAGGAATTGTTAAGTTATAATCGCAGATTCTCAGCACGAATTAATGTTAAGCACTTCGTTGCTCACTAGATTTTTTTACTGTAGTAAAATAAATGCCCTCCTACAATGAAGGCAGTAAGTTGAAACTCACTGATTAAAAACCTATTTAGAGGCTAAAAATTTCACCCATGCCGGGATTCGAACCCGCAACCTCTGGCTATCCGTGCCAGCGCTCTACCAATTGAGCCAATGGGCGACTCACCGGCATCAGTGAAATTTCGAACCTCTTTACACTATTCTCTGTATTACGTACAGGCAGCGACATCTGGCTTAAGCAAATTGCATCACTTACAGCCCCGACTACCTACTTTGCAGTTAGGTTTTACATCGGAACGATATCACTGTACCCACATGATTATACTATTTTTATTTTTAATGCACTAACCCGTGCTAAGGACAAATTTAAAAACCTATTTAGAGGCTATTGTATATGGTCACGATTCTCAGAATTGAGGGACTGATTAAAAAGAAGAAAGAATGTTTTAGTGCTTTTGTCGTTGTTTTTTCTTGGAAATTAACTATTCTATAAATGTATACTTAGTAAACTTTCTATAAAATTAGAGCCTTCTAATTTACAACAGTGAGATGACCGCGACAACCATCTGCTCAATTATCTGAGGTGGCCAATGACAGAAAACTCTGGACTGAATTGGGAGAGGTCTTTGCCCAACAGTAGGACACAAACTTAGAGGCTACGTAAAAAATGTGCGACATGCAATTACAGATAACGTGCAGATTAAAACCGGTATAGGAGTACTCTGATCATAATTTTAAACTTAACCACTCTAATTTAAAAACCTATTTAGAGGCTAAAATTTCACCCATGCCGGGATTCGAACCCGCAACCTCTGGCTATCCGTACCAGCGCTCTACCAATTGAGCCAATGGGCGATTCACGGCATCAGTGAAATTTCGAACCTCTTTACAATATTCTCTGTATTACGTACAGGCAGCGACATCTGACTTAAGCAAATTGCATTACTTACAGCCCCGACTACCTACTTTGCAGTTAGGTTTAACATCGGAACGATATCACTGTACCCACATGATTACACTATTTTTTTTTTTTTATAAATAGATAAATAGTGTAATTAACCACTTTAATTTCCGATGCTTCGGCAACGTTAACTCTAAGCAAAGTTAACTACAGCCACGTCCGCCGGTTTCGTGGCATCTCATCTAAGACGTTTGTGGGTCCATTACGGCATCGTATTCTGTTACGCGGGCCTTCATGAATATAAGATGTAGCGGTAAGGGTCGCTGTTGACACCTCGGCAGTGCTGTTATGATTCTGAGAGGCTTTCTTGGGTTTCCTCTAACGACACTAAGGTTTCTGCGTGCGGTTGTTTGCCGCAAGTGAAAATTTATAGCGACATTTACGTTATATAATTGGCAGTGTCTACTTCATACTAATGCCTCCTCCGATGTAGAGTGTAGTGAAGTTAATGTCCTAACTATAGTATGTAAAAGTTTTTGATCAATAAACGTTTTATCAATTAAATCAATCATCTCCCAACTCTCCTAAGTTCCAAACATATACTTTTTAAATCCAAAATAGTTAGTTGATACGTAAAAAATACGGAAATTTAACCGTAGCGTTTGTCGTGAGGTTTTTTCATGCTTTTGTGCTTATCTAGCTTCGATTTAAATATTATTACGCTGCGTAGTAAGTGAAACGCGTAATAAATTTAATTTTATGCAAAAACAATAAAAATTAGCATTAAAAAAGAGAAAAAATACGCTATGGTATTGCTCTGACCTTCTTTCCCAGTTTTTAATAATTCAATGGCGTATGTAAACTAATCAACTGTAATTACTACTCAAATATTGTATGAAGTAAAACGCATACTTGTAATGTTGCAAACCTCTTTACACCATTTTTTTTATATTTTATGTCTATCATTTTAAAAATTTAAAATTACGTCACCCATTTTTGTGGTTCCCTTCATTTTTTGGCATTACAACTTTACATTTCAATTAGTATTTCTTAATGAACGTCAGGAAATAAGGTAATTACGTTTTACCTTATAAATAATCGCGATTAGACACATTTAATAGATAACTACATTTCAATTAGACCCAACTATTAAATCTTCCTTTACCTGCTTATTTTTTTATCAATTTTTCTGTTTATATTATAAGTAAAATAAATAAAACACATTTTAAATAAAGCAGTATTATTTTTTAAAAAAAAATCTACAACATTACATACTTTTCCGCTTTCTAGCTCCTAGCACGCCATCGAAGGTACAACACAAGAGTCGTGAATCGGCAAAATACCTATAAATCGCGTCTCGCTCTTGCCACCGTTCCCCAAAATGAACACTATATCAAAGCCCCAAAAGCAAGGCCGGCAAAGCAAACACAATACATCAGGCCTCCAAAGTGCCGTAATCAAAATAAATAATTGTCGACGACAGACTATCCGCTTGTAGTTAATTTATTTAATAATTCACAAGCCAGGCGGGGGGCGAGTAAGTACTACCGAAAGCCATTGGAAGTACTATAAGGGTGCCCGATACGTGTGTGGTGGTAGGATGAGTTGGCGAAGAGAAATCACATCGTAGTTATACTATTTTTATTTTTAATGCACTAACCCGTGCTAAGGACAATTTTAAAAACCTATTTAGAGGCTAAAAATTCCACTCATGTCGGGATTCGAACCCGCGACCTCTGGCTATCCGTGCCAGCGCTCTTTCCAACAGAGCTAATGGGCGACTCACCGGCATCAGTGAAATTTAGAACCTCTACGCTATTCTCTGTATTACGTAAAGGCAGCGACCTCTGGCTGAAGTAATTTGCATCACTTGCAGTAATTTGCCGTACGTAATACAGAGAATAATGTAAAGAGGTTCTAAATTTCACTGATGTCGGTGAGTCGCCCATTAGCTCAGTTGGAAAGAGCGCTGGCACGGATAGCTAGAGGTCGCGGGTTCGAATCCCGGCATGGGTGGAATTCACATCGTAGTTGTTATTCGTAGTATATTGAAGAGATTCTTCTTCTTTGGTTCCTGTACTCCTTTGTAGTGTCTGGAGTTCACACTTTCCATTTATCTCTGTTCGTGGCTAGGGATGGAGCTATAGCCAAGCTACTTCCTTCGCCTTCGTCTGTGAGAGAACGAAACTCTTCCACGTCTGAGACGGTCGTCTGGCAGTCGAGTGCCACCTTTGTTAATAGAAATGTTTTTTTCTGATATATAAATAAAATATTTAAATTAAAATGTGTATTTTACTATAATTTTATTTATATTAAAAATCGTAGCTTGCATGGCTCGTTTGGATGAAACAACAACAACTAAGAGTTAGTATAACATAATATTTACATACAGGTACATAGATTGTTTCTGTATCTATTACATCTCTAAATAGTTCAATAATGAAGTAATTTTTTTCAGTGCCGTTGTTACTGATATCAACCATAAAGGTATTAAAAATACGTTCGAAAATGAGTGGTGACATATTGTTGTAATAAGACTGATTGCCAGTTTATGAATTGAGAAATTCGCTAAGTAAATAGTTAAGTGTAGTGCTGTCTCTTCGAATTTCACAGAAAAGAGAGTGACAGAACGTTACTTAAGTACTTAGTGAAACTCTTAATTCTGAAACCGGCCTAATGATACCAATAGTTAGACAACATTTATATCCGTGCCAATTGGAGAAAGTTATTTCTATTCTATTTTAAAAGACCCACTGTACTTCTGTCCGTTGAATTTTACTAAGTGGGGGGAGACAGCGAGGAGGAAAAGGGGGAATTCCGTTGAATAACTAAGTGTCTCAACTCCGACCCTATTAATAACGGCATCGAGCTCAGATAAGGGATTTGTAATTACGGTTTCCGAGACTCCGAGGCTGTAATTCCTTGCCTTAGGGAAGTGTGCACAATTCCTCTAAACTTGGTTTATCGCCGACCGAAGTTAAGAAGTATAAAATGGAACGCCGCCCACAAACGTTTAATGTGCGATGAAATTCTATTATGAGAAATGGTGGCTTTGTACCTACGTTGTCTACACCATCATAGAGTTTACATCGGCGGGAGGTTTCATTGCACATATTGACATTCATTCTTCTCTTGCTCTTTTGCATTGTCATTACATTTCTACAATTTTTCTCGTTGGCAAACCCAACTTTTGAGCCTTTTATTCCATGCACGGCTTAGACCAGTTAACAAGACGATATAAACTATACAGTCCACTTAATACTATCTTTCGACGGCCTTACCATGCTGTCGATTTATTCAGCGCCCAGTGACAACTTCACTCACACTCGATGGCTGAAGTTTCTACTCGAACGCTGTAGTGCCTGGGACATTGTTTTAGATGAAGTGGGCTTGCCCAGTACCTATACCTTCCCGACAGTTTAGTCGGCCTAGCCCACAGCAAAGACAAGTCAACCGGAGCGGAGTTTGGCGCAGAGCCAATCAAACTGCTATGAACCGTACTTTATGTTATGACCCAAGTTACTTATTCTTAAGTAGGTTGCTATTTAGTTATATAATAATCGGGTCTAATCGCGAATATTTATTAGGTAAATCGTAATTACCTTATTTTCCGACGTTCAAACCACACGCCTTATCACCGGACCTGTCCGTGGGCATGGTGAGTGTGGTGTGTCGGCCAGCTGCGAAAAATTAAAACTACGGGAAATAAGGTAATTACGTTTTACCTAATAAATAATCGCAATTAGATTAGACCCGTTAAATATATAACTAGGTTGCTATTTTCTATCGTGCCTCATTAAATTGATTTCGAAATCTATTTATATCACACTTCCCTCTCGCCAATACAGTAAAGTGGGTCTGGAAATTCTTATTTTGGATCATTCCAAACTACAAGGAGAGAGAGCCTTTCCAGTACATTAGTACTAGGTTTTCGAATAATATGTAAACTATGGTTGTATTATTTTTTCTTGTTGTACAATAAAGCGTTCTCTATCTCTCGTATTTATGCTACTTAAGTATCAAAGCCCCCGAAGATGGCACAACCTTGCGCTATGGCGTTCATTAGGGGTGGGCTATAATTAGAAGTGTACTAATATAGCCTGAAGAAGAAGAAATATCAAAGGCCTCTGAAAAGACTCAGTTTTGAGTTTGTTATGTGCATTTTCTCTCTAAAATTATTTTGTCTTGTACGTTTACTTATAATGTTCAATAACGATTGACTGAGCAGCACTGTGGTATTATCACTCAGTCGCCGTGTCCCTCAGCCATGACACTACAGAAACGATAAAAATACCTACACAGCCTTTCCCAACCCCTTAAGTTCAGCTGTGAACAGAGCGCGTTACCCATTCACCTAAACTGCAAATCGTTTGTCTTGCGTCCCTCTCGCACCCGTTGCCGGATGCGATGAAAATGGCGAATCTATTCCTTGGGATCTCAGACGATCGGTACCCTTGCAGCTTCTTAGGGTATCCTATTATTCAGGTAAACAATTGAATTTGAGCTCTGTTTAATAGACGATAGGGGTCAGAGAAACTGCACGGGTTGATTGGTGGCCCGGTATGCACTTTTGTATTGAAAATGGGGCGTTATTAAAAGGTGTTAAGAGTCAATTGGTGTGTGGACTTTTGTTGGTGAATGTGGAAATGAATTTGGGTGGATTGTATGTAGGTATGTGCAGCAATTTGAGTGTTGCGCTGCTAAGGGCGCCTCTCTCCAAGGTGTTTGATTTTTGCTTTAAGTATTTGCAGTAAGTATTCTTCAGATAAAAGTATATACATAGATGCATTTGTGGTTTCTGGAATTCCTCTTCATTACGAAATTATTATAATATAGCCTGCATAATACAGACTAGATAATATAGCCTGAAAAAGAAGAAGTAGACGAAATTATTTACTGACGTTTATTTCGTTATAAACTGTTTCAAATGTCACTTATGAAAACAGAAAATTCTTAAATTTTTTTTTTTAAGAATTTTCTGTTTCCATAAGTGAAGCTCCATATAATATCTACTAAAAGTTTTGTCAAGAACTCAGAACTTTTTTTTAGGTAGCCTACGTCCCGCTGCATGGCACAGGCCTTCTCTCAGAAAGAGAGAAGGGGCTTAATTGTTACGCGTGCCCATCGCCTCTGACATGGCTTAACGACTGCCATTACATGACAGCCGGCACCAACGCCTTGACGTGCTTTGCAAAGCACAGAAGCGCTCGGAAAAATGCCACTAGCGGTAGTCACGGCATCCATCCAGTACCTGACCGCGCCTGTTGTTGCTTAGCCAAAGTGATTGATTCCAATCAGTCAGTTTCACTAGGCCACGAGCACTTCATGGAAAAAATTACTGTAGATATTTGACATGTCATTACATTCTATTAGTAACACAATTAAAGGCACATAAAAACACATTAATAAAAAAAAAAATTGGGGTGTTATGATTATGTCTAGTAGAAACTTATCTTAATCTTATACTAGCTGACCCGACGAACTTTGTACCGCTTAACAGTGGAAGCTTTAACTTTTTTAAATTTTCCTCTCCGTAAGAACTATCCTCGTACTTCAAGGAATATTGTAAGAAAAGAATTAGCAAAATCGGTTCAACTTCTCTCGACATTTGTTCTCAGCACCACATTAAGCGATTCGTTTTTAGATTATAAAAGATAAATTTCTGCTTTTTCTGTAACTATTTTTCCGGTATTCAATAAATAATCTTCTTATCTTATCTTGCAAGTACAATCTTAAGTGAATCAGCCCCAACGCTTCCTCCACCGAAACATAGAGGCGCAAATCCTACCCGTTCACTTGAAGTAAATTATTAACTACCGCCAAATAGTTTAAACGCTACACCCGGCATTTTAATCAGTGTCTCAACTTTTTGATTAATACGCCTTAGAAATTTATCGTCGAAATTTTAATTTATAATTAAACGCGAGTACATTGGGCCGATTATTCAACGTCAAGCGGGAACCGCGGCCCACGATTTGTCACCTCTGAAGTGCGGTTTAATTCGGCCCCTAATTGAGCCAGAAGTTTGCCACCCCTGAAGTTTGGCGCAGGTAGAGTCTGGTCGGGGCAATTTGCTGGGCCAAGTTGCTTCAGAGCTACTGATTAATAATGGTTGGTGTTAAATTGACAATTGATTGGGTTTTAGTTTAGCGGTTGTAGGCTGACTTGTACCGCTTCCTTGAATTGGGCTTACGTAGCTTTTAACTTCATTTCATTTCAAATTCCTTTATGTAATCATAAACATAAGTGCAACTAACATTTACACAGGAAATATTTATTATTCCTTAATCTAACTACCTAATATTTCACCAGCATTAAAACGATTTGGAAAGGACTTTGTCCACTTTGTATGGGCGATTTGGCTAAACGTGAACTTTGTTTTACTACTTAGTTTTAATTCAATTGACTGTGAAATAAAACTAAGTAGTAGGTTTTGTAGTATGAATTAGTAAGAACCCTATTACAGTAATTAATTTGCATCAATATACCTGCATTGTGAGTTTTTTGCTGCAAGGTGTGATTATGATTTGCTTGCTTTATTTGGTAAGCACCGCAATGTAAGTCCGGTACAAATCCGTAGTTGAGCCGCGGTCATCAATAAACTAAGAATCGGAATCCATTTTGACAAGCCAAAGTAGTAATAAAACAAACAATATTCACGAGAAGCAAAGATACAGCAAACACAATGAATGAATGAATCGTTTTGTTTGTTTTAGCCGGTGACAATGACAATTTAAACAATTTTTTTTGTCTAGTGTTGCCATAAATAAATAGTTTACCCTCAAATCCAGATTATTTCTTTTAATCATTTTATCACACCAATAATTGAATACGACACATCTAGCAAGTATTGTAATACCGTTGCATTAGTGTGCATTATTTTTTACCCAAATAATACTAAAACGCAAGAGCAAAAAGAGACAAACTCGCGAGGCCGGAGGCTTAGCTCCGCGGAGCGGGCACGAGGAACCCCGCTGCGGCGAGGCCGAAGGCCGAGCTCCGTCCAGGCCGAGGCCGAAGGCCGAGACCGTTCAGTTTACGGCGCACAAGTACCAGCGCAAGAGCAAAAAGAGACAAACTTGCGAGGCCGGAGGCCGAGCTCCGCGGAGCGGGCACGAGGAACCCCGCCGCGGCGAGGCCGAAGGCCGAGCTCCGTCCAGGCCGAGGCCGAAGGCCGAGACCATACATGTTCCCATGCAACAATTCACTACAATAAGTGTCTAGCGAGGCCCTAGGCCGAGCGCCGCGGAGCTGCGCGCTTACGCGGTTGGCGCGTGTAAGCGCGCAGGGGACTCGCCCCCTAGTTGCTACTATACAACTTCACAAATGTACATTAATTAGAAAATGAAGTGATTGGTACATGCCTGCACTGAGAATCGAACCTGGGTCTCTCGCTTTCGGGTCCATTGTTCGAAAATAAATATTAAAAGTATTTTTTTAAACAACTCCTAATGGGCTTAAAAACTGCCTAATGCTCACTACGGATGTCACCACTGTTGTGTGTACCATTAACTTGACAGTTCTCCATAGTATTTTTGTAAACAAATCAATTGTTTTGTGAATAATATCATTATTTTGTGCGTCTGTTGATTGCAGAAATACGGGAACTCATTCATTTCCCAAGGAACCTAAAAGAATAAAACTGTGGGAAACAGCTCTTCATAGAAAAAAATTCAAGGCTAGTACTTCGTCAAGACTATGTGATGCCCATTTTCAACCTGAAGATTACTACGGACGTAATTCATATACAGGTGATGAATCTCTACACAAAGTTTTAAAGACAACAGCTGCACCGTTTAGACCAAACAACAATACAATATGACGGTTTTTAAGAACACTCAACAGTGCTGCCAACTACAATGAGCTTTCAGGTTTTAACCTCATGGAATGACACAGTTGAGAAAAAAACATTAAAAAGTTATGATTGCATTGATAGAGTAAAGAAAGTAATAAACATACGTAGGTACTCTTATGCTGCTTATTAAATATGTTTCATAATATTTCAGAATATTATTCAATCATCATTATTATCAGCCATTTGACGATCACTGCAGAACAAAGGTTTTCCTCATAGTATAACAAGCTACACGGAATTAAATAAGCTGGAAAAAAAGTTAATTCAAATAAGATTGCATGCAAAAAAGTTGCGTTTAAAAAGAAGGCAAATTCATAACCCGATTTGCAGTCAGTCCCATGAAAGTTTGATTAACCTAAAATGCCTTATTAACGTTTAAAAAAAAACTCTTCCCGTTCTTAATTAGTCCTGGAATAAACAAGAGGCACATTAGCTCTCGGCATAATTACAAAATGGCGGGCGGGTTTTCTTTTTTCTCTTTTGCATTTTCTTCCCCGCCGCGGCCGCGGTGAGGTATTTAAAAAGCATTTTGCAAATTGGAAAGCACATGATTGTTAATTCGAAAACAGAGCAAAACCTACCTAAAATTGCAGTAATTTGGTTTTCATTGTACAATTTTTCTTACTGGCCAGGCTAATTTCGTAAGCTACAGCAAAAAAAACTAACATCAAACTACCAGAGTTTTTACTTTTTTTTTCTAAAAGCTACCAGTATTTTGTTTGTACCAAACCTCTTTTGAGCGCCGAAAGATTTCAAAAGCAGAAAATTAAAAAGAATAAAACAGTTCATAATCGTTTTTCCTCGCGCCAAATGTTCTTAACTCCTACTTTGCTCTCCCCTGTGATTACTTTTTAAAGGTAATAACTTGCTAAAAAGCGCCTTTTATGTTTCCTTACACTTTTACCAGCAAAATTGGATCCCGTAATCGGAATTTGGTTTTCATTTTGACTGTGTTTGTAAGGTAAAATATTTCACGTTTACAAACATTTGTGATTATAGAAACAAATCTATACAAGTTTTAAGTCGTTCGTTTGTCAAAAATTCTATATTCATTTATTTAGCCTTTATGATTTAAATTCCCTTTATCTTTTAATCTTATCTTCAACTTATCTTTGAAGCATTATTTATCAACATTTTAACTAAGTTGAAAAAAGAAGCAGGTTATCTTTTTTTTTATAATATTTTCGCATAAATTCGTCAAATGTTAATCTATCACGATATTTTTTTCTTTTTCTTTTAAAGATCTCGCATTTCTTTTTAAAATTATGCTCCGGCTCTATTCACCATGATTAAGCCCTTCAAATAACAACGAATCCGGGTCGGACTCTTCGACAAGAAACCCAGTAAATGATTCCGAAATTAAGTTGAAATTTTCGTAGTACAGTCAAAAGTAAAAAAAATACACCCAGCAATCTCACCAATACACGATTTAAAAGTAAGAAGCAAGACGTAGCAATCTCACAAGCTCACGTATTCGAGTCTGGCGTGGACCGAGGGGAGAAATCTAAGCGGTCCATAAGGAAGGGGGGGTGTGGTCCGATCTGGGGGTGCTACTCAGGGCTCCTCGTTCGGACAATAAATGTATTAAAGTCACAAACCCATCCAAAGGTTCTGGAACTAAGACTTTCGTCGGCACTACACATTCTTAATTTAATTACGGAGTCGGAGGATTCCGACAAGCCCGGGAAGTACGAAGGCCCAAGTGACGCGTTTTGTGGCGCTAAAATGTCAGTATGTGACAGTAAATGTGCGGGAAAGTTGCGCGAATGCGCTTGGTGAGTATGAGCTTTATCCCTTAATAAGGCATGGGTAGTATGTTTCTTTATTGGTTTTGGACTCCATTTCAAGGTTCGTTCGTTAGCAACCCTTGTATGTCCCCACTGCTGGGGCACGGGTCTCTTCCTGCATCGCAGGAAGGTTAGGCCATACTCCACCACGGGGGCCAAGTCCGGGTTGGCGAAGGATTGTAAGACAGTGGCGGGCCTTACTGTCAGAAGTTATCAAGCCGCCCATAAGGCCTCTGACATGGCTTAACGACTGCCATTATATGACAGCCGGCACCAACGGCTTAGCGTGCCTTGCGAAGCACGGAAGCGCTCGGAAAAATGCCACTAGCGGTAGTCACGGGACGCTCACCCATCCCGTACCTGACCGTGCCTGTTGTTGCTTAACCAAGTGATTGATTCCAATCACTCGGTTCGCCTAGGCCACGAGGGCTTCCATTCCATTTCAAGGTGATAAAGTTAAATTTAACGTGGAAAATATTTTCGTCTTGCCCACTTATGGGTTATCAAGCTCGACTCTGCGGCCGGACACTTCTAAAAAGTTCATATTTCGAGCTTTTGTAACTCTGTCATGTTTATTTGTGATTTACAATGTATAATGATGAATATCTTTACTTTGACTTTGCACAGACGTATTTCCAGTCTCACTGGCAGAATGTGACTTAGATTTCTTCACACTCTAGTCTAGTCAAATTAATCAGTAGATCCATCGCAAACTCATTCCGACGGCGCAGATTTTAACCCCGAACCCCGCGTTTAAATTTCTGCCGGGCATTACTCCTGCCCCGTGCTAGAGTAGGGGTCCCAAGTCTAGGGGGAGGGGGTGATGTCGTCTACCTCCAGGGGACTGAATCAAGGATCCGCACGTGCCCCGCGTTTAATTAAGGTCCCCGGACCTCTGGCTTCAAGTGGAATCCAGTTTAAGTTTTTCTCTCTCTTTGCTTTAGAGCTGGTCTTGGTTTTTGACGTCTATGAAGATTGCGTTATGCTATAGCTAGTTCAGGGTAGTCTTCTGCCTTAGAATTTGTAACACGGCTTACATATACCTTTCTTGATATTTTTTACAGGTTTTTTGTATTCGCAATCATACATTTTTACGGATCTAATCGCGATTGCTTGCTGCATTCTGTTGATGTGTCTGGTGAATATATGGAACCAAAAATGTGCTCCATTTTTTTTGTAGCCTACTAACGTCCCACTGCAGGGCACAGGCCTTCTCTCAGAGAGAGAGTATGGGATTAATTACCACGCGTGCCCACCGTTGATTAACAATTTCAATTGCTGAAAAGTGCTGCAAATATATTGGGCCTGGTTAAGGATTTATCAATTACCAGATTTTTGTCATTCAAATTCAAATATTATTTATTGTCGTGACCAATAATACACAAAGGCAAATAAAATTGTTTATTAAGTGCTTAGGCTATTAAAGGATAGGTGAGAGGATAAATAAATAAGGTTTGTTCTACTTAATACACCCAGGCTAACTGGGTGAATAAGGTCTACCAAAAAGTATATTTAATGCACCTACCGTCAGGATCCGGGGATAGGTGAACTAAGTTCGAGTTCGGGTTTGAATCCCGACTGGGAAGAAAAAAAGGCCCAGATCTTGGATGTTTACATGTTTTTGATGTCGTTGTTTCTGGTTCCCACGATACAGGCTATCCTAGTGTGGGGCCAGAAGCAGTGTATGTGGTTGTATGTAAATGTAAGTACACTATTATGGTCTACTTGATTAAAAATGCAAGGCCGCAAAAGAACTGGCTGTAGGAGAAGACACTGGCTGCAAAACTTGCCTTAATGGTTTCAGATAGGCGCCATCAATTTGTCCCGAGCCACCACATGAAGCGTTACAGTAGTGGTAGCCGACTTTCGATAGCAGACAGCACCACAAGAAGTAGAAGATGTTCCCACATCTTCTACTTCTTAATTAAGAGAGCGATATTTTATGATATTTTATGCAATCATTGTGTTGTGTTAAATGGTCGCCTGCTGTACGTGGGTATGTCTCTATCAAGGCACAATACTTCTTCTTGTCCTGAGCCACCCTTAACAAGCCGCTAAGAGAAATTTGTCTCAGATTATTCCAGCTATTTGCCGAGCATCCTACTCTATGCTTACATATCGATTTCTACCCTGTATGCCCCCACTGCTGGGGCACGGATCTCTTCCTGCGTTGCAGGAAGGTTAGGTCATACTCCACAACGGGGGCCAAGACCGGTTTGGTGGAGGGTTGTAAGACACTGGCGTGACTTACTGTCAGAAGTTATCTAGCCGCCCATAAGGCCTCAATCATATCATCTTACAAATTTTCCCACAAGTAAAAAAAAACATACAGCCCCTAAAGTTTACATTTCTCCACACACGTAACACGATCTCGCCTGGGACGCCACCAAATCAGTTTCCCAAAGATTTTTCTCATGCGAAAAAATGACGTAGGATTTTTTTGGCCCTCACTCACGATTTTTACTTCGCACGGTTTAGGTGGCGACTCCCTCACTCCCGTGGCGTAAGGAGGTCTCTAGAGAGAGAGGGATAATTAAATTAATGTCCTCAACCCCTCTAGAATTGTTCACATACTACGAACAGAAGTGTAGCTCTCTGTTCGTGCTGAAGAGATGTTGGGAACTATGGAGTTGATACATGATTCTGGAATCTATAAAAACATACCTTTGATACTTAGTTCCCCTGGATACAGTCTTTCTCTTCCAGCGGTGTTACTTACTTAACTCCTTTACATTTAACTCTGCGGTGGGACACAAACATAGACGCTACGTAAAAAACATATATAAGACCATATAATGTTTTTTAACTCAAATGATTGTTTCCGTCGCTGTTCCGTGCCGGCTGTTATGTAACAACATTTGCACACCGAAAGGTAGAACATGAAGGAATAAATTTAAAACATGATATGTCCTGTTCTAGCAAATAAATTCTTTTTACTTCTTAATGACAGTCTTTAAGTCATATCAGAGGCCTTATAGGCGGCTTGATAACTTCTGACAGTAAGGCCCGCCACTGTCTTACAATCCTCCACCAACCCGAACTTGGCCTCCGTGGTGCAGTATGGCCTAACCTTGCTGCGATGCAGGAAGAGACCCGTGCCCTAGCAGTGGGGACATAGAAGGGCTCATATTGATTACACGATAGACTTCGGTTCTTCTGTGTTCCTTACTTTGGTTGCCTCTAGTAACCCGACACTGGCGTTGTTTTAGGGCGCCGGTAAATGGGTAGGTGCCGTTTAGGTCCTTTTGCCGACAAGGGTGCAACGTAGTGATTACGATGGGCGATAATTGTTATTGCCCGTTGGATTTTTAATCTAAGGTTGAGTGTGTGACATATACCATTATTTATTTTGTGAGGCCAGTATCGAATTGGTGCAATGTTTGTGAGAAGGTTTTTTTTTGTGACGGGAGTGGCGAGTTTTACTGTTTCATGGAGTTCCATGCTAATGTTACTAAAATACATTATTTTTATTATATTTTCTGAAAAAGTTTTTTATAGTTTTTCTTTTCGTTTGTACAACAACGTAATCTCAATCTCTCAACTATACCGTTGGATTTTTAATTTAAGTCTGAATGTGCGACACAGGTCTGTTATTTAATGAGAAGAGTATCGAACTGTTTTGTGAGAAGGTTTTTCAAAGACTGGAGTGGCAAATTCCACTGTGTCATTGAATGAGCCTATAGCAGCACAATTTCAAAGACAAAAACAAATTTTGTTTATTGCATAATATAAAAGGAACATAAAAGTAAATTAAAACTAATGTGTAGATCTAAATACATATGAAGTAAGGCAACATACACTTTTCAGAGAAACACATTTTAAATTGAAAGGCCTCAACGCTGAGCGTGGCAAAAGGTGTCACGCTCAGCGTTGAGCCTCTGAATGTGAATGTGAATGTATAAATACACAACGTTCAAAAAGCGCTTATTTTCAGCGAGGCCCTAAATAAATAAATAAAAATAATATATGCATGTAGTCAATTAAAATACATATTTAATAAATAAATTTTAAATTAAATATAGTTATGTACGTAAATATTACTAGATAAATACTGTTATTTGACTTGTTACGGAACGTGACGTGGTTTAGTACTGGATTGTTTTAGTACTGGAATTGGTGGATTGAATGAAACTGGATTATGTATGAAAAATAAATAAAATAAGAGGGTGATAGGGTATGGTGGGTATTTCTTGTCCTGTTTCACTTATTAAGTTCCTTCCTCTTTCCAATTTTCTGCGACTTTCGACTATAAATATATTGTGCAGCATTGATTTGTGCTTCCAGTAATTTCATAAAACCATTCATAGATGGCGCTTAGAGGCGTGGCCGTAGATGAAACGGAATACGGCTGTCAAAATTAATCTGTGCTAAGCAAAATTTGACAGACGTGTCCTTGTTCTTTATTCACGCCTATAAGCGACATCTTTGAAATGCTTTGTGAATATGTGCTCATTGAATGCTTCTGTTACTAAAATAAATTATTTTTAGGGTTCCGTACCTCAAAAGGAAAAAACGGAACCCTTATAGGATCACTTTGTTGTCCGTCTGTCCGTCCGTCCGTCTGTCAAGACCCTTTTTCTCAGGAACGCGTGGAGGTATGAAGCTGAAATTTATATCAATTACTCAGGTCTACTGTCCCTTGAAGCTGTGAAAAAATCAAACTTCTAAGCCAACGCAATCAAAAGATACAGCCGTTTATGCCGCAAATTTTCGACACTCGCAAGGGAATCAAAACCTACAGGGTGCTTCCCGTGAACTCAGAATCTTGAAATTTGGTACGAAGCAACGTCTTATAGCATAGATAAAGGAAAAATTACGAAAACCATAAATTTTTAGTTACATCTCATAATATATTTTTTTTTAATAATTTTAAACTTACTACCCATTTCCTCATAAACGCGTAGAGGTATTAAATTGAAATTCATACCAAATACTCAGGTCTATAATACAGGTTTGTACGGAACCCTCGGTGCGCGAGTCTGACTCGCACTTGGCCGGTTTTTGTTATGTAATTGCGCTATGGCGCTCATTAGGGGAGGGCGATGTCCAGCAGTGGACAAATATAGCCTGAAGAAGAAGATGTTATATAAAAAATATTTTTAATAGTAGGTTTTTTTTTCGTTTGAAAAAGTAATCCTAATCCCGCGATTAGCCACTGAAATGAGTCACTACAGCCAATGATTCAATGCTGTGGTATTTTTTGTATCTATTGAAATGCTGTGACATACCTAAAACGATAAATTCTAGGGTCACCGGATTAAACCACTTACGTCCAAAAGAAAATTATAAACGATGGTGAAAGAGACCTACTATGAAATTACTCTATAATATTTTTATTATTCTTACTACATTAACAGAGAGATGTCTTGAAAAAATAAATTGAACATACGTGTTTTATTACGATAGAAAAAGAAACTGTTAGTATAGTTCAACAACTCTCCATCGTCGGTTATCTGGAAGAAATTGCTGTAAGCAACAAGGCGGCCTATTGTACTGTAGCTTTGTAAATATTTTATGTTTATTTTTTCCTGCAATAAAGAATATTTTTATCTTTACTTATAATCACTTAAATATGTGACAGTCCCTGGTCTCTGCCTACCTCTCTGGGATACAGGCGTGATGTTATGTTACGTTATGTTTGTTTTTCACAGAACTATAATTTTATGATAAACTTATGTGCTTTATTCCGCCGACCCTAAAATGTATCTATGGCTATAATGAAACAATTTGTTTCTTAGAGATGCATTTGAAATTTGCATTGTACTTTACCATGAAGGTATAATACAACTAGTTCATCGATATTCACAAATCAAAGCCACGATAGCGGTAGAACGCGGACTTATCAATCGGGAGATCGTGGGTTCGAATCCCAACTTGTACCAAAGAATTTGTTTTCAAAGTTTTGTTCATTTGTGAAGTAACAGTAGCAATACCACTTGCTAACGGTGAAGGAAAACATTGTGAGGAAACCTAAATGTTTAAAGTGTTAACATACCTCAGCGCCAACCCTGAATATATAAATAAATATTAATGGACATATTACACAAATCTCGTTAGCCCTATTCCAAGTACAACTAAATGACTTGTGTTATAGGTGCTAAATCGACGAGAGATTTAATACAATAAATACATAGATAACATCCAAGACCCGACACAAACTAGAAAAGTTCGTTTCCTAGTTTGACCCGGCCGGGGATCGAACCCGAGACTTTCGGTTATACCGCTACCGCTACGCCACCGAGGTCGTCATAATTGTTAACATAATTATATCAGCGCTTGCTACGTCAAATGACCCAACTATGAGGCTAAGTGCGGAAATCTAACCAACCACAATTCCAAATCAAACAATCAGTTTAAAACCTTTGATGAGCCAGTATTAAGGCGCACACCCATCGATCACCTAATAACTAGCAGTGCCATCAGCTGATACCGCTGTGCTACTACCAAACAGAGAAATGAGACTTGTCTCGATGTAACCCGAGCCGGAGCGTGGCGTCGCACGCGCCTCTAATTCAATAAACACATTATCGCGATTAGCTACCGAGAAGTCTGGAGTGAGTAGCACAGAAGACTTGTCTACTCTTTCACAGAACCTGATTACATTTTGTTGACTGATCAATGATACAATTAATTCTAGACTATAGACTAGTTTATTAGTACAAAGTGCACGGTATCATTTGTAAAGACTGTATGGAAGAAGAATTAGAAATTACCATTGAAAATTTTACTAGACATTACCATTTCTAGTTTCACTACAAATTACCTTTTCAAGTGTTACTAGAAATTGTTTCTAGTGTTACTAATATGTTGTTTAATAAAATGGACAAGTAATGTTAAGTCGACTGTACTTACGATAGTTTTAGCTCAAAATTTATCATTTATTGCACACAAAATACATTACAGGTCATTTCATTAGAAATAATATGTACAAAGGCGTGCTTATCTTTGTAAGAGATTCTTTCCAGCAAACCTTAGAGAATGGGTGAAAAAGTAAAAAGCGGGTGTTTTTGAACCACAAGAGACTGTATTATACCCATTATTGTATTGTCCGAGCAAAAGTCTATCCGGTAACAATTTAATAATAAAGTGATAATTACTTTAGATGCACTTTAAGCAGAAATAATAGAATTTTCAGTTCTATTTTTTCTGCCCCCAATTGAACCATACTTCTATCGGACTAATTTATTTCATACGGGAGCCCCTAGTTAGCGGAAATTGCCGAGCGTGCCCGAACGAGTCCCGAAGGATGACCTGTCAGATTTGGTTCTTTTATAGTGCCCTGTTAGTTCATTATTAGTTTTTTATTCATATCTCTGTGTGATATTATTGAGGGTATGATAAAAAACCCAGTTGTTTTCCGTTAATTAGCTCAGTGACTTGGCTCAAATATTAAATTATTTTGACTTTGACTTTGTTTTCTAGCGGTATTTTTCGCCGTATTTTACATATTATGGCTTCAGTGTTTTTTTATGTGTTAGTTTGGAACTAGGACAGGCAATTATGTTCTGTGGATGTTTAACGTAGATGTGTGTTCTGTGGACGGTATATTCTTTTTATCATGTGAACTCACACGTTACCAATAACAATAAAAATATATCCCAAACTTTGTTGAGTCATAATTTAATCTAGCGAAGCCAGATACTATTCAGACTGGAATATTTTGCAGTATAACAGACGTTATTAGTAAATAAAAAACGCATTTATTAAGCTTTGAGTGCATCCCAATCATGAGTCATTGTTGCATCCAGACGAAGAGATCTATGTTGACTATAGGAGGTCATAGCCCTTGTAGGCCAAGTAAAATTGGTGTGGTTTATGAAAAAAAATGCACCGGCACGTGTTGGACGCATGCGCTTTCCAGGACAGGATGTGATTATTTAAACAATAAATTTAATTGTTAATACTATATCTGTCACTATAGGGCGTTCACTAAGAAGTGGTTCATTAAGTTAACGTTAATATTATGAGCGCTTTGTTATTAACAATGAATCAAATGGTATTTCTTAATAACATTATCGAGCTCGCCCTAAACGGTACCGATTTTTAAAATTCTTTTTCGTGTTAAATATACACGTAAAAAAAAATCTTAAGTATCGGTGGAGCTGAAGCAGGTAGGTATGAGAATATGTCTTATGCCAATTAATGTGGTAAAACGGCTTTTGCAAGATCAGTCAGTCTATAAATATCCCACTAAAAACAGGTATCTAAAAAAAGGCCAACGTCTCGTCCAAAAAAAAATATGATATGCAGAGACTGCCAAGTTCCTTGCTTACACGGAATAAGCAGTATTATTATCAACCCATAACGTCCCCACCGAGGGGCACTAGTCTCTTTCCTGGGGAAGGTATAGGCCATACTCCAAGGGGGCCAAGTCCGGATTGGTGGAGGCTTGCAAGACTAGTGGCTGGTATTATTATTATTACTATTATTATTATTATTATTATTATTATTATTATTATTATTATTATTATTATTTTTATCATTATTATTATTATTATTATTATTATTATTATTATTATTATTATTATTATTATTATTATTATTATTATTATTATTATTATTATTATTATTATTATTATTATTATTATTATTATTATTATTATTATTATTATTATTATTATTATTATTATTATTATTATTATTATTATTATTATTATTATTATTATAGAATCGCTTGCAAAAATACCACTAGTGTTAGTAATAGACGGTCACCCACCTATGCACTGAACGCGCCCTATGTTGCTTAACCTTCGTAATCGTTTAAGATCACTCAGGCAACCGGGGCTACGAGCGATTCTAATAAACAGCATTCTCACAGAAATGGAAAAATATTGGAACTTTTCAGATCAAACTTGGCTAGTTTTTAGAGAATGTTGTATAATAGTCTGTAGTCTGTCAATTTTACATAGACGAACTGAAAACCTCCTCTTTTGTGGAAGTCAGTTAAAATGCAATAAAAAGTGCTATATTTGTCTCAATGCAATGGTGTTCTTTAAAATCGCACTCTCTTTAGTAAAATCCATCGAATGATTGGGTGCATGGCAACGGCACGTGTCAATTGCGCGTCGCCCTACTTGTATTGTGGAGTGTGGATATAAAATAATATTGCGTTTTCTTATTGAACAGGCGGTGTGTAGTCAACGGTTAAGGGATTACTTGGTTAGTTAACGTTTATCGTTGAAATTGTAAAACGTTTTTGAGTCTACGCTTTACCTACTGCATAATGGAAACGTGGTCTTTGTCTGAACAGTCATGAACTTAAATAACATTATTTATTTCCCTACACTGTAAACGAGTTGCAAATAGTTGTTCAACCCCTTTTATTTGAAATTAACGTCCCCATTGTGTCTTGAATTGTATAATTTCCACTGTATCAATAGGTAGTGATTTTATATACACTGCCTGTTAAGACCGTCCTCTGAAGGATACGGCTCAATTAGGCCGGCTATGCCGCAGACCTTTTTCTCAAGTAGAGACGGACCACTTCTTTTATCTGCGTCTGCGCTGTCATTATCTGCGCAATAGGTTATTCATCAAGTGCGTGAACCATTTTATTCGATGTCCATTATCTACGTTCGTCCTGATGTTATTTGTTTATGCTTAAGTAACATTTAAGTAACTTAACGTAACTAAAAAAAATTTTTCAACGTCTCTAAATATGTTGAGTATGTTTCTAAATCATGGTTAAAAAGTCCCCTTGAAATTTTTCAAACGAATCCGAAATCTCCCTGTATTTTATTATGTTAATTCCTCAATCTAGAACAAAACCCTGAAGTATGAAACACACCAACATTATGTCTGTGGCAGTAAATGATGTACATATGTATGCACCAGATACATCATGTACAAGTAGTATTTATAGGGACGTATGTATGAGCCGCCACCGAGTTAGTGCGTTTTATTCTTCCGACTAGAATTTGCAGTTGTTTTAAAAGGAGTATTTGATTAAAGGATACAACCATAGACCAAAGTTACCGAAGACAAATAGAGACACCACTTCGCCAACCGTTGACACTGCCATTCGAAATTGTAATCAAATTAAAACTGCCCTATTTGGGGCACAAATCAGGGAATGCAGAAGTTCTTATTGCCCAACTACGGGCAGAGGGATTGCTATTGCTTCGAGTATTATGTCAAGTGAAAGAGGAAAAAATCGTGAGCTAAAAAAAATATAAATAATAGAATTTAAGTAACACTTTATTGCGCTATATGACCATAATGTAACTGAGTAGATAGAGACTAGCCCCCTTATTCATAATAGTCTGCTAACCTGAAGCATTGCTAATTCTCACTCGGTCCTCTTCTATTGACCTAAGTCAGAATGAAAAAGAACACTCTTTAGCAGGTGTTTTAAGTTAGCGGACCATTATGAATAAGGGGGTAAGAAGTTTGAAGTAAGAACGCTCACGTTTTTATTGTGGGTTGGAATGTTTCTGTGTAACACGGTTTAATTGTACGATACAATTAAACCGTGTTACACAGCTTGAAATAACCAAACCTTGGTTGTTACGCGTTGTGATAAAACCCAAATTCTCTTATTCTGAGAGCTTATTGTACATATTCCTTATTTAGAAATTTTATGCCCACAGAGAAAGCTTTCTGAATGATTTCAATTTTGGGCACTGAAAGCGTTCCCACTGTTTTGATTTGCCAATTTGTCTCCCACAGCCGGCGAAGTGTTATCGTAAAAGCGAGTGACCGGGGTCAGGTGGACCCGCTAGTGCATTTGGAGTGTTAGAATAATAACCCGCAAATGGCTGGTGGGTCTGAGTGCCAATGCACGGCGGGTCACAGTTGTTGAAGTGCTGAATCGTATTTTGACTGGCGGTGTGTTTGGGTTTCGTGCAGTTGTCGAGCGGAGGGTTAAATTAGATTGTCTGTCTGGCAGTCAATTATTTTTCAAAAACCAAATGATAGATTTGTGGTGTACCTAAAAGTGTATAGCTAATTTTTTTAAAGTTATTTATTCAACGTAGCCTACGTAAAAAAGATTTTAAAATATTAAACTGATAACGATCTTATCATGATTATTCATTAGGTAAAACGTAATTACTTATTTCCCGACGTTTCGGCAGCGTTACAGTTGCCATGGTCTCGGGTTTAAAACTATGTATGAGTATCGCGAATCATTAAGAAATATTGATTTTTTTATGAAGCCTAAAAGCGTCCCCCTGCAGGGCAGAGAGCGTGTGAGCGTAATAGTATTTGACTGCGTATCAAAAAAGTATTTATTATATACATTCGTGTCAATTGTGAGTTTTAAAACCGGTTCAAGACAACCTAAGGAAGCTACAAGCCATACAAGACATATTAACTAAAAAAAATGGATGGAACTCAGAAACCAAAGTTATTGCTACATGCCCAAGGGCAACACAGCTATACATTCGCCAGGCTCCGTCAGTCGGCGTCTTTAAGAGTAAAGTACAGGAACACTATCTTCATATTCAGAACAGTAAAGTGTAATTCCATTCGTAAGTATGTAAAAATATAAGTATTATGAAGTCTATTTATATGTTTATGAAGTCTATCTATTCATCTTTATATATGTGCTTAATTATTATATTTGTATATGTTTATGTTTATAATTATTGTACATATTAATACATAGTTTAATTTTAAAAAAGATATTTGACAATAAAATATCACCTCACCGTTTGTGACTACCCATCTTCTCCACGTCACCTGTTGGTTGGCTAGAATAAAATACTATTTAGTATTAAGCCTGCCAATTGTACAATCTTTACAGGTACAATAAAGAATTTAATAATAATAATAATAACACACAAACGTATGATAATAAATCATTTATATAATTTGAGTCACGGTTAGAGCTCATTGTTAATCAGAAAAAATACAATATAATGAAGTAACCGTAGAAGATTACTTTGTTAGTTAGCTATACTTTATTGCACACAAACATTTAACATGTGCAAAGACGAGCTTATCTCTGTAAGAGATGTCTTCTAGCAATCCTTTGTATTTTTGTTTTACAATTTGAAGCGCAACGCTACACAATTGGCGAGTTTTTAAAATATTTTGTTACTTTAATAGTTCGTAATATGGCGTTCAATTACTTCAGCGCTTGACATTGCCAATCCTCGGTGGGCACGCGTAGTAATTAAGCCCGTACCCTCTCTTTGAGTGATGTCCTGTGAACTGCAGTGAGACGTTTTTTTGCTACATAAAAGAAAAAAAAATATTTAAAACTAACTTCACCCTTCACTCTTCACTCTAGGGCTAGATAGGTGTCAAAGCCTACTTATAAAAAATATGTACTTGGGAACACCACAAGAAATATATTAATAAGCTAAGCTAGTCGTCCAGCCACAGGGAAAATAGATTCGAGGTCATTGCTCTCGGCGTAGCACTCTATTCGAAACTGCTTTCGTCGCGTAGCGCTCGTAGGAGTTTCGTAGGCGCTCGTAGCGACGTAGCACGTCTTCGTAGAGGATGCTACGCAGATGTGACGAAAATTGCAAACTTGTAGTCTATACGAACAGGCCAAGGTTTTATGGATATGACACTGAAGTAAACAAAGGAGGTTGGACTTTTTATGAAAGTAGGTCTAGAATTTTGTGACCAGATTCCCTAAAAATCCCGAGAGAAAAGGCCCGTCTCAAAAATCCGTCCTGCATATGACCATCGCGAGTCACTAAGAAGTATTAGTTGAATACCTGTCGTTATTGGATTTTGGTTACTATAAACGTATATACATAGATAACTTCACGCCTGTATCCCAGAGGGGTAGGCAGAGCCCAGGGACTGCCACTTGCCACGATCCTGACAGATCACTTTCGCTTTAACAACGTTCATAAGTCGTTGCATGCACGCACACCGGTTCCGGGTACTTTTTATCTTCCCCTTTGCTAATACATCCCTTATTCGGTCGATGTATGTCCGCCTGGGACGTCCCTTACCTGCCCTTCCACTCACATTTGCGATAAATATTTGTTTCGTCAATCTATAAAAGAGTTCCAAATTCACCCTGTCAAATTAACCATACTTAAATATTAGACAGAGAACAAAATGACTCATTTTAATGGATTACATAACATGTTTTCATGTTCGTCTCATCCTTTTGATTACAATTCATAACCTGTAAGCCGCTAACGTTGAACATGCAAATCCCAACGTCTCATGTAACACAGCGCCCGCTAGGTATGTCGCGTCGAATTTGTTACGAAGCAATATCGGTTTATATTGGGTTTATATTTCTATAATCCGACCGAATGACGGCCCAACCCTTTCTGTCTTATTGTCTGTGCGGGAGCAATTTATTTGTCATAGCCAATTTGTCGGCTGTGACGTGATCTTTAGTGCATCGGCGTATTAGTGTCTAATAGGTTTAGCTACAAGAGTATTATTTATGGATTTTAATAACGAGTAGCTGTGTGTTTTAATGAAGGGGCATAGACTTTTTCAAGGGCATATGGATTTTTAAATATACTCGTACATACATACGTAACCTCACGCCTGTATCCTAGAAGGGTAGGCAGAAACCAGGGATTGCCACTTGCCACGATCCTGATAGATCACCTTCGCTTCATCAACGTTCATAAGTCGTTGCATGCACGCACGCCAATTCCGGGTACTTTCTATCTTCCCCTTTGATAATACATCCCCTATTTGGCCTATGTATGTCTGCCTGGGACGTCCCTTACCAGCCCTTTCACTCATATTTGCAGTATATATTTGTTTCATCAATCTTTCTTCCTTCATCCTCTCCACATGTCCAAACCAACGCAACATTTCTTTTTAGATATGTATAATAAGTATAAATGGAGAAACAAAATAAGGCGCATATATAACTATTTATATAAAAAAAAATTGATTTTTTTTATTTATGGGATGCCTTCATAAATCTTTTTTGGTTACGGCTCTAGATTATTGACAATTTAGAAAATTGTCAATGGAATTATATTACTGTGAGTTTAGGAAAGCGATTGGATTAATATTTAGTTATACATTTAACGAGTTTTATCTCGATTATTTATTATTTAAGCTATTAAATTATTATTATGATTCGTATTAATGAATAACTATTTAAATTTATTTTACATACGAGTAACTTCATGGTAAAAGCATCAAGCAAAAATAGTGCTCCAGGTTGTTTCTTCATTGGCAGTGTTATACTAAACGATTTGACACAGTCTAAGGGCCGGTGTCTGAATTGAGAACTTCACTAATTAAATGCTTAAGTGATTTTCTGTCACGCTCTTTTCTTGGAAATTCAAAGAGACAGCACTACAGTTATGTATGTACGCAGCGAAAGTATTTCTTAATGATTCGCGATACTCATACATAGTTATACAACGTTATAGTTGCCGTGGTCTTGGGTAGAAGGTAATTAAGTTTTACCTAATAAATAATCGCGACTAGACCCGTTTAATATATAACTATTTACGTAGCGAATTTCTCAATTCAGAAATAGACAGGACTATTTACGCACGTAACTCCTAATTGCAAACTGTGGCCTAAAAACCCTATTTCGTTATCAACCCTTGTGTGTCCCCACTGCTGGGGCACGGGTCTCTTCCTGCATCGCAGGAAGGTTAGGCCATACTCCACCACGGGGGCCAAGTCCGGTTTGGTGGAGGATTGTAAGACAGTGGCGGGCCTTACTGTCAGAAGTTATCAAGCCGCCCATAAGGCCTCTGACATGGCTTAACGACTGCCATTATATGTATGACAGCCGGCACCAACGGCTTAACGTGCCTTGCGAAGCACGGAAGCAAAAGCGAAAAAATGCCACTAGCGGTAGTCACGGGACGCTCACCCATCCCGCACCTGACCGCGCCTGTTGTTGCTTAAACAAGTGATTGATTCCAATCACTCGGTTCGCCTAGGCCACGAGCGCTTCTAAAAAAAAACCTATTTAGTGGCTAAAAATTCCACTCATGCCGGGATTTGAACCCGCGACCTCTGGCTATCCGTGCCAGTGCTCTTTCCAACTGAGCTAATGGGCGACTCACCGGCATCAGTGAAATTTCGAACCTCTTTACAATATTCTCTGTATTACGTACATTGCATTTAATTATTATAAGCAGTGCCGCACCAATCAGTTGGAGATAATCTGCGGCCAGGCTTTGTCCAATAATAATCATAATACAAATCATAACACCGTCTCTCCCCCCGGCTTACCACAATCGGATAAGTGGACTGCCAAATGGCGCGAGCGCAGCGGGGGCCAATTATGTAAATTGATATTAGTTTTTTGAACATTATCGCTGGGTATAACTCTGTATTAATAATATTGGCCTTTTTGCCTCTACTTAACGAGATGATTTATACACCGTCCAGTGGTAACTTCACTCCCACTAGATGGATGAAGGGACCACTCCGACGCTGTAGTGCCTGGGACATGGTTTTATAGATGGTGTAGGCTTGCCCAGCACCTATACCATCCTGGCAGCTTATTCGGCCTAGCCCACAGGAAAGACTAGTCAATACGTGTGGAGCCAACCAAGCCGCGGGTTTCCTGACGATGTTTTCTTCACCGTTAGCGTGAAGTATTGCTACTACAAGTTCGCAAATGTGCGTAACTATGAAATTAAACAAACTCATTGGTACATGTCCGCACTCGGGATCGAATCTGGGGCTCTCGCTTGCCAGTTCATGGTTCTACCCACTGAGCTACCACAGCTGTCAACTCTCTATACTCTCATACTTATACTCCCATACTCTCTCTCTCTCAGAGAAAGCATATGACCTGCTGAGGGATGTTTATAGGCTACATAAATAAAGACTTTTAAATGCACAGTCCTACAATCCTACGAAAGTCGAAATTAAATGAAATGAAAAGGTTTTATTACAAATACAAAATACAAATACAAATAGTTTCATTATTTCTAAATAGAAAATATACTTCATCCGTATTATCTAGACAATACAATATCAAGACAATCAGTGTGGACAATAGATTATTGGTGACCCTCACACTAGGTCAGACCTGTCCTGTGAGGGCCATATTAAAAGTAGTGCAGAAACTGCGGCTTAATGATCGTTACATCAAGGAGACCATTTCAAAATCTAGATAATTTTGGAGAAAAAGTGGACAAAAAATCTCCAAACTTCTTTCAGAAAGTCATTTCAAAGTCGTTGATTAACAGAGTTTTCATAATTATTACAAAACATAGAACTCATGCATTGTACTGGCTTTATTTCCAGACATCATTGTCATCTAAATAATCCTTTATGTTATAGTAGCCCTTTTGGCGCAAAGTGTACCTACTTAACACATTTTTTGAACCGCGTTTCAGGCAAATTTAAACCTATCTTTATCTGTATCTTTGTTGATGTTTCATCTGGCATTTGCATCTAATCTTCTTCCAATCGTGGTGAAACGATTTGCCAATCAGCGTAAAGCTTTGGTTTGCTAGGATTGCGGTACCGTCATATAGCGACCGTAATACTGTAAATTACTAAACCTAAATCAGGTCATGCATTTTCTCTCTTGGATAATTTTCATATGACGTTTGTTTAAAAGAAATGACTGTCGGTGTGTTGATAAGGCAGTGGAACTTCTCACATGTCGTCACCGTAAAGACGGCCGTCTTTTTGCGTCCGAAATATTACGGGCGCTATATGACGGCACCGCTATGCTAGGAAACCAAAGCTTTAGGCACTCGCTGATTGTTGCCCAGTGTGTGCCAGACGTACGGGCTCGCTGGGTGCGTCATTCAGGGAGGTTCTTTTCATGCACCACATGCATCTAATTATAGTGTTTTCTAGATGTGATATGTCATCTAGTCTTATTACATTTACATCTATGTTGCATGTCCATACAGACAACCCTATACCTTGATGCATATGTCAGAATTATCGGAATTAAATTGTCATTTATGTAAGATAAGCTATACGAGTATATATCCTTCTAAGACCAGGCGTTCTATGTAGGACATTATACGAGAGCTGCTACTTATGTATGCGGAATAGAAAAAATAAACAAATGTTTATGGCTAAATATGCTTTTATTGTTTTTCAAAGTATTCTCCACTATGATCGATGCACTTTTGCATTCGATGAAACCAATTTGTAAAACACTTTTTCCACTCTGATTGAGGTATCTCCAAAACGTGCTGTTTGAACGCATCTACGGCATCTTCACGGGTCGAAAATCGTTGACCACGTAATTTATTCTTTACATTTGGGAATAAATAGAAATCTTTGGGAGCCAAATCAGGGCTGTACGGTGGATGACCCATCAATTCTATTTTTTGACCATCCAAAAATGTAGTTGTTTCCTGAGATGTATGACAGCTGGCATTGTCATGGTGAAGTATGATTCTGCGTCGCTGGTTGTTTTGGCGTATTTCTTCAAATACTTCCGGCAAACAAATGGTCGTGTCCACTCCGAATTAACCGTTCTGCGATTCTCCAGTGGTATTGTAGCCACATGGCCATTAATATAATGTCCTATATTATACTTTCTTATTTCACAGAAATGAACTTTAAGTAGCAGATCTGGGAAAAGTTACTATTCTAGATTCAATATATTTTTCGTAATTATTTTGGACATTCTTTTTTTCTAAATCTATATTTTTAAAAGATTCGGAGTAATTGTACCTTCAGGAGTTAAGAGGCTAAGTATAAACGAACTGTAAATATTATGCAAAACGTTGCTACGCCCTACAGGGTCAATAATGGTACTTATAACAATAGGTATCAGCACCTTGTGAACTAAATAAATTTGCAATAAATGATGATGAATTAAACGTTATCGCCATTCTTAAAGTGCTTGGAATGCAGTGTGGTGCGTACGAGACAATTATATTCATGGCAATTCTGGTGGTGTTGGTTCATTGGTTTACACTATTTTTATTTTTAATGCACTAACCCGTGCTAAGGAACAAATTTAAAAATCTATTTAGAGGCTAAAAATTTCACCCATGCCGGGATTCGAACCCGCAACCTCTGGTACGGATAGCCAGAGGTTGCGGGTTCGAATCCCGGCATGGGTGAAATTTTTAGCCTCTAAATAGATTTTTAAATTCATTGGTTTAGGCAAAAAATATTAGGTTCGTCGTTTTTTATGAAGACTAGAGAGGATAGATAGATAGATAACTCTTTATTGCACATCGATAGTTATATATAATATAAGAAGTCGTTTTTCGTTTCGTTTCAGTAACCCAATCATTTATATATGCCGGCCTATTCAAAACACTAGCACCAAATTGTTCTCAAAAGATGTTATATAAAAACAATACTTTAAAAAAATTAGGTCCCTATTACATAGCAGACTTTTCCTTAAGCCAGATGTCGCTACCTGTACGTAATACCGAGAATAGTCTAAAGAGGTTCGAAATTTCACTGATGCCGGTGAGTCGCCCATTAGCTCAGTTGGAAATAGCGCTGGCATGGATAGCCAGAGGTCGTGGGTTTGAATCCCGGCATAGGTGGAATTTTCAGCCTCTAAATAGGTTTTTAAGACTTTTCGAAAACAAATAGCAGACTTTTGGAGCAAGTCGCACAAGATTATCTGACACACCATTCACTCCAACACTGCCTTCTTTTAAAAGAAACCCTCTGAGCTAGTGTAAAACCTCCGAATACCGCGCGTTTAATGGTGAGACCCTTGTTTCCACTGCAATAAGTACGATAATGTCTAACTCGGGCCTCAGAGGTCTCGCTAGCTGTACTTTCAACCATCCCCCGAACAGTGACTGAGTGGAAAGGCCTCGGAAAATCTCGCAACTAATCGGCGAGGACTCAATAATCCCGGGCCGGAATGCGGGGCGGTCGGTGAAATTCGTGCGAATACATCGTCCGCAATAAGATACGGTGACTGAGGCATTCCCGCGGATAGTTGCCTAGCTTGCGGGCTGCTCCTCACTGGTGCTTCTTTACCTTACTCCAAAATAACCTTCGATATCAACCCTTGTATGTACCCACTGCTGGGGCACGGGTCTCTTCCTGCATCGCAGGAAGGTTAGGCCATACTCCAACACGGGGCCAAGTCCGGGTTGGTGGAGGATTGTAAGACAGTGGCGGGCCTTACCGTCAGAAGTAATCAAGCCGTCCATAAGGCCTCTGACATTGTTTACCGACTGCCATTACATGACAGCCGACACCAACTTAACATAACATGTCCTCACTTCTGTATACTAGAGAGGTAGGCAGAGGCCAGGGACTGCCACTTGCGACTATCCTGACAAATCACCTTCGCTTCATCAACGTTCATTAGTCGTTGCATGCGCGCACGCCGATTACGGGTGCTTTTGGTTTTTCCCTCTGCCCCTTCCCCACATCCCCTATTTTGTAGAAGTATTCCCGCCTGGAACGTCCCGTACCGGCCTTTCCAGCTACATCTATACACAATTGGCCTTACTAATAAAGCAATAAATTACTACGCGATTAAGCCTCGAAAATATTCTAACTATTACTAATAAAGGTTATGAGCTGTGTATACAGCCGTTATGCAAGGTCTGAGAAACTGATTATTTGTACGGTAAATGCGTTTTACCATACAAATAACCAGTTAAACCAGTTTAAATTGATATGCGTCAAATAGTTATTCAGAGTATATAACTTATTATTAGTAGGGCCGTATATGCATATATTTGTTTCGTCAACATTTCAAGTAACGAAACAATTAATACAGGCACATACATTGCTTCTGGCCCTACACTAGGATACCCTGTGTCGTGGGAACCAGAAACAACGACATCACAAACATGTAAACCTCCAAGACCTGAGGTTTTTTTTGTTCCCAGCCGGGATTCGAGCCCGGGACCTCTTGCATGGTAGGTAGATGTGCTAGCGCTACGCCACAGAGGTTGTCGAAGTAAATGTTTATTCTCGTTCTTGTGCCCTTCTTGCGTGAAACACGTAGAGGGTATCGGTCGGGCACGGCCCCGGCAATCCGGCTGGCCGGCAATCGTGCGCATTCCTCGACCCGGGCGGCGCGCGGCCAAGTGACAACTGACAAACGGCGAGCGACTGTTTAGTGCGCGCCGCTTTGTAAATCTTTTGCCGGGAATGGATGGGTTCTTGCCTTTAGTCGTGGCGACTAGACTACTTTCAGCTGCCTTGATCTCTGTCATGGATATTGACTTTTAAATACTCAGTCAATATACTACATCTAAATAAATATGGGTAAATGTCTTGTGTTTATATTTATTTAGTTGTATTCGTCGTAAAGCCTAGTCAGAAGCCTAAGGGCGGCTTGAAAACTGCTGACAGTAAGACCTAGTCTAGACCAAGACTAGTCTTGCAAGCCGCCACCAATCCGGACTTGGCCCCCGTGGAGTATGGCTTATACCTTTCTCAGTGAAGAGACCCGTGCCCCTCGGTGGGGACATAATGGGTTGATGATGATGTTGTATTTATTGTTAGTTAACCGACTTCAAAAAAGGAGAATCTTATCAATTTGACGCGTATACCTACTACCTTTTTTCAAAACTTTTCCCGCGGGTGTCGTAAAACGCGACTAAGGGACACAAACCGGGGGGTGGGCAGCAGAGCCCCCTGCAGTACAATTCCACCGAACTGCGATCCCGAACCCGCATGCCCGTAGCGCTCTTTAGGGGAGGGCTATGTCCAGCAGTGGACTAGTATAGCCTGACGACGACGACGACGACGACTACGTTTTTTTACTTTTTTTCACATAAGATTGTCAAATCTTAAGCGACTGCGATAATTTTTTCCAGTGTACAATGAATATTTCTGTCTTATCTTTCTCCGATCTATCTAATAGAAACATCTATCGACTTCAACCCTTGTATGTCCCCACTGCTGGGGCACGGGTCTCTTCCATAATATTAGGCCATACTCCACCACGGGGGCCAAGTCCGGGTTGGGTGGAGGATTGTTAGACAGTAACGGGCCTTACTGTCAGAACTCATTAAGCCGCCCATAAGGTCTCTGACATGGCTTAACGACTTTATATTTAGATAATATTATGTCAAAACAGGTTTCATATTATAGTTTAATATTCGAAACAGGATTATATTAAACAATATTTACTTGGTTCTGTGGTTAAAGTAACCACTACCAGACGTTAAGTCGAATGTTAACAAATTTTATCATTCACACAGATACAAGGACATTGATTTATATGCGGATTTTTCGGCAAAGAAATGCAAAAAATTTTGTCCAAATCACCAAACGTTTCAATAAATATTTATCCTCTACTAAACCACCGTCGCGCGCACTGCAAAATAAATTGAAATCTATTTCTTTAACCAGACGTCATAATCTCGTCTGCAGCTGGAATGCTTCCTCGAAGTACATTTTCTACCCTCAATGAAGGTGGAAGCTAAGAATACAGAAGTTTTCCGAGGTTCACGAAATACAATATACGTTAAGAATATTTTTGCTATATAGAGTTAGCACCTATAAGACAAGTCATTTAGTTGTACTTAGTATAGGGCTAACGAGATCTGTGTAATATGTCCATGAATATTTTATTTATTTATTATTTATTTGTTGTTTTTTTACTTAAGTCACGGTACATGTTTATATTGAATTACTCACTATAGGAGTTTCAATAAACAGCACACAGTTGGGCTCTGAGGAAGGTATAGGCCATACTCCACCACGGGGGCCAAGTCCGGATTGGTGGAGGCTTGCAAGACTAGTGGCTGGTCTTACTGTCAGAAGTTTTCAAGCCGCCCTATGGCCTCTGACTTTGCTTAAAGACTGCCATCTATCGACGGCAGCCGGCACCAACTGCTTAACGTGCCTTGCAAAGCACGCAACCGCTCAGCGTTAGTCAGCTCAGCTGCCACTAGCGTTAGTCATAGACGGTTTACCCATCCACGCACTGAACGCGCTTTGTGTTGCTTACCCTTCGTGATCATTTAAGATCACTCAGGCAGCCGGGGCTCCGAGCGATTCTCTATTATCTATTTACTTATCCCTTGTTTTGTGATTCCAAATATATTTTAAAAACCTATTTAGAGGCTTAAAATTCCACCCATACTGGGATTTGAACCCGCGACCTGGCTATCGGTGCCAGCGCTCTTCCAACTAAGCTAATGGGCGACTCACCTAGGTTTTTAAAATTGTCCTTAGCACGAGTTAGTGCATTAAAAAAAAGAATATAATCATGTGGGTACAGCGATATCGTTTCGATGTAAAACCTAACTGCAAAGTAGGTACTCGGGGTTGCAAGTGATGCAAATTACTTCAGCCAGATGCCGCTGCCTGTACGTAATACAGAGAGTATTGTTAAGAGGTTCGAAATTTCACTGATCCCGGTGAGTCGCCCATTAGCTCAGTTGGAAGAGCGCTGGCACGTATAGCCAGAGGTAGCAGGTTCGAATCTCGGCATGGATGGAATATTAAGCCTCTAAATAGGTTTTTAAAATTGTCCTTAGCACGGGTTAGTGGATTAAAAAAATATATATTCCAAATATATGTTTTAGTATGCTTCTTTAATAAGGTTCATGCTCAGAGCGGTGGTAGCGGAGCGGTGTAGACCGGGTTCTCAATCGGGGGGTCATGGGTTCGCACCCCGGCATGTACTAATGACTTTGTTTTCTAAGTTATGTATACATTTGTGAAATTATAGTAGCAATACTACTCGCTGACGGTGAAAGAAAACCTCGTAAGGAAACCTAGTGTCTGAGGTGTTAGCGTACCTCAGCGCTTGCTACGTACAATGGCCCAACTATGAGGCTAAGTGCGGAAATCTCAGGTCTAACTAAGGTTCATGGTCAATCTTATATTAGGAGAGTTGCTTGGCATCCCCACAGTGGTGCGGATGCCCTAATTCTTTTAATGATATGAGCGTTCTGTACTTCCTATCACATTTCACCCCCAGTGAAGACGGGAGAGCGGTAGAATTAACGAATTTGTCAAACTGTCTCTGACACGGCAACTTTATTAGTTTTTCCCGGCGCTCATCGGTCTAATAAATTATATTATGTTTGTGAATTTTGAGGGACTTGAAGAGAGCCTTTGCCGGTAATTGTTAACTTCGAGCTGTAAGTATTTCTTAATGATTTGCGATGCTCATACATAGTAAGAGTAAGAAATGTTTATTCATAAACCATAACACCAAATAGACCACGTATTAGACTGGTCTAATCGCGATTATTTATTAGGTAATAGTACATTACATAACTAGGGTGGTAATACAAAGAAAGGCCGAGATCGCAGAAGTTTGCGACCCGAGCTGCAAGCGAGGGACGTAAATATGCGCTCGAGAGCTTTTTTTATTACCTCCCGTGTTGTGTACATCTTTTTGTGTCTACACTTGGCCAGAAAGCGGCTTTTTCCGTACGCGCAGCGTGCGGAAAAAGCTACTTTATTGCCAGGTGTGGCATAAATACGATTAACTGATAAGTAATCGCCATTAGACCCGTTTAAAACTGAAATCTGGCTCTGTAAAAGAGAAAACGGGAGAAAAATTTAAGGATTCTCAATTTTACTTTTCATACAAATTCGCCTAGGCCAACTTTCAAGGATGTATTTAGTTATTAAGTGGATTATAGTTGTTTTAAAATTTCCTTTAATCAAACCTTGAAGCGTGTCAAGTATTGAAGTAACAGTTTTCGGCAAAGCGAATTTAAAATTTTAGATTCTTTAAATGCCTGCAAGGAGTCGTTGTAAGTGGGGAGTATCCCGGAACTCCACGTCACGTGGTCATCGCCCCCTCCGGTCGTAAACCGGGATTCTTCCCGGGAAATCCGCAGCCTTCCCGGTAATCACGCGCGGGCGGGATTTGTTGATATGTACACGTCGAGGCTCCGCTTTTAACGACCGGGAGACGAGAGGTTTCTGAAGGAGGAAAAGCGCTGTGAGAAATTCTGCAGTCTGTCTGGAGCTGATGTGAAGTTTACAGAACGATCAATGCATCTAAGATTACCATAGTACAGGTCATTCTAGTTTAGGGGCCAGGACGAGGGATTTTATTTTGTGGAAGTTACTTTTATTATTACATTTATAGTTTGTATCCATTTTTAGGGTTCCATGCTTTAAAAGAAATAAACAAAACCCTTATCCTATAAGGGTTTGTTATTAATCCTCTTTGTTATTCATCCGCATGACGAGGCATTTTTTATCATAAAGGAGGAGGCTAAGAGTGCACGGGTTACTTTTGTCACCGTTTGTTTTGTCAGATGCGCGAAATGTCACCCGTTGTCACGTCGTAACATACGCGCATCTCCATACATATCCACGGTCTTGATAAGACTGACGAAACAGTCACAAAGACAAAAGTAACCCGCGCGCTGCGCGCGTAGCCTTAAACTAGCCTTTGACTGTACCAAGTAGAGTGCCTACCTGCAACAACTTCGGTACGCCGCAAAAGCCCTCACAACACTTATGCCACCTCTCCTTCAAACACTCAAACCACAAAGCGCCATTTCCCAACGCACACAATCCTGAGCAATTTTGATTGGGAAAACAAACCAGCGGCAGTGCCAACACAGGACCACGATTCAATCTCAAGCCACAGAGAGCTCGACGTACAGGAAGACGACTAGTAAACTTAAAGTGATGGTAGAACTTATCGAGCAAGTGAAAGTTGATGGGTCTGTCCAACTACTTGAGTAAATATTGGTATCACATCACACTAATCTAATATTACAAAGACGAAAGTTTGTCAGTGTGTATGTTTGTTACTTCTTCACGTGTAAATGGCTCGAGCGATTTTAATAAAATTTAGTATAGAGTTATCTGACACCCTGGATTAATATAAGCTATGTTTTACTGCGGGAAAATATCTTATTCCCACGGGAAAATCGATAAACCGCGGGAAACACCGCGGGGCACAGCTAATATCAAATCAGCCTTTTAGCCTCTAAATAGGTTTTTAAAATTGTCCTTAGCACGGGTTAGTGCATTAAAACAAAAATCAAATCAATTTATTTCAAGGTAAAGAATTTACGTTCTGTTGGTTGAATATCAATGTACAACGTAAAATGTAAACCACTGCCTTCCGGCCGTTGTGTAGTGGGGAAAAAGGCAGCGGGAAAAAAAACTACGCTCCGACCGTCTTTCAAACGTATATGATGAAATATGATGAAAAAGCTAAAAAAAAATCCACTCTAACGATCGCCTAGATCAAATAAGTTCTTCCTAAAATAACACACAGATCCACGTAAGAATTTGCTTTAGAATACTATGTTAACAAGAATAAAAAATAGAATAAGAATAAAAATATGTTTATTGCCATTCACGAACTAGCTTAAAAGTAACAAAAACATATATTATTTTAAATGCACTAACCCGTGCTAAGGACAAATTTTAAAAAAACCTATTAGAGGCTAAATAGGTGCTCTGGCTCGGTTAGTCGCGGGGTAGAATTCCGTAATGGGTGGAATTTTTAGCCTCTAAATAGGATCTTATTTATTCCTAGTCTAATGAGGCAAAAGCATACTGATTTGTACTTAAGTATTTTTTTTTTGTAAGTGACACGGTTTCTTGCTACGTTCTGATAAACCTCCTTGACTTTATCAACAATCATTGTATCTACTCTCAGCGGTTCCGGATGCTTTTTACCTCGCCCCTTACAAAAACATCGAGTATTTGGTCAGATTAACATGTGAATCTCCACCCGTATTAGCTTGATGCGTCGCTTAATTTTAGACCAACCCAATTTAGTGAAAGAAAACGAGTGGATGCTACATTGCGAGGTGCAGTGCAAGGGGCTGAATGTAACTGAGGCACTACACATATCAAAACACTTTTTGCGTTCTGACTTAATGGAAAACGCCCGCGCAATCTTTACTCGGAACGCTCAGCAAACGTTCAGGACGCCATCTTGTCGAGAGTATAAAACGTAAATTTCGTTAGGCCACGCGTCGGCCTTAGCTGTTTTTTTTCGGCCCTTTTCAGGCGGGATTTTTAGTACCTAACCCTTAAAAAAATCCGGACCGTTGTAGTGCTAAACAAACAATAACGTTATAAGGTCGCCAATAGTAGGTACCTACTCTGTATCTTTACATAACATTTACATACAGGCATATGGATACTGGGATACCCTGTGTTGTGGGAACTAGAAACAGCGACATCACAAACATGTAAACATCCAAGACCTGGGTTTTTTTTGTCCCCAGCCAAGGTCCGAACCCGTTGTTTCATTATCATGTGCTGTCGTGTTCAATAAGTTAATCCGTGTTTGTAGTTATAAGTTCGGATTAACACGAACCATTTCCGTCTAGACCGCTCTTATGGAAATTCCATAAGAATTTAAGCGACTTGTAAAGTCGTCAGGCTTTTCCTACATCTTTATACGTTTAACCTGCATATACCGCAACTTCTAAAGCGAGAAATCTCTTTCCAACTTACCCCCAAGCTTTTAGCACGCTTCCTTATAAACTAGAGGCTCTCTAGTCTCTCTTTAGCTGCAGCTGCAGCACAGACTAAGTGCAAGCCTCTTCATAGTCTAACGGGGACACTGAATATTCTATGAACATGTAAATGCGCGCGAAATTTATGAACGCCCCCTAATTTTCCCGCGCGTTTTTTACTCGAGCACTGAATTATTAACAGTGCTAGAGCGCCGTCCCTAAATTATTGTTATGGCCGCCGTATTCTTTTTTCAGGATTCCGTACGCGAAGGGTACCAATAGCGAAGCCTCTATTGTCTGTCTGTCCGTCAATGTAACTTACGTTTAAAAGACAAAATAAGCAAATATGGGTGAAAGGGCTTGTAAAGGGACGTCCCGGGCGGCCATACTTCGCACGCTTAAACGTATTAGACGTCTTTCATCGAGAATTTCGAAATGAATAAAAAAAGAAATAGAAATAATACTGTCTTTTTATTTATTTACGTAACCCACAGCACTAGTTAATAAATATTAACACAGAAATATCATTTATCATAGGCCAGTTACTGTTATATATTAAACGGGTCTAATTGCCATTATTTATTAGGTGCTGGATGGGGGACCGTCCCGCGACTACCGCTAGTGGCATTTTTCCGAGCGCTTCCGTGCTTCGCCAAGCACGTTAAACCGTTGGTGCCGGCTGTCATGTAATGACAGTCGCTAAGCCATGTCAGAGGCCTTATAGGCGGCTTGATAACTTCTGACAGTAAAGCCCGCCACTGTCTTACAATCCTCCACCAACCCGGACTTGGCCCCCGTGGTGGAGTATGGCCTAACCTTCCTGCGATGCAGGAAGAGACCCGTGCCCCAGCAGTGGGGACTTACAAGGGTTGATAACGATTAGGTAAACATAATAACATAATATTCCTATAGACAACTCAATGTATGGGCATCGTAAGTCATTAGCAAATACAAAAGAAAGTATTATATTGCGTTGTGATTTTGAGATACGGAACCCTCGCGTTTGGTCTTTTTTATTTATTTCGCGCTTTTTTTTCATAGCCCGATGTCTTGATTTTCATGGCGCTCGGGCGAGCGTCGTTATTGCGTTTTTTATTCGTCTTTATTGCTATTCGGGCGAAGTGAATTGTTTTTGATTGGAGTGGGTAGCAAGACTGATGAGGGGGCCGGACTGTAACTTTCTTTGGCTAGTGAATTGAAGCCACGAATTCTCTAAGAATGTACCACTTCTAAACTTTTTTAAAATTTTAATCCCTAGTTTCTACTATTGGATATATAATAAACATTTTTCTACTTTTTTTTATGTAACAAAACCACTATTTGTCTAAGAATAGACTGGTTGTCTTTAATCTGTAATACAAAAAGTGGCACGGAGTAGAGATCACTTTGTACTCTGCCTGCCTGCCTGCCTGCCTGCCTGCCTGTCTGTCTGTCTTTCTATCTATCGATCTATCTACTATCTACACTGGTACAAGATATACACAGATTCAGATCTACATACATTAGGACCAGCGCTTTGATTATGTGACTTTTCACGTATACCTACATATGTGTGCGAAAGAGGAATGTTTGCCTCAGCTCTCCTCAGCTCATAGTGAATACAGCATTTCATTGGACATCTGACACGTGACAGTGATATTGAGCCACATAATTGTACGAGAAAGTCCAGTAGATGTTTTGTTTTTGCACGCAGATGTGTACGTGTAAAGTTAGATAATCAAGATGCAGCACATTTTTTTCTGTATTACGAGCTAGCAGTTTATTTACAATCATTGGTTAATTCGGTAGACGGCGAATTTATTGAACCTAGTGACCCGAGAAACAAACAGAGCTCAAATTCAAACGAGCCAAGGCGATTGCAGCACCAATGAAGAAGAAGATAAACATTTTTTTAACGCCATAAGGCCTTAACTGTTTATACAGGTAAAAGAAAATACAGAAAACAAAAGAAGAAGAAAAGAGAAATTACAAGTGACAAAAATGTAAACAAATTCCAAGGCTACAGGTAGTACACTGTAGGTCGATGCAGCGAAAAAAGGCATGGTTCTCATTGATAGCTGTCACGCACGTAAACTGATTGTAGATGAACTGTAAATGTAATAAAAATATGATAATGAAGCGAAAGTCACGATCACGGCAAGTGGCGGACCCTATTCGTCCTCTGCATGTTTATGCATTATTCCGAATTACAAGTGCGTGTTTATGTATGTGTGTAATGTATTCTTTCTCTTCTTTATAAATGCATACCCCCAGCTCGGAAAAATGCCTCTAGCCGTAGTCTCGGGACGGTCACCCATCCTGCACCTGACCGCGCCTGTTGATGTCAACTCAAGTGATTGATTCCAATCACTCGGTTCGAGTAGGCCACTAGCGCTTCACTGGGCCACGAGCGCTAATTTTCCATGGTTATCGTCAAGAAATCCAACCCCTCAATTTACATTAAAATTTCGGTCACATTAACCAACCTAACTCCCCAACTTTCCGAACCATAATTTCCTCCCGCCGAAAATAATTTAAAGCGCACTTTAAAATCTCCGATTCCCGCGCGCTGCGGCCGCCATATTTCGTGAAATCCAGCCGCGCAGGCACTTTAACTTCGATCCGGAGTGTTCCGCGGATGTATATTTAATTCCGCCGCGCGCCGGAGTGAACCGGATGAAACCGGCGCAAAGCGGAGGGCACACGTTACTGTATAAAATCGTACACAATTTAAAGGGATAAAAACGTTACCTATTGGGTAAAATCGAAGGACTATTGCTGATGAATCTGCTCGCTTAGCATGCAAGACTAGAGAAAGGCTTTTCTATAGATAATCGCTCGGAACGGATGGCGCTAGGCTTTCCATATTCGAACCCTGATTATGTTATCTACATAATGTCAAAAATAAACTCTATATTCGAGACCGTGTATGCTGCTAAGTGATGTAAATTTTCTACTTTTACTAACAACTTTTCTGCTCATTGTTACTTATGATGTGTTCGATGGTTGTGCGGATCTTATGAGGTTTTTTCATAGAGATAGTGTTATTTTTTCAATGCAGTCTACGTCCCATTGTAGGGCACAAGCCTACTCTCAGGGAGCTGGGCTTAATCACCGCGCGTGCCCACTGCGGATTAGCAATTTCAAGAACTGAGGTATGTGAACACCTCACACCTCACAACTGATGAGGTTTCTACACGATGTTTTTCTTCACAGTTTCTTCACGAGTGGTATTGCTACTATAACTTCACAAATGTACATAACTTGGTAAACAAATTGGTAACTGCCCGCACTGGGAATCGAACCTGGGTCTCTCTCTTCCGAGTCCATTGTTCTACCCATTGGGCTATTGCCGCTAGTTAACCAATGCCAATAGTTACTCATGAAGTGAGAAAGGACGTTCGATGATTTGTACTTTTTTGTATCTGGGGATCGATGGGGTTTTATGCATTGAGATAGAGTGATATAGGGTTTATTCTTAGACGAATACTGCGTGAAGGAAGCTGCAAACGCAGCAATTTGCTTTCCTAAATTCTCTATCCAATGAACATCACTTTAAAACAGTTTCTACCCTTAAACACAACACGTGTATCAGTCCCCTCACCCGGCTACCATCGGCTCGAACCGGAATAAACTGGAGTAATCCGGGCACGAGCGTCGCCATAAAAATCCATCCGCCGCTGACACTGTGCAGATGAGTCGCTAATGCCAGGGGCGGATTTGGGGCGATAATTCTCTATTAATGTCTCTCTTTATGGCGAATCTCGCTTTAAGTGTCACACTAATGGGTGGTGATGATTTTTGGGTGTCGTCCTCTACTTTTGTTCTGTGGAAATGCGGCCTTGTAATAGCTGTGTTTCAAACTCAGTACGATACGATCTTTATTGTTTTTCAAGCAACAAAACTATCTATCTAGTAAATGTTTTACTATTTTATTAAATTAATAACACGTTAGTGCTATACAATGTTATCGAAATAATGCAGAACCTAAAAGGCGTTCCTTCAATATAATATAAATTAAATCACTTTTAAGAAGGATAAACCAAACCTAAACTTCCTACGATGCAGGAAGAGACCCGTGCCCCAGCAGTGGGGACATACAAGGGTTAATGACGGAACGGAAAACGGAAGGATAAAATGCTCTATCATATATATACATTTTTTCTATTTTGCCTTTAAGTCGAGCATTTAAAAGAAATTTCAAGCCCGGCCAGGTACGAGTCAGACTCGGGCACGATGGGTTCCGTACCATTATTGATGTAATTATTTATGTAGTGAATATGGAATTAAATATTCTGTGAATATGTCAAGCATTAGCAAAAAACTGCAAAATATTCACGTTTCTTGTGCGGAAGCACCGATAAATGTTCATTTTGCCATTGTTAATTTTATTTGTATTTTTATTTACTAAGGAAAACAAACAGTAGTACAATGATAATTTAACATGAATACTTAATTATTTTAAGTATTATATAATTGTACCACCAGCACCGCTAGGTAACCACAGATTAAATTAATTGGAAAAACAATATCGATAAAAACAGTCTAAATCAGGTTTGTTGTATGTATCATTCTGTTTGTGGTAGTTATTATTACAGTGGCAACAGAAATACATCACCTGTGAAAATTCCAAGTGTCTAGCTATTACGGTTCATGAGATAGATCCTGATGTCAGACTGACAGTAGAATCTTAGGGACCTATTTTTACCCTTTGGGTACGGAACCCTAAAACCATTAAATCACCCAAAAACTCCAAGGAGAATCAAAAGAAACCCTTGTAACAACTCTAGTACGTAGTAGTAGCTAATGCAAAGCAAAGTCTAAAATCTAGGTCTAGAAACAAAACATCCCGTCCGTATATCACGGAGGCATTACGCGAAATCCTTCGCGGAACACCCTGTAAATAACACACAAAGAGTGACGTCACACGAAACAGACCCTAAAGCTCTTAGAGGGAGGGATCCGGGTGTAAAACCGCTGCCTAGGCCGGGTCTGCTTTCATCCGGCTATCCGGGTGCGGTAAAGACAACACAGAAGGCCCAGTTGCGTTTGTTTGGCATATGGAGAGGATAATGGAAGAGTGGTTAAAGAAAGAAATATCCCACAATTTTTTTTTATTAGTCTTTTTTCCGGTAGACAATAATAGTATATTTCATTACAAGTGCGGAAAGGCTGTCATTGCAAAGAGTTCCGACAAATGTCTACCCGAGCCGAGGCGCAGCCGAAGGCGAGGGTTGACAGTCGGAACAAGTTGCAGTGACGGTTCCGCACGTGTACTGAACGACAATTTTTAATACAGTTGCAAAAAAAATAAGCATTTAATAAAGAAAAATTATTTGGAAAATGGCGCCAACCGTAAAAAATATAAGCAGAAATTTTTTTTCTTCACCCATTCTAGTAGGCAAAGGTAACCATGCCCATACAGCCAAGTCTTCAGTAGATTTTTTTTATTGATATGAAATGAAAATTAAATTTAATGAGATGAAATGAAACCTTACCTATGTAACTCATTCAATCAAATCATTAAATCTGATACTGAAACAAATTAGTAGCTCATAAAAACTTCTATGATTTTTTTTTAGTAAAAACTTCATGGTTGTTTTTATTTTTAATAGACATTATTTTGACAGTTGGGAATGAAAACGCACGAGTGCGGGAAAGGTAAAAAAAAGCACGAGTGTGTAATATCCCACATCCCGCACGCTATACGTCCCTGTAATACGCCACTTTTTGAGCAACTATGCTATGTCAGAGGCCTCACGGGCGGCTTGATAACTTCTGACAGTAAGACCCGCCACTGTCTTACAGGCCTCCGCGATGCAAGAAGTGACCCGTGCTCCTGCAGTGGGGACATACAAGGGTTGACTTCATTACCACGCGTGCCCGCAATTGCTGAGATATGTGGACACCACAGACACTAATGTTTTCTTACGATGTATTCCTTTACTGTTACCAAGTGTCTGACTACTATCACTTCACTAATGTATTGGTACAACTTAACCCTAGACACCTAACCTTCTCACATAGCTCATTATACCTAACCATTCGTCAATTCGACGACCATTTTTTGAAGTGTTAAGTTTTAAATAAAAATTTGTGGTTTTTGGTACGTTTGTTGCACTGAGATTTCAAGCATACTTTATATTGTTTAATAAAATAATTTGTTGTTATTTATCACATAGGTACTCTTAATTATTTTCCTTTCTGTTTAAAATGGCACGCGTTTCTACAGATAAAACCCGACATTTTTATGAAAAATTTAATTACAACCGAAATTTAAAAAAGTAGTTGTTTATTTTAAGGGAAAACTTAAACTGTAGACATTAGAAAAAGAAAAATGTTCTTTTTTACGCCCATTCAGTACAAAAATAAAATTTATATTCGCGACAAATTGCGATTTTGTACGTATTTTTGTAAAATTTCGAAAAAACATGGTACTTGGCAGCCGGAATTTATTGCCTCTCGCCAACCCGCGACGAACACCGAGTTGACAAGAGACACCACGGTTATCCGCACACGCACCAAAAAGATACAAAAATTTTTCTGTCGCGTATTCGTCGAAACGACGAAGGTTAGGTGTCTAGGGTTAAATGTAAAAAAATGCCTTTTTATCGTTTGAAATAAAATGGAGGTATGAGATGTAAGCACTGGCCAAGATCTTTGTCTTGAACTTACATCAATTACTAACTTCGTAATATGATTTATTTTTTGAAACGAGATGTCGGCCAGTTTTTTTTTACACAATTATGTTCAGGTTTTACGCCGAGTGTCAAATAACGCCAGTAACTGAGTCATAATCATTAACACCATCATAATCAGCCAGTGTCAGTCCACTTCTGGACATAGGCCTCTCCCAAGACACCACTGAGCCCGATCTTCGGCTCTCCTCTTCCAGTCACTGCTCACCGCTTTGTGAATGTCGTCGCTCCATCTGGTCACAGAGCGTCCTACGCTAGGTTTGCCGATTCCCGGCTTCCACTCAAGAACCAGTCTACCCCAACGGTTATCAGTAACTGAATGCTCCTCATGAATTTTATTTTAAGAAGCAGACCTTCTTTCCTTCTCTCACCCGTGCCCCAGCCGTACATCCTTCTCACCCGGGATTTACGGTTATCGTTTCCCCGGATGCGTTCAATCACAACCCGGGAACTTAGCGCTTAACGCCGGGCGAGAGTTTTTGATTTGATAGCTCTCTGCCGGTCGCGATGGATGGTTATAGATTTTGAGATAGGCGCGGTTTTAAAATATTCATTGGCTCGCATGAAATTTCTACGGACTCTGAGCTTATTCCCTGCAGGGTATTTATTGGCTCGCATGTAATTGCTACTGGGTTCACATGTACTTATTGGTTCGCATGAAATTGCTACGGACTCTGAGCTTATTTCTATAGGGTATTTATTGACTCGCATGAAATTACTACGGACTCTGAGCTTATTCCCTGTAGGGTATTTATTGACTCGCATGAAATTGCTACTGACTATTTTTCTGAGCTGACTCCACCACGAAAGCCAAGTTCGGGTTGGTGGAGGATTGTAAGACAGTGGCGGGCCTTACTGTCAGAAGTTATCAAGCCGCCCATAAGTACATCTGACAAGATTGAAGTCGATTCGTTGTCAACACAATCAACTTGACACCAATTCATTGCTTTCCACCACCAATTTGTCTCAAGCCCAAAAACAAATTGTATTAAACCAATCAATAAGGTAAGATCGACGACGGTTCACCTAATTCAGTCTCTCTTAAGGACCCCCTCAAGGGGAACAATTAAGTGCCCCCTCCGCCCCACCCCCGCGTTAAGGATGAAAATATCCCCCGTGAACACAAAATAGGGCTTAAGTAGAAGGACAGGTTTGATCTGCACGACGCAAAAAAGACTGGTTGAAGAAGTTTATAGAGTACCTAAATATAAGTAGTTGAAAGTAGTATCTCCTTATTTGACGGGCTCTGTGGCGCAGCGGTAGCGCATCTGCCTGCCTTAATATAGCGCATGCAAGAGTTCCCGGGTTCAATCCCCGGCTGAGGACAAAAAAAAACCTCAGGTCTTGGATGTTTAAATGTTTGTGATCTCGTTGTTTCTGGCTCCTACGACACAGGATATCTTAGTGTGGGGCCAGAAGCAATGTGTGTGCCTTATGTTATGTAACAATTTTTTTTATGTAAGTTTATTATTCTATTACACCTCTTTTTTCCTGCACTACCCTCTGCCAGTCTTTTCAATCTTTTCAACATAAAAGGTTTGCAGGAAGAGACTGCGTCTTGCATTAAGCACGCCCTTGTTCATTTTTTCATTAAATTAGTGCAATAAAGAAATAAAATAATCGTAATACTTAGTTGTACAGTTCAGACGGTGGAAGGTCAGTGGATGCGAATGGCAAGCGACCGTCAGAGATGGCATTTGGGGAAAATACCTTTACCAAGCAGTGGGCAACCGTGGACTGATGATGCTGATGGATTCTTTCGCAGTCTTTCATTAATTCATTCCTTCGTTACAATTTTATACGAAGGTTTGATTGGCAAAATGCGTGATATCTTAAATACAAAAATTCAAGTACAAATTTGGTTTAAATCAGTAGAAACGTACGATTGTGCGAGCATTAACGTTACGTGGGTAACTTTACTGCCCATTTGTTATTTAATAATAAATGGAGATGGATTTCGGTGCTTCGAAAGGCACTTTAAGCCGTTGGCGCCGGCTGTCATGTAATGGCAGTCGTTAAGCCATGTCACAGGTCTTATGGGTGACTTGTTGATGGTGGAGTATGGCCTAACCTTCCTGCGATACAGGAAGAGACCCGTGCCTCCGCAGTAAGGACATACAAGGGTTGATAACTAACGAACGAAATGGAGATCAAAATATTTAATTTTGTTCGAAATTCGAATAATAAAAACAAAAAAAAAAATCTCCCACCGCCATGCCGTCCAGTGCTGAGCTGCAGTTCGATTTTCGAAATCACAATTCATTCGGTCGCTTTCCCTCTGTGTCCCGGTAATGACGTAGTAAAAGAGCCGATGCGAAGATTTTACGCACTTCCTCCGGGCTTCCTGTTACCCGGGAACGCCTAAGCGACGTTCCGAGTTGCTAATAAGTTTGTAAAATCGCCTTCTTACGGAACGTCTTTGTGTTCTGCCCCTTTGAGGTTTTGCGGGCAATGCGGAACTTTTTCCATTGCGAGTTGGTTAACCGAGTTTGAAATCTTCATTTCGAAGGGAAATCACACAATTAAAATACCTACAAATAAGTATTTAGATACTTTATTAAGATAAGACTTTAAATAGTTTATAATCAACATGGTTCTAAGCAGAATTGTTTATTGATTTGGAAAGTTAGGTTAGGTTAGTGAAGAAGTGAATCTTCAGATTGACAATTTAAATTCCAATATGCTGTCCTGCCGACTGTAGTTATATTTTGATAGTTCTTCAGGATGGCAAAATTTCACCTTTTCCTTAAAAGGTGTATGTACAGATTATTTGCAGCTAAATTTGTCCTTCAGGAGGTACTTTTGCATTTTTGCAGCTTTAGGCAATTATCCACGTGCATGTTGTACAGATGCAAACATTCTTTCTTCAACTGTTCTAAGATTATTTGCTACACGTTTCTCAAGGAATAGGTCGAATATGTCATCAACCTCTAGAACTAGCAATTACCTCTCTTTTGATACTAAAAAAGCATAAAACGTCACCAACCCTAAAAGCTACGCACTGTAACTTAAGAAATCCACTCACCACAACCGAAATTACAACCGTAAGCATCCCCCAGCCCAACCGAAACGCAGACGAGCCGCCAACAGCGCCGCGGCCGCCGAAAGGAAAGCGAAAACATCACAATTCCACCCACAAAGGGAACATCTTTCAGCGGCGCGCTTACGTAGAGCAGTAAAATCTGTTGCCAGAGCGAAGTATCGCGAAGATGGAGAGAAGGCTAACGAGCGGAGCCCGCGGCCCGCTCTGATTTCCAATTCAAAGGAAATTGCGATCCATATCGTGGGGTGGGGGCCCCCCGGGTGGGGGCGCGCCCCCCGCCGTTGCTACGCGACGCGGGGAGGAGCCGCCGCAATCACGGCCCAATGGAACGGCGAATATAAATTGCTCCGGCGTCGCGACACTGATGCGCGAGCGAGACCGCCCACCCCTCTCGCTCGGACTAATGAAGTCGCCACTCCGCGGGGCCCCTTGATTGACGGACTTGCAGCGGGGGCCCCTTTTTCGAAAAGTTACACTCCGCCACGTAGGTGGTATCGATAGCGGCCGCTCGCTGCCGTGATTTGTGCACGCAATTATACCTACGCCGGCGACGGCTTTAGATTGGCTGGCAGCCCCCGCAGTTGCTGATTTTAATCCTCAGCCATTTACTCAGAAGCTTTAAATAGGTACTTTAAACTTTTTTATATGTACCATATCAACGTCAACCTACAGAGCACACGCCTTCTCTCAGAGAGAGAGAGTAAGACCTGACCTACTTACATCAGTCTTTTCCAACGTTTTGACCTCGCACTTCATACATACTCGTAGGTGAACCAAACCGTTGTGGAACGGTCAGGTTTCCTCACAATATTTTCTTTCACAGTTAGCTAGTAGTATTGCTACGTTAAATATAAACCTCCAAAGCGACGAATCTCAGCAATAATAATAATATTTGCATACTTGGCTACTGATAAGTTCAAACGAGATGACCCGGCTTTACCACTTATAAATTAAACCGATATTGATTGCTGCAGAAGCCCGGTTGATGAAAATAGATGGCCAGTGCCCGAGGTTTGCCCTCGAAAGGCCTCCGTAGTAATAAATGTGTAAGTACTATCACAGGCTCCGAGAGAGCAATAACAAAACGATTGCCGACAACAAAAGCGGGGCTTGACAATAAAGAGGCTATATTAAATTCCTTACGCGCGCGAATCACGATACCCGTAAACTTTTAATATAGCGCCCGATGTCAGATCGGCTATAAATTGTGTAAAGGTGTAAACAGACGCGCGCTCCAAGTAATTTGCTGACTTCAAGCGTTTTGCACCGTGAACGTAGACCGTCCTGTATCGATCCGCGTATCACATGCGGCAGCCGTTGGTCATTCTTCGACAGTACCATCAGTCATGGTTGCGGTGGGTCACCTTAAGGTTTATTTTTCCTTGCCACGCCCTGATGCACCCGAACAGCGTTCGCTCATAGTACAAATGGCTTACAGGCGTGACCATAGAAGAAACGGAATACGGCTGTCAAAATTATTCTGAGCTAAGCTAAATTTGACGGACGCGTCCCTGTTCTAATATGTGCACGCCTATAAGTGCCATCTAGGAAGTGTTTTGTGAATTTGTGCTGAGAACGGCTCTTTTATAGCTTTTCTCAAATGATTAATAATTAAGTTAAAAAGAAATGAATAAAACTAAACTTAACAAAAAGAAATTGATACAAATTACCTCAAACGAAATTAAATAACATCAAATTAACTCAAACACCAACATAGGGAGCTAAAGCACCAAAAATCCGCAAAAAATTTACTGTACCATTAGTTTCGTAAACAAAAAAGAACATTTCACCGGCACCAAACCGCCCAGAGAGCGCGCACCTCAAGTCCAGTACTGGGCAGCGTGTGCGGAATACCTAATGCGAATGTGTGGACCCGGCACAGATTACGTGGACGTGTATTAATATCCACACGTGGGGGTTGAACGATAATGTTTTTGCGCGACTCTTAAGGCCAATTTCTGAATTGAGGAGTTCGCTAAGTAAATGCCTAACTGTAGTGCTGTCTCTTAAAATTTCTGAGCAACGAGCATGACAGAACGTTACTTAAGTAAATCAAGCACTCTCACACAAACAAACACACACCCTCTCAACTAACATACACACGAGCACGCACACACACACACACACACACAACCGACTGTTACTGCGTGTTGGCTTTGGCGCATGTTGCCAGTGATTTGTTAATCAAATTATATAAGTTGAGTTTTTGCGTTTGGCTTTCTGCTTTTATTTATTGTATATTTGTGGGTAGCTATTATTGGCCTTATTAACAGTATTTCATTACTTGTATTATCATTTATCAAGCTTGCTGTTGATACCCCTAAGATAAAAAAAAGACTTTGCTTAGTGAAATTCTCAATTCGGAGACTGGCCCTTAAGCTGCGTTGACAATATCAAAGTATGCTTGGACAAAGTAGCTTTGTTCAAAGTTCACTTTGATACCTATTGACACTAACATAGTTAACTTTGACAATTTTCTTCATTCTTTGAGCAGTCAAGATAGAAGATTTTGCGAAGTGCCACTTTTGTGCCAATTTTGCAGTTGACGCAATTTTGCTTTATTAACTGACATCCAAGTAGGGTTGGAAAAGTTAAACGCGGTCCAAGTCCACTTTAGTGCGCTTTGATAAGTGTTGCCATGATCTAAATAGCGTCCAAAAAGCCGTCAAATCTACTTTGTCCAAGCATACTTTGATAGTATCAACGCAGCTTTAGTTAGGCGGAGTTGAGTTCCTAGGGAGGTTGTTAGAGATGACGTTAAGATATTTATGGCCGAGGATTGCCAAGTAACAGTATTGAGGTTACTCTAGAGTTCTTGTAAGACTCGTGTCTTAGTTCGTTATCGTTATCAACCCTTGTACGTCCCCACTGCTGGGGCACGGGTCTCTTCCTGCATCGCAGGAAGGTTAGGCCATACTCCACCACGGGGGCCAAGTCCGGGTTGGTGGAGGATTATAAGACAGTGGCGGGTCTTACCTACTGTCAGAAGTTATGGCTTAACGACTACCGTTATATGACAGCCAGCACCAACGGCTTAACGTGCCTTGCGAAGCACGGAAGCTCTCGGAAAAATGCCACTAGCGGTAGTCACGGGATGCTCACCCATCCCGTACCTGACCGCGCCTTTTGTTGCTTTACCAAGTGATTGATTCCAATCACTCGGTTCGCCTAGGCCACGAGCACTTCGTGTCTTAGTACTTTTACATTATCACTGAGAATTAGGTTTAATAATGAAGCAGCGCTTGTTCGACATCTTTCAATCATCTTTCAATATTTTTTCAATCCAAAACCATTCTTCGCTGAGAATATGAGTAAATCTTTACTTACATTCTTAGTGAAGAAACGTTTTATCGGACCTCCGAATAACATAACATTTACATACAAGCACATGCATTGCTTCTGGACCCACACTAGGATACCCTGTGTCGTGGGAACCAGAAACAACGACATCACAAACATGTAAACATCCAAGACCTGGGCTTTTTTTTTTGTTCCCAGCCGGGATTCGAACCCGGGACCTCTTGCAGAGGTCGTCAATGGAATGGAATAATATAGTATAAGCTTTTCATTGCCGTGATTTATATTATAGAAACTGCAAAACACAACTTTTGCAGTTGCAATAAAATTTGCAAAATTTGCAGTTTTTCGAAAACATCTATAATGGGAATTTAATAGAAACGCACGGGACTGCCGTATGTTTCTATAAAGTTCTATAAAAAACTATATCTCAACATAAGTACTATTTATTAATTCCTATACAAGATGGTAAAGTCATAAAAAAGTTAATTTTTCCTGTACATCTATGTACGAGAAAACTTTCAAAGAAACATTTATTTGTACGACCACTTAACATCTACCATTACTGGTAAAAGCATCATGGTAAATCAACCAGATATACCTAAATCTATCACTTCATACTTGTTATACCCCAATTTAATTTCAAGTTACTTCTACCAAAAACCAAATTTTCTTAGACGAGACTTAATTTCGGTCTTGTCTTGGCCTTAGACAAGATACACAAAACTTTTCTGATACGGCTCGGAGCTCAGCGAGAAATCTCCTCCTAATACATCTGCAACCGGATAACAAAATAAACCTCTCCCGGAATACGTACTCCATCAAAGTTCACCCGGACCGTAATGGCGGGTCGACCTGATTCCACGGATAATCCGTGCCGAGATATCGTCTCGTATCGATCGACGTGGTCTGGATAATCGTGTGACCCGAGAGCAGGAGAATTCGGATGCACCCGATTTGAGGGCATGTTGGTTTTTCGGCGCTTGGTAATAGGAATGGGGTCTGTTTCTGAATTGAGAAATTCGCTAAGTAAATTGTTAACTGTAATGCTGTCTCTTCGAATCTCTCAGCAAAGAGCGTGACAGAAAGAACGTTACTTAAGTATTTACTTAGTGAAACTCTCAATTCAGAATCCGGCTCTTAGTGTCCGTAAGTGTACCTATCCTTACCTTTTACCCTACAGGTAAGTATTTGATTCACATTGCTTAAGTCTTGAGGAACCATCCACCGGCATAGCAAAGTAGTGACCCAGCGTGATGTCTTTTGCACGGCGCCAACAGGCTCTTCACCAGGCCTTCCCTATAAAAGTAATCAATACAAACAATTACCTCAGTCATCCGAGACCACGACATCTGTAAAAGTTCCGAAACGTCGGAAAATTGTAAAAATATAATAATCGAGTGAAATCCGTGTAAAAACAGTTTTAATTATGTCTAGTTCTCGTGTTAACCTTAGAAAATACTATACAAACCATGTCAATAACAAATATTCGGTCTAATTGTCACCAGGCGAGAAGCCGCATAAATGCCAGGTATGCGGCAAAGCCTTCAGCCAGAGCTCCAACCTCATCACCCACTCGCGCAAGCACACCGGCTTCAAGCCGTTCGCCTGCGAGCTGTGCGGCCGTGCGTTCCAGCGGAAGGTGGACCTGCGCCGGCACAGGGAGACACAGCACGCTGACATGCGACCCGCGCAGCCGATGCCGCCGCACACCGACGTGCATTCCATGCGCCCGCCCGCCATGCATGTACCGGACCATAGAATAGGTAAGTGTAAAACGGAGATTCCCAGCTCGCCGACATCCACGCAGCCCGTGGCGCTTCGCGTCGACGTGCATTCCCGCTCGCTATGCATGTGCCCGCTCACTACGAATGTACCGGACCATAGAATAGGTAAGTGTGAAACAGAGAGACCCATCACGCCGACATGAAACCCGTGGAGCCCACGGTGCCTCACGTCGACGTGCATTCCCGCTCGCTATGCATGCGCTTGCTCGCTATTCATGTACCGGACAGCAGAATAAGTAAGTGGGAAACAGAGAGACCCATCACCCCGATATGAAACCCACGCAGCCAGTGGCGCCTCTCGTCGACGTGCATTCGTTACGCATGCACCGGACCACGGAATAGGTAAGCATAAAAAAGGGAGACCCAGCACCCACCTCACACCAACGTGCACACCATGCCCGCTATGCTTGTCCCGGACCAGAGAACAGGTAGCCCGCTAATAATCATGTACCGGACTATAGGCTAGCATGAAACAAAGAGACACAGAAAGCGGAGACACGCGAGTATTTTTTTTTGAAATCAAAAACTCTTATTTGTCTAAGCTTTCACGGACGACAGAAGACTAACCTCAAAATGTTCTTCACAGACCTCCGTCCGCCCCACCCGGAACTGCGGGCCCCGCATCCGGACTACCGCGCCCCGCACCTGCCCGCCAGCGTGCCCCCGCTGCAGTCCCTGGCCTCTTGAACGACAACCGCCTTCGCGCCCGCTGGATGGCGCTGAGGCTCGCATGTCCTAGGCTGTAGGGAAGCAATGGCGGTTACCCACCGTGAGCTGATGAATACCTTTCTTTATCTGATCGGTGAAGAGACTATCTGGTATTCAATGTGCTTTGAAAGGAAAGTACCTACACAGGTTTTATTGCTGGTTTTTTTAAGGAGAACTTTCACTATCAAGTGTTATGCTTTCTCATAGTATTCGTATGCACAGTGGGTTTGACTTGCGCTGATGCAAAATTCAGTTGTGAAATAATTCTGAGCTCCCATCAAGGAGTTTCTTATGCAACTCTCTGCTTTATTTGCAGAGATTTCAATAGTGTTACAAGCCAGTAATTACAGCAAAATCAATGTTTTCATTGTCAGCAACTTTTTAAAGATTGCTTATTAAAAAGTTCTATGTCAACTCAAAATCCCCCTTCACTTAATTTATCTACCAAAGAAAACAACGAAATACCTAAGAACCAAGTGAAAACTACTTTTTGGTAATTTCATGTACCTATTTTTGAATATAAAACGTTATTGTGAGTTTTTGATCTCAATGTATAAATGTACAGTCAGATATAATCTTTATAAATTTTTTGTGCGAGCACCCACTTGTTCTATTTTACGTACACCCAAAAGACATTTTAAATGGTATTTAATAGGCGTGACGACAGTATCAAATAATCAAAGATCTAACGATATTAAGGGAAAGTACTTATAAAAAGGATTTAGAACACTGATTTAGTTTTATAAAAAATTTAGATTACCAATATTTTCAATAACATAAAAGATTATAATACTGTTTTCAGCCATTTTGCCTGAAACACCAAAAACAACGCGTGACGTCACGCTTAGGTAAACATTTCTTTACTTTCTTTGGCTGCGCATACACATTTGACGTTTGATGTTTTTTTTTACCTAGGCGTGACATCAGATCGACGCCATGACAATGCGAGCTTTCAATGAGTGTTTTCCCACAGATTAAATAATAATTTTAGAAAAATGGATTTAAGCTTCGTTAAACTTCAGTTTATTAATGAAATATAGGTTTTAGATACATTATTAAATCTTTCGTCATGCCTATTGTAAATTAATAAATATGTTCACTTACCAATAAGGTCGTTTTTCTACGTGAGGACTGAATTATCATTCCAAAGGTTATTAAAATGAATTAAGTAGGTAGTTGTAATCGAATTAATGTTAGTAAGAAGAAAAGATCTGTTTAAAACAATTCCAATGACCATTCCTTGGGCTTAACGTTATTTTTTCTGTTATAAAACAGAATTTTAGGCTGTAAGTACGAGTAGATTACTTTATTTCCTTATATTCCATTCAAAATGTGAAATCCATAATGCCAAAATCATAAATCCTATTATTTTTTATATAACTACATACAATTCTAATCTATGATTTTATTTTCTATGGGCCGGTTTCTGAATTGAGAATTTAAATAACACTCTGTCACGCTCTTTTCTGGGAAATTCGAAGAGACAGCACCACAGTTTAACTATTTACTTAGCAAAATTCTCTACTCAAAAACCCTACGACTTGCTTTGACAAATCTTGTACATTTCCAGAGTGCATTAAGAAATAACTGTTACAGAAATAAACTTACTTGGCTACGTCATTATTCGATTGCGAATTGTTCAAATTGTTATTTAGTTATTTATTGTTTTCCCTGTATTGATGTTAAATCGTTATTGCTTTTTGATACAAATCTTCTTACCAAATAAATATAAAAGCTTACTGAAAAAGTAATCAGAAAATATTACGTGCTATCTGTACAAATGTGTAATATAATAATAATAATAATATTGGCCTTTTTGCATCTACTTAATGAGATGATTTATACAGCGTCCAGTGGCGTCTTCACTCACACTAGATGGGTGAAGGGACCACTCCGACGCTGTAGTGCCTGGGTCATGGTTTTATAGATGTTTTATAGAACATCGTGAGGAAACCCGCGGCTTGGTTGGCTCCGCACGTATTGACTAGTCTTTCCTGTGGGCTAGGCCGACTAAGCTGTCAGGATGGTATAGGTGCTGGGCAAGCCTACACCATCTATAAATGTGTAATAAGTTCACGTGTAAATACAAAAGACGAAACCAAACCTTCTTTGGTGCTTTGTTTTTCACTAAAAATGTCTAGTTTTACTCTATTTAAGAGCGTAAATGTGTAATTACGTAGTCATAAAATCATACTTCTTTGTATATATGTAAAAACATTTATTATAATAATGTAAAACGATCCAAAGAATTACGTGCAATCCTTCTTAAGTACTAGTTTCGATTAATTATTGTATCAAGTACATAAGCACTTAAATAAATAATTAATTACATGGATCTTTTTGTATTTATTCCATACCTAATAATAACCTGCGACTTGGTCTACAAGGACTTCGCAATTGCGTTCAAAGAGTGGAATTGCTATTACAAAGACACAATTTAAAGGAACAAATTTCCTTAAAATCGTCTAAAAACGCAGTATAAACAGTCTGTGGTAGAGACTTTCGTATTCGAATCCACAACTGCCAAAATAGAATAATAATAAAATATAAACTTAACTATCTCTGTTCCCCAGCATAAGCGAAAATATAAGTTTGGCTGGAAGAGATCTCACTTAGAGATAAGTTCGCCTTCGTGACAATATTATGTTACAAAGGCGAATATTTCTGTTACAAATATTTCTAATTAATGGTTTGCAAGAATATATATAGAAAAATTAATCCAAATCAGTAAGGCCGTTTTTGCGAGAGTAAGCAACACATATCCAAATGTACAAACTTCGTACCGCCACAGAATACTTTTATACGATTCTTGTTACCACGACGAAGCAACGTGAAAAAGGTTACAGTAACAATAAAATATTATCCCACGGGAACGCATCTAACAAAACGTGGACGTTAGATATCAACCCTTGTATGTCCCCGCTGCTGGGGTTCGGGTCTCTTCCTGCACCGCAGGAAGATAAGGCCATACTCCACCACGGGGGCCAAGTCCGGGTTGGTGGAGGCCTGTAAGACAGTGGCGGGCATGGCATGACTGCCATTACAGGACAGCCGGCAGAAACGGCTTAACGTGCCTTGCGAAGTAGGGAAGCGCTCGGAAAAACGCCACTAGCGGTAGTCACGGAACGGTCACCCATCCTGCACCTGACTGTTGTTGCTTAACTCAAGTGATTGATTCCAATCACCCAGTTACGAGCACTTCACTCAGTTCTAAAATGGAATATGTACCGGGTCAAAGTGGCACAAGAAGATATGGAGCGAGCCATGCTACACATAGTGTTTCTTAATTATTCGCGATACTCATACATAGTTATATATTAAACGGGTCAAATCGCGATTATTTATTAAGTAAGACATAATTACCTTATTTCCCGACGTTTCGGCAGCGTTACAGTTGCCGTGGTCTCGGGTAGACTGAAGTGGCGAGTACAGTCAATTATTGTGGGCAGACACTTTTAATTTTTCGCAGCTGGCCGACACACAACACTCACTACGTCCACGGACAGGTTCGGTGATAAGGCGCGTGATTTGTATTTACTTAGCACTGTATTTCACGTACTTGAAAGCTTGAAACCATCCTCTCTGTTGAATTTCTTGTGTTTTTTAATTTCAATTGTTTCCCGAATGATTCTCCGATAATAATGTCGATCGGTTGAAAGAACTTTCGGTCAATTTTAATCGATCCAGTGGTTCGTTCCGGCCTCCAATAGATGCTCAGCTATTGCGGACTTGCTTACTTGTCTATTTTTGACTGCAGCAATGTGATCTTTGACCCTTTCCGCGATAGACCGCTTCGTTTGGCCAATGTAGGAGCTTCCACGACGCGAAGCACGGAAGCGCTCGAAATGCGGTAGTTACGGGACGGTTACCTATCCTGCACCTGACCGCGCCTGTTGTTGCTTAACCAAGTGATTGATTCCAATCACTTGGTTCGCAGAGACCACAAGCGCTTCTATGAGGTATGAGAATACCTTAGATAATAATGTTTAGGTTCCCTCACGACGTTCCTTTACAGTTTGCCAGTGGTATTTGTTAAAAAGAAACAAACCCACTTACTATTTGGGAGACCATTTGTGAAAGATGACCGATCGGGCAAGTAGACCGATTGTACCGGAGGGAATTTTCAAGTGTATAAATAACTTTGAAAACAAAGCAAGGCAGCGTGAATTTAAATTTACGAATTATGCTCGATGTACCAAGATGCGTAAACATAAAATGAACTTTTTTTTAAATTTAAAGTCGCGAAAACATATTAGCGACTATAGTATGGTACAATAAAATAGTTATATCCACTTATAATATCCAACTAGCTTAAGAAATTGTTCAGTTTGGTCCACGTTCAAACAGTCTCTTAGACACTTAGGAAGGCAAACAAACAATCTTTCTGTATTGTACATTGGGCATTTAATCAATAAATGTTTGACAGATATCTCACTATCACACCTTGAGCATTTCCTCTTAGGTTTTTGTAATGAGGTGTACGTGAGTTACATTACAACGTCTTAATCTATTTATTCAGACCGGCGACCCCTGGCTATCCGTGCCAGCGCTCTTTCCAACTGAGCTAATGATGCCGGTGAGTCGCCCATTAGCTCAGTTGGAAAGAGCGCTGGCACGGATAGCCAGAGGTCGCATGTTCGAATCCCGGCATGGGTCGAATTTTTAGCCTCCAAATAGGTTTTTAAAATATTTATGATATTTTTTTCAAATACTGCTTTCATTTTATATTTTTTTCAAATACGGCACTCTAGTTTTTATTGACAGTTTTACTAACCCCCCCTCTCCCCTCCTGACTGATTTACAAATTAGAATCACTAGTTCCTGTAACTTTGAAATTAAACAAAGTCCTTGGTATATGCTAGGGTTGATTAGGATTCCTCTTCTTTTCCTCAAAATGAGGAATTTCCTCGTATTTCTGAGGTTCCTCATCCACTTCCTCTTCAGCAAATTGAATTTAAAAAAATTCTTCCTCATATTTTAAGAAGAATTTAATAGGAAGGAAAGTTATAAGTTTTTGTAGAAAACTGCTCTTAGTCTGCCAGGTTCCTCATCATCATCCTATTCCTCAAAATCGGTTTTAAAAAATCCTCTACCTCTTTTAAAAACCTATTTAGAGGCTAAAAATTCCACCCATGCCGGGACTCAAACCCACGACCTGCGGCTAACCATGCTAGCGCCCTGTATTACGTACTCCTGTGTACGTAATACAGAGAGTAGTACTCCTGTACGTAATACAGAGAAAAATGTCCTTAGCACGGGTTAGTGCATTAAAAATAAAAAAAATAGTATAACCTCTACCTCTTCCTCATAAGAAGTCCTCGACAATCCTAGTATACGTACGCACTGAGGATAGTTGTACAGACTGGCCAGTAAATTGTCAATCGAGAAATACGAAAATCATGTCCGCAACCAGTAACGGGCTCAGACAATATTCCATCAGTACACTGCCTGGTCCAGCTTATTGGATTAGGGGGGCCGGGTCCAGACAAAAAACATTGTTAGATTTAGACATAACGCGGCCGGCTAGCGTCCCCGAGGACCCGGGAGGACGCTAAACGCCTGTTAGCACGCAGCACAGGGGTGGAGTGAATTTTGCCAGGGTTGGGCCATTCAAATGATCTAAATTGAACGCACAGATTGAGTTCTTGTCAGTTAAAAAATGTGTGATGTAGTGACTAATATGCAATCACGCCATCTGTACGCTTTAAAAAGCACTTTTTTGCAGTATAATTATGTAGGTCATCTTAAGTAATCATCATAGCAATTAAGCACTGAGGTATTTAAACACCTCAGACACTCAGGATCACCGTTAGCGTGTGGTATTGCTATTATAACTGCTCAAATGTACCTACATGACTTAGAAAATAAAGTCATTGATAGGTACATGCACCCGCGTTAAGATAAGAATACCAGAAAATTGTTGTGAAGATAAGATACAATTGGTGGCATTATTGCTAATAGCAATTTCTTCCAAGCAATGTCAAATACTTAATCTTTAAGCGTTAAGCTTAAGGGCTCGCTTGCAATAAGCACGCCCTTGTACATTTACTCATGTAATTAGTAATAATAAAGAATTAATATAAATAAATGCCCACTGGCAATCGAACCTGGGTCTCTCACTTCCGAGTCCGAGATTAGCAACTTGAAGAGGCAGTGGGCTGGTTACATAATATGCTGAAGAACCGAAGGTCGATGGAGTGCAAAGGTTCTCGCGTTCAAAGACCACAAACTGGTACAGTGTAGGACGCCTACGGAAAAACGATTTATGGCAGATTGTTGGCGTTGGCTGGATGAGGATAGCTGAGGACAGTAGTGGCGTGCCTTGGGGAGGCCTATGTGTAGCCGTGGACGAGTACAGGCTGATTGATTCATAACCTTTCCATTCAGAAAGGAATGTTGCGTTTGTTTGAACATAATGTCATATTATGCTATAACGCGGCCGAAGGGGAGAATGAAGAAAGAAAGTTTCTTTAGTTTGGTTTTATTTTTAGTTTCTTTATTAATTTCATCTCCACATAATCTATTAATTGTGAAACAAACACCTATGACGTTAATTTAGTCTATAATATAAAAATTAATCGCCGAATGTGTTGGTAAGCGCAAATCTCGAAATTCTTTTTTAGAATATTTCTTGAAGTACGAGGATGGTTCTTACGGAGAAAAATTGAAAAAAATTAAAGAATCGACTATTAGGCGGTACAAAGTTCGGTGGGTCAGCTAGTAGTGAATACAATTCTTGGACTTTGAAAGATTGACAAAAGAAATACATCGGCTGAATGTTGGTAGAAGAGAAGGTAAGAGATGTCCGGACATACTTCGAACGAGTAGGAAATGCAGTAGCGAAGGTCAATATAAAGAATAACCGCAAACATGTGTACATGCTGCCACTAATTCCATTAATTACTAATGAATGTTGATGAAGCGCAAGGGGTCTGTTTAGGTCGTTGCAAGTTGCAAGCCCTGGTCTCTGACTTCTTCTTCTTCTTCAGGCTATATTTAGGCCACTGCTGGTCTCTGACTACTCCTACTGAAGAATACAGGCGTGAGTTTATGTATTAATTGTTAAGTAGGTAACTACTTCAAAATTTACATAACCGATATTTTAATTGACAATCAAGTAAGACCAGATAATAAACGTGACGTAGGTCGCATAATTTATAGCTACTTGACATGGCAATGCTTTTATGAACACAAGTGTGCCAATTCTCTTTGTTTTATTAACGCTGAAGGCAATTGGCTCAGATAAAGATGATTGTTTTGGCAGGACTAATCAGTCGGTTCCATGGTGTAACGGTTAGCACTCTGGACTCTGAATCCAGCGATCCGAGTTCAAATCTCGGTGGAACCTGATCTTTTTGCTTTCACTTATCGTACTCGTAGAGTTTATTTTTATTTGGCCTGCCGACCTGCGCTTAAATTGTACTTTAATTCAAATTTTATCAAAAGATATTCAGCTGTCTTAACCTTATTGTGTTCGGAACCTACACTTAAATAGAAAAAAATACATATAAAAATAATAAACTAAATTATATATAAAAGTATTGTTATGTAGCGTATAAAATTATAGCTGCTGGGCATGTTCTCTCGGAGATAGAGTATGGGCTTAAATACCACGCATGCCCACCATTGATTAGCAATTTCAAGCACTGAGCTATATAAAAGTATATTAACGGTTATTATTATTGGTATTAACAAAGTAGGTATCCAGTGACCACGCTATCTTCCAATCATAATATCGTTTCATGCTTTGAATTCTATGCCAAGTGGAAAGGTGCCAACCATGTCATTCAAAAATACTACTATTCTTATTGACTTTTATTATTTACCCAATTTATTTAAGCAGCGAAAACATTATTTTCAGCCCACCTAAGTACGCCCCTGCGCGGTCAGAATCGCCGCTACTCTATAATTCAGGAGCCCCCGCGTGCGTCTCCGGCTCAATTAGTATCGTGAATAATAAATGCGGCTGCGAGTCATCTGACGATATCGGGGGCCCGCGAGATTCACGATTAGGACCTGAGCCCGGCACTGGTGACTTAAGTTGTCAGTGCGGGATGACCGTAGCGTTTTGTTATTGCACTGTGCGATGGTCATATGTCAAAATGACTGTATTGTTCTGGGACTGGCTTGAAGAGAATTTCTCTATTCAGAGTGTTGCGTTATATTTTTTTGAGTAATCTGAAGGGTGAGGTCGGAATCGTTTAAATTGAATTTACTAATCCGCGGTAGGCACGCGTGGTATTCAAGCCAATACTGTCTCTCTGAAAGAAGGCCTGTGCCCTGCAGTGGGACGTTTATAGACTACATTAAAAAAATGTAAGATAAGGATAAGAATATTCTTTAGTGTACAGTGGAAAAAAGCAACCAATAAAAAATATTTACGAGGTAGGGTACAATTGTAACAATATCATTGTTAGATTAAAACGCCAGTTCATTGAACGAGCCTGAGCTAATGTCTGCTTAAATGTTTTATTTCGCCATTTTATTGTCTCAAGGTCTGATGTTAGATATGAAATGACAATTGTATTGGACTAGATATGTGAGCTATGTGAACCACGATGGTCAGACGACATCGTGAGGGTTGCGGGTCAGAGATGGACCAGGTTAGCACAGGACCGTGAGGAATTGCAGGAATCAATAAAAAGGAGGCTTATGCACAACAGTGGCTTGATGTGGGCTGATTATAGATATAGATGTGAGCTAGCGCTCGACCCGAAGCGGTCAGGTGCTAGATGGGTGACCGTCCCGTTACTATCGCTAGTGGCATTTTTCCGGGCGTTGCCATGCTTCGCAAGGCTCGCTAAGCCGTGGGTGCCGGCTGTCATGTAATGGCAGTCATTAAGCCATGTCAGAGCGCTTGATAACTTCTGACAGTAAGGCCCGCCACTGTCTTACAAAGCTCCACCGACCCGGACTTGGCCCCCGTGGCAGAGTATGCCCTTACTTTTCTGCAATGCAGGCAGAGACCTGTGCCCCAGCAGTGGGGACATACAGGGCTGCAATCTATGTGTGCTAAACGCTTACCGTTAAGAAAAAAATCGCGAGGAAACCTGAGTGTTTGAGGTGTTCACATACCTACCTCAACTTGAAATTACCATTCCGTGATGGACAAGGGTGGTGATTAAGACTATACTCTCTCTTTCTCGATCTCTCTCTCTCTGAGAGAAGGCCTAAGCCCTACAGTGGGATGTATAAAGGCGGCATTATTATGTTTTGTAATCCAATCTAACTCTATATACGTATATGAATCCAGAAGACATAACACGTATTTACGTCTAGTTCCTAACCCTTAATAAGGCCTCGCTAGCATTATTTTTTATTAGTTTTGGACTTTATCTCATTGTAATAAAGTTTAATTTGGGGTGGTAGCTATTGTCACATTGCTTTATCAATGAAGGGTTAAAATCGCCGTAGTTCGAAAAAAATCCAGAGCACTGTCTAACCGGTATGCCCAAGTAACTCCATGCGTTACACAAGAACTACTGGACCTCGGCTAGATTTAAAAATATTGTTTGAATTGTTGAAATATCTAATTATTATTTTTTGAAACAAAGAAAAGAATCAAGAAGAAAGTTGTCTCTGTCCCAATAAACAAGATAACTATCAGATTATGGAAAGACATTGACTAGAAACATTAATCATCATCAACCCATTATGTTCCCACCGAGGGGCCCGGGTCTCTTCCCTGAGAAAGGTATAGGCCACACCCCACCACGGGGGCTAAGACCGGATTGGTGGAGGCTTGCAAGTACTGGCTGGTCTTACTGTCAGAAGTTTTCAAACCGCCGCCCTAAGGCCTAACGACTTGGCTTAACGACTGCCATCTATCGACAGCAGCCGGCACCAACGGCTTAACGTGCCTTGCGAAGCACGGAACCGCTCGAAAAATGCCACTAGCTTTAGTCACAGACGGCCACCCATCCATGCACTGAATGCGCCCTGTGTTGCTTAACCTCCGTGATCGTTTAAGATCACTCATGCAGCCGCAGCTACGAGCGATTCTGTCTAGAAACATTATGAAAAGACATTGACTGACAGACTAGAAAGTTCGCTGAGACAGCTAGTTTATATAATTATCTAGAAGACCTAATCTAGGTCAACGCAAGCTTGCCTAGTATCAACTATAAACAATATACTTATGTGTGAACGTCTTTACTTTCACCGCGCCAGCTGCGCGTGAGTCGTTTGACCTCTGGGCCGCGGATTCGATTCTGCCAGTCGCTTTATTGGACGTTTATTAATATCGGTTCCATGGTGTAATGGTTAGCACTCTGGACTTTGAATCCAGCGATCCGAGTTCAAATCTCGGTGGAACCTGACTCTTTTGCCTTGAAATTTTAATCAGTATTTTTTTGGTGACATTCCTGATACATTTTACAGTCTGGCTATACCTACCGTCCACCCATCCCTTTCTCATGTTTTGTTTGGAACAAAACAATGGAAATTCAGAGAAATTTCACCGAAAGCAAAAACTTATTAAAATGGCATCAATGCAGCCGATTTTACCCAGCCATGGCTTCTGGTAGACAGGTAGATAAAAAAATTGTGGGTATTGAAGAAAAGTAGACTAGCAATCTATGGGCCAGTTTCTGAATTGAGAATTTCACTAAGTAAATACTTAAGTAATGTTCTGTCACGCTCTTTTCTGAGAGATTCGAAGAGACAGCACTACACAATTAACTACTTACTTAGCGAAATTCTCAATTCTTAAATTGGCCTTAAGCCCATTAAAAAAGAGTCTAGCGTTGCAAACCTCTTTACACCATTTTTATATTTCTTTAATTATATTTCTTTAATTCTATCTATCATAATTAAAATGGTTTTTATACGGATTTTTGTTCGTTTATTACATTTTTACAATTTTCCGACGTTTCGGCACGTTTTCAATTTAATTTTACTTCAATTACTAATAATCAATTTTAAAAAAAAAATTTAGAACGTAACTTCATAATTAACTAAACTATTTTTATTTTAATGCACTAACCCGTGCTAAGGAACAAATTTAAAAACCTATTTAGAGGCTAAAAAATTCACCCATGCCGGGATTGGAACCCGCAACCTCTGGCTATCCGTGCCAGCACGGCACGGATAGCCAGAGGTTGCGGGTTCCAATCCCGGCATGGGTGAAATTTTTAGCCTCTAAATAGGTTTTTAAATTCATAATTAACTTTTGTAGTTTTTGCTGAGGGTAGTAAGCTAACCGTTAATGCTTTCTTAAAGACGCCCGTCACCTCAGTCATCCGGGACCACGGCACCTGAAAAAGTGCCGAAACGTCGGAAAATTGTAAAAATGTAATAAACGAGGAAAAATCCGTTTGAAAACAGTTTTAATTATGTCTACTCCTCGTGTTAACATTAGAAAATTCTATCTATCATTTCAAATATTTAAAATTATGTCATACATTTTCGAGATTTCCCTAATTTTTAGCATTACCATTTCACGGCTTGACTAGACCTGACCATTTTTACCTGCTTATTCCATTTTATCCAGTTTTATGTTAATAAATAAAATATAATATATTATAAATAAAATATAAAAACACTTTAAATAAAGCAAAAAGTTGAAGGCGTTCCAGTTTTATCTATAATATAAAAATGAATCGCTGAATGTGTTGGTAAGCGCAAATCTCGAGAGCTGCTGAACCGATTTTACTAATTCTTTTTTTAGAATATTCCTTGAAGTACGAGGATGGTTCTTACGGAGAGAAAAAAAATCGACTGTTAGGCGATACGAAGTTCGCTGGGTCAGCTAGTTATTTATAAAAGTTCTACAACACCACGGGTATCCCGGAGGGGTAGGCAGAGGCCACGGTTTGCCACTTGCCAAGGGCCTGACGGATCTCATTTCCTTCATAAACTTAAATTTAGTCACTGCATGTCCAAACCGGCGTACGTACGCGTTTTCGGGTAGTTGTCAACCGACTCGAAAGAAAGAAGTGTTTTCAGGTCGTCCGCTTCTTTTTTCTATGTATCTTCCCCAATTACACGTAGGCGTGAACTGATTTGGAAATTTTTTTTTCGTTTGAACGGGTAAACTTTCCTTCGTAAGGTTGTCTGGAAGAAATTGCATTTAGCAATTTATCTTTACATGTTTTATAATATATGCTCTGGAGTACAATAAAGAATATTCTTATCTTATCTTATCTTTACAGGTGGTCCCATAGGCACCAAATTTGGATCTGATGATGAGCGAAGAGCCGAAGATCGGGCTCAGTGGCGTATCTTGGGAGAGGTCTTTATCCAACAGTGAACTGAACCTGGCTTGTGATGACCTGGATTATGATGATGATGACGAGATCTTGGAGACATCGTCAGAACTCTTCAAATTTTAAATGCACATTCGAAGGAGTGTAATGCCCTTTCGTCTACCCTGTATAAAACTGGTGAATTTAGACATTTCCAACAGATACACAAAGCAACCAGCTTCGCGACGAAATAGAGCAAAATAAAACCCGACCCAGCCGCCAGGTTCAATTTCATCATCCAAATATCACTTTTCGATACTCTATTCAGAGTTGCCAGAGCGAAGAAGTTAAATTAACCCACCGCGATGTGTCACGATATTTATTATAGAATTCCTCCGAAACGGCTGCACTGATTTATTGTCTGTGAAAAAGTTAATATAACACTCATAACAATATCATTTATTACATAGAAATGTCTATGAATACAATTTATATCGATCCTTACGCCGCAGTTTCTGTGTTACTTCGAATAAAAACACTTCTATTTCACTTTATATTTTTTTTTATTTTTATGACCTAAGGGCTAAAAAGCTCGAATTTACCTTAAAAACCTTTAGATCTATTTTGAATTTCTCGCCAGACTGCGCCAGACACCCCGTATACAAGCAATTTCGTGCGACTGGCAACCCCGACTCCACCCTTTCCACAAGCGACGGCACCCGATGAAAATTCAAATTGCACCTTGTCGCTACCGCACTTTCGCGACACCTGCTTTGGGACACAACCAAACGAATCCCAACCTTAATGCTATCAAGTTAGGGTGGAAATTCGGCGGAAGGTAAGGGGTGGCAATTCAGAACATACCAATTTACGATTATGGATATAAATTCTTATTTCATTCAAAATAACAGCGGTTTCCTCTTAGCAGAGGTTCAGTAGCGATTTCGCAGACGAAAATTGCATTTGTTACTCAAGGTACAGAGTTGATTTTTCACTGGTAACACGGTATGATAAATGTACCTAGGTTGGAGTTTGCTAAACTGGATCGAAGTTCTGTTTGAGTCGACTGTCTCTTAGCATTTTAAACTAAAACTGAATCGAGAAGTGCCACAAAAGATACGGCACGAGAGGATATAACTTTGAGGATATTTAAAGCACAGAAAGTCTATTGAACTCTTGACATGTAAGCTACTATTTCAGAATGCCTCAAAAGTAATTGTGGCTACAAATATTTTAAGTTTTAGAGTAAAATTAGCTAGAATTTTTCAAGAACAAGTCAGACTAGTGAAGTAGTAAACGCGTCCTGACGATTCCGAAGAAATTATTTATCATTTATTGTAATTTTATTGACTTAGATCCGAATAAACTTGCTTTATTTTTTTTGTCGCAAGAGTCCGACTAGCAGCCTGGGTAGTACGACGACGCTAGTTGCGCGTTTAAAACGTCAAAAGTCGCGAACTTCCTGTACATATACGGCCTTACTAATAAAGGTTATGAGCTTATGAAAGGTTATGTTTAAAAACCTATTTAGAGGCTAAAAATTTCACCCATGCCGGGATTCGAACCCGCAACCTCTGGCTATCCGTGCCAGCGCTCTACCAATTGAGCCAATGGGCGACTCACCGGCATCAGTGAAATTTCGAACCTCTTTACACTATTCTCTGTATTACGTACAGGCAGCGACATCTGGCTTAAGCAAATTGCATCACTTACAGCCCCGACTACCTACTTTGCAGTTAGGTTTTTTACATCGGAACGATATCACTGTACCCACATGATTATACTATTTTTATTTTTAATGCACTAACCCGTGCTAAGGACAAATTTAAAAACCTATTTAGAGGCTAAAAATTTCACCCATGCCGGGATTCGAACCCGCAACCTCTGGCTATCCGTGCCAGCGCTATGTTTATGTTTGCCAGGTTATGTTTGTCAGACCTCGCATAACGGCTGTATACACAGCCGTTATGCGAGGTCTGACAAACTGGTTATTTGTGCGCTAAATGCGATTAAACCAGTTTAAATTGATATACGTCACATAGTTATTCAGAGTGTATAATTTATTTATTAGTAAGGCCTTAAGTGTCAAATTCTGACATTTCATTTTCGTACACCCAGGCAGGTTTCGCTCTGATTCGCAATTCCGAAGGATTCCGGACTTCATAGAGCTTACATTGGAATATATTATTTTATTACTAGTCTTACCGTTGCAGTCGATGATCGCATAAACTTAGCATGCAATCAAACCACTTCGGAAAATATATGAACCAAATTATACCAACACGCTGGCAGCAATGCAGTGCTGTACCGCCAAAGAGATTCTTTGGCTGAAATACGCACTAGAACGGCAGTCAAGCCCACGGTCCCTCAATCGGTGCTCCAGGTCCCTAACAAGAATCATAGTCTTAACACCCCAAGCCCCCAACTGACTGTAGTCTCTAAATATAATCACATCACACTAACGTTACAAAGACGAAAGTTTGTTACTTCTTCACGTCTAAGCCCCCATAGTCTCCACTTTATTTGTATGACCTTAGAAGTGCCCTACCCGTGACGTCACGATCCGGTTTTATCTTTCAATGTGAACTTTCATTATCAAACCTTACATAATACTCAGTTACGAGTGAATAAAAACAATCCAAAAGAGATAAAAGGTTCGAAATTTCACTGATGTTTGTGAGTCGCCCATTAGCTCATTCGGGAGAGCGCTGGCACGGTTAACCAGACGTCGCGGGTTCGAAGCTTCGCGAGGTTTTTAAAATTGTCCTTAGCACGGGTTAGTGCAGTAAAAATAATATAAAAACAATCCAGTCCAGTTTAACCGCCTCGTCAATCTAGCGTTGTACCATCACGACACAGGTCATGGGTTTGATTTCCATACGGATTCCTTCAGTATGGTGGTTTTATATACCTGGTTGCCATATGAAAAGGTACCGTAGTTTAGGACCGGAACAAGTGTTTGTGCTGCGTGAAAATTATTATTATTACTAAAAACTATTCAAAAGCGAGAATTGGGTGTGGCAAAAGAAGCAAGAAAGTAGAATTAATGCAGTAGAAATGAGGTCCTTGCGAAGTATGTGTAGTGTTACTTTAAATGACAGGATACGCAATAGTCTGATTAGACAACTTTGTGGACTGAAAGAAGATGTAGTGACTAGAATTGAGAAAGGAATGTAGCGTTGGTTTGGACATGTGGAGAGGATGAAGTAGGAAAGATTGACGAAACAAATATATATTGCGAATCTGAGTGGAAGGGCTGGTAAGGGATATCCCAGACGGACATACATCTACCAAATAGGGGATGTATTAGCAAAGGGGGAGATAAAAAGTACCCGGAACCGGCGTGCGTGCCTGCAACGACTTATGAACGTTGATGAAGCGAAGGTGATCTGTCAGGATTGTGGCAAGTGGCAGTCCCAGGTCTCTGTCTACCCCTCTGGGTTACAGGCGTGAGGTTATGTATGAAATCAGAAATTAATAATTTACTTCAAAGTGAAGAATTTACACTCTTTTCATGTAATTTTACTATATTGGCCGCTACTTTCAGACCGAATTCGCAGTGGAGAACAAGGCAGCGGGAAAAAAACTCCACTCTGACAGTGTTTTCCAAAATCATCTTAACGTTAATACATCAGGGCCTGTTTGATAACATAACGATTCCTTTCCATATTGCCTAAGCACGACGACTTTTGGAGCTATAATTGATTCCTTTCCTGTGAGAATCAGTCATACAGGCGCTAGGACCTCTCCTCAAGAAACCTACACTCCGCCACTTCAAAAATATTCCATCCCGCGCCCCACCACCACACAGGAGGCAGCAAATAAATCAACTTAAACATTCATCCGTACATCTCCTAACCCCCGACGCCATTGTGAACCGATCCACGCACCGCGCTAGGAAATAATCACAAGTGGGGCCCCGCTCACGGCTGAGCTGCTTAGAGTGCGGACCTGGCGGATTTTTAATACTAGATTAGTAAGCATGTTATGCAAATTACTTCAGCCAGATGTCATTGGGCTGAATCCATGATGTCTATTGCCAGTATGATGGTTAGATGAACGCAAACTTTTTGAAAGAACGAAGTGTTTTTTTTTTAATTACCTACCGACCTAGGGCTTTTCTAGCTACATTAATACCCTAGAGCGCTAATTAGTCACCTACAAGCCCCATTTGGAGGTAATAAGAACCTACTTACCGAACATGAGAGATGTAAATAAATATTAATGGGCTCCATCTCTCCTCACCATGAATCGGAGCGAAACTTGGTGGAACTTCATACAGAATTACAAATTATGTGACTTTTGGCCGAATGGTGAGCGGTGGTGGCGGAAGCTGCCCCATGGTCACGTCCCTTAGTTACTTATATAATAAGCTTCCAATAAGCTTCCATCATCTTTTTAAAACTTGTTTAATGTAACTGTAAGTGTAGCTCTATTTACTGGCGCGCCGGGCAGGAACTGGCTCACTGTCTAGAAAAAGAAACCAAGTCGCAATTTTAAGTAGTCAAGCTTTAAAAGAATTTACATAAAGATCTCCGGGCCGAGGAATCGAGTTAGGCGCAAGAAAGGGACTCCTTAAACTGTCTCGATGACAGTGAAAATTCACTTAGACCAACTCCACTTCGCTCAGAGCCTTTTGAAACAACTCCCGTCAACTCTGAGAACTCTATCAAAGTTGGGTTCAAAAATTTCTGCTGGCTCACCTACACATAACGAAAAATGGTTTAATACAATGTATAATTATACATACTTTAGTAGCTGATACAGTTACGACGACAGCTTTCCGTTTAGATAGAAAGATAACTCTTTACTGCACACCAGTAAAGCCATGCTTAATGCTTATCCCTAAAAGCGTTTTGTTAGTACTGAATAGGACTGAAAGAAGATGATGTGGCAAAATGATAGTGGAAGCGGAGGTGTGCATAAGATATTAACTTATTGACTTAATAATGTAGCATATAATTTAAGCCCCACTATAAAGTACAGGCCTTCTCTCAGAGAGAGAGAGAGTGTGAGCTTAATCACCACGCTTCTTCTTCTTCTTCAGGCTATATTAGTCCACTGCTGGACATAGCCCTCCCTTAATCACCACGCTTACCCACTGCGAATTGGCAATTTTAAAGCGCTGAGATATGATAACGCCTCAGACACTCAGGTTTCCTCACGTTGGTTTCCTCACAAAACTTCACAAATGTGCGTCACTTAAGAAACAAAGTCATTCGTACATGTCGGGATTCGAACCCACAACCACTCAATTGCGCAGCCGGCGTTTTTCCACGCCTCTGCCAGCGCTCCAACACGAACTGATTTACATGTACGTAAATATTAATTTATTGTATAATGATAATAATAAAATAATATTAGGTAAATAAATATATACTAAATAAATACTATCTTAGAGAACGTTGTTGACTGAAAGAGGATGCAGTGACTAGAATTGTGAAAGGAATGTTGCGTTGGTTTGGACATGCGGAGAGGATGAAGGAAGAAAGATTGACGAAACAAATATATATTGCGAATGTGAGCGGAAGGGCTGTTAAGGAACGTTCCAGGCGGACATACATCGACCAAATAGGGGATGTATTAGCAAAGGGGAAGATAAAAAGTAACCGGAACCGGTGTGCGTGCATGCAACGACTTATGAACGTTAATGAAGCGAAGGACTGTCGGTCTGAAGATCTGTCAGGATCGAGGCAAGTAGCATTCAGTCCCTGCCTACCCCTCTGGGATACAGGCGTGAGGTTATGTATGTATGTATGTATGTATGTATGTATGTATGTATGTATGTATGTATGTATGTATGTATGTATGTATGTATGTATGTATGTATGTATGTATGTACTATTTATCTTGACCGTCTCACAGCTCACTCAGTTCCAATCCACGAATGAATTAATGAGACCCAAACAGAGAGAGACAGACAAAAACCAAATTCAAGAAAAATCCACAAGCAATGCGAAGGCCCAATCAAAAGGCACAGTCAATCGAAATGTCAAGACGAAAAGAAGACTTCTTGCAAGCCAATGCCATGGCAAGTGAGTTATATCAATTTAATCTATTGAAATTCAAACGGTGACGCGGCGACGAATCAATTACCGCCCGCCCTAGCGCATCGGAATACACGCCCGATCTGCCCGCCCTACTCGAGATCCGGGATAGGCCCGTTTCGTTTTTTTACGTTTATTTGATATTAACCCTTCGTATGTCCCCACTGCTACAGCACGGGTATCTTACTGCATCTCAGGAAGGTTAGGCCCTACTCCACCACGGGGACCAAGTCCGGGTTGGTGGAGGGCAAAGTCCGGGTGCCTTACAATCCGGGTGGCGGATTGTAAGGCAGTGGCGTGACTTACTGTCTGAAGTTACTAAGACGTCTATAAGGCCTTTGACATGGTTTAACGACTGCCATTACATGCCGAACTAGCTGAGACAATAAACCGTTGCCATATGGCCAAGCACAAATCACACTTTTTGGCGATAAATCGGACAAACGTAGGCCTTAAAATCTGTCTTCAATTTTACCGTATACGAATTACACAATTATTGGTGCATGAATTAGAAAATAGGGAGTATTATAACAAGGGAGAGTATGGACTTAATCACCGCACGTGCCCGTGGATCGACGATCTGAGGTAGATTGCTGGCAGAGGCTGTATGAGGATGACCGAGGACAGCAAGAAGTGGCGTGACATGGAGAAGGCCTATGCCCAGTACGGTAAGAGCTGATTGATTGACCGACTGGCTGGCTGGCAGGCTGGCTGAGTGGCTTGCTGGTTGGCTGGAAGGCTGGATGACTGTCTGCCTGGCTGGCAGGCTAACAAGCTGACAGACTGGCAGGCTAGCAGGCAAGCAGGCTGGCTGGCAGGCTGACAGGCTGGCAAGCTGACTGATAGGCTGGCTAACTGGGTGGTAGGCTGGATGGCTGGCAGGCTAGCAAGCTGACAGGCTAGCAGGCTGGCTGGCAGGCTGACAGGCTGGCAAGCTGACTGTTAGGCTAGCTAACTGGCTGGTTGGCTGGATGGCTGGCAGGCTAGCAAGCTGATAGGCTAGCAGGCTGGCTGGTATGCTAGTTAACTGGCTGGTTGGCTGGATGGCTGGCAGGCTAAAGGCAGGCTAGTCAACTGGCTTTCTGGCTGGCAGGCTGGATGGCTGTCTGGCTGGGGGGCTGGGTGATTGGCTGGCTGGCTAGATGATTGAGTGATTAATTGATTTATTGATTGAATGCAGTGAGTGAGTAGAGCCTTCGGCGCATTCAAATGTGCTCCCTTCGCACCCTCTGTTGAACAAATACGAGGCGGAGCTATTAAAGAATGCTCGCCTCCCGCGCTGTGTGATAGAATTTGCGCCAATATCGTTGTTCGTACGTGGCCGCGGGCGAAGACTGGTGCGTAATTGACAGCACGTCAATCTTTACAAAAGTGCACTCTAATCAGTTACTTTAAGGGCGACTAAGCTATGACTGTGTAAAGATTTAAAGGTAAGGGTAGTTTGAATTGGCTTATTCAGTTGGATAATATGCGTGGTGATTAAGCCGATTCTCTCTCTCTCTCTCTCTCTAAAAGAAAGCCCTGCAATAAAAAGCCCTTCTCTCAGCGTAAGAAAGCATTCATATTAAATGCGTTTCGTATAACCGGCACAGGACCGACAAACGTGGCACGAGATGGAGGAGGCATTCACCCGCGAATGGGTATCCAAACAAATATGAATGAAATTTAAATGCTACCTAATATTATTAAAAATGTTTTATATATTAATGTTGTTGCATGCATTAAGAATGATTTTATTATTTTGTAATATAAATTTTGTAAATCTTTTTAAATCCTTATGCAATGTTATTTAATTTGAAAATTTGAATTCATTATAAAATAAGTATTTTAATAATATAGTTATTGATTTATTACTTTATGATAAAAAATGTCATATAATTTTATTTTAATTTAATGCATGACTTTGAAATGATTGAATTTGTTTAATTGTTCAAAATTGTAATGTTTGGAAAATAAAGGCTTATATTATATTATTTTTATTATTATTATAACCGTCGATCTTCAGAGATGATAAAAGTGATTACTGGAATGAAATGCCCGAGTAATATTTCTCTGAGGGAGTTTATGCGTTACGTCGCCATAAATGCGACAAACCTTCCTTTTACGATATCAATTTCATACAAAGTGATAGGTGATAAAGTTTATTAGTTTAGGGACTTTTTTGGCCTGACTTCTACTTAACGTACAAGAAAGCTCTTGTATTGAACAACATTTTCATTGTATTTTCAGCTAATCCACCTGTCGGGTCAATGTAATTTATAACGTTTATTATTGTGCGTGGAAGGTGGTAAAAATAATTTACTTATCACTAACTTATCCTATAACAAGTATTTCATTCCTCCATCACTCAAATAATCATAGGGGTGAACTTCCCCATAACACAATCACGTGACCTGGTCCCAAACTAGGATACTGAGGTAACCAGACAAGGATGTCATAAACATGAAAATACACAGACTGAGGCTAATTGTACAAATGTATGGCGACCTCCAGTGGGGATCGAACTCACGACCTCTGTCTTGGTAGCTAAGCACCTTAACGGCTAGACGAACGAGGCACAAATAGATGTAACTATGGAGAGATTTGCAGAGTCACTTGTAAAATGTGCCAATTAAAGTATTTAACAGCCTTTGCTCTATTTGGTCTATTTTACGAAATATTAGAGCTATTCTCCCGCAAAGTACATTCATAATAACACGTGTATATTTCAAGCGTTACCTATCAAACAGTGCCGTTATAAAGCGGAAATAAAGGGGAAATTCCGTAAAAACAAAAACTTAAGAAAATTAAGAATTGCACAAAAAATCTGTAGTAGAAAAATAGTGGTAATTAACAATCTTTATTGACGTGTTTCAGGAATTGCACATTTTTAGGTAACCCTGTAGTGTCTATGAGTTTAAATTAAATTGGCATGTACATAATTAAGATTTTTTTAAGTAGGAATTCCAGGAAAATTTACATAATTTTAATGTGCACAGAAAACAGGCTCTCAGCCATTTTAAATGATAATCAAAAATGTACCATAATTGAATTTACTCAAAATACCCAAATTCTTCCCGCGGGTCGTAAAAGGCGACTGAGCGACACAAACCGGGGGTGGGCAGCAGCGCCTCCTGCAGTACAATTCCACCAAACTGCGATCACAACCCGCATGCCCAGCGTGGGGATTATGGGCATTACCCCCCAATGATGGAATAACCTTGTGCTATGGCGCTCATTAGGAGAGGGCTGTGTCCAGCAGTGGACTAATATAGCCTGAAAAAGAATTTACTCTAAGATTTAACCTCTAACTAAAATGAGTATTTCTTACGAAATTTTTTGTTCAAAAAGACCTCTATCTACGTAACCAAACATAACAGGCATCTTTACTAACGGCAACCCATGTTTATTTCCAAAATATGAACATTCCAAATGCCCATCTTAACCACACAAGGTATGGATATCAAATGACAGGCGGCCGTCAAAAGTTTACGTGTACACTTGGGAGAATCAATGTGTGTACGGAACCCGAAAATTATGCAAAGAGCACCATCCTGGTCAATGCGGGGAGAAGGGTTCTTAGGGTCCCGTAGGGAAGAAGAAACTATGCGTCTCCTTTTGCAAAACGACCTCGGTTTTCACAATAACAAATTTAATAAGTATTTTAAACTGTGTCAATGGCGTAATGCTGTTATTTACTACAAAAACGGAATGATTACCTAATGAACGTCAAAGCTATTAGATTTACGATTAACAAAACTTTACATTTATTCTAAACACATCTTATCTTACTGTACTAGATGAGTGGAGTTTTTTTCCGCTGCCTTTTTCTCCACTACAATACGGCCCGGAGGCAGCGGCTTACATTTTACATTGTACATTGACATTCAGCAAACAGAATGTAAATTCTTTACGTTGAAATAAATTGATTTGAATTTGAATTTGAAGATTATTGTGTAAGTCTCATAATGTAATTTCTAGTGTATATACGATAAAGAATTTTCTATCTATCTTAGTAACTTTTTTGACAAGTAACTTATTTGAAAACTGTTTTCAACTCAAAGTTACACTACACTAAACACAGTCGTCCCCGTAAAATTATAATACCTAATACCAGAGATCTTAGTCTTCCAAATAATCATTATGGACCGTAATATAGTAAGATTAATCTTACTATATTACTGTCCATAATATACTCAAACTTTTTCGCATTGATTAATCAATACTAATTGATAAATTATAAAGGTGATCTGTTAGGATCGTGGCAAGTGGCAGTCCCTGGTCTCTGCCTATCCCTCTGGGATACAGGAGTGAGGGTAATTGATAAATAAGTAACGGAAGAAGTGGTAGCACCGCGAAATTGTCAACCTGTACCAAATCGTAAGGGAATCGTGCCTCTGTCCCAGACACTTGCTTTTATTGTAGGCTCTGGCTCGAATACAAACTCATCAAAGCATACCCAAAGAACCTGGTGTTCCACGGTTGTAATGGACTTTCTAGAAGTGAAAAACCACCTAAAACAGAAAATCCTGGACGAACAAGGAGAGGACTCCTAATAATAGAATTGAGCAAAGACAAAGAATCGGTGGTAACGCGGTCGGTAAAACAATTGCCTCCAATTCATACGGTCGTGGATTTAAACCTCGGTATTCAAGACCACTTACGCCATTCCAGACTTGACACCGGTGGTGGAGCTTACGTCTTCCTTAGGGAAGAGACCCGTGCCCTTCGCTGGGGACATAATTGGTTGATGATGCTTGATTCAAGACCAAATTTAAAAAGCAATAACTAACGTTAAAGGAAAGCATCTTGAGAAAACTTGAGTGCCTGAGTGTTCACACTACAGCGTGTGAAATTGCCAATCCACGCCTTACGTGCTCTACTAACATCAAACAAAAAATTCTAATTGATGTGTTTCAAGAATTGCGCATTTCGAAGCAACGCTCTGTACGACTAACGAAAGTTGATGAAGCGAAGGTGATCTGTCAGGATCGTAGCAAGTGGCATTCCCTGGTATCTGCCTACCTCTTTGGGGCTCATTTGTGAGGTTACGTCATATTATTTACGTCCAAAATCCAGTACCTATGAGGTAACAGAACCCAACGGCCTCCCGAACGGTCTTGACCGCATTTTTACAGCGCGGAGCCATCAATATTTTATGGGACGTCACTCCAGCGATATAGAATCAATCATTCCACTCGCTATCCTTGGAGCTATTTTATATTCAGCGGGTAGTATAGGCTTTTTGTGTCGTAAAATTTGTCCCAGGCGACGCAGCCCGCTTATGCTAATACAAAATTCAGGGGCCGAATCGCTCAGTGATATCAAATATCAGGAAGATGTTCGGCGAGACATCGCCGGAATGAGTTGAGAAATTCATTTGATATTGTTTAGAGTGGTTTCATGGTGTGACGTTACCTCAGTTATTGGATTAGGGTTTTTTTGGTGACGGCTTGTCGAATAAATTGTTTGAAGTAAAAAATTCTGCATTTAGCTTGATAAGGCACTGACTGAAAACCAGCCCTGAGGGCTCACACCCTCAGCACAACGCTGAGTCAGATGCTGTGGCGCTCATTAGGGGAGGGCTATGTCCAGGATAGCCTGAAGAAGAAGAATTGGAATTAAAAAGAATGTCCCAATTACTGCAGCGTAAGATTGGTTCCTTCACCCATCTAGTGTGAATGAAGCTGTCACTGGACGCTGTATAAATCATTATGTAGATGCAAATGCCATTACGTACTGTGTTCATATTTGTCGAGATTATATATATTATAAATCGTGAAAAATATCACAATCTGCGAGCAGGATACTAGAAGTAAACACCGTTAATTGAAACTTTTATTTCGCCCCTCACTCAACGGCGTAATGTTGTGAATGTCGACTATTACCCCCTGAGGAGCGCGCAAGTGGTCTGGTAACACGCTATGGGGCCGACTCTACTCTTAATTGAGATTTACTTACTTCTTCCATATGCGAGATACCCAGGTTCGATCCCCAGTGCGGGCATGTACCTATGACTTTGTTTAATTTCAAAGTTACGAACATTTGCGAATTTGTAGTCGCAATACCTACCACACGCTAACGGTGAAGGAAAACATCGTGAGGAAACCCACGGCTTGGTAGGCTCCGCATGTATTGACTAGTCTTTCTTGTGGGCTAGGCCGACTTTGTCAGGATGATATAGATGCTAGGCAAGCCTACACCATCTAAAAACTATGCCCCAGGCACTACAGCATGCTGTATAAATCATCGCGTTCGTTATCAAACCTTGAATGTCCCCACTGCTGGGCCACGGGTCTCTTACTGCATCGGAGGAAGGTAAGGTCATACTCCACCACGGGTGCCAAGTCCAGATTGGTGGAGGATAGTAAGACAGTGCCATTATATGGCAGCCGGCACCAACGGCTTAACGTGTCATGAGAAGCACGGAAGCGCTCGGAAAAAATGCCACTAGCGGTAGCCACGGGACGGTCACCCATCCTGCACCTGACGCGCCTGTTGTTGCTTCACTCATAAAAAACATAACATAACATAAAAAACAAAATCTTTCAACTCTCTAAATTCTCAAATACCTACAGTACACGTTTTTCAGTTTAATAGTTTAATTAAACAGTTTAATTAAGTGTGACCTTGTAACAAAGGTTTAGATATTGACGAGATGTCGACTGTTGCTACTTAGCCTTACACCAAGTAAAGTCTCCTTCTATTTATCAATTAAAATTAGATTTTCTTAAACGTCTGATAATACTTTACTAAGAGCAAACTATTGAACTGATTGCTGTGGTGTAATTTGCTATGTTGTTGTCTGCAGGAGTTGTGAGTACGTATTTGGATCACATTTGGCACACAGATAGTTATATATATATATATTGATGAGGATATGGGTGGTTCTGAAAAATCTTAATTCGGCTTACCAAATTCAGGGGGGCGGCGACGGCGATGGAAACAACGGGAGCTTGACTCACCGTGTGACGCTCATTAAATTGTTTATTGGCACTAATTCCCTAAGAACGGCCGTTCGATATTAGATAAAGCTATTTTTTTTTGTAATTTTTAAGCGTGATAAAATATATAGTTTCGTGCACGGTCAGTGAGAAGAAGAAAACGAGAATAATCTGACAAGCGAGACGTAGACAGATTAATAATAAGAAAAAATTAAAAGAAGGTACATAATATGCAACCTCTGGCGTTATATATATATATATATCCTGGAGTAAGTAACACTTAGGAAACTTCATATTTTAGAAGTTGTTGGTTCGAAACCAATGACATTATTTTATGATTTCCTGGAAGAAATTGGTTTTATATATATATTTTTTTTTTATCCAGTACAACAAATTTACGAGTACATTGGTAATTAAACAGAACACTTGAATAACGAATTATAGGTTTCCGCAACATAAACACCTAAATTAAAAGAGCAGTCGTATTATTTAGTCGTAGTTATTTACATGAATATTGTAACATAATAGTAAAGTTTAGTAATAGGCCACCAATTGTACTAAATTTTTATATAGTTTTTGTTACTGTATTTTGAATGCCTACAATAAAGAGAGATAGATAGTTAAAGTACACTTTATTGTACGTACATAAAAATGGAAATTACACTGATATTTCTTAACCTAAGAGTTCAGACGACGGTCTTATTACTAAAAGTGATCTATTCCAGACAACCTTTATAAAGAATATTCCAGCTATCAAAAAGTTCCCTTCAAGTTGTTTTTCACGTAGATGAAGTCGCAAGCAGAAGCTAACTATTATTCTAATATTTTTTCATCAAACACTTTTTTAATTATATTATCTGTAGGAAAGAAAACATAGGTAGGGTTTAAAAGGTAAAACAGACAATTATTTTACGTATTTACCGAGCAAGGAGTTTACCGTTTGAACAAAAAACTCTTTGAATAGCACTTTTCAGCACTGGCAGGCTTTAAAAAAATGAAATAAATAAACTTTCTTTTGTTTTACATTTTGTCTTTATATAGGCGTTCTATCGCGCAAAGTGGCCATTACCAAAGTAGTATAAATTTATTTTTTTGTAATCAAAAAGGTCAGGTTCCACCGAGATTTGAACTCGGATCGCTGGATTCAAAGTCCAGAGTGCTCACCATTACACCATGGAACCGATTGAGGTGATGTAAGAAAATTAACAAAACGTTACAGTTTTCTTAGGGGTTTTTCAGCTGTTCAATCAATGGTTTTAAGTAATAAAATAGCTGCCAATAAAGGCATACGTAAGTAGCTACGCAGGTAATTATTATATCTACTTCCTTCTCCAATATATTGCTCCAGTCCATCCAAAGGTTGTCTGGAAGAGTTCACTTTTAGTGATAAGGCCGCCGTCTGTACTATTAGGTTAAGAAATATCTGTGTAATTTCCTTTTTTATCTACAATAAAGTATTCTCAATCTATCTATCTATTTTGATAGATTGCATACCCACTACAATAAGGTCAACAAGCCGTTTAGGGCTTATTTTTCAACCCTCGGATAATACTCACACGTATAATACAATGTGACATTTTTATATCACTAGCTGTGCCCCGCGGCATTACCCACGGTTTATTAGGGAAAATAATTTGTGTATTAACAGTAAAATATATCTTTCCGCAATCAGCTAACTCCTTACCATATTAAAATCGCTCCAGCCGTTTAGAATAGAACAGAACAGAACAGAACAGAACAGAACAGAACAGAACAGAACAGAACAGAACAGAACAGAACAGAACAGAACAGAACAGAACAGAACAGAACAGAACAGAACAGAACAGAACAGAACAGAACAGAACAGAACAGAACAGAACAGAACAGAACAGAATAGAATAGAATAAAAAAATCTTTATTGGGTACTACAGATATTGAATACAATAGCTTATGCTTAATATCTTAGACGTGAGGAAGTAACAAACACACACACTCACAAACTTTCTCGTTTATAATATTAGTGTGATTATATAATAATATAAAAATGTAATCTTAAAATTACAAAAGAAATACAATTACAACACATTTTAAAATAATAATACACGGACTATGATGGCACAACGTGTCGCTCTTTAGGGGAGGGCTATGTCCAGCAGTGGACTAGTATAGCCTGACGATGACGATGATGATACGGACTATTATGTACTTAATTAAAACTGTTTTTATACGGATTTATGCTCGTTTATTACATTTTTTACAATTTTCCAACGTTTCGGCACTTTTTCAGGTGCCGTGGTCCCGGATGACTGAGGTGACAGGTGTCTTTTAGAAATCATTAACGGTTAGTTTAGTTTACCCTCGGCAAAAATTACAAAAGTTAATTATGAAGTTAAGTTCCAAAATAGACAAACCAATTATTTTTTATATAAAGTCAACAATATAGATTATTAGTAATTGAAGTTAAAATTAAATTTATAAACTAATTACTTTATATGAACTTAAAGATACTGATTATTAATTGAAATTAAATTTATTTTTATTATTTATTCTACAGTCACACTTCTAGCAAGGGGGTATCATGCACTTAAGTACTGGTTCCCATGCTACCGGTATGTTCCAACCACGATCTCTATTAAAATTTGGATGCCGGCGGATCTCTATTGCCTCGCGTATCATTCTAGGGAAGAAACGGTCTTCTCGGGCTAGAACTTTAACTTTATCGAAATGTAAAAAGTGGTTGGTACCGCTAAGTGTATGCTCGCTGACTGCAGATCTACCGTACAAAAACAGTTTTAATTATGTCTACTGCTCGTGTTAACCTTAGAAAATACTATTATGTACTTCTTGCATATTATGTTTTTATTAACAGTGCAAAGAGTTTACTAGTCGAAAAAAACTCTCTGGATTTTCAGCATTGGCAGGCTGTAAAAAATTAAATAAATAAACTTTCTTTTGCTAAACATTTTGTCTTTAGCCGTTTTATAACGCAAAGAGGCCATTATCAAGTAGTCTGAATATTTTTTTACATCAAAAAGGTCAGGTTCCACCGAGATTTGAACTCGGATCGCTGGATTCAAAGTCCAGAGTGCTCACCATTACACCATGGAACCGATTGAGGTGATGTGAGAAAATTAACAAAACTTTTCAATTTTCGTAGACCTTTTTCAGCTGTTCAAACAGTTGCTATAATTATTAAAATAGCTGTCAATAAAAGAATACGTAAGAAGGTAACTACGCAGGTAATTATTTGATAGATTTCATACTCCAAGAAGCGAAGAAGCCGAAAAAATGACTATTAATGCCTACAAGCGACAAATTAAATTTACGTAAACAAAAAGTTTCATAAAATTCTTCTCATCAATCCAAATATCGACTCTACCTAATCGTTAACACGTAACATAACATAACCTCACGCTGTATCCTAGAGGCGTAGACAGAGACCAGGGATTGCCTCTCGCCACTGTCTTGGTAGATCACCCTAGCTTCATCAACGTTCATTAAGCGTTGCATGCACGCACTGCGGTTTCGGGCACTTATCATCTATGTATGTTACATTATTATCATAACATTCATCGCCAATTTGGTCGAAGTATATGCGCCTGGATCTTAGGCAAAGCACACATTGCGAAAAAAATCGCTGCGATTTTTCTTCTGACGGATTTTAAATCGCGTACTGTTTTGTTTGGGGAACTATTATTGCGCGTCCACCACCATCCACCATCAAGAAACCGAAGCTAGAGTATTTTGGACATATAGTGCCTACGAACAAGTACAGCCTCCTGCAACTTATCCTACAAGATTCCAGGAAGAAGGAGACTTGGGAACCTAAAATACATAGCTACACAACCTGAGACAGTGACAGTACTACACTCATGCTCCTTCGGCGAAAACCGCTTACTCTAGAGCCCGAGGTATATTCTAAAAGCTAACAGACTGTACCAGTTCCTTGTTTGTGTTGGTTACCTCGGAAAATAAGATAGCCGCATTGGTTGCCTACCTTCGATAGGATGAGGCTCATGAAGAAGAAGAAGAAGGATACATTTTCCATATCACACAGACGTTTTCGGAAAAATCGCGCGGTGAAAAATCAGTGCGATTTAAAATCCGTCAGAAATAAAATCGCGGCTATATATAATTCGCAATGAGTGCTAGAATTTAATTTTACTTAAATACAATATATAATTTCCATTTTTATGTGCATATCGTGCCATGCTGGGCATATCGCTTGTGGACCGCGTACCCAACGTAGAACCAAGGTCGAAGACGTTGGTGAGCGGATCACAGACTTAAAGTGGAGATGGGCGGGACACTTGGCTAGAAGGGAAGACGGCCGGTGGACCAGGGCAGTATCGGAATGGTGGCCAAGGGAGGGAAGGAGGTTGGTAGGCAGACCACCGACGCGATGGTCAGACGACATCGTGAGGGTTGCGGGTCAGAGATGGATCAGGTTAGCACAGGACCGTGAGGAATGGCGCAATAAAAAGGAGGCCTATGCCCAGCAGTGGGTTGATGTGGGCTGATTATAGATTATAGATGTGCAATAAAGTGTTCTCTATCTATTTATCTAACTATCCATATTTAATTTCTCCAGTACACAACGCACAGTACATTATGTAGCAGGAGGTAGGTGTCCAAATATAGGCTTGCCCCTTGCTACGGATCTGCTGGCTTCAGCTTCTCAAAAACCAGGGACACTGATTTCATTTATTTATTTGTTTATTTATTTATTTATTTATTTATTTATTTATTTATTTATTTATTTATTTATTTATTTATTTATTTATTTATTTATTTATTTATTTATTTATTTATTTATTTATTTATTTATTTATTTATTTATTTATTTATTTATTTATTTATTTATTTATTTATTTATTTATTTATTTATTTATTTATTTATTTATTTATTTATTTATTTATTTATTTATTTATTTATTTATTTATTTATTTATTACTTTATTTATTTATTTATTTATTTATTTATTTATTTATTTATTTATTTATTTATTTATTTATTTATTTATTTATTTATTTATTTATTTATTTATTTATTTATTTATTTATTTATTTATTTATTTATTTATTTATTTATTTATTTATTTATTTATTTATTTATTTATTTATTTATTTATTTATTTATTTATTTATTTATTTATTTATTTATTTATTTATTTATTTATTTATTTATTTATTTATTTATTTATTTATTTATTTATTTATTTATTTATTTATTTATTTATTTATTTATTTATTTATTTATTTATTTATTTATTTATTTATTTATTTATTATATTATTTATTTATTTATTTATTTATTTATTTATTTATTTATTTATTTATTTATTTATTTATTTATTTATTTATTTATTTATTTATTTATTTATTTATTTATTTATTTATTTATTTATTTATTTATTTATTTATTTATTTATTTATTTATTTATTTATTTATTTATTTATTTATTTATTTATTTATTTATTTATTTATTTATTTATTTATTTATTTATTTATTTATTTATTTATTTATTTATTTATTTATTTATTTATTTATTTATTTATTTATTTATTTATTTATTTATTTATTTATTTATTTATTTATTTATTTATTTATTTATTTATTTATTTATTTATTTATTTATTTATTTATTTATTTATTTATTTATTTATTTATTTATTTATTTATTTATTTATTTATTTATTTATTTATTTATTTATTTATTTATTTATTTATTTATTTATTTATTTATTTATTTATTTATTTATTTATTTATTTATTTATTTATTTATTTATTTATTTATTTATTTATTTATTTATTTATTTATTTATTTATTTATTTATTTATTTATTTATTTATTTATTTATTTATTTATTTATTTATTTATTTATTTATTTATTTATTTATTTATTTATTTATTTATTTATTTATTTATTTATTTATTTTTTATTTATTTATTTATTTATTTATTTATTTATTTATTTATTTATTTATTTATTTATTTATTTATTTATTTATTTATTTATTTATTTATTTATTTATTTATTTAATACTTTTATGCACTTAAATGTACAATGCGGCGGATTGCCTTAAGCGTTTTTAACCAGTCAACCGGAGAAAAAGAAAAATTTGTAAAGGAGCAAAAAAAACTAGAGAAAATTATAAAATGCAATTTAAAATTTAACTATGTAAGGTGAAAGGGAATAAACCTACATATTAATATAGTGTTAAACATAACAAAATAAGTAATATAAATTTACGTTATTTTCAATGTATATACAGTATGAAATATGCTATAGACATAGTTATATATTAAACGGGTCTAATAGCGATTATTTATTAGGTAAAACGTAATTACCTTATTAGCCGACGTTTCGGCAACGTTACAGTATTCGTGGCAGTACTTCCAAGTATGGAGTGATTGATCGATCTTTCCATGAAGGTAATTACCTAAAGATAAACACCAATTGTAAGCAAATTTATACATGGGTTTGTAACAATAAAAGTTTATACCATCCTCTTGCGTGCCAAAAGCCATAAAGGCAGTAGACGGGCAAACGAAGATTTACAGAGCTAGGAAGATTTCTTTATTAGCCTCGCCAATTAGCGACATTGATTTGTAGCGAGCAGTTATTTGTAAACAAATAATAACTTAATCGACGTCACTACTTCAAAGTAGAGCATGGAAAACAAGAGCCTTTTTCTAATACCGGTATTTTTGCATTATCAAGATTTCAAATACTGGAATTCCAGTTTTTCGGCAATCTTCCGGTTTTAAATTTTTCTTAAACTTATAAAAGTTGATAAGTACGAAGAATGGATATGAATAATTAGGCTTTGTATATAAAATGTGTATTTATTTAAAATCAGCTTTGTCAAACGATAAAATTTGAAATGTTCCACAACATAAAACAAAAATCAACGAACTTAATGTTAAAATCTCTTTTGGCATACATACTTTGCCATATAGCTACTTAAATAGGTTTTTAAAATATACATTCTTTGTCTTCTTCATCAGGCTATATTATGTAGTCCACTGCTGGGCATAGCCCTCCCCTAATGAGCGCCATAGCACCCGGTCTTCAGCTTGCCGCATCCAGCATCTGCCGGCAGTTTTTCGTAGATCGGCATCCCACCTGGTCGGAGGGCGCCCTACACACTACGTTTGCCGAGTCGCGGACTCCACTCAAGAACACGTTTACTCCAACGGTTGTCGGTTCTTCGCGAGATATATATATTGGCTATATACCTATATAAAATCAATTTCGTAGTAAAGCAGTCGTAGGGAACTAGGAACTTTATAGTCATTACGGTATGCATTTTAATTTTTAACGTTTTCAACGACAAAAAAGCGTCTCCTCTCCGGTGAGTAAATGGAAAGAAACGCGCATACATAGAATGGCACGGCAACGGACTTTTTTTGAGCCTGTTTTATAGCCTCTAACTTGGCAAGTATTTAAGAACAATTTTAGATTGAAACAATGCCTCTTGCACATTAACGGCCCGTCGCAATGGTAACATGGACAGACCTTTACTTGTTGCCTGCACAGAGGCCCTTTACCTATCAACGCTGCAGAGCACAAGTAAATAAACTGACACATAAACGGAAAGCAATTCGAGTAATGGCCACACGTTTAGTGTGTCTCGAGGAATAAAAATAAATTTACATTAGGCTTGGGTAAAATATATCGATACACCCAAAGTATTCTTTGCGAGGAACTTGCCTGCGACCGAAGCGCGTGGAGGTTGCTGCGCCAGCAAGAGTAAATATAATGAAGACCAAAGCTCCAATATTTTTTTGCCCTAAAATAATCTCAAAATACATCGGATCATATATCGATTTTCGCTTTCGTGCATCGTGTATCTCATTTGATATTTATTTATCAACATCATCATAAGAATTTTAAAAACCTATTTATGTAAAAACCTAACTTTAAAGTAGGTAGCCGGGCTGTAAGTGATGCAATTTACTTAAGCCAGATGTCGCTGCCTGTACGTAATACAGAGAATGGTGTAAAGAGGTTCGAAATTTCACTGATGCTAGTGAGTCGCCCATTAGCTCAGTTGGAAAGAGCGCTGGCACGGATAGCCAGAGGTCGCGGGTTCAAATCCCGGCATGGGTGGAGTTTTTAAAATTGCCCTTAGCACGGGTTAGTGCATTAAAAATAAAAATAATATAATCATCATAATCAGCCAGTGTCAGTCCACTGCTGAACACAGGCCTCTCCCAAGACACGCCACCGAGCCCGATCTTCGGCTCTCCTCTTCCAATCACTACCAACCGCTTTGCGAATGTCGTCGCTTCATGGTCACGGGGCGTTCTACGCTACATATGAGTAATAATTTTATTGTACGTGTACAATATGGCGTACTTAATGCCTTGAGCATTTTCTACCAGTCATCCGCAGGAGGGGGAAGAAAAATTGGTAGGCGTGCAAAGAAATTTAAAATATACTTATATAGGGTGTAATTGAATAAACCTACATATTAATACTATAAAGCTACCTATACATAAAAAAAGTGTATAAGTTAAATCTCAAACTAATATAAACACACTAATAGAGAGGTACAAAGGTCACCTTTGTATAATTTATATATAAGTATAAGTATGTATCAATATTCAAATTGCATTGGCTACCCGTGTTTCTAATTTTCTTCAGCAACTTTCTATCGTAGGGTTATCTGGAAGAAATTGATTTTAGCAATAAGGCCGCCAATTGTACTATGTACGTTGCAATTATTTTGTATTTATTTTTTTTCCAGTGTACAACAAACAATATTATTATCCAATCTTATCTTATTTACCATACATACAATACAGTAGAGAAAATACAGCTGAAATAGACTTATCATAAAGAGGGTCAAAGGGAGGGTTTCTAGTTTGCATTGTTAGTAGATGCGATGATTATATTGATTGGATACACCTAAAACCTCCGTAAATTTTCGAATTGATATGGGACTAAACTTTAGTGTATCACTCTTTATCAATCATTTTCGATAAGCATTCTATTTTTCATAAATTTCGATAGCTATTGCAGCAGAATTTCGTTTGATAGTTATCGATATATTTTTTTCCATTGCCCATCCCTAATAAACATGGCATCAAGACGGCTGGTGGCAGATCGGGCCCTGGGGTACGGTAAAACCGTTCGTGCGGCTTCGTATCGGCTATAATTATTGGTTGTTACTGCTAGTGGTAGGCTGTAAAGTGGTTAGAGACTGACTGGAGTTGCAAGTACAGGGCTGAGGAAAAATCATGAAGTAACAGAATTCTTCGTTCGTTATCAACCCTTGTATGTCCCCACTGCTGGGGCACGGGTGTCTTCCTGCCTCGCAGAAAGGTTAGGCCATACTCTACGACGGGGGCCAAGTCCGGGTTGGTGGAGAACTGTAAGACAGTGGCGGGCCTTACTGTCAGAAATTATCAAGCCGCCCATAAGGCCTCTAACATGGCTTATTATAAGACAGCCGGCACCAACGGCTTACCGTGCCTTGCGAAGCACGGAAGAGCTCGGAAAAATGCCACTAGCGGTAGTCACGGGACGTATAGAATTCTATAAGCTTTAATTGCTCAATTCTGGATAGCACTCTGGTGATGTAGGTAACTGGAATTTTGCCGTAGAAATGCATGCATGAAAAGGAGTGGCAGTAGCACAGTGGGTAGAACAATGGACTCGGAAGCGAGAGATCTACGTTCGATTCCCAGTGGGGGTAAGTATATAGCATTGATATTAACACTTTGCACTAGCAATCCTTTGCATGTCCTCGCTGCTGGGCCACGGGTCTCTTCCTGCATCAAAGGTAGATTAGATTACGATTGTAAGACAGTGGCGGGCATTACTGACAGAAGTTATCAAGCCGCCCATAGGGCCCCTAACATGGCTTAACGACTGCCATAACGTGACAGCTGGCACCAACGGCTTAGCGTGCCTTGCTAACCACGGAAGCGGTCGAAAATATGCCATTAGCTTTAGTCACGGGATGGTCACCCATCCAGAACCTGACCGCGCCTGTTGTTACTTAACCCTAGTGATTGATTCCAATCACTTCCTTCCTTATTTAAATACCAGACGTAATGTTTAATAGGCGTTTTTGCACAGAGAATGCTTACACACATTAGTATATTTTAAAAACCTATTTAGAGGCTAAAAATTCCACCCATGCCGAGACTCGAACCCGCAACCTCTGGCTAACCGTGCCAGCGCTCTCCCAATTGAGCTATTGGGCGACTCATCGTCAGGCTATACTAGTCCACTGCTGGACATAGCACTCCCCTAAAGAGCGCCACGTTGAGCTATCATAGGGAGTAATGCCCTTAATCCCCACGCTGGGCATGCGGGTTCGGGATCGCAGTTCGGTGGAATTGTACTGCAGGGGGCGCTGCTGCCCACCCCCCGGTTTGTGTCTCATAGTCGCCTTTTACGACACCCGCGGGAAGAGTTGGGAGTTGAGGAGTTGGTGCTATTCTCCAGGCCGACACCACACAGCATCAGTGAAATTTCGAACCTCTTTACAATACTCTCTGTATTACGTACATTTTGTCACGTGCTGTGACAGTGAAGACGCATTGTTAGGTAAGGCGGTGGACTCCAGTATTTGTCACGGGAAGCGTTAAAGTTAAGAGATGCCATAGACGCAGGTGCATAGATGACATAGTGAACACATACACATTTACGGGAAACTAGGGGATTTCTTGACGGCTTCTGCCTACAACGTTTACCAACCATTATGTACCTCTCCTAGCCAACCGCAGGACATGAGGTCCGTGCTATTACCAATAGGAATTAATAACAATAATGGCTTCCACTCGGTAGCGATTCCCAGAGCGGGCATGTGCCAACGACTTTGTTTTCTAAGTTAGGCACATTTGTGAAGTTATACGAGTAGCAATACCGATGCAATACAATACGTATTAGGTACAGGGTGGGTGACCGTAAAGTGACTACCGCTAGTGGCATTTTTCCGAGCGCTTCCGTGCTTCTCAAGGCACTTTAAGCCATTGGTGCCGGCTGTCATGTTAAACAGTTGTTAAGCAATGTCAGAGGCCTTATGGGCGGCTTGATAACTTCTGACAGTAGGCCCGCCACTGTCTTACTATCCTTCACCGACCCGGTCTTGACCCTCGTGGTGGAGTATGGCCTAACCTTCCTGCGACGCAGGAAGAGGCCCCAGCAGTGGGGACTTACAAGGGTTGATATCGAAGTAGCAATACCACTCGCTAACTGTGAAGGAAAACCGTGAGGAAACCTGAGTGTCTGAGGAATTACATAAAAAAAACTCCCAAACAAAGGTACGAGACTGTGATATGGTAGCCAGGCAAGGCCATCACAAACATGGAAATACATGACAATGGATATTTTCCACTAAAAATGTTTTAATAGAATAGGCGAGCACACGTGAAAAAAAAAACAATAAACATGGTATTTTGTTTCTCGACAACTTATATTACTAATAATATAAGCAGCCGAAAAGTCAATGTAGTCACGTGGTACTAAAACGCGCCAATTATAAAATCGGCCTTCGACTATGAAGTCACTCTCTCAGGTAGGTAACGCCATACATTACATAAAGCGTTTATCAATATTTGAGTTATCGCGTGAACTAATGCTTTCAAGCATCTGCATCCTTAGAAGAAAACGTAACGATGTTCGTCTTCCGAGCTCGTTCTCCCTACTCTAAATTGAGAAGCCCACCTTGCGACAGTGAAATACGGCGGAGCAGACTCTCTTCATGTTGCCTCCAAATCGCAATGTATCTCTTGCGTTGTTATTAAAAAAAAAATGCCACTTGCGGTAGTCACGGGACGGTCACCCATCTTGCACCTGACTGCGCCTGTTGTGGCATAACTCAAGTGACGGATTCCAATTACTCGGTTCGACTAGGCCACGAGCGCTTCGAGTGAGGCTTGAGGCTTGAGTGAGCTTCTTCTGGCTATATTAGTCCACTGCTGGACATAGCCCTCTCCTAATGAGCGACATAGCGCAAGATTTTACCATCATTGGGGGGTAATGCCCATAATGCCCACGCTGGGCATGCGGGTTGGGATCGCAGTTTGGTGGAATTGTACTGCAGGGGACGCTGCTGCCCACCCCCCCTGGTTTGTGTCCCTTAGTCGCCTTTTACGACACCCGCGGGAAGAATTACTATTATTAGATGCAAATGCCAATGGTGCAAAGGCCTCAAAAGTGGAAGTTAATAAAAAAGTGTTTCCGTCAAAAAGGTCAGGTTCCACCGAGATTTGAACTCGGATCGCTGGATTCAAAGTCCAGAGTGCTAACCATTACACCATGGAACCGCTTGTAACATGTTTCGGAAAACTATGAGACATTACCTACAGTTATCCAACGCACTTACCAGCTGTCTAAACTTAATTAATTAAATAGCCTTAGTTTTCAACGCTACGAACACATAATAACAACTGTGTACAGTTTCGCACCCGAACGCTGTCAACGGGATCTTATTAATATGGCTTCAACGTCTGTCTATATCCAGTGTGATGTATACAAAAAGCTTTCGATCAATCGATATCAACCCTTATACGTCTCTGTTTATGGCAACACAAGTATATTGTAATGTTACTTTTAGCATTTTAAGTTGGGAATACAAAATATGTCTCTCTCTTCTGTGTGACCGAATATCCATGGCGCGTGTGTGATTATATTACATTGAAGAATAAATTATCTGGTTCCCTAGTGCTGCGGTTTAAATTACAATACAGTCCACTCTACACCAGCTGCACCCTGAGCCATCTTAGAACAGTCTCTACTGTTGGGGCACGAGTCCACCTCGGGGGCCAAGTCCGGGTTGGTGGAGGATTGAAAGATAGCCTTACTGTCAGAAGTTATCAAGCCGCCCATAAGGCCTCTGACGTGGCTTAACGACTGTCATAACATGGCAGCCGGCACCAACGGCTTAACGTGCCTTGCGAAGCACGGAAGCGCTCGGTAAAATGCCACTAGCGGTAGTCACGGGACGGTCACCCATCCTGCACCTGACCGCGCCTGTAGTTGCTTAACTGAAGTGATTCATTCCATTGACTTCAATCACTCAGTTAGGCTATCCCACGGGCGCTTCAGTGGTGAACCTATCTCAAAAACAACTTTAAAACGACTTTATCGTTGGTGGCAACATATTTTTTATCATGAAACCTAAACATCTGTCTGTCCGCGAACCTCACCGCTTGGAATCGCCTATGCTTGGTGGGCACGCGTACTCTCTCTCTTTCTAAGAGAAGGCCTGTGTCTTGTACGTGTTACTCAAACTTAGTACGATTAAAGTGTCACTGTCTGTAACAAGCACCTAAGCCAAGTGCAAACTAGACATTCCGAACTGGGTTAAAGACAACATATTTTTGCTGAATGCGAACAAATAAAAAAATAATTTTAAAAACCTATTTAGAGGCTAAAATTCCACCCATGCCGGGATTCGAACCCGCGACCTCTGGCTATCCGTGCCAGCGCTCTTTGCAACTGAGCTAATGAGCGACTCCCAAATTAATTTTTATTTACAAAATGGACACGTACTTAGCCTGTTTTTTTATATTAGTGTCCAGTATCTGCGTCAGTATTTTCCACATTTTCAATATATACAATGCAATTGAAAATATTACATCCAGTTCTTGTTAAGAATTAAATTTATGACACAAAAGACAAACAAAACATTTATTCAAAAAGAACACCTTACAACATTCGTACGTACGGTTCATTAAGCCAACTAGACCAATATTTGTATTTAACACGCGAATATTTGACCAAACAATAATCTTGTTTATTACCGACGCACAACGAGCCCAAGCAAATAAAAATTCACTCAAAAAGACCTTCTCATGCCAATTGTTCTTTAGGAAACCACCCTCAGAATCGCAAGGTACTTTAAACAAGGAAACGGCTACTAAAAATCACCTTTATTAACTCTAACAATATGGATGGTAATTCTTTAGCACAAAATTGAGATTTGAAAACCGACCACTAGTGCAACGTCATCACCGACCCTTACAATCTCCGATCGAAACGGAACCTTATGCCCTTACGAACAGCGTCTAGAGTTCCTCGCGCAGAAGCGGTCGGAGGGTAAGTCCAGGGGTCGTAAGCCGGAGGCCTATTTGTGTCAGTTTCACACTTACAACAATAGTGTCATGATTCGTGATCCGCGGATTAGCCGTGGGTTATACACCACTCGTTTTGTTCGAAACAAGTGCTTGCGTAATCCTGGGTTTAGCTGGACTCGGGTTTCTTAAACAATGGTTCGGGACAGATGGGCTCAGCTGTTTGTGGTATCGCTCCGCGTGAAGTTTAGTTGGCAATGAAGGGGAATCAAATAAATTGACATTGAGTTGGTCATTCTATGTAACGCAGACATTTTAAATTAGTATAGGTAAAATATAATTATATTATTTTTAATGCACTAACCTGTGCTAAGGACAATTTTAAAAACCTATTTAGAGGCTAAAAATTCCACTTGTAACTTTTAGCCTCTAAATAGGTTTTTAAAAAAGGTAAAATATAGATTTTTATCGTCGGAGAAATATGCCAATTTTACGGAAATAAATGAATAGAAAGTTAATATTTACTTAAAATGCTGGTATTTACATAAATACCAGCTGACGCCGCAAAATATGTCTTGGTCTTTAACCCAGTTCGGAAAGTCTAGTTTGCACTTGGCTTAGGTGCTTGTTACAGACAGTGACACTTTAATCGTACTAAGTTTGAGTTACACGTACAAGACACAAGGCCTGTCTCTTAGAAAGAGAGAGAGTCATCGTATTTCTCAATTTAGATGTTTGTCTGAAAATGTGAAAGCTAAAATCGGACAGTTTTGCCATTTTCACAGATATGCTATATTACGAAATATACACACAAAAATCGGTGAAGCCGTTTCGGATTTTTTTTTATATTTAGACTAGCTGTTTCGGAAAATGTTGTTTAACTTATTCTCAGATCTAAAAACTATGCACAAAGAGATTCATAAAAATTAAGCCGTGATTTTTCCGAGATTTTTATATATTAGATATTATTTTTCTATTATATATATTGTATTATATGTTTTTAATATGTAAGTTCATTTAATTTCATCTTATAAAGTATATTTTTTTAATTTTGATAGAATCTTTTTTGCACATCGAACAACTCTTTCCTCTACCTCCTGCGGTTAACTAATATAAAATACTCACGGCATTAAGTCCACCGCATTGAACTTTTTTATGCAAGTGCGAAGTACCAATAAGTAAATATAAATTGTCGGGCTCCAATGAACCCTCTTCCAAGAAAAGCTCAAGATACACTGTTTCATTAGCAAGCTTAATTGTCTCGAGCCATACATCTAAAACCACACTTGTGTATGCATACTGAGACCCTTGCTTCCTGCAGATTTCCCTGCAAGCTGCAATGGCGGCAGAGACCAAGTTAGGCTGGCTGCGAACAGTATTGTTCAATCTAATTAATCAGGCTAAATCGCTCTACGCATTTCGGAGACAACAGGCTTTAGGGCATTGTATTTGGTTTAATGGTGGTTTGTGGGGGTGTGGGTAGTACTGTTTGCTGTGTCATCTAGTTACCTACAGCACGGTGAGTTTCGTTGGTCGGAAATTTTGGCGTAGAAACAATTGATGATCGATATCAATGAGAATAGTAGCTAAGCAGATGCCGGCTGCAGTCGATAGATGGTAGTCGTTAGGAAAAGTCAGAGGCCTTAAGGGGGCTTGAAAACTTCTGACAGTAAGCCAGCCACTAGTCTTGCAAGCCTCCACCAATCCCGACTTGGAGCCAGTGTTGGAGTATGGCCTATACCTTTCTAAGAGAAGAGACCCGTCCCCTCGGTGGGGACATAATGGGTTGATGATGATGATTAGTAGGAATCACGTCACACTTTGCATTCCCATGCCTTTTCGTCTGATCCATGCTACCGAGTTGTGCTATTGCTGGGCATTCCCAATGCTTCAATAATTTTTGCCCTAATTATATATGAATACCTAAATGAAGATGACATCCGCTAGTTGGATTAACTCACCTGCATCCTGGAGGTGTAGGCAGAGATCAGGTTTGCCACTTGCCACCATTCTGCATGATGCATGGTGACCCCAATCTCATAATTAATCGTGGCATTAGCACCAGTATTAACTTTGAAAGTCGTTGGTTTAGTTTAAGAGGTACTTGGCTTCGTTGATAGTTTTTGCATACACAATTTAGACGAGAGAAGCCAATTACTATAAGCCTAAGAAACAAATCCTTTCTACAGCGCCAAGTGACAGCCGGGCCCAGTTTCATAAAACTACAGTGCGTAGTTTATTATGACCATTCCAAATACACTGAATAACAGAATCTACTTGTTAATCTGTGTGGATTCATCAACTCTGCAATGTACATCGGATTATCGTAGTAAACCACGAAACAGGTTCTATGAAACAGGCCCCTGAAGCTGTGTGCAGGGGCCGTAGTGTTTTATATAGCTTTTTCTACTGATTCGACTTTATGCGTAGTCGTCGTCGTCGTCAGGCTGTACTAGTCCACTGCTGGTCATAGCCCTCCCCTAAAGAGCGCCACGTTGTGCTATCATAAGGGGTAATGCCCATAATCCCCACGCTAGGCATGCGGGTTGGGGATCGCAGTTCGGTGGAATTGTACTGCAGGGGGCGCTGCTGCCCACCCTTTGTATCCCTTAGTCGCCTTTTACGACACCCGCGGGAAGAATTGGGTTGGTGCTATTCTCTAGCCCGACACCACACAGCATGCACACAGCACAGTATGCGTAGTGTTATTGTAGAATCAATTCTTTTATTAGCCACTGACTCTCTAAAAGAGAACCCATCTATCTCTAGAAGTGGAGTAAATAAAACATATCACTAGTATTTCTTAATGACTCGCGACGCTCATCGTTATCAACCCTTGTATGTCCCCACTGCTGGGGCACGGGTATCTTCCTGCATCGCAGAAAGGTTAGGCCATACTCCACCACGGGGGCCAAGTCCGGGTTGGTGGAGGATTGTAAGACAGTAAGGCCCCCTACTGTCAGAAGTTATCAAGCCCATAAGCCCTCTGACATGGCTTAATGACTGCCGTTACATGACAGCCGGCACCAACGGCTTAACGTGCCTTGCGAAGCACGGATCGCTCGGAAAAATGTCACTAGCGGTAGTCACGGGACGCTCACCCATCCTGTACCTGACCGCGCCTGTTCTTGCTTAACCAAGTGATTGATTCCAACGCTCGTACATAGTTGTATATTAAAGGAGTCTAATGGCGATTAGTTATTAGCTACAACGTCATTACCTCTATTCCCGACGTTTCGGCAGCGTTCCAGTTGCTGTGGTTTTACCTAATTAATAATCTCGATTAGACCCAGTTTAATAAATTACCAGACTGACTGTTTATTCATTATTATTATTTTTTTTTTTTGTTTATTGTCGCGTTACTCCCCAGAAAGTCACGAAGCACCGCGCTAATTTCATCAATGAAAATGACAAAAATGCAAATCACACAAGACACACGCCTCCACCGCCAGAGCGTGGAAACACCCCCACAAATTAAATCCTGGTTCCGATTATTACTCGGCTCAGTGACGGTCCATAAATAACCCCCTGGGAAGGGGTGGCGCTAAATACTGTAGTCGCTAACCAGGCTACGCATGGGTGGATATTTTGCGTACTGTGCCGCCATAGTGCGCGGTGGAAGACTGATTTTAACACTAAGCTTTGAAAAGAGAAACACCCCCGAGTTATCTCCTAACAACCAAACAAATCGCTCGTACGAATCGCTGGTAGTCCCGGCTGCCTGAGTGATCTTAAACGATCGCGAAGGTTAAGCAACACAGGGCGCGTTCAGTGCATGGATGGGTAAACCGTCTATGACTAACGCTAGTGGCATTGTTCCGATCGATTCCGTGCTTTGCAAGGCACGTTAAGCGGTTGGTGCCGGCTACCGTCGATAGATGGCAGTCTCTTGTCATTAAGCCAAGTCAGAGGCCTTAGGGCGGCTTGAAAACTTCTGACAGTGAGACCAGCCACTAGTCTTGCAAGCCTCCACCAATCCGGACTTGGCCCCCGTGGTGGAGTATGGCCTATACCTTCATCAGGGAAGAGACCTGTGCCCCTCGGTGGAGACATAATGGGTTGAAGATGATGATGGTGATGATGAACCAAACATAATTCACAATTTTTATTTTTAATGCACTAACCCGTGCTAAGGAACAAATTTAAAAATACAGAGTACGTAATACAGAGAATAGTGTAAAGAGGTTCGAAGTTTCACTGATGACGTGAGTCGCCCATTGGCTCAATTGGTAGAGCGCTGGCACGGATAGCCAGAGGTTGCGGGTTCAAATACCGGCATGGATGAAATTTTTAGCCTCTAAATAGGTTTTCAAACATAATTCATTTATTGATTTGTGAGACACAAATACATCAGGTGTCAAAGTTAAAAATACAGTTAAAAAATACAACCAAAAGTAGTCAATGCATAAAACGGTCACAGGTCCTTGATCCTAGGTTCCCAGTAGTGGGACTTAAAAATCACCATTTAGAGCAGTGGTTTTCAAACTGGGTCACGACCCCCTGGTGGGTCACAAATTCCATAAAGGGCTCGCGAGGTGTCGCGAAACCTCATTAAAAAAGTACAAAAAAGTAACATAAATGCATAGACTATAAGGTATTTTCTTTAAAAAAGCTATGGATCTTTTATTTTTATCAGAATCAGCAGCAATGACGTGTTTGTCTCGTCCTTGGAGGGTTTTATAGATATAAAACATAAAAGCCAGTTGAAAAGAAATTTTGGCCACAAACTATTATGATAATACTAGCTGGTGCCCGCGACTTCGTCTGCTCAGAATTATAGATTTCTTCCTACTTTCTTGACACTTATTTTCATATTTTGGACAATCTACACAATATCTTAATAAATTGTACCTTATGTATTATTGTAAGTATAAGCTATATTATTGTAAAGGTTCATTAAAATCCATTCAGTAGTGTTTACGTGAAAAAGTAACAAACATCCATCCATTCATACAAACTTTCGCGTTTATAATATTAGTGGTATAAAATAATGAAAGAAAAAAAGTACTGTAGACTTTTAGTCCGGATCTTCTTACGGGTGTTATTATATCGGAAGAGTCCGACCAGGTCTAAAAGTCTCCAATGTGTTGTGCTTACGAAATTTTTAGTTCAAAAAAAGTACTGTTGAAAGATATTTAGTATATTTAAAAACCTATTTAGAGGCTAAAAATTTCACCCATGCCGGGATTCGAACCCGCAACCTCTGGCTATCCGTACCAGCGCTCTACCAATTGAGCATGGGTGAAATTTTTAGCCTCTAAATAGGTTTTTAAATTTGTTCCTTAGCACGGGTTAGTGCATTAAAAATAAAAATAGTGTAATGATATTTAGTAACCATATAAAATACAGGCGAAACATAGCAAATGGTAGTGTCGTGAATGTTTTTACTTAGTAAGGAGGTCGGGCTATGAAAAAGGTTGAAAAACACTGAGTTAAGCAATAGGACACTTTTTTTACAAACTATCTGTGAAAGAAGTTTTTTTTTTCATTGGTGCCGCCAGCCATCCTCACACAGCCCTCTAATGGTTAATGTGTAGTCGAGTAGTACCGGCCAGTGTTTTCCAATAACGGCCACGAGCGCTGGATTTGGGCCTGCATTCCGCGACGCGTCGGCTCGCAGTTATATTATGTCCGTGATTTATTGCATTGAATTCTCGCCGGTAATTAGTGCGGGCCACCCCGGCCGGGCCGACGCCGGCGACGGGTTGAACGGAGATTAGGGGTTGGCGCGGTAAACGGTGATTGACGGTCAGAGTAGGCGACAAAAAGCTAATAAGCTCACATGTGGCTGCGGCTTACATTTCCATTGTACATTGACATTCAGAAAATTGAATGTAAATTGTATACGATGAAATAAAAAAAATGATTTGATTTGTGTATAATACATATGAAGGCCGTATATTTAGATATTTGAAATGCATAAGCGACTTGTTTGCGACAATTCTGTTGACATTCCGAACGCAGATAAAGCGTGTCCTGAATATTTTTTTCTGAGAAATGACAAATTTTAATCGATGTGTAAAATTTATTATTTTAGAGGTACATAGTAGATGTGTTCACAATCAATAGAATTCACATCAATGTTACTAACAGCGGTGTAATCGGCGTAAAAGTCGTGTGGGCAGCTGTACAGCATACTGGAAAAGTGATCTTATAAGAGGTCTGGTTTTTCTTGTAAGGTTTCTTCCCTAAAAAATATTAATTAACCATTGTTCATTTTCATTACATCAATTCAAATGTAAAATTATTTTAATGGGTTCGATTACCACAGTGGACCGCACTGTACTCTTATACACACGACCCCAGCCTAGGTGTATTTCCATGTTTGTAATGTCTTTGACTGGTTACCGTAACAAAGGGTATCCTAATTTGGGACCAGGGCATTTTATTACGTTTTGTGGAAATTATATATATATGTATTCAATCTTTAAAATAATTAGAAAATTGTGTAAAAACTGCGTTCAATTTCAACGGTAGAATTTTGACTCAGTCGGCGTTAGTGGAGCCGGCTCCTTCACGCGGATTACCGGAGATTGAGTTTAATCGGACGCGCGGGGCGGCCATTAATAACGGGACTCCGTTAATTGAACTCCGAGTGCCGCCAGCGCCATATTTCAAATATAGAACGCACTTCGAGTCAATAAAGCGAAGCTTATCGGCTAATGATTGTTGTCCGGTTAATGTGCGCTTAACTATTGCTTGACTGGTTTGACATTATTGGCCTCGTTTTACCCCTGGTTATGATTTATTAGTGTAGGGTTTTAATAAAGTATGTATCTCCAGTCCATACAAGTTGGGCAAAGGATTTTTTCTTGTCATGCTAACCCTCTCGGTCCCGCACCAGTCTTGTCTAAAGCTCTTCATTTTATTTATTTTTTAAATAGCCTATATAGGTATCACTGCAGGGCACAGGCCTTCTCTTAGGGAGAGAATATGGGTTTAATTAGCTAACGTGCCCATAGCGGAATGACAGTGGAGTGGCGGAATGGTGGACTGAGCCAGCCGCCACACGGAAACCCAATTTTCGAAGGTTTTCACATACCTACCTCAGCGCTTGAAATGATCAAGCCACGCGCGGTAAATAAGCCCACACTCTTTCTCCGAGAGAAGGCCTGTGCCTCACAGTAGGTCGAATATAGGCTTCATTATGAAAAAAGGGATTGTGAAGCAATCTTTGCACTTAATTACCACTGACTATTTATCCCCCCTCCCGTCCCGTGACTACCGCTAGTGGTATTTTTCCGAGCGCTTCCGTGCTTCGCAAGGCACGTTAAGCCGTTGGTGCCGGCTGTCATGTGGCTGGCAGACGTTAAGCCATGTCAGAGGCCTTATGGGCGGCTTGATAACTTCTGACAGTAAGGCCCGCCACTGTTAACGATTTCAGCGCAATGTCCACTTTTCTTACTTTCAAAAAATCACCACACCCCGTCCCTTTTACATGACTCTATGCACAAGCGGAAAAGAAGCGGAAATCCCTCTAAAATCATTGGAAAAAGTCGCCGCGGGTAATGTGATTGTGCCCAGGTGCGCGCACGCTGAGTGTATTGCATGCGCGGACGTATTGGTCCGCTAAAATGGCTTTGCGAGACGAACTGCCGAAGAAGATTATATTATTTTAATGCACTAACCCGTGCTAAGGACAATTTTAAAAACCTATTTCGACATCTGGCTATCCGTCCCAGCGCTCTTTCCAACTGAGCTAATGGGCGACTCAGCGGCATCAGTGAAATTTTGAACCTCTTTACAATATTCTCTGTATTACGAATTTTTAGCCTCTAAATAGGTTTTTAAAATTGCCGAAGAAGAGACAAATATTGACCGAGATTACAGTTTTACAGAGATAACAATTTTTTTCCTACTACATTAATTCCTCGGATGGTGGGGTACACACAATTTAGCGAATTAAAATTTTGCATCAGCTTTTAGGCATTTTGACGCAAGCGGTACCTATAGCTAAACATGCCAAAAAAGACCAAAATTTTGATTATTATGATGGATTTCTTCCCATTTTTTTAAATAAAAAGAGAAAGATCAGTTTGTTAATTGAAATGGAAATCATACGTTACATAGTCACTTCACTTTTTCTTGGGTAAGAAACACAAACGAAAGGTACTATTGGCATCATTTTGATTTAGCGATTTCATCTAATGAACTAAAACGTGTAGAAATCGGTCCGAGTGAACAAAAATTTATAGTTCCCACTATAAAAAAGCTCTAATGTCTCTAGCGCATGGTTCACTTAATAAGATAAAGTAATATAAAATAAAAAAAATTATTTACTTACAGATGATAATAATAATAATAGCAGCTGCTGTGTGGTGTCGGCCTAGAGAATAGCACCAACCCAAAAATTCTTCCCGCGGGTGTTAAAAGGCGACTAAGGGACACAAACCGGGGGGTGGGCAGCAGCGCCCCCTGCAGTACAATTCCACCAAACTGCAATCCCCAACCCGCATGACCAGCGTGGCGATTATGGGCATTACCCCCCAATGATGGGACAACCTTGCGCTATGGCGCTGGAAGGCTGTCCAGCAGTGAACTAAAATAGCCTGAAGAAGAAGAAGAAGATGATAATAAAACTTCCAAAGAACACAATTTATGGTAACCAGGCAAGGACATTATGGAAATACATCGACACTGAGGCCCCTTAGGAGGTCACTTGATTATGGTTGCTATCCGAAAATTATAGAACAAGTCATTCATTCTTTATTCATCATTTCACAGGGCGAGGCGGGACGATGGCAAGACAATCTGGGCAGTAACGGAGTGGTGGCCAAAAACCGTTCGGTTGGCCCCATGGTCGGACTATGTGACTAAGTCCTTAGGCAAGAAACCTCATGAGATGGCATGATGAATAAAAGGCCTATACCCAGCAATGGGCAGAAGTGAGCTACTGACGATGATAGTGAAATAATTTATTATAAAAATCAGAAGTTAAGATTTAAGTATTTTTAAATATACCTCATTTTTCTGAAGGAAGTTGGAGCTAGAATATACTAAAGAAAATACTATAATATACTATACATTAATTCCCAAGGATCCTTATCAAATTTTGAAGTTTTATTTTCAGAAAACTAATTTGAATCTCCGAAATCGACTTACGTAATTAATAGAGTTTATACAACATTATAATAGAATAGAAATGGTTTTATTCACAAATAAATTTAACACAGTACATTACAAGAATCGCTCGCAGCCCCGGCTGCCTGAGTGATCTTAGACGATCACAAAGGTTAAGCAATATAGGGCGCGATCAGTGCATGGATGCGTGACCGGCTATGACTAACGCTGGCATTTTTCCGAGCGGTTCCGTGCTTCGAAAGGCATGTTAAGCAGTTGGTGCCGGCTGCCGTCGATAGGTGGCAGTCGTTAAGCCAAGTCCGAGGCTTGGGGCGGCTTGAAAACTTCTGACAGTAGGACCAGCCAGTAGTCTTGCAAGCCTCCACCAATTCGCACTTGGCTCCCGTGGTGGAGTATGACCTATACCTTCCTTAGGGAAGAGACCCGTGCCCCTCGGTGGGGACATAATGGGTTGATGATGATGATTATGATATATGTAAAATTTCAAACTTCGCGAGCAGTTCGTCTAAATTAACCGTCCAAGCCCTCCCTTATCTATACGCTTCCCTTATAAATCATCCGGCGGAAGTATTGGATTAAGATTTTTTTTCGCCACCGATATTGGATGGGACGCCTTCATCTTTTAGAGTTATGACATGTGTTCGGTTTTGTGAACTTTAGAGAAGAATTTCCCAGCTTTAATTGGTAAAGGTGTGAGTGAATCTAGACTCCCTCTACGGAATCTAGTTAGTGTGCCATTTTAGTTTAATTTTTAACGGACTTAAAAGGAGGACGGATACTCAGTTCGTCAAGATCTTTTTGAAGACACGTAAACCGAGTTGGCTAACAGCTCTTGTGTTACCTGAGGTGTTAGTTAGGTGCGTCGATGGTTCTTCTTATTACGCGCTTTGGGCGCCCTACGGACCGATTTTCTCGACCCCAAACGGCACAAATATACAGGGCGTCCCAAAGTTATGGGCCATGAAGGGAAAGTACCTTAAATATCGTAGATAGGGTATTTCGCTGAAAGAAGACTTTATGTTATTTTTAGAAAGTTATTAATTCTGCACTCATAGATTTTCAAAAAATTACTTGCCTTGTCTGGGAATCAATCCGACTTAAACTAAAAAAAAAACACCCCTACTTTTATGATGCCAATTAAAAGAATGGCTAAAAACTAATAACTCTTCTTAAGTAACATAGTATTTTAAAATAAAGGTACAGCGTGAAATTAATCATTTTAATCAAATTAAAAACATACATGAATCTGCCGTAGTCAATTAAGTTGAAAATTAAAAATGAAAATCAACAGGCAGCGGACTCATTAAAAGATTGGCGATTTGCGTAAGACAAGAGGGATCACATTTTGAGCATTTAATTAATTAATTTACAAAAAAAATACCCACTTTTACGGCAGTTTCATGTATGTTTTTAATTTGATTAAAATGATTAATTTCACGCTGTTCCTTCCTTTTAAAATACTATGTTACTTAAGAAGAGTTATTAATTTTTGGCCATTCTTTCGATTGGCATCATAAAAGTAGGGGTGTTTTTTTTTTAAATTTAAGTCGGTTCGATTCCCAGACAAGGCAAGTAATTTGTAGAAAACCTTTGAATGCAGAATTACTATTTTTAAAAATAACATAAAGTCTTCTTTCAGCAAAATACCCTATCTACGATATTTAAGGTACTTTCCCTTCATGGCCCATAACTTTGGGACACCCTGTATAACCTAGTAGAACAACTTCCACCCAAGGTTACCAACCTGTATAAGTTACACGTAGTAATAGCTACCAGGGATTGGTTGGATCTAGTTGTCGCCGGCATGATATTGGCTAAACCTAGTTTTATCCGAAAACAATTGGCTAATACGAGATTTAACCAAGAGGCAATGGCAACACCTTGTTTAACCGGCTAAAACTACGAGTATCCGCGTTCCGGGTTTTAGCCGTAACTATTTAATAAATATTTACTATATTCGATATCAACCCTTGTATGTCCCCACGGCTGGGGCACGGGTCTCTTCTTGCATCGCAGGAACACCCGTGCTACAGCCAAGTCCTGGTAGTGGATTGTAAGACAGTGGCGGGTCTTACTGTCAGAAGCTATCAAGCCGCCCATAAGGCATCTGACATGGCTTAGCAAGAATAGCGGTTTCGAGTCCCGGCATGGGTGGAATTTTTAGCCTCTATATAGGTTTTTAGAGAATAGTCTCGCTAAGTCAGATATTGTTAAGTAAGAAACTAATTCAGGTAAAACCAATTCGGAACACAGCTACGTCAGTGATGGCGGGATGTAAGATATAATTTACCCAAATATTATAGGCTATTATATCTACTATTTATCCAAGTGTTCAATGAAATATAAGAATAAGTTCAGGCCAATATTCGATATGCTAATCAATCGGTTCCATGGTGTAATGGTTAGCACTCTGGACTTTGAATCCAGCGATCCGAGTTCAAATCTCTGTGAAACCTGAGCTTTTTTGGTCATTTAGCTCATCAGTTTAATCATACCAGCCTCATATGACGATTCTTTACAAAAACATCGAGATAAAAATGAAACGGGTGAATTAATACAGCTGCCGAAGGCTCTACCACAATCCTTTTCCATGCTATACGTAGGTAAAAAGTTTATTTGTAATACAAAGACACATGCAATAAATATCAGACCAAAAGTAATCGTTATCAACCCTTGTATGTCCCCACTTCTGGGGCACGGGTCTCTTCCTACATCGCAGGAAGGTAAGGCCATACTCCACCACGGGGGCCAAGTCCGGGTTGGTGGAGGATTGTAAGACAGTGGCGGGCCTTACTGTCAGAAGTTATCAAGCCGCCCATAAGGCCTCTGACATGGCTTAACGACTGCCATTATATGACAGCCGGCACCAACGGCTTAACGTGCCTTGCGAAGCACGGAAGCGCTCGGAAAAATGCCACTAGCGGTAGTCACGGGACGCTCACCCATCCCGTACCTGACCGCGCCTGTTGTTGCTTAACCAAGTGATTGATTCCAATCACTCGGTTCACCTAGGCCACGAGCGCTTCAACTTTGCAGTCTTGTATAACAAATAACTATTACCCGCCATTTAACAAATTAATAAAAACCTTAATAATGACATTTATTTTTTCTTCTTAAATTTTATGTTTGTAATGGCCAGTAACGAACAATATTGCACGGTCACTATCAAAGAGGTTCTGTTACTCGTGAAGTTATAATTTTTCTCAACATACTCCTTTTAAAATCAAGACCATAAACAATAACGTCTGCCAGCAACCCTTGTTTTCACCCAATCTGTCTTCCAGATAGGATGTGAATATTTTATTAACTGGGGTCGACCATTTTTCTAAAGTCCATTCGTCTTGTGCGTAATTTCGCGTCGCCTCTGACGTCGGAACAAATCGTGCAAGTGTGAATGTCTTTGGAACTGACAAATCGTCGGTTTGATGGTTGGTTAGTGGGTCTGCTGTTAGCAGGTTTGAATCTGGCCAGTGTATTTTTATGTAGTCTTACGTCCCACTGCAGGGCACAGGCTTTTTCTCAGAAAGAGGGAGTAAGGGCTTAATTTGCACGTGTGCCTACCGCATGGCAATTTTTCAACACTCAAGTTTCCTCACGATGTTTTACTTCACGGTTACCGAGTGATATTGATACTATAAATTCACAAAGTGCGTAACTTAGAAAACAAAGTCATTGGTATACGCTGTGATTTAAACCCACGGCATCCGAATTGCGAAGCCAGCATCCCCTACCTCTTCTCTAGCCAGTGTATTACAAACTATGTGTAATCCACTGACGACGTGTAGGTTATCCGTCATAACAACACATATTCTGTGAATATATCAACTGACCACCTATGAAGGCGCTTTAGGTTCATAACTAGCACCACCAATAGTTTAAAAATCATAATAAGATTTTCTTTTCAAAAAGTACACATAAAAAGTGAAGCTACCAATAGGTAGGGCTTCCTTTAAAAACTCTTGAGAAAAAACAGGAAAAGCGAACCTTGAACGAAGCAACCGCGGCAGTCAGGTCCGAGCGCCATTTGTCGCCCGTAGATTACGTTCGCAATGAAAAGTGGGTTTAAAAGTTCCAAAGCAACCCTCGCAATGGACTGAAAAGCGGCAGAAGGTCTTCATGAAATTTCTTCTTCAATTGAGCAGCCCGTTCTCGACGTTATTGCGTTCCAATTGAGTCACAATGTCACAATCACTCAAAGCGCAATGGAGAGAGCTACATAATTATGTTATCGTAAGAGTTTCACTGCGTGATCGAATCAGGATTGCGAAGATCCGAAGAAGAACATGAGTTACTGATATAGCTCGAAGAATTGCTCAGTTGAATTGGCAGTGGACGAGGCACTCAGGTTTTCTCACTATGTTTTCCTTCACGGTTAGGGAGTGGTAATTCGTATATTGAGTGGAATTATAGTCTAACAAAAGTAAAAAGAAATGCTTTGTTTTAGTTTGTGGCGGCTGAACCCTTTGTCGTAAATACTTGTCATGGACGCTATATCGAATGAGGAGACGTGTTAACCCTTTTTGTTACAAAGTTAGGCATTTTTTCGCACTTTAGGTTCAAGGAGGTAGTGCCCTTGTAACGGTGCAAATCTCTTTACAACATTCAACATTCAACTTTCTCTGTCTATCATTTTCAAAAATTTAAAATTACGTCACCGGTTTTTGAGATCTCATTTTTGGCATTGATATTTTACATCTTGACTAGACCTGACTATTTTATTTGCTTATTCCGCTTTTATCCAGTTTTATGTTTTTATTACAAATAAAATATCCTATAAAATAAAGCACAAAGTTGAAGTCGTTTGAGTTTTATTATTTATTAAAAGTTCTATTACGTTACACCCTATCGGTTCCACAACGGTTTCATTCACCTATGTAGGTACCTATGAAGTACATAGCACATAGGTGAATCAACAGTTTGATTCGCCTATTTGTGAGGTCAAAATGTTGGAAAACACTCATGAAAACAGGTCAAGCTCTTGTCATGTTTAGACATTTATTATTAAATTATTTATGCGGTGGTGTGTCCGAAACTATAGTAGCACTACAACTCGCTAAAAGTGAAATAAAACACCGTAACCCTTAAGTGGGCAAGGGGAAAATAGTTCCCACGTTAAATTGAACTTTATCACCTTGAAATAGAGTTCAAAACCAATAAAAAAATCATACTACCCATGCCTTATTGAGGGTTATGAAACCTGAGTGTCTGAGGTGCTTAACTTCCTTAGCGTTCGAAATTTCCAATCTGCGGTGGGCACGCGTGGTAATTTAGCCCATTCTCTCTCTGAGAGAAGACATGTGCCGTGCAGTGGGAGGTAGGTATATAGGCTACAAAAAAAATCCTTTGTGTTACGTATATTATTATTTCCAAATTCAACAGAGGAAAAAAGGAATCATTACAACATTACATTACAACCGAGTTATTGGAATCAATCACTTGGTTAAGCAACAACATGGCATTTTTTCCGAGCGCTCCCGTGCTTCACAAGGCACGTTAAGCCGTTGGTACCGGTTGTCATGTGATGGCAGTCGTTAAGCCATATTATAGGTCTTATGGGCGGCTTCATAACTTCTGACCGTATGGCCTGCCACTGTCTTACAATCCGTCATCAACCCGGACTTGGCCCCCGTGGTGGAGTAGGGCCTAACCTTCCTGCGATGCAGGAAGAGACCTGTGCCCCAGCAGTGGGGACATACAAGAATTGATATCTATCTACAAACTTAAGTAACTATTTACACAATATTGCAGTATAAATAATCAAGGTGTAGTAAAGAAAACTAGGAATCAAAGAGTGTAAAATTGCGGCCAAATTGCTGCCGTCGTGGTCAAATTGTGGTGGCGTGTCTTGCTTCTGCTTGAAAAAGTGGGAGGAGGGCGGTGCACTAACCGCATGGCGCTTGTGGGATTTTTGGCGGAATTCAGCTAAGTAAATTTCACATTTTAATGCTGTCTATCTGTTTACAGTTAAACAGATAAACGCGAGCCCATTTTTCAATGGTAATCTATTCTTTGGGTAACTATCTGAACGTATTTTTCAAACCTGGCAATTCCAAGTTCAGTAAGATGAAACAAAGCATACAACGTAATTCTGTTGTTAGAGCAAGACAGAGTATCGTTGGTCAATCATTCATTTATTCAAAGAAGTGTCACTCTCGCTGTTATTTGAGGCAGCGTGCATGTGTTTAATTAAAGATTAGGAATCACTGATCTAGTGAGATGTCTCAAAATTTAAAGTCATGCATATATTTAATTTTTTTGTTTACTAAAAGCAGATTTATGATTACTATCTGCTGTAGTCCTAAATCTTTGCTCGAACAAACGGGGGGTAGTTCCAATGGTGGATCGGGGACGTAACCAAAAATTTTTTTGGGCATCTACATACATACATGGTTATGTATGTATGTCACGCCTGTATCCCAGAGGGGTAGGCAGAGACCAGGGACTGCCGCTTGCTCCGATCCTGACAGATCACCTTCGCTTCATCAACGTTCATAAGTCGTTACATGCACGCACGCCGGTTCCGGACATCTAAAGTCAAGAAATTTCTAGATAACTCTGAACTAAAGTATTCAGGGCATCAATCAATAAGCAACAGGGTAGAGTCACGGTAGAGTCCGCAGCTGAGAGGGTTGTTTCCATATTTCATATTGCCACCTACTGGTGGGAGTTAGGAGTAGACCGGGAGCTATGAACCCTTTGCGGTCTTGTTCTCCTCACTTGCTAGAAGCCTCATTTTCTGGTGAGTGCAATAAAGAATATAAATTCTTACTAACTTTACTATAAGTGCGGTATAACAGAGCATCAGCAAAGGAGACAGTCTTATATCGAGATATTTACAGTGTTATTTACGACCCTTAGCGACACATTTTTCACTGCGGTCCCACACTAGGCAAGCTCAGCTGCCAGTTTTAAAATCAAAACCATAATACTTTCTTTACATACTTTTAAGTGTGAGTTATGTACGAGTTCGTGCGTGACTCGTTTCTTTTAGAATCTGCAATGATTCACTCATCATGATCTATTCAGGCTTATGGTTTATTTCCAAACAAAATCACGTTCGTTATGCAACATCGCCAAGAACCACTCACAGAGAGAAGCCTAGTGTAACATTATGTTAGATTAGAACTCTTTGTTGTTCAGACAAGCCTTGGTATCAACCCTTTGAATGTGCCCACTGCTGGGATACGGAAGGCATCGCAGGAAGGTTAGGTCTTACTCCATCAGGGGGGCCACGTCCGGGTTGATGGGGGATTTTATTGCAGTGGCAGACCTTACTGTCAGAGTTATCAAGCCATCCATAAGGCCTCTGACATGGCTTAAATACTGCCATTACATGACAGCTGGCTCCAACGGCTTAACGTGCCTGGCAAAGCAGGGAAACGTTCGGAAAAAATGCGATAGTCACGCTGCCTTGGTAACCACCCATCCAGCTCCTGACCACGCTAGTTGTTACTTAACCTTAATGATTGATTTCAATCACTCGGTTCCACTAGGCACTAGTGCCTGAGAAACGAGAAAAGCCTTAAATCTAAGTTATATGTTTTGTTATTATGCTGTCGTTTTCCATCGCTCAGCTCCCGGTCTACATCCAGGGGGGCGTATCCGACGTTCGGATATTGGTAAAAAATAATATTTTATACGGGCCGCTTAGCGACCGGATCGCAAATGTATGCCCGTGGACACAGGGGACTCCCCAGTTGAAGCACGTGGCAACCGAGTCATGCGATTGGTCTTGAGATATTCAGATACTTTTTCACTCGGTCCTGTTTGGAGATATTTTTGAACTAAAACTTTCGTAAGCACAACACATTGTAGACTTTTAGTCCGGATTTACTTACGGGTGTTGTTATATCGGAAAAGTCCGACCAGGTTTCGCTCCGATTCGCAGAGCTTAATCATGGTGAGCAGAGACGGAGCTCGCGTCGTCGGTTGCTTGTCTCACACTGACTTTTCCGATATAACAACACCCGTAAGTAAATCCGGACTAAAAGTCTACAATGTTTGGAGATATTTACTACAAATGAAAAAAAATGTCCGTACTAACGAGGCTCTTTTTGTTAGGAATATATAGAGATAGCGATACGGAATCAAGCTTTAGACAATGTATTAAAAATATTAGCAAATTAATTGTCACATTTTCATATTCGAGCATTTTTTCATTATGAATTTCATTCATGTGTATTTGGCAATATTTGAGTTATATCTTAAAACAATGTTGTAATTGTAATTATAATAAAAATCTAGGAGTGGAGGTGCAAAACCTCTCAAAAAATTTTGATGGATTTTTTTGTTGCAACTTAATTTCATTCACGTTGTTATTTCAGCACGCATTGTATTATTTTATTTTTAAGTCAACTAATATAATTACTAAACTCTACTTCGTACATAACTTGAGTATGTTATAAATTACTTAGTAGACCCGCTATGATTGGATTTATCTAATCTTGTCTAATCTCATGCACGGAAAAAAATCGTGATCTTACAATAAGTAGGTGAATCCATATTCACACCTGTAATAAACAGGTTTTGCAGTTAATTGTTAAATTATATTATTATTTGTCTTTTTAGGTAAATCAAAATCCGTGTAGAAAATACACATAATATAATAAAATGACAGTAAGTATAATTAAACATGGTGCCTCCTGCATATCCTAACTTCCGGTGCTCAAAACTGGCCTTTGACCGATATCAGAAGTCGAGACTTAAAATTTGCCAGCAATGGAGAGCAGTATTCTGAGCGTAAAAAGAATTGAAAAAATTTGTAATACAATGCTGTGCTACAGACACAAAATTGTCAATGTTGGAGCTGCAGCCTCTAAGCTCTTCCGATGGAGAGCTTGTTTAATAATTATAACTTCCACACAAGTTCACACAACACAATCACTTAGTAGCAACACTGAAAAAATGTCAGAATTCTCCGGTATAAAAAAACAGAGTTAAGTAGGTTTAGTTTAGTCTTTTCAAAGACCTTTATTAACAGAGTTTACATAAAGTTTGATTGTCTGTAGAAAACTAATTGTTAAATCTATAGGTTACGGTAGATATCCCCAGACCTGACCAGCGTTATGTCTCCACCTGTAGGTACCCGACCCATCTTTCTGGCCATCACATTAAATATTGACAAAATAAAAATGTAGAATACCAGCGGACGTGCGCCCGTAATGGCGACGTCTAGTAACCGCCAAGGAGCCATTCCATTTTCAAATGTTTCCAGCCAGTAAATATCTTATCGAGTTACAATGAAGGTTTAGTGGGACGGGACTCCGCGGAGTGTTCGCCCGAAAAGTCTGCATATTTGACATGATATAAAAGGTTTTGAATATCGAATGTGTGTGTCAATTCTTAACCGACTACTAACGCAAAGGAGAGTTATGTTTTTCGCGCATATGAGTACCGGGTTATTTAAAAAAAGCACGATTTCTGAAACGTGTCAATACAATGTCTCTTGGTAGAGCGGTGGTAGCGGAGCGGTGTAGAACGCCGGCCTCTCAATCGGGAGGTCGTGGGTTCGAACCCCGGCATGTACCAATGACTTTGTTTTCTAAGTTATGTACATTTGTGAAATTATAGTAGCAATACTACTCGCTAACTGTGAAGGAAAACATCGTAAGGAAACCCTAGTGTCTGAGGTGTTAGCGAACCTCAGCGCTTGCTACGTACAATGGCCCAACTATGAGGCTAAGTGCGGAAATCTCAGGTCTAACTAACTAATGTCTCTTGGTAATGGACATTGTTTTATGTAGGACAATGATATAAAGAAAGCTGCGATATCAGTAGAGCGAGCAATTAAAAGCAATAAAACCCTGGTATTTTTTTAAATTAAAATCTTAGAAAAGACATAGCAGGTATGTACTAAAATTATTGCACAATTTCTTATTGGGGTGTAATGAAAGTATGTAGGTATGTTGTTTATTTAGGACCATCTAACGACCAAATGGCTGGACCGCTTTCTATAAAATGACCTCATTTATCACTAAGCTGACTTAAAGTGTGAAGATGATAGAGGTGCTGAGCAAGCCTATTCAATCTAAAAAACAATGTCCCAGGCAGTGCAACGTCCGAGTGGTCCCTTCACACATCTAGTGTCAGGAAAGGTGCCACTGAACGCTGTGTAATTCATCTGCTTACTTAGACGCAGCATTTATCGAAATCGGTGCAGCCATTTGGCCCGTTGTACGAGTCACTGGCTATATGACGTCATGGAAAATAAAATGGCGGACGCCAGCTGCCAAACAAAAAGACTTAGTTTAAGGTGCTTCGGTGCGCTAAGTAGCGCCATTGGAAAAAAAATCATAACTTGTGTTATAGTACAACATTTAACCCAATTTCCACCTAGAATCAACAACTAAGGAATTTAATCACTTTCACTTCACTGTCCGCCAAAAACAGTCGATTTTAGCGCAAATCGATTAAAGTTCTTATCTATTGATCATACCTAAGTTCTAAGCTGTAAGTTGTAAAAACACTTGGCACAGTTGTTAAGATTTCTCATGTTCACTTTTGGATAAAAACGTGTAATAAAACAAGTTATGATTTTTTTTCCATTGGTGGCGCTAGTTAGCGCCCCGAAACGCCTTAAAAACATAAATCTGCTATAGTCAAATTCGATATGAACCCTTGTATGTCCCCACTGTTGGGTCGCTTCCTGCATAACAGGAAGGTCAAATATAGTCAAATTACTAAGCAAACAAGCAAAATTAACTGTTATGATAAAATGAAACGTCCCCCTGATGATGTAATAAATGCAACCGACTTGTGTGTTCTTAGCAGACGGATTTTATATTTTTTGGAAAAAAAAAAATTTTTGGAGTCTTGAGTCTTCAACTCCTCGGAGTCGACCTTTGCCGTAGCTTTAACAGCAGACCTTTAAACCTACGCTATTATTTTTACACTGACAGAGTTATAGTGGTGCATTAAAAAAAGATCCCGAGTGTAAGGCTATATGACGTCATGAAAAATGAAAATGGCGAACGAGAGCTGTCAAATAAAAAAACTTAGTTTAAAAACAAAAATCTGCTACCCAATAGCCCAATTTAACACGCAAAATTACACATCTTTTCAAAATCATGCATGTAAATTAGTAGGACATAGGGCAATCTGGCCTGTCAGCCAATACCTGTAGAATACCGCTGCCGCTGCCGCGGGCGCACTGAATTAAACTAATGCTCCTGATTGGACGGTTTTTCGTGACAACACCAAAATAGCCAATCTGAAGCATTAGTTTACTCGGATGGCGCACTCGGACCACACTCGGACCGAGCGCACTAAGACCGTGAAAACGCGGCTTGATAGTGGTGTAGTAAATAAAGATCCCGAAACCTTCATTTTATTTTATATTCACTCAGCATATCTAAACGTTAAACATTTCTATTACTGTAATTTCTGAGTACAAAAAGAGTATAATCGATCTGTCTATTTATAATCAATAAGTACCTACATGAGAACTTTCAAAGTGCAAAATGGTGAAATTAGAGCTATTTCGAATTTTTCGGTAGATGCCTTTTCATCCCTTTACCAGGCAAGGCTGTGGTATAATAGCCACAATAAATTGAACCTCATGTCATTGAAATACAGTCCAAAATCAATGAAAACTTTTAACTAGCTTTGCCCAATAAGTAGTTATTTAATAAAGTAATAAATAAGTTATTTATTGTACAGTCGAAAGCACTTCAACCTTTACACGGGTGCCTAGTGCACGCCTGTAAAAGTTTAACGTCAGTTAATATACAGACAATTTTGTATCACAAATGTTTAGGTTGACCTGCTTTCGAATGTACTGCGTCTTAACAAGGTCATGAATAAATCAACGGTTTTGTATCAATGTCAAATGAACTTTCAAAATAGATTTAATTTTTATTAAAACAGATTTTATTCTTTAACACAATGATGTAAGTGTTATAATCGTATACGCATACTGTCATAGCCAATATTGGAACAAGTGTCAGTGAGAGGTATGTTGCATTCTTACTCAAACAGTACGTCAATTTGCCACATTCATTCATCGGTTCCATGGTGTAACGGTTAGCACTCAGGACTCTGAATCCTGCGATCCGAGTTCAAATCTCGGTGGAACCTGACTTTTTGTTATTTTCTAGTGATACGAAGGAAACCCACACACAGATCACTTTTTGTGATCTGTTTTCGAAGGATCTGAAGATATCGATGAGTTTCCCGCAAGTTCACCGCTGGGAAATATGCTCCGCTCAAGATTGCTTTTATTTTTCTTACTACCTTTCAAACTAGACTACCTATTCTCTTTCAATAACTTATTTCGTATAATATAATTATAATATTTATATAATTCTACTAGCTGTGCCCCGCGGTATTACCCGCGGTTTATTAGGGAATAAGATAGTTTGCCACAATAAAACGTAGCCTATGTGTTAATCCAGGGTGTCAGCTAAATCCATACCAAATTTTTTTTAAATCCCTCCAGCCGTTTAGACGTGAAAAAGTAACAAATATAAACACTCATACAAACATACATAATGTGTGATGTGATGTGATGCGATGTGATGCGATGCGATGCGATGCGATGCGATGCGATGCGATGCGATGAGATGCGATGCGATGCGATGCGATGCGATGCGATGTGATGTGATGGCATGATGTGATTGATTCTGTTTCTATTTGCGTCAAAATATAATTGCGTAGAATGGTACTGTGATACCAAATATACTATATTATTTAAGCTTTGGTTTTTTTTTCCAAAAAACTTCAACCATGAAGACTGTGATACGCAAGAGCCAATAAATTCCCGAACAGCATTTAATTAAAACACTAAGCGGTGAGCTCACTCGCCGCGCCTTACAAATTAACTGATTACGATAATTAAAATAAAAAGCAACTCTTTTGCTACCAGTGTGCTCTGGGCCTTAGGGCCACATACGGTGGATTAAAAATCTACGTCAGTCCGTTGCCACTGTAGCGGTTGACGGTCGTTTAACTTGGATGGTTAACCACTGGCACATAATTAAACCCGGTTTTCATATTAATTAGTTTCCGTTTGATAACCAATAAACCAGGTTCGATTCCCAGTGCGGGCTTTATATACTAATGACTTTGTTTTCTAAGTTTTCTACATTTGTGAATTTCTAGTAGCATTGCCACTCGCTAAATGTGAAGCTAAATGCTAAACGCTAACTACAGGTAGTTGGACGTTTATAGCATAAAAAAAAAAACAAATTAAAAGTATTGCAATGTCAGGTAACTTTTCAATACAGAATTCATTTAATACACTAGCGCCATCTAGTTGCAAGATACGAAAATAGAACAACTTGGTGTGCTCCCGCATCCAAGAGAGCTGAGTTGAGATGAATCACCTTCTATCGGACGCACACTTGACTCTCGAAGCAGCGCGTAGATGGCGCGAATTGTACATGGTTATTAATTTATTGTACAGTGCTTAAACATTATATTACTGCATTTGTGTACATAAGTAAACATTAAAATGGCAATGCTACAATCATTTTCTACCAGTAAACCGCAAATAAGTGCACAAACATAATAAAAAGCATTGTAAAAAAAATGTTCAGTCGAGCACTCTACTCCGTTGCATTACAGGCGACTTGGCAACGAAAATATAAAGGTTGATATGCTGTCGATTGTACCTTAGAGTAAACAATAAATAAATGCAGTATGTAATGTTTTTTTCTGGTATGTTTTGACGCGATTACCTGTCTGTCACTGTTGTGTGCCTATCTTTTGGTATAAGTTTTTTTTTGGAACATAAAATTCTAATTATAATGTAAAAAAACTCGTGTCACAGTGATTGTTATCGAACTCCGCAGTAACAGGTTCTCCCATTTTTATGAAGTTTTTGTATATATTTGTATTAAATACCTACGGTTTGAGAATAGGCTGTGCGGCTAAAGCAAGAATTTGAAAAAGTTTCGCTACTTATCTATTTTACCCGAGTTTCGTTGAGAAGAGAACGTTAACTTATTATGCTTGAAAGTCAGGTGATTAGGTATACGAGTAGAACGCGATTAATCAGCCTTTCTTACCTTTAACTCACAAAAACATGTATTATATTTGAATAAGATAAGGTAATAATATTCTTAATATTCTTTACATTATATAATTACGCATATTCGGCAGTATATGCCACTTAATTATTGTTAATCTTCAGAACAAAAGTGTATGATAATTTTATTTATTTACAAAATAATAATATTTCTTTAAAATTTACACTTTTTTCGCATAGAATTATTTATTTTATATATTAATTTTTGTTTCCTGTACCTACGTGATTTTGTATTTCTCAAAAGTAGATAATAATATAATTTATTTAAAAAATAATAATATTTCTTTAACATTAACACTTTTTTCGCATAGTATTATTTATTTTAATTATCAATTTTTATTCCGTGTACGTGATTGTTTTGTATTTATTTTATATGTTTATATGTATTGCCTCCCCCCCCCCCTTCTTTACTTTTACCGAAGGTTGACTAGAAGAAAGTGCTACTTAGCATACAGCAAACATACAGTACAATTATTCCTTTGATCCTATTTTTTTTTAAATCCAATGTTGTCACCGGGCCTCAACCCTTCCGATGGTTATCGCACTCAAGCCCGACATTACCTGTGAATTATTATTTCTGATTAAAAACCCTGAGTCTCCCTCGGGACCCCTGAGGGGCTGGTCCACTCCTATCAATTATGTCGTAACGACCGCCACTAAAACCTGGTGATCCTGTATGTGAAGGAATTAGTTCAACGACTAAAACGGCCAGTAAGTTTATTTGATAGAGCTTTAATATATATATTAGAGTTCCTCATAAAAATAATGAACCGTTTTTTTATAAAGATCACCCTCGTCCGCCATAGCGCTGTATAAAGGTGGACATATTAATTAGGTATTAGTATAGAAATTAAGTCAAAAGAACCCAAAAGTAGTGAGTGAGTTTATTTACAAATCTCTTATATTATACGAAATAGAAACATCTTATTGGTAGAATCAAGTGATAAGGCCGCCAATTATATAACCACTTAGATTTATGAAATCATGCTTATAATTCTTTTTTTCCTTTGTGCAATAAAGTGTTCTCTATCTATCTCTTACTATATCTATTTCATATAGTAATACGTTAAGTGATATGCTAAGTACTGTAACGCTCTAATAGTATTAATTGTATACATTTTTATCGAAATCACAGCCTATCTCGGCATCGACTGAAACCTAAACAAAACGTAACGATTCACTTCAAATATTTCAAACTCTGTCTAGACTATTATAAAGAATTATGGTTACATGCACCTGCGTTTCGCAAACGATCTGATCCTCTTGGCAGAAAACTCCTCAGATCTTCAGATGATGCTTGCAGAATTGCAAGAGTCCTCCCTGAGGATAGGTCTTAGGATGAATATGTCTAAGACAAAGGTTATGTATGATGAATCGTTACACAAATAAGCCTACTATAAAGGTAGGTGGTGAGCTTGTAGAGGTCGTGAACGATTCCATCTATCTTGGGTAGTGTTTATCCTTTGACCAAGAGTCCCAGGTAAAGGAGATTGAAAGGATGGTTTGACTAGGATGGGCAGCATTTGATAAACTGGATGACGTATTTAAAACTAAACTCCCACAATCTCTTAAGGCCAAGGTTTACCACCAATGTGCCTTGCCCATACTTACTTACGGTGCAAAATTACGGAAACATGGACGCTCACCAAGCAAAATATGCACAAAATAAAAGTTGCACAGAGAGAGATGGAGCGTGCCATGCTGGGTATATCGCTTGTGGACCGCGTACCCAACGTAGAAATTCGTCGAAGAACCAAGGTCGAAGACGTTGGTAAGCGGATCACAAAGTAAAAGTGGAGATGGGCGGGACACTTGGCTAGAAGGGAAGACGGCCGGTGGACCATGCCAGTATCGGAGTGGTGGCGAAGGGAGAGAGAGGAGGTTGGTGGACACGATGGTCAGACGACATCGTGAGGGTTAGGGGTCAGAAATGGATCAGATTAGAATAGGACCATGAGGAATGGCGCAGTAAAAAGGAGGCCTATGTCCAGCAGTGGGTTGATGTGGGCTGATTATAGATTATAGATGGTTACGGTAACATTTAAAACATGGTCAGAGAACCTGCAATGTGGATGCGAATGGCGAAATACCACAAAATATGGCGGGATGGGGAAAATGCCTATATCCGCCAAATGGAGGTAAGCAGAGGTGAGCTTATAATGGTCATCATGATGATTTCATCGGCACCTACTTAAGTAGGTACATGAGCTGTACCTACCTTCCAAAAGGGTCCAGAAAAAAATATTTACCATACTTACCGTATTTGATGGAAAATTGATTTATTTATAAGCCACGAGTTCAAGACAGCAGCTATACAAAACAATATTAAATGGAAGTATTATTTCTTATACTTTCCCTCTTTTTTAACTAAGCGTTATTTCCTTCAGCAACTTTCCGTCGTAAGGTTGTCTGGAAGAAATTGCTTTTATCAATAAGACCGCCAATTGTACTTTGTATCTTTACATGTTTTATAATATGTGCTCTAAAGAATATTCTTATCTTATCTTATCCTTTCGTTTTTTTTATGAGCACATGAAAAAATTAAATAACGGAAAAATACTTCCCTGCTTGGAAGTGGTTAAATGGTACTTATACTAAGAATGTTTCTAAAGTTTTGCGTTTGTAGTGCTTACCTCATCGTCATCAGGCTAATCTAGTCCGTTGCTGGACGTACATAGCCCTCCACTAATGAGCGCCTTTGCGTCATGTCTTCAGCTTGCAGCATCCAGCCGAGTTTACTTGTGCATGCGAAAAACTATTTCTCAGTCGGATCGAAAAAAAATTACGCACCATTTTTTATGTAATGAATATTCTTCTATATGTTTCATGTGCAATAAAGTAAAATAATAGTTCATAGCCCCGCAGCCTGAGTGATCTTAAACGATCACGAAGGTTAAGCAACATAGGGCGCGTTCAGTGCATGGGTCCATGACTAACGCTAGTGGCATTTTTCCGTGCGGTTACGTGCTTCGCAAGGCACGTTAAGCAGGTGGTGCCGGCTGCCGTCGGTAGATGGCAGTCATTAAGCCAAGTCAAGAGGCCTTAGGGCGGCTTGAAAACTTCTGACATTAAGACCAGCCCTAGTCTTGCAAGCCTTCACCAATCCGGACTTGGCCCCCGTGGTGGAGTATGGCCTATACCTTCCTTAGGAAAGAGACCCGTGCCCCTCGGTGGGGACATAATGCGTAGATAATGATGAAAGTAAAATAATACCTCTTCTTCTTCGTGTTATCCTCATGGCTGAGGGACGCATCTTCCGCCCTATAGTCACGCCGCCCCTTCTCGAGTATGGCTGTATGGCTGCTTGTAGGGTCCCTCCCGAAGCTTCGGTTATGATGGCTATCCAACGCGTTGGTGCTCGTCCTCTGCTTCGTTTCCCGTTCACACCTAAATAGTACCTACCTAAGTACTGGTATAATAATGGTACGGAACCCTCAAAATGTGGGTGTCGGTCGCGCCCTTAGCCGAATTAACCGGCTTCTATGTGCCATGTGATGTGTATTTCATTAAACCTGACAAGCACAGCCCTCTTGAGAGAAAAGGCTCGGTTTTTGGGTTACGGGTGCGTCCTACCTTTCTATTATTGATTCAATAGTAAAGGTTGTTATTTCTAGTAACGTACGTCACGTTGGTACCAACGTGCCATCTTTTTTTACAAATTACTTGTATAATTTCCCATGTTTGTTATACTTGTTATCCTTGCCTGGTTACCAATTTACCGTAGCACAGGGTATCCTAGTTTGGGACCCGGACAAGAAATTATAGCGTGTGGAAAGTCTTTCTTAAAACCTTTGTATTTATTTTATGTCTCTGATCTTATGTTATCCTATTTATTTTTCTACCACAAAACATATTACCTACGGAGCAGATAGGTACAGTACGGTAAAATATATACGGTCAAATAAATATTTCTAGTCTAATCTAGTCAAAATTTAACCATGCATTTGCACTAACGATTAGTTTGTTAACAGATGTTAGTTGGTCTAAGTGAATACAAAGAACAACTGACAACTGTTAAGAGTACATTGACAGATTATTAGTGAACGAGAAACCGGGGGTAGGTGAAGGAGTTACAAGTACTTACACCCAACGGCCTTTTCAGTAATATCAAAAAAGAAATTGTTAATCGCGCCAAAATAAACTTCAATGAAGCGGTCAAGGTTCCACCGAGATTTGAACTCGGATCGCTGGATTCAAAGTCCAGAGTGCTAACCATTACACCATGGAACCGCGTGACACACAGTTCGAAATTTCGTATCACGATCTCCAAGGCCGACAGCAGCGATAAAACAACTGTATTTTCATCAGTTCAATGATTTTTCTTATTTTATTAACAATGTAATCCTTTAAAGAAGCGATGGTAGCAGAGCGGTAGAACATCGGCATCTCAATCGGGAGGTCGTGGTTTCTAATCCCGGCATTTACCAACTTAGTGCAATGACTGTTGTTTTCTAAGTTACATACGTTCGTGTTATAGTAGACATACCACTAGCTAACCTGAAGGAAAAGAACGAGAGGAAACACGAATTTCTGTGTGGTGTTAAAAAAAACCTCAGCGCTAGAAATTTCCAATCCGAGGTGGGCACGCGTGGTAATTAAGCCCAAACTCTCTCTCTCTCTCTGAGAGAAGGCCTGTGCCCTGAAATGGTATTTATATGCATAGGTTACACTCTAGTGTAGGCTAGTCTCTTAAGCAATTCCTGGATTACTCTACATACTCGTACAGTAAAGAATATTCTATACTATTTATCTATACAAAACAAAATATCTTCAACCTTCGATGAAAACAATAAAGTTTGTTTTCATCTTAAAGTCTTCAACGTATTTTGTACCTAGCGGCAAAAGAGATAAGAGTTGATTTTAATACTTAAGACCGCCACTTTATTTGATGTAGATTCGAGAAACAAACATAATATTATTATTTTAATTAGGTATGTATGCTTATTTTTGTACACAATTTCGTTTATTGACCTCAATAGCCCGTTTTTGATAGCGCTAGAAAATGTAGTGCGTAATAGAATTATTGAATGTTAATTTAAAGATGTTATTGATGGCAGTCATGAAATCTTTACATACGAGTATAAGTGGCAACTGATGTATTGACGACCTCTGTGGCGTAGCGGTAGCGCGTCTGCCTACCATGCAAGAGGTCCCGGGTTCGAATCCCAGCTTGGAACAACAACCAAAAAACCCCAGGTTTGAATGTTTACATGTTTGTAATGTCGTTGTTTCTGGTTCCCACGACACAGGGTATCCTAGTGAGGGGCCAGAAGCAATGTATGTGCTTGTATGTAAATGTTATGTTATGTATGTTATTTAAGATGACTTAAGAAAAGATTTTCAGACTGACTCAGAGATGAATTTTTTTTCCCGCTGCCTGCCACGGCCCGAAGGCAGCGACTTACATTTTACGTTGTAAGTACATCGACATTCAGGAAACAGAATGTAAATTCTTTACGTTGAAATAAATTTGTTTTATTTGATTTGATTTCAATGATCATAAACGTGTCTATCTGTACCTACCTACTACCGCACCTAAACGTATATCTATCAGTTAATACATCCTTCATGGGGCATTGTAAACGCTTCTATAATAAAATCCCTGAAGATAATTATATTAAGCTTGCCTGAAAAGGGGTTCATAAAATGTGTTAAGCACACTTTGCGCCAAAAGGGCTACTATAACATAAAGGATTATTTGGATGACAATGATGTCTAGAATTAAAGCCAGTACAATGCATGACTTCTACGTTTAATAATTATTATGTAAACTATGTTATTATGTTAATTACTTATGTTAATTAAGACCTTTGAAAAGACTAAGTTTGGAGTTTTTGTCCATTTTTTCTCCAAAATAATCTCGATTTTGAAATGGACACCTAGTTTGAATTGTAACGTTCATTAAGCCGCAGCTTCTGCGCTACATTGAATAAAACCCTTTCATTTCATTACTGTGACATTAACAATAGGATTGGATAACCATTTTTTTTTAACCAATTATTTACCTAAAAAAAAAATTTATGAATTAATGGAATAGGAATGATTGGAATAGGGGTTTTACACGTCACGCCGGCGCCGGCAAGATTGTAGGTATATTTGCATGAAATATTTTTTTCACCTTTATCCTCAGAATCATTAAAAACAATCCATCGGCATGTTCTCCTCCACTGCTGGACAGAGGTTTCCCCAAGGCACGCCGCATCCATGTGTTAAATTAAATTAATTTCAACATGTTTTTACGTTTCAGATCTGCAATGTTAACTGTAACGACAATTGAGTTTGCCTAGAACGTTGAAATGTATAGACACAATACTTATAAATTCAATGCAAATACTTATCCAACCACCATAACATTCGTTGCCACTTTCATTCAGAAACTAAGTAGATTGATGCTTCATTGATGTAATTACGTCGGAAATAAGTATCTGAATGAAATTACAATTGGCATGAGTCAACTTTTTCAACCGCTATGTTTGTAGAATGCCTCATACTTACTATCAACTACAAGTTACAACCGAGAAACCGCCAAAAACACTTTATGTACATAATTAGATAGATAAGGAGATATTTCGTATTACGTACAAACCACATAAACGTGAATAATAATGTTGTGGTGGGATTTGCTTCGTATCCGCCGCTTGGTTCACGAATGAGTAATTGTTTGCTCACCTACTGTAAATTATTAAGAAATGGGAATGGGTGAAGTTTTCAGTAAGAAATTTTCGCTCCTTTTAAGGCAATGTACCTACACAGACAGACGCCTTACAACAAGATTGTTACGTAGGACAACGGTAAATCTCTATTTTTTTAAAAGCATGTTTAACAATAATGTCAACTTATGCGTGCCGAAGCGCTCGTGGCCTAGTCGAACCGAGTGATTGGAATTAATCACTCGAGTTAAGCAACAACAGGCGCGGTTAGGTGCTGGATGGGTGACCATCCCGTTACTACCGCTAGTGGCATTTTTCCGAGCGCTTCTGTGCTTTGCAAGGCACGTTAATCCGTGGTTGCCGGCTGTTATGTAATGGCCGTCGTTAAGACATGTCAAGGGCCTTATGGGCGGCTTGATAAGTTCTGACAGTAAGGCCCGCCACTGTCTTACACACCTCCATCAACTCGGACTTGGACCCCGTGGTGGAATATGGCCTAACCTTCCTGCAATGCAGGAAGAGACCCGTGCCCCAGCAGTGGGGACGTACAGGGTTGCAATCGCAATCGCATGCGCACCAACAAATACAGTCTCCTTCAACTTATCCTACAGGGAAAGATTCCAGGAAAAAGGAGACCTGTAAGACTCATGGTGGCTGCACAACCTGGGACATTGGTATCAACAGAGTAGGTACCAGTTCCATGTCTGAACTGGCAACCTCTAAAAACAAGATAGCCGAATTGGTTGCCAACCTCCAATAGATGACGGCACATGAAGAACAGGAAGAAGATGTAAACATAATTCTAAACTCTGTTAAGTTTTAGTTGCTTCGTTTCGATAAATTCACTGTTATAAAGTATGCCAGTAAAATTGTAAACACCATCGGTGTTGCTCATCATAAGGCTAAGCGCGCACGGATTACTTTTGTCACCGTGACTGTTTCGTCACTCCGTAGATATGTATGAGGATGCACGAAATGTCACCCAGTTGTCATGTCGTGACATACGCGCATCTCCATACATAATAATATCCACGGTCTTGATAAGAGTGACGAAACAGTCACGTAACCCGTGCACGCTTAGCCTAAGGGCGCAATTCCCTTTGGGCACTCCATGAGCGCAGAAGGGTTGGTGTGTGGTGGCATAGATAAATTTGTCTATGGTGGTGGAGAGTTTCCTGTCTAAAGTCTATGAGTACCAATGAGGCGGCGTCTGTGGTCATAGACAGGGTCATAATATCCTTAATTTAAGAAAGTGCTAGGGTGCAAATATTTTGCATAAAAAGTCTATGTAAAATATCTGGTAAGACTATTGTAAACGACACTGCTCCCACAGTCAAACCAAGTAATTGGTTTTGTGGGGCCTTATTTATAACTGTAATGTGTTCTTTTTGTATTAATAAATACAATGCAATATAAAAAATAAGGACTTTTACTGTTCCGCAAGTCGATCTGAATATAGTAAAAGCTTGAAGGTTGTTTGAACCCCTTCTTTCGGAATGATTTCTTACACTCAGTAAGCACCTTATTGATCTAAAACTTTAGTAAGCACTAGGTACACAATTTTTATTCCTCAATCCGGAAAAAATCAACTATGTTAGTTGATTTTTTTGTCGGAAGAGTCCGACCAGGTTTCAAGTAAGTTAATCCGGACACAAATGAATAGTACTTTAATGATTCCGTAATATTACGGCCCACGCCATCTTTCAAGGCCTAGAGTCTAATAAACGCATCGTATTTCACTAGAATGATTAGAATGGCAATGCTAATTTTATTGACAATGTTATTTGACGTTATTGTGAAGTATATTTAGCAAGAGTATTACAATGCCATTTCAATGGTAAGGCTATATAATCCGCCCAAATCCAATAGGCATCTCGCGAAGATGGTCGAATCGCGCTAGGCACCGAGTTAAGTTGCACCGGTACTTATTAACGTAACATTTACATACAGGCACAAACATTGCTTCTGGCCCCACACTAGGATACCCTGTGTCGTGGGAACCAGAAACAACGACATCACAAACATGTATAACAAACATCCAAGACGTGGGGTTTTTTTTGTCCCCTGCCGGGATTTGAACCCGGGACCTCTGGCATGGTAGGCAGATGCGCTACCGCTACGCTACAGAGGTCGTCAAATTGGAATGAGATTGGTTAGTAGACTAACAATAGTGACCATGAAACAATCATTACCGTACTAATATCACTCTATTGAACAACTATGCATTTAAAAGACATGGGACTCATAGCTTGTTTTATAGTACTTTTTTTCCAAAAGTGAACATGTTTATTGTAACAACTGCGACAATTTATTATTAAATAAATATTTTTATTTAAATTTTTTCAGGACCTTCAGTCTCTACAACCTAAACTACAATTCAGACAGAAAGACATTTATTATAACAACATAGACATCACATCAGAGAAACAAAATATACAGATAATTGATAATATGAGCAACAGAAATAAACGAAATACAAAATAGACGAAAGAAAAAAAACATAGATTTAGCCTAAATTAGCAGTCCCTCTACTTGTTAACTTGGTCAATTGACATTGCAATGAAGATACACCGAATTCATAGTAGGTAAACCATGAATTATATCTCTATGAAACAGGCCCCAGGTAAGCATGTTTTCCATAAACGAAAGTAATTTAACGACTCCATCGCGGTAATTACAGCAAATGTGTTAACTAGCGGCGAAATGACCCGGTGTCACGTGACGACTTGAGCTTATCTTTGTCACTGAAGATTCCGGTCACCCTTGCTTTGAAACTTCAGGTATAGAGAGTCGAGGTCACCAGGTGTTTTGTAGACGGATTCGCCACTCTAGTTAACAACTAGCTGAAGAGTCCTCTAATCTCGATGAAGGCGTATGTTAGGGCTATTGATTGGTAGAGTTGAGGGTTCATTCCAAAAAATGTATTGCGTGGTTTTCATTCGTAATTTTTTGTTTCAATTGTACCGTTATGCGAGTCCTTTTGTCAAAGTAAACTATATTAGAAACTGTGTAAGAGAAGACTATATTATTCCATAATATAAAAATGAATCGCTGAATGTGTTGCAAAGCGATATTTTATCGATAATTTTAGTTGTGTAGAAGGTAATGTTAATTTAGGAAGTTACAAAGAACTGTTACCAAAAGCTTGCCGATAAACTGCATTAGCAGTTTGGCAAACTAATGATGTTGTAATCTTGCATTGTTTTCAGTGAATAAATATATATAAATAAATAAATAATTAAATAGCGCAAAACTCGAGAACAGCTGAACCGATTTTGCTAATTATTTTTTTAGAATATTCCTTGAAGTACGAGGATGGTTCTTATGGAGAGACTGTTAGGCGCTACGAAGTTCGCTGGGTCAGCTAGTTATGTATAATATTATGGAAATGAAGTCAATAAAGACGGATAATTTGAGGATTCTTCAAGCTTTAAAAACACCCAATATTTAATACTAGCTGCGCCTCGCGGTGTTACCGGCGGTCTAACGATTTTCCCATGGGAATAATATATTTTACCGCAGTAAAACGTAACCTATGTGTTAGTTAATCCGGGGTGCCAGCAAATTCCATACCAAACTTTATTAAAATCGCTCCAGCCGTTTAGACTTGAAGAAGTAACAAATACACTCACAAACTTTCGCCTTTATAATATAATATTATGTGATGTAGGTAGTATTTCTTAATGATTCGCGATAGTCATACCTACATAGTTATGTATTAAACGGGTCAAATCGCGATTATTTATAAGGTAAAACGTAATTACCATCTTTCCCGACGTTTCGAGATCACGGCAACTGTAACGCTGCCGAAACGTCGGAAAATAGGGTAATTACGTTTTACCTAATAAACAATCGCGATTTGACCCGTTTACTATATAACTATTATGTGATGTGATTAGAGTGTTGATTCTTTTTTTTTAGTCCCATCTCCTTTCGGTGGCTGACTATCATTGTGGCTATTTTGTGATATTGCGGCTCGCAAGAGTTCTATGTTTCTCGTGGTGAACCACTCTGAAACATTTTGGAGCCACGATCATTTTCTGCGGCCAGGTTTCCTTCGTCCCTATGTGTTACCTTGTAGAATGAGTTGCAGTAAAGTGTGCTTGTGACCGCGCATGGTATGACCAAAGTATTGTAGTTCTTTTGTCGTTAAGAGTTCAATTTATTTGGTTCATTCTTTGCAAAACCGTAATAGGTGTAACACCTACGTGTTTAGAAGTATGCTGAAAATATCGTGGACTCTATCTATGATATTTTCAGCATTCTTCCAAACACCTACATTTCGAACGCAGTATTTAATAAAAGCATTAAAAATTTAGTTTTCACTACCTGAAATAGATCTTTTCCGTACAATTAAGAATATTCTTATCTTATCTCATCTTTGTAGAGTACCTACTTAGTGAATTACGGTCATAGATCTACGGTCATCGTCATTTATATCTTTATAAATGGCGATGCTTGTAAAAAAATTGTTGAAGTCATTGTTTTCTGTCCATGCACAATAAAATGGTTCCATTATCATGTAATGGCAGTCGTTAAGCCACGTCAGAGGCCTTATAGGCGGTCTGACTGTAAGGCCTGCCACTGTCTTACAATTCTCCACCAACCCGGACTTGGCCCCCGTGGTGGAGTATCGCCTAAACCTTCCTCAGGGAAAAGACCCGTGCCCCTCGGTGGGGACATAGTGGGTCGGTGATGGTTATCATTAGAGTTAAGGAAGTTAGGTATTGCTTAGTATTTTATACCTAATCTTCCTTTTGATTAATGTCCAACTCTAAAGTGTTTTTGTTATAAACAGTTTCATTTCCCTATCAGTAAGTAGAAATAGTGTGATAAGGTATAAGGTAGGTATACACGAACGTCATCAAAAAACATTATTTATTTTTCAAATCACCTCATTTCGGCACTTTCTCACAGAGAAAAACTTTTACAAAATTATCTATGAATTCACTCTTTAATATGTAAACTATTTGTAATGCTATTGACCTACGACAAAATACTTTTTAATACTTTAATAGTTGAACAGTCGATAAGACATCAGCCTTTCTACGCGTGCACTGTAATCAGTTACGATACGGGCGATTTCACAACAAAAAATGTAGAGGTCGGCTCAACCAGGGTCAAGGAGAAACTTTGTGGACGATTCTTCACAGGCATTGAGGTAAAAGTCCCGCTTCTTCATCAAGTCTTCTTTAAGACAGTCACCACCATCGGTGAGGTTCAGTTGACGGCACGGGAGAAGCACAACATACCGTCACAAAACGGGACTTGGAAAAGTCCACAATGTGCACTAAATATCCAAGTACCACTTTAACACAAGTTAACACTAAGTTCCGACGTCATCGCACGACGAAGGAGAAGAGGTCTTCAATAACAGCGTCCAGATTCTTGCTGAAAGGCGACAGCTGGGACTCGTAAGAGTTCCTCGACTGCTTCCCATCGACAATCAGATTGTTCCTATGTCCGAGCATTTGCACTTTGTCCCCTTGTCTTCTTGTGGTCACTGTGACCACTCCGTTGGCCCCGACCAGTTGGATGGACCCGCAGTTCTCGCCGACTTCGATGCGGCAGTTGTTTCCGATTACCTCGATCTCTCCTTGGTTGTTGTCCACGAGCACCTTGCAGTTGTTTCCGACGACTTTCAGCTGGGAGACGTTGTGAGGCATGGTCACCTTCTTGTTGTTGCCGACGACTTCGTATCTCTTCATTTTCGAATTTGGAACTTTTTTTTCTTTTCAAAATTCAAAATGGAACGGCTTCGAGTGCCAGTTACTTTCAACTTCTTTTTGTTTTTGGGATTTCGCTTCCAGAGTCTTACAGTGGTCTTACACGTGCGGTGTTCTGTTTGTGAATGAACGTTACGTGGTCGGATGACATGCTTTTAAGCGGAACAGGCGCGTGCGCCGCGCGGTGTGCGGAGGGAGTCCCCTCGCGAGGCGCGAGCGCGTGCGTCACGGCTTCTGGCTGGTCGAGGCGAATTATTTATTTCGTGTTTCCCAGTACTCTACATTGGAGATAATATTTCAGTTGAATTGTTTTGAGGAAAAGTCTTGCGTCATTTGTCCTTTTTTTTCCAAAATGATCAAGATTTTCAATTGGAATTTAACTTATAAGTCTTATAACGTTCATTAAGCTCCAGTGTTACTTCAATTTGCATAAACATACATTTATTGGTTTTAACTTGAAACTTAATCCTATTGAAATGTGTTCTAAAAGTAGGTACGTAGTCATTATGGCCAGATAACATTATCTTTCCCGTATTGATCAGCATTGATTGTGCAAAATTGCACATTCCTACATAGTCTATATACAGATGCCGTTATCTTTTAACAATGTCTGACCATCAACACATCTAGATACAGTCGACAGCAACCTTTTCATTAACCGACTTAAAAAAAGGAGGAGATTATAAATTCGACGCGTATATCACTTTTTTTTACTGTTTTCGTTTTAACTTTGCAAATCTTAACCGATTTAATTTTTGATTTGTTCGAATAGGTATAGCGTCCCATTGGTCTCATCTTAATTTGGCGAAGATCTGATGAAGACTTTCAGAGATGGAGAATGGAACTCTTCAATGGAAATAATTTGAAGGAATATGAACTATAAATTCGAAATTCGTATATATCTACCTAAGTATTGTAGAAGTATATCTTGGAGTCAGTGCCAATGACTAGGTCTAGACCAACATATACGAGTACATTTTGGGCACCGACTCCAAAATATACTTCTACAATACCTAGATATAAACGAATTTATAGGTCATATTCCTTCAATTATTTCTGCGTTTTTAGTGCTTTAGTGTACAGAAGTTGTTTTTTTTTGTCGTAGCAAAGTTGTCCTTAACGTAACTGATTACAGTTCATTTATTTAAAAACTGAGACGATGTCGACTGTACGCATTATTATTGATTTTATAGCACCAATCTGCATACTCGCTAATCAACACTTGAAATCAATATCAACAACACGTCTGACGTTTACCTAGCTCACATAACAGTACATCCATCTATTCTTGTTTGTTATCCATTCCAATTATTATGTATGACTCGATTGCCATACACATCCGCTACACAACACAGATTAGAAAGACAACGATCTGGGAGTCGATTCTCGACCATGTGAATTGGAAGCGTAGACGCCGCAGAAAAATAAGGTAACTCGTCAGAGTCATCATCATCAGGCATTTTATTTTCTCATTCGAATTCAATCTAACATGGTGTTCAGAATTATTTTATTATTATTACTGATTTTGTCTGTCGCTCGACTTTTTATGTAGAATTAAAGTCAGAAGACTTAGAGTCGTATACGAATTATTTGCTAGTGAAGTGAGGATTGGCTCCCTGCTGGGGAATCACCTGACTCAGGCAGGTAGGTCAGCAAAAACTTATTACTTGATACTACAGCAAAATGTTGCGGCAAAGTTTTGTTAAGGTTACGGATAACTGGTTTTGCGGTGGAATTTACCTAAGCTGACCTGCACTAATGCTATCTGACCCCTCTATTTAGGTGCAGTCTGTTAGTTTTTAGAATATACCTCGGCTACTATCGGATAGAATCGGATATGTTAATCGTGTAATAGAAATATCGGAACTAATATGACTACAATTTTACTTAACTTTTCAAAAGAGTGAAGAAAACTTTTATACAGAGCAGGGAGTAGTATTACACTGGTACATACATACATACATACATACATACATACATACATACATACATACATACATACATACAAACATACATACATACATACATACATACATACATACATACATACATACATACATACATACATACATACATACATACATACATACATACATACATACATACATACATACATACATACATACATACATACATACATACATACATACATACATACATACATACATACATACATACATACATACATACATACATACATACATACATACATACATACATACATACATACATACATACATACATACATACATACATACATACATACATACATACATACATACATACATACATACATACATACACACATACATTTTTCAGTTTTACCGGTCGATTAATTGCATGACTGGCAATCCTGTCAATTAGCTGTTTAATCCCTACATGCGTATTTATCTATTTATTTACGTACCCAGTAACTTTGCGCAAGTGGCTCATACACGTTCCTAGTTTGAAGTTAGATCGAAAGTGAGGAACTCAACAGTTCTTAAACTTTCATGAATGGAATGAAAACAGAACACATACTTCTGAAACATAAACTAAAAAAATTCACTGTAAAAACAAAATGTTTACTAACTTACAATAAACGACAAAAGCTGTAACATAATCCCAGAGGAAAAGACTCCATTATTCTTTTCGAAACTCGTTTTAACTAATTACAGAGTTTTCAACTTACACTAGACACAATCGTCCGCGTTTGCATTAACATCTTTGTCTTCCAAATAATCGTTCTTTGCCCAGAATATTCTTAAGAATTTGTATTTCTTCTTCATTTAAAGTCTAGCAATGTTTACCATTACCATATGCGCAATTGCGCACGCGCCTGTTCCGCTTAAAAGCATGTCATCCGTCGACGTAACTCTTTATTTGGCTGTGACGTCACTGTTCTATTTCAACATGATCATCATCAGCCATTTGACGCACACAGGACACAGGTCTCCCTCATGGTATTCCAAGCCTCCTGGTCTTGTGTCGTCCGCATCCAGCGACTCCCCGCCACCGTAACCAGGTCGTCAGACCATCAAGATTCCTTTGGAACACTTTTAAGAGTCTGTTTATTTAATCTAATATGTGATTTCATTACGTTTCTTCCTCGTAAAATCTCCACAACCAGTGCATATTAGAAAGCGTTTTCAGTGTGTCTTAAGGGATGGTGTTTTTTTAATAAGGTCGTGATTCAATTCAATTCAATTTGTTTCAATGTAAAGAATTTACATTCTGTTTGCTGAATGTCAAGTACAATGTAACATGGAAGTCAAAAGTGAAAGAGGAAGACTAATAAATACATTTGCAACAAAAATCACTTGACGAGCTTTCGTCTCTTACCCTAAGCAATATCTTGCAGGCCCTCTACGCTGCGTCATCCGGTCCGTGGTCTCCAGGTCAGAACTTTTTCGCCCCTCCGGCCATCAGTTCTTCCGTTCTTTGAGCTATGTGCCCCGCCCACTGCCACTTCAAGAGACTAAGTTTGGAGTTTTTCTGTCCATTTTTTCGCCAAAATGATCGAGATTTTGAAATGGACACCTAGATAGAATTGTAACGTTCATTAAGCCGCAGTTTCTGCGCTACTTTGAATAAAACCTTTTCATTTAATTTCAACAGCCATTCGGTTCTTCTGCGGATATGTTCATAAGAACATTAACCGGTGAGACAGTAAGGCCCGCCACTGTCTTACAATCCTCCACCAACCCGGACTTGGCCCCCATGGTGGAGTAAGGCCTAACCTTGTTACGATGCAGGAAGAGACCGTGACCCAGCCGTGGGTACGTACAAGGGTTGATATCGTACCGGTGAGATATAAAGATATTGTTTAGGGTAAGAGACGAAATCAGGTCCAGTCATTTTTGTTGCAAAGTATTTATTAGTCTTCCTATTTTACGGCCTTATTTAAATAAAAAACACAATCCCTTAAAACACTCCGAAAGCGCTTTCTAATGCACTGTTGTGGAGATTTTACAAGGAAGAAACGTAATCAAATCACAGATTAGATTAAATAAAAAGACTCTTAGAAGTGATCCAAAGGAACCTAGTTTTGTATAAGGCCGTCAGTGTCCAGACCAAAATCTGCATTAATATACCCGTTAGGAGCAAAGTTAGGTACGGACTAAACCAAATCTGTGACTAATTCTGTTTTTAGAACTGTGTGTCCAAAAACGGAGTGACTTAGAAATGAAGGTCAACAACGTGAAGCAAATAAGACGAGGGCAATGTACTACCAACTACCGCCAGTACCTACTCAAACGAACTACTTTTTATAGGAAACCCACACGTATAGTACGCGATTAGAAATAAACTGGTTCGGATACTATTGCTGTCGGTACAACAGACTTTAAGTAATTTTGTTTGTATCAATCTGCTCTTTTGACACTTCGGTGGTTCTCCATTAGATTGCAGATAATTGTAAGATAAAGGGGAATATTTAAATGTGTTTGAAACCAGATGTTTCCAATTGGGTTCCCACTACAGTTTAACGGAATAATTAAAAATGAAAATAATTAACGTTTTTAGGGTTCCGTACCTCAAAAGGAAAAAACGGAACCCTTATAGGATCACTTTGTTGTCCGTCTGTCCGTCCGTCCGTCCGTCTGTCAAGACCCTTTTTCTCAGGAACGCGTGGAGGTATGAAGCTGAAATTTATATCAATTACTCAAGTCTACTGTCCCTTGAAGCTGTGAAAAAATCAAACTTCTAAGCCAACGCAATCAAAAGATACAGCCGTTTATGCCGCAAATTTTCGACACTTGCAAGGGAATCAAAACCTACAGGGTGCTTCCCGTGAACTCAGAATCTTGAAATTTGGTACGAAGCAACGTCCTCTAGCATAAATAAAGGAAAAATTACGAAAACCATAAATTTTTAGTTACATCTCATAATATATTTTTTTTTAATAATTTTAAACTTACTACCCATTTCCTCATAAACGCGTAGAGGTATTAAATTGAAATTCATACCAAATACTCAGGTCTATAATATAGGTTTGTACGGAACCCTCGGTGTGCGAGTCTGACTCGCACTTGTTTAACTAAAGATAAATGCACATATTTTTATAAATCCTATCAAATCAAATCAATTTATTTCAACGTAAAGAATTCACATTCATTTTGCTGAATGTCAATGTACAATTTAAAATTTAAGCGGCTGCCTTCGGGCCGTATTGCTACCGTACCTACCACTCGATCACTGTCAAGGAAAACATCGTGAGGAAACCTGATTGTCCGATGTGTTCAATTACCTTAGCTTCACCAACATTCATAGTCGTTGTATGCACGTCGGCCACTTTTTGTCACTTCGGCATTTCCACTCACTTCCCTTACACCCGTATTTATAAAGAAGTGATTACTTTTTGCTAAGTAATTTCTTAAGGCGTTTCGGGGCGCTAACAAGTGCCACCAATGGAAAAAAAATCATGATTTGTTTTATATTCATACGTTTTTATTCAAATCAGACCATGAGAAATCTTAACAACTGTGACAACTATTTTTAGAACCTACAGTCTAGAACCTAGAATCAACAACCAAGGACTTTAATCACTTTCCGACAAAACGGCCGTTTTTAGCGGAAATCGATTAAATTTCTAATCTACTTATCATAAGTTCTAGATTCTTATGTTCTGAGATCTTATGTAAAAACAATGTAAAAATCTATTGATACATTGTTTTTACATAAGAGCAAAAATTCGTTGTCAAGCAAGCCTTTGCTACCTACCTTTCAAATGTTTTATTTCACTGTCGCTTTAAGTTCGGACGTATTAACGGATAGAGTATTTGAGGCATCAATTTAAAACAACTGTCGATAAGTCACGCTTTGTGGTTGTTTGGTCGGTGCACTTGCTAGCTCAGTAGTACTGTCGACAGCACATCAGCCTTTACATACGTGCACTCTAATCACTTATATTAAGGAATACTTTGCAACAAAAATGTAAAGGTTGAATTGCTATCGTTTATACGGCGTGCAGTATAATATTTCTCTTACGTTCTTATTTACTTTCCGATAATATCTAAATGATGAAGTTATAGTAGCAATACCAATCGCTAACCGTGAATGAAAGCATCGTGAGGAAACCTGAGTGTCTGAGGTATTGAAATACCTAAGCGCTTCAAATTCCCAAACCGCGGTGGGCACCCAAACCCATACTCTCTCTCTCTCTCTCTCTCTCTATCTCTCTCTCTGAGAGAAGGTCTGTGCCCAGCAGTGGGACATTTAAAAGCCACATAAGAAATCGGCATGCCATCTTTTCAGAAAACAAACCGCAGTAAGTATATCACAATGATTCTTCTTCTTCAGGCTATATTAGTCCACTGCTGGACATAGCCCTCCCCTAATGAGCGCCATAACGCAACGTTGTGCCATCATTGGGAGGTAATGCCCATAATCTCCCATATGCTAAGTAAATTGAAAAAAAAAAACAAAACAAAGTAACCTCTAAAACTTCTGACACAAAAATTTCAATTCAATTCTATGCCTAATTAGCCATTTCAATTCAAAATACACGATTAAATTTATCTTCAATGCGACTAGTTTATCAATGTTACGTAACACACACTACCATCGATCAGGTCAATATCGCGTCTGTAAAAACTAGCCGTCTCCTACATGACTCATCCGAGCCAGCCGACTACGCACCGCACAGTAATTGCTTCCAAGATGCAAGATTACATTAATTCGGTAACAGTCTGACGGCGAGTGGTATGACTCATACACTACATATCCCATGAGACTGTACTGGACGCTTTCCTGTGACCTAACTTTTTGTAAGGAAGGCGGGGTCCGCAATAACTGCATTCCTTTTGCCCCGACTGCGGCAAAATTTGAAATGGTAATGTTTCACCCACACAAATGTCAAACATAGCGGCTTCCGAATAGCAAATCTTAATAACTAAATAATAAATATCATTGGTCCTTGTTGGTCTTGCGGCATCACGTTTTATTACCATGTTGGCGATAGTGGGTTTGATTTGCACTGGGAGCCGCCGTACATTTGTACACATTTACTAAGCCTGGGTGCATTGTAATGTTTGTGATATCCTTGCCTGGTTACCACAGCAAAGTATCCTAGTTTGGGACCAGGACAAGTGATTGTGTTGAGTGAAAGTTATTGTTTAGTAAAAAAAACATGCACAGTGCGATAAATTTTCGTCAAGAACACAAAAAATAATAATAATTTAAACACACAAAAAAAACCCTAACGGAACAAAACACTCCGGAAAATATCTGAACCAAAGGATCCCAACACGCTGGCAGCATTGACACGCAGCGAGACCCTCTATCCAAGATACGCACCGGAGCGGCAGTCAAGCCCCCACGGTCCCTCAAGCGGCGTCCCAGCACCCTAACAAGGATATTATTATTAGTTATTATTTAAGTATTTACCTAAACAACAAACTGACAGCAAAAATAAGAGTTTGGAGCAAAAGCAAATTCTTAGTAAAATCTTCATTATATAAATATTTTTAAAAAGTGCAACAAACATAGGCCTTTTGCATCTACGTAACGAGATGATTTATACAGCGTCCAGTGGCATTTTCACTCACACTAGATGGGTGAAGAGACCACTCGGATGCTGTAGTACTTAGAACATGGTTTTATAGATGGCGTAAGCTTGCCGAGCACATCCTGAGAGCTTAGTCGGCCTAAAAAGTGCAACACCGACGTAAAAGTGTGTAAGTTATTTTGAATTTTTAAAGTCGTTGGCTTTTTAATTTTAATAAGTAGTATCTGAAATTTAATGAGTTTTATTTTGGTACGCAGGCTGCATTATTAACATAGGTGAAATTCTTTCCCACTATCTCGCGAAGTATCTCCGGGGCAAAAAACGAACAGGTTGAGGTGAACCTGTGGCGGGTGACGTAATGGCTTGGACTGAGACGGTGGATGCCTGGCTATCGATTCATCCGCCATCAACGGGTCGTGGTGGGTACATTTAACAGCACAGCGACCTTCAAACGCGTCCACTCTTCTCGGTTACAATTTATCTTGCCTTATTAAATATTTTTTACGTCATAATGTTACAAGATGTTATGTTATGTTATGTCTTCCGAGACCATGGTACTTGAAAAAGTGCCGAATTGTAAAAATGTAAACGTAAAGGAGTAAAATCCGTGTAAATACAGCTTTTCTTAAGATAAATAAAACTCATAAACTCATGCCTGTATCCCAGAGAAGGAGGCTCTTGCCTCGATCTTGACAGATATGATAACTTCGATTTATTAACGTTAATAATAATTAGTCTTGCATGCACACACGCCGGTTTCAGCTACTTTTTATAAACAAATATAAAAATATGCTCTAAAATAAAACAATAAAAATCCGTGCATAGTTTGCGATGGACATGAGGTTCATCTTGGGTTCATCCCGAATTAAGCACGGATTTTTATTCTACGTATCTATCGGAAATTGTACCTAACAAGCATATCACGTTACACCACCTAGGTAGTTAATCAGTGTAAACTGTACTGCCAAGCAACATAGAGGACATCCGTTTCTTTTACCTAAAACTCTTCTGCGTCCCACTACTGGGCAAAGGACTCAGTAGGATGTTATTGGGCATTCTGGACCAGCTTCCATTCGTTTGAGCTCACGACGCACCGCGCCGGTTGGCGCGGCTTGTCGTTCACTCAAACTCATTACATCTGTTCCAGAATACCCAATAATATTGATTGATTCTGAATTTTACTTGCGGCAGGAAATGAAATGATGTTAGTAACACAGATAAATACTGAAGTTTAATCGTGATGATCGCATTTCAGTAATGAGGACATCACTGGTAACATATTTCTCCAAAAATGAAATTTGTTAAACAACCTACATCACTAAATCTTGAGAATATTGATGTAGGATCTGAAAAAAAATACATATCGTCACGGAAAGCTTTTACCAAACACCATCCGTTGTATAGTTTGCGGACCGTCTAACTGCGGAAAAACAAACTTAGTCCTTGGGTTACTTTTACATCCTAATGGTTTACATTTCCGTAACGTGTACGTTTATTCGAAAACGTTGTATCAACCAAAATACATATTTTTAGAGAAGGTAATGAATCTCGTTCCAGGAATACGTTATTATAAATATCGCGATAACAAAGAAGTCTTAAATCCAAGCTTAGCGTCTCAAAATTCTGTCATTATTTTCGACGATGTTGCCTGTGAAAATCAAAATAACATTCGTGATTACTTTGCCATGGGTAGACATAAAAATATAGACTGTTTTTATTTGAACCAAACTTATAGCAAAGTCCCAAAACAACTGGTTCGCGACAATGCAAATCTACTCATCATATTCAAACAGGATGATATTAACTTACGTCATATTTATGATGAACATGTGAACACTGATATGCCTTGGCATCAATTTCGCGAACTTTGTTCACAAGTTTGGAAAGATACATTTAGCTATTTAGTGATTAATAAAGACTGTCAAAGAAATAACGGATGCTACAGAATGAAATTCGACACCTTTATTACTTTCGACGAGTGAGATACATAAATGCCGTTTTTTTTAAATCAGAAGCCACTTTCTTATCTTCTTTATATGCGAGTAGTTGTAAAATAAGAAAAAATGTGTGATGAAAAATCAATTAAACAACAAATAATTAAGTCTGCTGAGGCTGTTAAAAAGAAGGTTCAAAACATGAAAAATACTAAAATGGATTCTGAGTTGGCATTAGAAACTATGTTCAAACCAGTAACAGATCCACTTAAACAGCTAACGAGAACCCCGTATCAAGAACAGTTAAGTAATGAAGATGTTGATTCGCTTGAACATTTAGCACGACAGTCTACACCTACGAAGAAACGAACATTTTCTGAAATTAGCTCTTCAAGGGAATCACTCCAAGAGGTATCGAATGCTAGTAACAGCGATGATAACATAAGTGACTCTGAACTGAATCAAAGTCTTAGAAATAACATGAGTGACATATTTTTTGAAACAAATTCGGATGGTGCTTCAACACCAAATGCAAAGTCTTTATCGTCATGGTCTTTATCATCAGAAGTATTCAAAGATGTACCTTATGGAATTAGATTGGAAAATGGAAAACCTATGATAGGATCAGCACCGCTCTCCATAACTAATGATGCATTTGAAATAGCAGGTCATTCGTATGTCAAAACTAATGGACTCAGTGAATTACTTTACAAAAAAAATCCTGATCTAAACATTATCACTGAAGATGATAAAAGGAATTATAAATTTATACTAATAAGCACAAACGCTCATCGACGTAAATATGATCCCAATCAACCAATCAATAGCAACAGAGGATTTAAGTATTTACAAATTGTAAAACCCTTATTATGTTCCGCCAATGTTTCCAAAGGAAAGGGTTTATCATTGCTTAAAAAAGTTGATAACAAAGTAGATTACATTTTTTGGAATGATCCAAACGAATTAGTTGAAACATTGAAATTATTAATAGCTTCGAAAGATGCCGGTAATACTGGCTTAGATGATGAAATTGTATCAGTTTTAACAGAACTGAAAAAACGTGGTGTGATATAAAATGAATAAATACTTATGTAATCTATATTTTATTTTATTTCTACTCTAACCTTCACACTATTTACAAGATGAATATAGATAAATTTGGACATCATGTTCATAAAAGACTGCGTGTGTCAGATCCATTAAATTTGGTTCCTATAAACACAGGGCTAAGTAAAAATGAGTCAGGAGTTTACGACTTAAAACAATGTATATTGAGAGGATTACCGTTAGCTGTAGCAGCAGATGAAGCTGTTAGCAAGGAGTATGTAGAAAAAAACAATAAATTATATTGTAAAAAACAAGATTTCATTAATGAACTTAAAAGTATAAAAACTCAAATACAACTGCTACAGAAACAGTTAGATGAGAAGTGTTCAAAGGTAGAAGCGAGTAATATTATTAAAGATCATATAGTAGCACTCAGAGACTCATCGAAACCAGCATGAGCAAACAATCTGTTGTAAATGAAATCCATAAAGCAGCTAGAAGAAATTTCCCACGTCGTTCTGTTATTTTAAAAGGGATTGATGATTTATGGCAAGCCGATTTGATTGATATGCAAAACTATCAGAAGGTTAACAAAGGATTCAAATTTATTTTAGTAGTCATCGATGCTTTTTCTAAATACGCATGGATCGCTCCATTAAAGAATAAAACAAAAACTGAGGTGTCTCTAGCGTTTGATAAGGTTTTACAAGAAGGCCGATCACCTGCTAATTTACAAACCGACAAGGGTACCGAATTTCACAATGACGTTTTTCAGAAGCTTACGAACCGATGGAAAATAAATCATTATTCAACTTATTCAACAAAAAAAGCGTCTATAGTAGAAAGATTAATAAGAACTTTGAAGAGCAAGTTGTTTAAACATTTTAGCTTGTTTGGAAATTATAAGTGGATTGGAGAACCTTTATGTGATATAGTTAAGAGCTATAATAATACTATGCATCGCACTACAAAACATATGCCGTCTGAAATAAACAAGTTAAATGAATCACTCGTTGCATGTAATATAAACAAATCACAACCTTCCTTACCTGCAAAGAAAATTAAATTTCGTGTTGGAGACTTTGTCCGTATCAGCAAGCACAAAGGAGATTTTCAAAAAGGATATACACCAAACTGGTCTACCGAATTATTCACTGTTGTAAAAGTAATAAAATCTATACCCACAACATATTACATACGAGATCAACATTGTATACCAATAAAAGGTTGTTTTTACGAACACGAACTGCAAAAAACTAGCTGTCCCAATATTTATTTAGTTGAGAAGGTAATTAAAAAAAAGGGAAACAAATATCTTGTTAAATGGCTCGGCTTAGGTCAAGAGGAAAATAGTTGGATTAATAAAAGTGCTATAATAAAGCATTGAAGTATATTACTACAGATTAGTTAACTTATTTTTCATTACATCGTTAGTTATGAAAGGGAAAGGACTTCTCAATACTTTAATCAATAATTTACCAATAGAGTTACACTTACCAGGCTACAACTACTGCGGTCCAGGTACTCGATTACAAGAACGTTTGCAAAGAGGCGATAAAGGCATAAACCCTTTGGACAGCGCTTGTATGCTGCACGACATAGCTTATTCAAAGTATTCAAGTTTAGAAGATCGGCATAAGGCTGACTTAGAGCTAAGAAAGATGGCAAAGCAACGATTAAAATCAGAAGATGCTAGCAGAGGTGAAAAAGTTGCATCATGGTTGGTGAATAAAGTAATGAAAGCAAAAATTAAATCGGGTGCTGGAATTAAATCATTCAAAACTTCTATGGCTAAATTAAAATCGCATCTGAAAAAAAAGAAACCTAAAAATATTCAAGATGCTATTCAGTTTGCATACTTAGCAGCAAAAAAAATATTTCATAAGAAAAATAATATGAAGCTGCCAAGAATTATTCCCATCCCTAAAACTGGAGGAATACTTCCACTCATTCCTATTTTTGCTGGTCTATCAGCATTGGGTTCTTTAGCTGGAGGTATTGGTGGAATAGCAAAAGCAGTTAATGATTACAAGTCAGCCCAAAAAAATCTTTCTGAATCCGTGCGTCACAATAAAATGATGGAATCGATCTCCTTAGGCAAAGGTTTATACATCAAACCATACAAGACAGGTAAGGGATTGTGCGTACATTCTTCAAAAAACTAGTTAAAAGGTTACCCAGACGAGCACTGAGTAATATAGATTTAATATATTATACTCGGGACATCCCATACTTTCGAGGTGTCTATATGAGAGACACTTTACCAAGCAAATCAAATAACATCGAGTGCGCTATCCTGAATCTAGATAATTCAATAAATCCGGGAACTCACTGGGTAGCCTACATTAAGATAAATAATTACAGCGTGTACTTTGATAGTTATGGTTTAAAACCACCTGTAGAATTAATCAAGTACTTAACAAAAAACACTAACGTTTATTATAGTTATATGAACTATCAACAAAACAACACCTATAATTGCGGTCATTTATGCATAAAATTTTTAAAAACATTCTGGTTGAAACATTTATATTAAGAAATCATAAACTATTCTCACCATTATTACGATGTCATTCACGCTATCAATAACCGGTTGTAAACCAGCTTTGTCAACATTTTATTCGCCGGCTCTGCAGCTTGATGGTGAATATGAATGTGGGCTGATCTTTTTTTCGACGTTTAATTCGATTCCTAACATAGAATGCTACAACAACAAATTTCATTATGGCGACAACGAAATGATTGAAATACCCGAAGGATCATACGAGCTATTAGATATAAATGACTTTTTAAAAACAAATTTAGTAGACTGTACGTTTAATTTGATATGTAACAATAACACTTTGAGCACAAAAATAATTTGTTCAAAAGATATTCATTTTGAGAAATCCGGTTCAATCGGAAGGATATTGGGTTTTGGAAATCAGACTCTTAAAGCTAATATATTACATGAGTCTCTCTTCCCTGTAAACATTCTACCAACAACCATCGTTCGAATAGAATGTGATATCGTGAGCGGATCGTACATAAATGGGAAGCCTAGCCATATAATTTACGAATTTGCACCTAATGTACCGCCAGGGTACAGGATTATAGAAATCCCAAAAAATTTGATATATTTCCCAGTAAATCAAAATACAGTTAGCGAGATTAATATAAGGATTTTGGATGCAAATAACAACCTTATAAATCTACGACAAGAAGAACTACAGTTATATTTACACCTAAGACGAAAATGATAGATTTCATAAATAAAACATTGGTACCCGAAACCAAAGATCTCAGTACAACACATCCACCGCAACAGAAACCACCTGCTAAAAAGAAAAAACTGACTAAGGAAAATAAACAATTTCTCAGATACTTAAAAGTCATAAAATGAATATCTTAAATATCTTGGATTCTTTCGCCTACGACAACAGCATTGAAAGCTACCAAATCCATTCGTATAAGCCCTACATTAATAGTTTTAACAAAAACGATGAAATACGCATTCCCATCAATCAACAAGACTTATACGTCTTACCGTCACAGAGTACACTATACATCGAAGGTTCTATCACAGTGCACCGTCCAAATGGCGATAAAAAAGAGAGAGTGAGTAATATTGAGTTGGTGAATAATGCAGCGCTTTTTCTTTTCCAAGACATTCGATATGAACTAAATGGCGTAGAAATTGATAGGATAAAAAATGCTGGGATCACAACTACTATTAAATCATTGCTCTCGATGAATGAAAATGAATCAAAAATGTCACGGCTATGGGGGTGGGACATTGATGGAATAAAAAATACTACTGGTAATTTTTCCGCCTGTATCCCATTGAATAAAGTTTTAGGTTTCGCTGAAGATTATAATAAAATAATAATGAACTGTAAACATGAGCTGGTTCTTTTGCGTAGTAATACAAACCTTAATTCTATTAAATTAACCACTAATGAAGTGTTAGATGACATAACCATTAACAAAATTGTATGGAGAGTACCGCATATAAAAGTATCTGATCGTGAAAGAGTTAACTTGCTGAGATGTTTGGAGAAAGATAGACCTATCAGTTTAGCATTTAGGAATTGGGATCTCTATGAATACCCTCTTTTACCACAGACTACAAAACATACTTGGTCTATAAAAACCACATCTCAATTAGAGAAACCACGTTATGTGATTATTGGTTTACAAACTAATCGGAAAAGTTTAGGTATGAAAGACATGTCTCACTTTGATCATTGTTATGTACGTGATGTCAAGGTTTTTTTAAATTCAACTTACTTTCCATATGAAAGTCTCAATATTAAGTTTACTGAAGAAAGGTATATGATATTATATGAGCAGTACGCTAGATTCCAACAGTCTTACTATGGACGTCGGTGTGAGCCGTTGTTAAATCTGAAGGATTTCAAAGATAAAGCACCATTATTTGTAATAGATTGCTGCAGGCAAAATGAGACCCTGAAGACAGGTCCCATTGATGTTAGAGTAGAAATAGAGAGTGATTTAGAAATACCAGATCAAACTTCTGCTTACTGCCTCATACTAAACGATTGTGTAATCGAATATAAACCACTTTCTAACATCGTTAAAAAAATAACATGAATTCTGAACATATTTTTGTAGATTTACAAGGATTTAGAGATTATAAAAATAATTTTATTATTAAAGAGTTTGCTCTCGCTACTAAAGAATTTACTATGGTCTACTTGGTAAAACCTCCTTATCCATTTTCTACTTTATCAGATAGCGAAAAAAAGCAAGTTGTTTGGTTGGAAAAGAATAGAGGAATTTATTGGCGTGAAGGTTTTATTGACTACCGCGAATTTCATAGGTTAATTTATAGTTTATTGAGGAATAAGAAAATTTTTGTAAAAGGTTTAGAAAAAATCATGTGGGTAAATAAACTTTGTGGTGATTGTTGTGTTATTAATATCGAGGAAAATCAATGTCCTAATATAAAATACCTGCATGATAAATATAGTGTATGCAATTTTACGTGTTTTTCTCACCACAAACAATGTGCGTTGAAAAATGTACTATGTGTCAAGAAATGGTTTTATGAAAATAATGTTATAGAATTTATTTAGAATAAGCAAGTATTTATGTAACTTTTTTATTGAAAGTAAGAAATAAATGTAAATGTATTTAAAAAAGAAAACATGTTTTATTTAATTAATTTTTAATTTAAAACGAAATTAATAACTATTGCACATATTTTTAGAAATGTTCTTAACTACGTTTTCCACCATGTCCATTATTTCGTCTACAGGATCTATCACAACATATTGGGCACTTAACACCGCACTTTCACTGTTTGTGTCCTTACACTCATTTAAGTCGAATACTTCTATTTTTATCAACCGATTTCCTCTTCTTGCCGCCTTGCTAACCACATATGATGTAGACGTGGAGTCCTTTGCAACCCGTTTCCTTGAAGTCTTACTTTTCCGCTTCCCCACGTCTGATGGAGCCGGGTTTCGTATTTCTTCGACATCACTATCGAACCCACTCAAAATATTTTGCGCGTAGTAGTAAGGGTCAGTCGGATCAGTCTCGCCTAAAATCTGAAAAAAACAAAAAAAAAAATTATTAAAAATATTCAAACCTATTTCAAACTGTGTAATATAAATTGGATGGAAAAAAATAATGCTTACCGAAATCGACATGTTTTCACGTCTGCTGATCTTCTAGTTGGCTCGAACGATGCAGTAACAATAAATTACTGAACCACCAAATATAAAATGGATTTGTAGATGAGTGTAACTTACCTATTCATACGTTTCGATCGCTCTAGAAAATTAATCCTGTCTCTTTTAATACATATAAGAGTGAGCGAGCTCGAATTCGTAGTCAGCATTATCAATATCGAATGTGTTTGAATCAAGTATGTCATTGCTGACTAAGTAAATAGTAGTCATTGAACCCTTGCGCGCTATGCAACATCGATGCGCCTCCCTTGCTGTTTGCAACATCGCTAACACCTTGACTTGACCTACTTTTGACTGTCTCGTCGGTCTAGTGATGATAGCGTTTGATTACTATTGCAGAGGTCGTGGGCTCGATTCCCACAGGGAGCTGTCATACTTTCAGTAGACACGAAATCAAAACTTCATTGAATATAGTTTAGCTCTCCTCATCCCACCGCGCTCAAGACTATGTCTATAGCAAAAATTTCTGAGATATGTAGGAACTAACAATACTTACATATTCTTTTGTTTTTGTAACATTAGGTAACAATGTTAGGTCATGGAAATAAAAGAAGCTGGTAGTATAACCCAATTTATTCACCCAAAACTATACTTATTAGCTTATAGTACATAACACTTTTATAACTAAGTACCTATCTATTTTAATTCATTACATTATTAGTTCACTTAAATAAATACGCTATTCTTAACATACCTAAAGAGCTTTAGCTTTAACTTGAAGAGCATAAGAACGAAAACATAATATTAAGCTTATTCCACACTAGCTCTATCGCGGCGGTTACCGCAGCCGCAATCCATACACATAGCATCTAAGACTGAAACAGATCTATGAAATACATCATATCACGATATTTTGATTACATATTTTTAAATTTTATCCCATGGTCAATTTTACTATCTTATTTTCATAATATTGAGGTATGGCCCCACGCTTTAGTTGAGATTTGATCCCGATGAATCAAACGTTTATCATCATTTCTCGATAGAGCTATTTTGTTGACACTTTGCGTAAATATTTCATGTTTTATCGATTTAAACAAGATATTTCTCTTGCGCAGCACATTACCTTCAAACAAGGTCTGCTCATAATTACTAAAGTTAAGACCGCGAATAACGCTCATTTTTACTCCTTTGGCCTTTTTGACAGTTTTTTCTAAAGTTTTGAAACAGTACAGTTTTGATCGTAATCCTACAAATTCTGTAATAATTTCACCACCCATTTCATCCTTAAATAGCCCAGGAATCTTTTTGTTTTTTAATGGAATTTGATGTATATTATTACTATCGTAATTACTCGTATCAAAGTAAGGTAGTAAACGGTATTTCAAATCTAGGAAGAAGTCCTCTGTGGACAAATGATAGATGAAGCTATCCGTATCAGTATAGCACATCTCAACATATTTCCCATACATAGGTTTAATAATTGAATAATGAAAGTCATACATGTGGCTTTTGGATAACTCAAGAACAGTAAACCCAATGTAGATAGGTTTATCTAAAACCACACGTTCTGGTTTCATTTGGATGGCAACCAAATTTTCGGAAAAAACTGAAGCACTGTGAAAGTTTGGACGGGCTATCAATTTTTCTGCCGATGTGCATTTTTTCGTTTTGTTTTGACTATCGCTCCATTGATTTACCAAATAGACGTTTACTCTGTGTTCAGTATTTTCTATAGTCTTTCCAAATATGCTGTTGTTCAAGAGTTTGAAAAAGTCTTGTTCGAAAGTTGATTGGGCTTGTTGCCTCAGTTTTGTATTAAGTTCAATGTATTGTTTGAGATAAGCACTTTGACGAAAAGTAATGACTCTATGGATTTTTCTTAGTATTAATCCATGTTTCAAGCATGTTTTAAGATGCACATAATGAATAACATATCGATATTTATCGTATAGGTTAGGGATTAATTTCGAACTCTTTCCACCGGGTGGTATGCATCGCTCAGGACAAAATGGGAAATCATTGTGATAGTCGTGTAGGTGTGTGGGATAAATAATATCCACTTCAAGAATATAACCAAAAGATGCATTATCAGGAACTGATGTGATATCAATGGTATTCACTTCAGACTGTTCCAAAAATCTGAAATCTGACAAAGGTAATACTTGAGACATGCTGAAGCCGTATAAATTGTTAGCATCAATATACGTTATGAAGGACTCGGGACGTGATGGGTCGTACTCAGACATGTATTTATTGTTTGCTTTCGCATGTCGCTTGGAACACATACATACACCACCCCGTATTCCATCCTGAATCATCCGAATAATCGCTAAGTCGCTAAGCAATTCTAATCTGACCTTAGTTTTCAAAAGCATCGCATCAAATGATAAGCTGGGTGCTGTGAGGTAGAATGCCGGGTCTAATTGATAATATCGTTTACATGTTTTGCGGAAATGTTCAAAAATATCGGCTAGTAGCAAGACATCTGTTTTAACGTATAGATCAGTGTATTCACCTAAGTTACGAATGGAGAAAGTTGACCATACTGACTTGGCATGTTCATAATCTTGATCAGAAATTTCTTCACCACTGATAGTATTATAAAAAGCAGATTTGGGTGGGAGGGAATTTTCTTCGTAGCATTTCCAATGTGACATATAGTCATATGGATAAACACCTTTGCGAGTGAGTAATTTGAGTTCAGTGTCATTTGCAAAAAATGATTTCAACAACGAGAATTCCTCCACCTTCATTGTTTTCGTGAGTTTTTCTAAACTGGTACCTAAAAATTTAAATGAATCGATAAATCGAAGTTGGATACCTTCATCTTTCGATAATGGTATATACTTCGTGAAAGAAATATAGTTTTCTTTTGTTTTAGGTATTATTCTAATCGGACCAGGCGCCTCGCCTAGTTCTTTGATAAATAAATGGCAATCGTAGCCTGACAAATTGTGGAAAACAACTGGAACAAAATTTGGTAGTTTAAATTGTAAATTACAATGCTTGTGAGCTGCCCCCCGATAGTGACCAGTGATGTGACAGTGGTCTCGAACCTTGTCAAATATTAAAAGATTATCACAAATATGACAGCGGACAGCATTTTCAAAATTTTGTGAATCATTATCCGTGAATATAATTTTAATATTAGCTTTTAAAATAGTGTGTATTTGCTTCATGTCTCGATACAACCATTCTACAAATTTTGATACACAGTCTGATCCCCGATAGCTGACGTAGCGATTATACTTGGCATCCACTGTACAAACAATATAGTAACCAAACGCTGAGGGCACATGTTGTTGTAGCAGGCTAGTGCTCGCAATGTTAGGGTCTGCTTCACACCCCAGATGACGTTGAAGCATAGTCTCAAAATCAGCATAAATGATAAAGGGTATGTTTTGTTTTCGTTCGTAATTCTTAAATTGAAGAACCGACCCTTGGTTAGGAAGAGCTGTAGCAATACCACCACATGCATGAATGACTAGTTCATTAGATGTTTTAAAAAATAACAGACATGATGAGCAAAAATGCAGTTGCTGATGGTGTTTAGATATTTGGCTTCTAACCAGACGGGGAAGGTTTTTGATCAAACAAAAGTGAGAGCCCTCATCATTCTCGAGAAATAGCAGATGAACGATATTTTTCGCAGTGGAAGACTCTGATCTGTATAGTGGACCTACAACAGTTTTTTTGCCTTGTAAGCCATACACAAAAATAGCGATATCTGGATTATTTTTTTCAAACACCGGGATGTCAGAAAAAGTTACTGGATATGATAAGCCTTGAGTGTTAAAAATATCGCGAAAATCGGGATAAGACGAGACACGATCGGGGTGGCTCTTTGAAGGGAATAGAGCAGCTGTAACACACCAAAGAAAACAATAAGGATCATCATTTTTTATATTCAAACATGCTTTTTTGTTTTTTATAAATTTTGGTAAATCTATAAACGATGACCCACTCAATGGTTGATATTTATTTACATTGATTTCCAAATGAGAGTTACTCAAAAATGTCCAACCGCTATCTCGCTCTTGAAACTCTTCAAGCTTTTTTTTCAATGTATTTATGATTTCTGAAAAAATGGAATTGAAGTTGTGGTTCATGTGTATGGTAATGTTTTTCGTGCCAAACGATTTTAGTTCTTGCAAATCGTTTTTGTACATAAGGAAAAATGAAAAAAGCTCAACATTGACTTTTATGCAAACGTGTTTTTTCAATGAAATATCAATCAGAGATTTTAATTTATTATGGATAGACTCGAAAAAGGTTTCAATTGAGTGCTGACCATCACCGTTAGCCTGTATCTTATAAGTTGCAATACGATTACGGAATGCAGAGGTCAGAACCTCAACATCTTCTGACAAATGATGAGTTGCGACTTTGCTTTTGTGGTCAGTGCTGCGCATATGACCCACCCAACTTTTTGGGTTGACAAGAGTTTTGCAAGTAATGCAATAAGGCATTGTAAATAAAAAGTAGTAAGATTGACCAGGAAACAGATAATTAAAATTTAGGTTTTAGACACAAAAATAAATAGGTAAGTAGCAAAATAATATGTTTATTATAAATTAAAGGAATTTTATTTTATATTTATCTTATCACTAAAAAAACTCGCCTCACTATTATCATACAGTGAATAAACTTGTTTAATAAATTTCTGTAATACGTCCCAGTGCGGTGTGTCCGTATCAGTCTGCAATTTTATTACCATCAACGCTTTTTTCCACCTCTCTTGAACGTTGGTACTTGCAGCATCGGTAGTGTTGTAGACCTTCAATTCTATATAGAATTCTCCTTCCGTCGTTGCTGTCCGACGAACGTGACCATTGGCGACCCGCGTCACTAGACTCGACCCCAGTTGGTGCTGCTCGGGAGTCGCTTTAGCGACCTTCTCTGCGTCTCGCAAAATCCCGAAAAGATCTCCCACCGTCTTTTTCTTTAAGGTGCTTGCAGACCTGTAAAAGTGAACAATATATTTTAAAACATAAGTACCTTCATAAACTTATACCTATATTCCGATTGGGTAGGCTATCTATAGGAGATACACATACATTGAACGAGTATGAAGTGGATGATAGTTTAATATGAAGGGTACATATCTACTTTTGATCTATCCCATATATGTCATTCTTAATAAGCAAATATCCCAAGTGATTCTTAATAAGCATATCTTACATGGAAAACAAAAATACTACGCGAAGCGGGTATCGAACCCACGACTAGTAAGATGCAAAGTAAACAGTCGACAGCATGTTAACCTTTACGAGTACATGCCTGCAATGTAATCAACGATTCAATGACTCAGCGGTGTGCTAGAGTCAAATGACGCGACAACGTAACAACGAATAATATAACGAGACTAATTCTATTCCAGTAAACTTTTCCCTGGATGTAAACATTTACCGTAACGATCAATGTTAAGCCGGGTCCGCTGCGCCATGTTACGCGTGTTACAAAAAATGTAACACGTTATTAAAACAAAAATGGGGAGTGGTATTAACACTTTACGTGTTACGTAACGTAACGTTATATAACAAGTACCTAACGTGTTATACCATGTCCCACTTTTATTATATTTAAGTGTTACGTTTTTTGTAACACGCGTAACATGGTGCAGCGGCCCCGGCTTTAGGCTATAGAAAATAAGGTTTAAGGGTCAAACCTATGGTTTGAATTATTAAGACGAATAAACAACTTTTAGTTATGAAACAAACAAATAAACAGTTGTTATCTCTTTCAATGTTCCAAGATTTTCATCAACAGCTTGATTACATCGAGGGAATCGTCATTTGAAACGATGTGTAAAGTGTACAATCATTTATAATAAACTATAGATGTATTGTATTCTTACCTAACTGTCTCCTCAACGTAGCTCGATGCTTTGCGTTTGGAGCTGGTTGGAGTCTTTTGCTTCTTACTCGACTGCACAGCAATAGGTACACCAGAGAATTCAAACTCGGAGTCAGACCTGAAATAATAATAACATAGTTTTATACCAGTCTTATACATTTAACCTAAACGATTTATACACCGTATTGTAATTACTATACTAGATAAATGTAGTGACTGGAACATATTTTTTAGACATAGTTCGGGACATAGTTTTCATATAGGGACTAATACGGTTTAGTCAGTGGAACACGTAAAAAAAAAAATTAGGATGTAAATAAATATACTTACTAACATTTTGATACCGATGGAGTGACTGGTAGCGAGGAAGTCGTAGATAATTACACCACACGGAGACTGTACTGAACAGCGTTATCACGTTATCGGAAGTGATGAGAATTTTAGATAAATCAGGGTGTTATAGGTTTATATCCTAAATGTGTATGTTGTTTTTTTATTACAAGTACTGTAATGAAGTAAATGCGAAAATCGCCTTTATTTATAGGTGTATGAATATAGGTGATTGTTGATAAAAGTAATACATATTACTTTTTAGTATCGAACACCCAAAATTTTTGCTTTGCCTTCAAAAGTAGGTACTTAACCAAATCATCTTGACCGGTAGCAAGGTCAAGCCTATATATTATTCTCATAATGTCAGCACTATTTAATAGCTCAAGTTAATGTGGCTGGTTGCCATTGCAACATAATGTGACCAATATATCGATTATTGTAGGTAAGATGTTTCGCAATCAGAAGCTTGCAACGGATCCAATAACGTTAACGTAGCAAATTCGTAGGTTTCATACCTAGGTAGGAGTAAATAGTCCTAGATACACATGTTGCAATTTACTTTAGATTTTCTTGATCTTAATCAGATAATGTTCGAATTGGGTGAATATTTCACTATAGCAGAAGAAAATAAACTGTTATTTCCAGTTACCAGAAATCGGATGATGAGCTAAATAGGAAATTATAATTAATTCCTCTAGCTTATCCATAGAAAACATCGTATGATATCGATGAAATTACTATATAAATGTATTTCAGGATAAATAATACTTATCTAGGTATTCTTTATAAAGCATTTGGTAGACTCCACAATATTATGTGAAAGTCAAACATTAGGTATTAATGATACCTACAGCTAAATATTTTGATGCAACGAGTTTTTTCCGTGTGGATCTTAGACTAGAGTATAGCTAGTATAGTCAACCTTTGGTTATCTCTTATGTAGGTGATACATTAAAATATTATGACCCCTCTAAATTCTTTATTTATGGGTTATGTAAAATTTACTGTATTTATTTTACTGTATGTTACAGATAAATTTAGATAGAAAATGAACGAGAACTGATGTTAGAAAACTGTTGAAAAAATATAAAACTATCTGCATAGGTTCAGTTACGTATAATGGGATGAGAATAATATCTTCAAGTTTCAATTAAAAAAAGACAAAATGCTGTCGGTCGTATTTACAAAATCATGATTTCTTAAAATACTTTAACATCAAGTCTTAAAAAAATAATAACATGGAAAATGCTTTATTACCGGAATACCTTTAAGGAATGTTCAAAGGAACCAACTTTTATAAATAAAACTGTACTTTTTGACAACATATTTTTTCTTACACCGTGTATACTTCGTATCAAATTTATAACTCCTGCGTCAACAGCTAAAGGTTGACAATCCCTGCCAGCCACCTATCATATTCGCATTCGCGTTAACTAAAGTGACACGTTAGTAGGAAATAGATTTCCATTAATGAAAGTATACTTTTATGTGTCAGTGATATTATCATTAATTCACGATTTTACTTAAGTATACCCAAGGATTCAAGTAACTGTAGAAGTACATTTTTCCTACTGTGCAATGTTTTGTGTTTTCCGTAGTGAACGATAAACAGGAGACTTCAATCTGATCACTAACATTTTTGTGGGAAAAGTAAGGTATTCTTTGTGCCGACCATAAAATATGCCTAAAATACAAGTATTTCCTGGTTCTGCCAATCACCCAGTATTTGTGTCACATGAAAAGGATCACAAAATTTTGTTGTGTTGGAATCACCTTTTTTACAATGGGAGACGTCAATCTGACCATAAAATACAGTTAAGACGAAAATGTTTTGTGTCACTGTTGCGCAAGAAGGTTCATCACATGAAGTCAATCTGATCACAAAGTAATTTGTGGTGCTGAATCTTTCTAACAGTGGGAGCCGTCAATCTGACCACAAAATATGATTAAGTTGAAATTGTACTTTTATGTTATTGTATGAAGGGCCATCACGGGAAGTCAATCTGATAACAAAATTTGTGGTGTTGTACCTTGTTCATGTGGGAGACGTCAATCTGACTACAAAACAAACTGGGTTGAAAAAGCAAAGTTTTGTGTCACTGTTATGAAAAGTAGACACCAGTGGTGTTAAACTCATTCAGTGGGAGAAGCCAATCTGGTCACAAAACTATGACTGGGTAAATACAAGTATCACTTGGAATATTTCATGTCATTGTCTTAATGAGGAAACCTAACCGATACCGCAAATAATGTGTGCTGTTTTATCTAGTATATTACGAAACTGCACAAAACATAGCTAGTGGGTAAATACAATTCAGTTGAGCTTGGGGATCCTTTATTTAATTCAACTCAGTGACTATGCGGACCTATCTCCACCAAGATGATGGTGAGTTGCATTCACTCAAGCTTCCTAGTGTCATTCGTTTTCATTGATGGAATTTATCATAAACTGTGTAGGTTGCTCGTAAAATTATTGAAACTATAAATTAGAATCACTCGATGTTATTGGGTATTCTGGAATAGCTGTAATGAGTTTGAGAGAGCGACAAGCCGCGCCAACCGGCGCGGTGCGTCGTGAGCTCAAACGAATGGAAGCTGGTCCAGAATGCCCAATAACATCCTACTGGACTCCCTCTCGCTTTCCATCTCTCTTAGCCCCCAGACACGTCGCACCATCCCGGCAAGAATGCGTTTAGATTGTCCCGGCATTTTCGCTTTGGTCTTCCGCGACATCGCCATTTTGCGAAACCGAGTCTGTCAAAATTTTTGTTTTTAAGCACAGCGTCGACTTCCTAATACAGTCTATATTGCGCACCATATATTCGTGGGCAAACCTTGGACGTGTATTAATAGTGATGGGAAAAAATCTCAGCGATTCCACAATTCAACTGTAGATAGATAGATAAATAGATAGATAGGAAGAGAACACTATATTGAACAACCAGAGAAAATAATACAACCATGATTTCTTAAATCTAAGTAATGTTATACAATTGGCGGACTTATCACTTAGAGCGATCTCTGCTAGACAACCTTTGGATGGAGTGGATTGCATGAAGAATATAGTCTATACTATGGAAGTTACATAGGTATTTATCTAACTTATCTAATCTTATCTAACCTGAACGATTCCAAATCGCAATTAAATTCTATACTAATTCGATAGTTAGGCGAATGGAATCGATCAGGATTTAGTGCGTGGGACTGAGCGCCGTAAGTTAGGCCAGGTAGTATGCGTCTTTGATAAGATATCAGTCAAATGATGGACCCAATCATCAATCACTGAATGAGTATTAAAATACTGACTATTAGTTGATACTACTACAATGGAAGGAAATGATAAAGAATCGAGTCAAGAGGAAGTGAGGAGGAAGTCGGGCGTAAATAAATTGTACATTTTTCCTCGAGCGAGGAAAGGTTTTGTCCCGAGTGGACGGTTTTACGGTAAACAATACCGTAACGACACGACATCTACCTACTTCTAAAGTAAATATCATCATCAACCCATTATGTCCCCATCAAGGGGCATGGGTCTCTTCCTGAGGAAGGCCTAGGCCATAACCCACCACGGGGGCCAAGTCCGGATTGGTAGAGGCTTGCAAGACTAGTTGCTGGTCTTAGTGTCAGAAGTTCTCAAGCCGCCCTAAGGCCTCTGACTTGGCTTAACGACTGCCATGTATCGACGGCAGCCGGAACCAACTGCTTAACGTGCCTTGCGAAGTATGGAACCGCTCGGAAAAATGCAGACGGTCACCCATCCATGCACTGAAAGCCCCCTATGTTGCTTAACGTAACGTGATCGTTTGAGATCACATAGGCGGCCGGGGCTACGAGCGATTCAGATTTGATGACGGTGACTTACGAGTAAATACACGTAAACTAGAGTGGCTCTATATAAATAAGTCACACACGCATTATTTATGTTGCCTATTATAATAGGCAACATACGTCCCACTGCAGGGCAAAAGACGTCTCTCAGAGAGAGTATGGGCTTAATTAAATGCTTTTCTTCTTCTTCAGGCTGTATTATGTTGTCCACTGCTGGACATATTCATATTCATTTATTCAGTTTAGGTAACAAAATCGTCAATTTATATTTTAAGTATAAAACAAAAGCAGAAATTTAGCTCAAATTACAATAAAACATAGTTACAATTTCATAATGAAAACAAATAAATCTGTATAATCAATTAACAGTTAAAATAATATATCCGTAATAATATAATGTCAAATAATGATGTCAATTCAGTTGTTCGTCCAGATATTCATCAACAGAGTAAAAAGCTTTTTCACACAGATATTTTTTTTAAATTTATCGTTGAATATATAATTACTCAGTGACTCCCTTATGTCCACGGGAATTTTATTATAAATACGCGGACCCATAACCCCTAGCGACTTGCCAGACTTAGACAGACGATGTTTAACAATCGCCAGGTCGTGCTGTCTTCGTGCTTTACACCTACTGGTTGTCACCACTGGGGAAAAGCGAGTCAGATTGCTCCGGACATATTGGGCTACCTCCATTATGTATAGCGATAGCCCTTCCCCTAATGAGCGCCGTAGCGCCCAGTCTTCAGCTTGCCGCATCCAGCATCTGCCGGCAGTTTTTCGCAGATCATCATCCCACCTGGACAATTAAATGCTTTAAGCACAAGTAAAATAATTATATGCTACAAAAACTATACATATAGTAGTACCTGCTTAATCGAAAGCGGTTTAAAAACACGATTCTTTAAGACACTCCTCAATGCAGTTTCGGTAAATAGTGTACGGTCAAGGGAAAGACGTAGCCACCTATTATACTATTTTTATTTTTAATGCACTAACCCGTGCTAAGGACAAATTTAAAAACCTATTAAGAGGCTAAAAATTTCACCCACGCCGGGATTCGAACTCGATTCGATTCGAAATTTTTAGCCTCTAAATAGGTTTTTAAACCACCTATTATTTAAACTACTTCTGAAGGATGTTTTATAGGAATTCTTTGGTTAAGGCGCTATTTTCATGACGTTAAAATAAAAGATAAATTTGTATTAGAAAAGGGCAAAATAAAAACTACTGGAAACCGGCGAACGTGAATGCAATAACTAATTAACTCTGATGTAGCAAAAGGGCTTTTTCGGGATCAGGCAAAGTGAAGTCTCTGCCTAATCCCTCTGAGATACAGGCGTGATAATATCTACTTATACGTAATACTTGATACCACACCGGGGTTGACTCAATGGAGTGACTGTACCGATGGATGTACTTGATCCGATAGTGAAAGTGGCAACTGACGTCAAAAAAGACCTCGTGTGAAAACCCGCATCCTTTTATCGCTACTTACAACATCGATAGATTAGTCAGTAAAGGCAGTTTATTTCCGACTTAGGTACAATTATATTTACTTTCGTGCAACTTCGTCCTCTCCATAATATCCAAGCCAAATCAATTCTAGCCACTCACCGCCGGGTACATTATTTCTTATCTCATCGACAACGTTCTAATCATAGTATTGCGTATTCATACAAAACAATACTAAGAAGATATCTACCTGCACTAATCCTGCTTTCTTGAGTCTACTCCCAATCTATCCAAATTATCCAAGTCTCGCTAGTTACGATACCTACATAAGTTTTGGGACCAGCGCTGCATTACGGATAGCCAATCTAGATAATTCAGCAACTGACAAGACAATGAGTCATCCTTTACACAATTTCACGCTTTTCCTCTTCTTTTTATATACTTACCTACACTTTCCATTTCATACTTTCCGTTCCGCCCTTTCATCTGTAAACGATGTCTTGGCATTTTTTTGTCATTTATTGAAAGTTAAGAAAAAAAGTATTTTATTCGAAACTAGCTGACCCAGCGAACTTCGTTCCGCCTAACAGTCGATTATTTCATATTTTTTTATTTTTCTATCCTTAAGAACCATCCTCGTACTTCAAGATATATTCTAAAAAAAGAATTAGCGAAATCGGTTCAGCTGCTCTCGAGATTTGCGCTTAACAACACATTCAGCGATTCATTTTTATATTATATAGACTAGCTGACCCAGAGAACTTCGTACAGCCTAGCAGTCGATTGTTTAATTTTTTTTTCTCCGTAAGAACCATCCTCGTACTTCAAGGAATATTCTAAAAAAAGAATGAGCGAAATCGGTTCAGCTGCTCCCGAGATTTGCGCTTACCAAGCTGCATGTATTAATCCCACTAGACAAAAAGATAACGCATCATCAATGAAAATATGTGTAGGTAACCACTTCCTCCAAGTGACACATTTTTTTTCAAGAGCTAAATCAAATTGATTTAATCTCCTCATTACACGCACATAAAAAATCTTAAATAGTTCGCAGAAAGTGGTATTTTCATACTTATCGAATGACGCCACAGTGTGATACGATTTCAAAGAAAATCTTTTCTCAGAATTTTTCCGACTGGTCTGCCAAATCACCAATCTTATCGGACTGGAATAGTTTTGTTGATAAAAGTAGTTTCTTTAGTAGTTTTCTTCCTACATTATAGTCTGTTAGCTTTTAGAATAGGTACACCTCGGCTACTATCGGATAGAATTGGATACATTCGTGTAATAGAAATATCGGAACTAATATGACACTTAATTTCGAAATCGGAATTAATATGACACTTAATTCCGAAATAAGAACTCGATTAGTACCTAGTAATTATTACACTCGTGTGTTTTCGGCGAAAACCGAAGCCTACTCTATAGCCCGAGGTACATTCTAAAAGATAACAGACTGTACGTACTTAGATTTTGTTTCAAAATGTCTACTAGTAGGTATTGGAATATTTCATCATCATCAGCCCACCTCTGCCCACTGCTGGGTATAGGCCATTTCCCCATCACGCCATCCTCTGTGGTATCTCGTTCCATTCGCAACCACGGGCTCCCTGCCGATCTGACCACATAGTCCGACCATCGGGTCGGGCAGTTGATCTACCCACTGACCGCCGGAATGATATCATCAGTCAAAATCCCTCATTCCCAATTTGACAGATTTACAACTCGTCAAATACTTATAATTGCAACTGAATAGCTTTACAAGTCGTCGTATGATGTGTAATCATAAAGCAAACTTAAAAAAAAAATCCCAGACAATTACAGCGATTGAGTGGTCACTTTGCCTACCCACTTTGAGGCTTAGGTACGTAAAGACCTAAGCTTTTTATGATGAAAACGTTCAGGTGTTATTTATGGCATATATTGAAGCGCAATTTTGACGCACTTGGGCCAAAAACATTTTTATTTTTGCTGCCCTGAAATGATACGAAATAAAATGAAAATGTTTTATTTTTTTCCTCTGCATTGCACAAAACTTCAAATATTACAGGTTAATGCAGATGCACTTACAAAGGGGGACTTACACAGCCAGCCTAAGAACGATTCTAAATAATAAAACAGAGAGTGCGAGGTAAAATATTTAATTGTATTGTATTCTATCGTATTGTATTATAATCTGTTGTATTACACGACACCACATTACACTACACCACCACTCTACAATCTTGTTGCATGCTTTAAACTAATATCATTGAATTTAACTAATATTATTTATGGCATTCAATTTTGTTAATAATTCCGCCTTACGGAATTCCATGAACGATACAAGCTTGCTTAGTGTGGGGCCACAGATAAACTGATTACACTATTGAATTAATTGCTCGTATTATGGTAATAAGGCAACCTGATGTCAATCCTCTGTGTGAAAAATCTTCGTTATCAACCCTTTTATGTCCCAAATGCTGGGGCACGGGTCTCTTCCTGCATCGCAGGAAGGTTAGGCCGTACTCCACCACGGGGGCCAAGTCCGGGTTGGTGGAGGGTTGTAAGACAGTGGCGGGCCTTACTGTCAGAAGTTATCAAGCCGCCCATAAGGCCTCTGCCAGGGCTTAACGACTGCCATTATATGACAGCCGGCACCAACGGCTTAACGTGCCTTGCGAAGCACGGAAGCGCTCGGAAAAATGCCACTAGCGGTAGTCACGGGACGCTCACCCATCCTGTACCTGACCGCGCCTGTTTGCTTAACCAAGTGATTGATTCCAATTACTCGGTTCGCCTTGGCCACGAGCGCTTCGAAAAAAAAAATCTTTGCTGAAATAAATAATTATGAATTTTTGAAAAATAATTTTGAATATTAGCTGTTTCATACATTCGAAGTCAAAATACGTATAAAAAAAGTAAAAATATTAATGATTCTGACTAGAGTAACCCTGTTGAGCTGTACCCTCGCTGTACCGCATCTTGCTGCAGAACTCTGTACCTACATGGTAGGTACATAAATTGATGTCATCGAAATACTTAATTTAATGACAGTAACACTTACCTACCTACCTATTGAAGGGAATCCCGCCGCCATAGAATTATTATAAGGTATAGATAGAACAGGCGTCCTTAGAGGTGTAGATAGAACAGGCGTCCTAGCTACCAAAGAGAGGCATTAGTGTACTCAGCCGTTTGCGTTGCACTATTAATGCGGATGTGTGTGCCTGACTGCTAGCGTCTAGCGTCACTAGCCACGTCTCCTGCTCGCGTCTTTTATGAAACATTATACAGCGCACTTGGTTTTTATTATTTCAGATATTTTTTTATATTTAACCATCTAGCAACGAAAATGTATTTTTTTTGTAACCTACAAATGTCCCGCTGCAGTGCACAGGCCTTCTTTCAGAGAGTAAGGATGGGCCTAATTACCACTTGTGCCGACCGCGGATTGGTGGTTTCAGGCGTTGAGATATTTGAACAACTAGATTTCCTCACGATGTTTTCCTTCACAGTTAGCTAGTGGTATGGTTACTATAACTTGAATGTACAAATGTACATAACTTAGAAAAATTGGTACATGCCCGTACCGGGAATCGAACCTGGGTCTCTCGTTTCCGAGTTCATTGTTCTACCCACTGGGCCCACTTTTCTTTTTCAACTTCTTGTAAAAATGTAATCTCAGAATATTTGCTTCCATATCTACGGTTCACTCAATTTCCGGGAAATAAATGACCGCACACCGTAGGCGTTGAGTTTGCGACAAGTACTCGGAGGACATTTTTTACGATCCAGGGACTTTTGTCCCTTGAGAACCAAAGTCCCTCGTCTGCGCAGGTCTTAATGTGTGTCCCCATGTCACGTAAATGTTTTCGGCTCGCATGGCTTTTGAGTGGAATTCTGTTCAAGAAACTCTTGTCTTCGCATGGTATGTCTATGCCCACCGCATAGGTATATCTATTGTTTGGGTACTGAATAGAGAATACTTAGCTATTTCCTAAACGATAACTCAAGAAGCCGACAACAAACAGATATAGATTCTAAGGAACTACAAATGAGTAATAATGTAGGTATGCAAAAAAGGGAAATTGTAAAACGTCGCTTGCGAAAGCAGATAATTACGTGGAAACCTTTAATTATTATTCATTCTTTAGAGCACAAAGAAAAGTCTACAAAAGGTGGACTTGGACAAATTCTTGGGATTCTGTTGATTATTCTACTACTTCCATTAATAAAATTATAAGTATAGATATGGTTGGAACTAGTAGCTGTTCTTCAAAAGAAAATAATAATAATTTCAAGAATTGAGCTAAGTTATCCTTATTATCAGAAAGTGCTCAAATGTTATGTAAAAAGACTATGTAAAATATCTGTTAAAGACTGCTCCCATAGTCAAATCAAGTAGGTTCTTACCAAAGTGGTTTTGTGGGGCCTTATTAGGTATATTATAACATAATTATGTAACCTGGTCTCGTGTATAATACATACATACATACAACTCAATACATATATAAATGTTGTAAACTTGTACTGCCGTCGTACGGAGAAAGGCCGTAACTCAAGATTTTCACAAAATTTAGTTAAGTACAGATTTGGAATCAGCAAAGAAAAATCTATCTTTTGGTCTATGTAATAAGGTCTATAGAATAGCATAGATATAAAATAGCAGGGCGTAAAAAGCCATCCTCCAACAAAAATCGCTTGAATTTTAAAATGAAAAGCCGCAATTTGATTGTTACGGCTTTTCACATAATAAATAAAGTTTAACTAGTATGAAAAGCCGTAATTGAATCTAAGGAATTTTTAAATAACAATAAACCTTAATATATTGTTTTGGTATGTATGTGAAAAGCCGTGATTTCCTAGTTGCGGCTTTTCATGTTAATATTTGTACGGGTGCATGCAGAAAGTTCGCCCTCCGAATCTATGAGTTGCGCCCTAGAGGTCTATTATTAGAATTTGGGCTTTCGTGCTTAACATTATATCACGAAATATATTTTGTTTACTAAAGTGAAAGGTAAATTTGCAAATTGTGAAAAAGGCTAGTCTATACGAAAACAAAACAAAGACCATAAAAATTAAGCATATTTTTCAACAAATTTTAAAACTACTCTCATCGGCTTAAATTAAATATTAATGTTCGAGACTTCACTTCAAATAAAACGTTAATTTACTCGAAACCAGTTTCAACTGAGTTACGGCCTTTCTCCGTACGACGGCAGTGTAGTAGGTAAACTTACTGTGAAAAACATCGTAAGGAAACCTGAGCGTCCGAGGTGTTCACATACCAGTGCTTGACCTAATTATTGATAAAAAACCTATTCACATTGGAAACGAGTTGGTACTTATTACAAGAAAGGAGAAAGGTTTGATAGCAAATAGAAAAACGACCAGGGAGCCAATTCTCACCTCATTCGCAAATAAATCGTATACGACTCTTAAGGCTTATTACTTTGAATTCTATGTAAAAAGTCGAGCGGCAGCCAAAATCTGTATTCGGAACGCCATGCTAGATTGAATTCAAATGAGAAAATAAGTGTCTAAAGACTCTGTCAAGTTATGTTATGTTATTTTCATGCGACTAATGTCTAAATTTTGCGTCTACGCTTTCAATTCGCATGGGCGAGAATCGGCCTCCTGTTTTGCTATTTCAGTTTACCAAAGTAGGTATACATTGGTGCACTGGAAGGTCGATCAACCCTCAGATTGACAAGCAGGAAAATTCTGCTACGCAACTACATCGAATTGTCATAGTAAACTATGAGTTGGAGTTCTGTAAAACTCAGCCCAACATACGATGGTACTAGTAGCACATTTAGTCGCGCTAGAATGTCACAATTTGACGGTTAATGTAGTGTAAAGTTGCGAATAGAAAAACGACCAGTTTTGCTATTTGCCACCGAACCTTTCTCGTTTTTCTGCCCACCACTCTTGGTTACAGGCGTGAGTTTGTGCATGAAGGTAAGTATTGATTTATCAGTATCACACAAACAATGAACACGGCTCGATTGACAATACTAAATAACGTATCCGTGTTACCAGGGATGAATAAGATACGATACCTTCGTATTATGCCTTTCCGACTAGCAAACGTTGTCAGCTCCGCATATTTCTTCGTCTCCTTCTATATGTATATATGTACTAGCTTTTGCCCGCGACTCCGTCCGCGTGGACTTTTCTTGCAACCCCGTTCACTCCCTTAAGGGTTAAATTTAGAAAAACGGCGAAACACGTGGTCAATCATTTGTGTTGAAGAGTATTTATTTTAAGTTTCAAGAAAATTAGACAACATAAAAATTTTGGCAACCCTTTTCGCCCCCTAGGGGTTGAATTAAAAAAAAACGGCCTTATACCTTGCCTACATTATATAGCTATGCGCAAAATTTCAGCTTCCTAGGTCCAACGGCTTAGGCCGACGCTTTGATGAGTGAGTCAGTCAGTCAGGACTTAGAATTTTATTTGTATAGATAATAGCTCGGCATCATTTTTTTTTTTTTTTTTTTTATTTTTTTTTTTTTTTTTTTTTTTTTTTTTTTTTTTTTTTTTTTTTTTTTTTTTTTTTTTTTTTTTTTTTTTTTTTTTTTTTTTATTATTCTTTACTTTTGCAACAATGTGCTAGTTGCTTATTTAGCTTCTTCATAGTATTAAGAAAGCCTCTTTGTAATGTATGCGTGTATAGTTGCAATAACAGCAATCTAAATGGCAGATTTATCGGAATTTGCCCTTCCACAGTAGTAATACTATTAAGATTCCCCCAAACAACACATACATTATGTTTAATAACTTAGAAGAGGTAGTAGACGACATTAATGCCAATGTCAAAGTCGGAGACTCATTTTTGATTGAAAAAGCCGAGGAATGTGGGAAACTAATTAATGAGCCACACAAAAAGTTAAAAATTATAGTCCAAAACATTAGGAGTATTGACTGTAACTTTTATGACTTTATTCTATTTACCACAAGACTTAACCTAGATTGCGATATTATTGTGCTAACAGAGTGTTGGTTGCAACATGTACCCAATTTGCCATCCATTCCTAATTTCTACTGCTTTGCTACTCAGAGACACAAAAATCAAAACAGTGGTGTTGTGATCTATGCCCGTGTTTCTTTAGATGTTGCTGTCATTGAACCTGTACTTGATGATGCTGATTGCCTAGTGGTTAAAATAGGGACCAGTCATGCTATTGTATGCGTCTATAGATCACCCTCTATTACTGACATAAATCGCTTTCAATCGTCATTAGACAATGTTATTTGTGACCTTAAGAGATTTCCCAATTTATTTCTACTTGGTGATTTGAATATAGACATTAAAGACAATAACATTGACCCGAGATCAGGCTACTATTTGGATCAATTAGCTGGGTATGGTCTATTGCCAGGACATTTATTCCCCACTCGTGGATTAAATTGCATTGATCACTGTTTCTCCAAGGCTACAAATAGTGTAACAACGATAGTATGCCAAAATTCTGTTACTGATCATAGTAGTATAATTCTGTCCGCCTTATATAATCCTAAAAAACCCCCCAAATTACAACCAACTGTAACTAAAATCGACTATGCAAAGGCTATAAACGAGCTCCAGGCTATTGACTGGGATTTAATCCTCAATTCAGATGATCCAAATGTAGTAACCCAAATATTCCTGAATACCGTATCAACCATTATCATTAAATACACCACTTGTCATAAAGTACCAAGAAAACGAGTCAATTTAAAGCCTTGGATAACGCCTGGACTTGTTCGATGTATGCGCTGGAGGGACAGGCTACATTTAAAAGTTAAAAAGCATCCAACTGATACAATTTTGCACCTTTCATATAAGCGTTATCGCAATTTCTGCACAAATTTACTTCACCGTTTAAAAAGATCCTATGAACGGTCCGAATTGAATAAGCACCATGGGGATATAAAAAAAACTTGGCATGTTATTAAGCAAATTTGTAATATAAATAGTAACCGTAATTCTTCTGTCGAATTACTAAAAATCCAGCCCTCTGCTCAAGAATCTGTTAATTATATTAATAATTTTTTTGTAAATGTGGGCCGCAAACTTGCAAACAAAACTTTAACCGATATGAAAAAGACTGAAGCTAGTTTGGCATCAGAGGTGAAGTCCTCCCAAGCCGTTACTTTTTCTCTCACTCTCTTCCCTACTGATGAACTTGAAGTTAAGGAAACCATCATATCCTTAAAATCGACCTCATCAACTGGAAGAGACGGTATTTCAGCCATATTCCTAAAACATGCTGTGAACTGTGTCTCTAAACCTATTTCTTATTTATCAAACTTGTGCCTATCAAGTGGCATCTTCCCGAATTTACTTAAGGAAGCAATTGTTATACCAGTGCATAAGACGGGGGATAGAGACAGTATTGACAATTATAGACCTATTTCTCTTCTGCCTTCCCTGGCTAAAATCCTGGAAAAAATAATTAACACTAGATTGCTACACTACTTAGAGACAAATAAACTTCTTTCTCCTAATCAATTTGGTTTTAGACATACAAAATCAACAGTAGATGCCATTGAATCTTTAGTCACACATGTAGTTGGAAAACTAGACAAAAACAACAAATGCCTTGGCATTTTCCTGGATCTAGCCAAGGCTTTCGATACTGTCTCTATCCCTTTACTATTGCGGAAGCTTGAGTGCCTTGGGGTTCGTGGTACGCCACTCGCGCTTCTTACAGATTACTTAAGTAACAGATCCCAAGTAGTTAGAGTTGATGAGGTCCTTAGTGATAAATGTAACGTCTGTTTTGGAGTGCCACAGGGCTCAGTCTTGGGTCCAACCCTTTTCTTGGTCTATATCAATGAGCTCTGTAACAAACAATTATGTAATGCTAAAATAATAACTTTTGCAGACGACACTGTTATAGTTTTTAATGGGGTATCTTGGGATGACGTAAAAAAAGTTGCAGAGACAGGCTTCAGAGAGATTATAGAATGGCTTAACTTAAATCTTCTTACCTTAAACTATTCTAAAACGAAATATATTACATTTTCCCTAAGAAATAATACACAGCCACGAGCTAGTCTTAATATCAAGGCTCATACTTGTGCTGATTTGACTAATTGTAAGTGCTACGCTTTATCCTCAACTGACAAAATAAGGTATCTGGGCATTATTGTTGATAGGAATCTCAGGTGGAAAGACCACATTGAAATGCTCAGTAAAAGAATTAGAAAATTAATGTGTATTTTCAAAAAACTAAGGCATGTCAATGATTTGCGTACTATTATGATGACGTATTTTGCACTCTGTCAATCTGTGATTGCTTACGGTATAGTTTCCTGGGGTGGTGCAAACAAAACCGTCCTTATTAAGGTTGAAAGAGCTCAAAGAGCTGTTCTAAAAGTAATTCTTTTTAAGAATTTTCGTTATCCTACTGTCAAATTGTACGACGAGGCCAATGTGCTAACTGTTCGACAATTATTTCTAAAACATCTAACGTTAAGGCAACACCAGCTGCCGAAACTAGATTTAAGCTCCTCAAGAAATAAGTACAGGGTATTTTGTATACCCATATGTAAAACGAAATTTGCCCAAAGTTTCTCGGCGTTTTTAGGTCCATACTTATATAACAAAATCAATCGGCACCTTAGTATAAGTAATTATACAAGATTTAATTGTAAGACCTGTCTTAATAATTATTTAAAGAAATTAAATTATAATTCAACAGAACATTTACTTAAAATTCTAACCTAGGCATCAATGTATTTTTTATATCTACCTATCGATAATACAACCTAAATCAATTATTTTATACAAATTAAGAGGCAGCTCTCACTGGACTGTAATATGGTTAATCTGCCTGTTCCAGTACAGTAGTTAAAATAATCTTACAAGTTCGAAGTTTTTGTGGTCTAACTTTACCGGAATATAAGAAACAACTTATTAAGGTCTGTTTTGTATAGTCTTCTTTCAGGCTAAATACTCCTTATGTCATGCTCGTTAAAGTCGCATTTTCGGTGCGATGTATGTCTCCTAGGATATTAATACCATGATAGCTGAGTAGAAATAATTACGATGGTGAACTTGCACAGAAAAATGTTTTAATGTGATCGGAGTTGACGGAAAAAGGCTGAAATGTCTTTTCTTACTTCACACTTACTATATAAGTATTTCATAATCCAACCAAGCAATAATGTTTAGTCAATAGTATGTTTAGTCACATGATGTAAAAACGCGCCATACTTATTACCCAATAAATATGACGTCGCAACTTGCAGGTAATGCCCACTACCTAGGATACGGAGTGTTTGTATTTGGGGTTCGCTCGTAAAAAAAAAAAAAAAAAGTATTTATGTGTCCATCCCTATTTATTTACAAGCTGACTATTTAAGCTTATTATATAGCTCAAGCTTATTATATTTATAAGATAAGTAAACCTTCAGATCTCAATGAGAAAATAATAATTAAATGTAACTCAATGTCTTATAATATGTAGGTATGAAGGGTTCAAATGTGTGAATTACCCTGTATAATATAAAATACCTACTACTATTACCGAAATTAGTCATGGAATTCTAAAGGGCTTTCTCATAAGGACGTAAACAAGTCTTAAACTAATAGTTTTGTAGTATTTTATATATTTCTTTCAAAACTTTTGAATTCTGTATAATCTTCTATGGTATGAAGGCTATATTGCTCGAATAATATCGGGTCGAATATAAGTTTGACGCAAGTTCCCTAATGCTGCCTTTGTCACTCTGGAGTGCTATTGAGTGCTTGTGTTTTATTATTTTTTCACTTACCCTCCGTCTGTTTTATTTTATTGGGTAACTTAAATAAAATGTGTGTATTGGTTGGTTATCTTGCCTGTCCTGTGGTTTTGCACAACCGAACCCAAGCTATTGCGTAGGGCAGGGCAGGTGAGTGTAAACAATACTTGTGTGATATGAGGCTTAGTTTAAAGGAAATTAATTTGGTAATGAGTAAGTAATCATAAATATCGGGCTATTGTGGACTATCTACTGATTGTCATTAATCAAAGTACATCTTGGCTGATTGATGAAGATTTTTTTTGGTCTGTTGCAATTTCTTATAAATGTTGTTCTACCCGCAATTTCAAAAGATTTAAATAAAACTTGGATCGTATCTGCGACCTAATTGCGCTCACCGAATCCTGTTACAATCTTGAAACGTATGATAGCAATTTATATGGGACTTGGTAATACACGAATGGGATCGCTCTGCATTTGGTGCGCGTAATGTGGGAGCAGATTACTGATAGTGAAAAAAGGAAAGAAAGTATTTTTTACCTAGATTTGCTGTATTTAAATTTAAATTTTGACTTAATGATAACCGAAGGGGGGCGTTAGAAACCATAACACAGGATCTACCTAGCTTGGTTTCTAATGTGATAAAATATTACGTATACCTACTTATAAGTCAAACTGTAAACTAGCCTAACTTTACATGTATACCGATGTCTGTGACTCAATAAATATCTTTATCTTTATCTTTATCTATCAATTGCGTTTCCTGTCATCTCCCCCTAGGTTTCTCGCCTACAAATTATGGTTCTCTATGATAATTCGATGTGCATACATTGCAAAGTCGATTAGCCCACATATTCACTTGAAGGAAGACCTTGTTACAGATGAAGGGCACAGGGGAAGAACATGCAATGTCGCATTTTTACTTTTTTTAAACTGATAATGCCATTTTGTAGTGTAATGACATCAAGACAACACGCATTTTTGTCTTCTCCTTTATACCTAATTCTTATTTTGTAACAGTTAATTCATTAAAACTACAGTCCACAATCGAATTCTTTCATTAACAACGAAACATATTAGAACACTTTATTTAAATTACCCATCCTGATGGGTAGATCATGCCTGTACCATAATATTAAGTTACCACCTACATAATTTGAATTTACAGTACTACACATCATAAAAGTCCCTTCGGGAATTTACGTTCGCGCAGACTATTAATAGTCACCTGCATCAATGACGATGAATCAACCAATAGCAACAAAGGCGCGCGGCCTGCCATAAAATGAAACTATCTGATTGGTCGATCAACTTGCCGCACATCCAAAATTTGGTCATCTGCGCAGGTACATCCGTGAGACTTATTTCTTGTGTAGCACTGTACCATGCTTTAGCAAATATCCTAATGCATCTACCTACATGGCTTGTTTGGCTAGGCGCCTTAGGCGATACGACAAGGAGGTCTGGTGGTTTTTGGCTAGTTTTCGCTACTATTGTGTACTTGTTGTGTTATGTTAAGTTTCGTCGTTTGTTGTAAGTAATATTTCGGAATGCATTGCGTGGTCAAGGTTTCATATCTACTTGTAAATCTGTGGGTTGGTCGATCTTGCGATGTCGGTCGGGTTGTCTCGGCGAACCGTGGGGTGTGGTTGTGATGAGATGAGGCCCTGTAGTCTTAAGATAAATCTATCTATATAAATAAAATTCAAAGTCCTGACTGACTCACTCATCAACGCCCAGCCCAAGCCGTTGGACCTAGGAAGCTAAAATTTTGCACAGAGGGACTATTATATAATGTAGGCAAGGAATAAGACAAGATTTTTTGAAATTCAACCCCTTAGGGAGCGAAAAGGGTTGCCAAAATTTGCATGGGAGGTATAAAGAATGTTGTCCAATTTTCTTGAAACTTAAAATACTTAAATAAGTACTCTTCAATTGATTGAACACATGTTTCGCCGTTTTTCTAAATTAAACCCTTAAGGCAGTGAACGGGGTTGCAAAATTTGGTTCCTTGAATCTTTTCCACGCGGACGGAGTCGCGGGCAAAAGCTAGTGTTGTTATATAAGCATGTAAGTAGGTACTGATAATAAAGTTAGGTTTCTAAATGATTTTCATAATAGTAAAACTAATTTGGAAGTAGCCTGGCTACCCATAACACGGGGAATCCTAGTTTGGGAGCCAGCCAGTAACCATCATTGTAACCCTGTTTTACAATAAAGTTTTTTTTTAAAATTCATTTCATTCTTATTATTTTGTCCCGTGATGTTGCTCGGAAGAGTTTCTCGTGTTGAACCACTCTGCGAGATTTTGGAGCCACGATTCAAGCGCGTTATATTAAATCAGAAATCAAACAGCAAAATTCAATTTAAAAAATTACAGTTTATGTTTCATATTACGTACCTATAGGTATTTATGCCCTTTAATATGCGTATTTGCACCGACTACCCGTATCTCTTTCACTTTCGGCAAATTCTTCATGCACGAGATCGTATGTTATCTTTTGTAGCTACCGTTTCTGTACGAGTAACAATTCTTCCGGTATACAATAAAGAATATTCTTATCTTATTTGAATGTTGTTGCTAGAGAGGTGGACAGGCATACCTTCACAGGCAAATCTCAAAAGAAGATTCGGTTTTTAGGGACACATTCGGTTTTTAGAGATCATCCCGAAACCAGAATGTGTTTTATTTGGTCAAGCGCCAATTCTCTTACGAGTAGGTATTACTTGTTTCATTCTCATAATTGTCGTTTAGGTAACTTACAAACGACAGGTCAGACCACAATTAAATTTTATCAATATGTTTAAAGGACAAAAATAGAGGTTTCACAGTGCTTACAATCTTAAACCAACAAATAAAATGTATTGTGAGAAGTTTTTATGAAAATATCCTAAAGCGATCTATGTTTTTAGTAATTTATTTAATTTCTAAGCGCGATCTAACTTTGATTTATCCACTCTTAACATAGGTATTAATTGATAAGGTTGTATTGCGATGTAGGAATTATCCCCCGAACTCTTACCTTTCTTTCGGGACTTACCCTTAACATTATTCATAGGTACAGCCTTGTAAAAATGACCTTCTTAAATAAACAAGACCAAATGGAACGTAATGATGCTTGGCGGCCTACTTAAAGAGATCGCATAACTTATAGAGACTGAGAAAACGAGCAATATTAAGCCTTACAGCTTCTCCAGGACTTTCCCCAACGTGTGACACACAAGTACGGCGATTGGTGCCGTGAGTAACAAGTTATTGACAAGCAAAGGTAATTGAGGGAAGTACCCCGGATGAAAACAGCTGGTATATCACACGTATAAAAATATATTTCAATAATAGTCACGACTACGACTAGAGAGATACAATAATCAAAGTATCGCCGATAACATAGTCTGTTAGCTTTTAGAATATACCGTGGGCTTTAGAGTAGGTTTCGGTTTTCGCCGAAAGCACACGCGAGTGTAATACTTAATACTACTTCCTGCTCTGTATAAAACTTTTCTTCACTATTTTGAAAAGTTATGTAAAGTTATAATATAACCATACAAAATAAACCTTACCTTATTGCAATATAATTGGTTCTATCCGATAGTTTCCGAGGTATATTCTAAAAGCTAACGGACTGTAAATCTGCCTGGGTAGAACAGCGAGGCTAGTCGCGCCTTTTGAGTGTCAAAAGTCGTGACTTTCCAGTGCAGTCACGTGCACTAACATAATATAATGCACTTCAATACCTTGTCAAAGTCAAAATAGTGACATATCTCATACATCAGGCTAGAAGTGGCTAATGTGACAAGATTCTAACGTATTTACATGTTACCCTGCGTTCCGAGATGCGATGAAACCGATTACAGCGCGAAACCGACCAAATGAGACCATTCACGCTTCATACTAAGTTGGGCCCAAACATGAAAGTGCCGGCCAGCGAAAAAAAACTATTTTAAACGATGGGCCACATTAATTTGTTGATTTCATACTAAGAATCCTATATCCTAAAATGAATACCTTAAGTAGACGTTAAAGGTCAGATTTTTCTATACATTTTTAATAATGCAGTATAGACGTTAAAAGCAATACATGCCTTATACATTTTTATGTTAGATGATTTACACTCCGTCTAGTAGCAACTCCCACCTACACTACAGATAGGTGAAGTGACCTCTCAGACGCTTTTGTGCCTGGGATTTTTTTTATTTTAGATGGTGTTTGTTGATTGATTGATTACCTTCATGCCGTTTTCTAGATTTTGCAGCATAATCTAACATGCATGTAACTCTATAATATTGGCAATAAATTATTTTTATCTTTTTTTTTTATCTTGTAAAAGTGTTGAGGAAGACTCCCTACACAAACCCTAATACCTACGTAAGTATATTTTATAAACACGTTACAATTATTTTTGGTCCAATGTATGGAAATATAAGATTTTCAATGTCTGACAGTAGCTAAACTATAGGCTTCACTGTTTTGATGCCATAGTATCAAATGTTCTGGACAATGTGCGTAACAGTTTGGAAATGTTTTTTTTTCGTTGGCCGGCACTTTGAGTTTTGGGCCCAATTTGAATGGCCTCCTTTTGTAGTCCCAAAGTATCTCGCACGAAATAGGGTTTTTGTGCCTACTGCACTGCATATGGATTCGCACTGTAATCGATTTCATCGCATCTCGGAACACAAGGTTAGCGCGCGCGACTGTACCTACATCATTAACTGTCAAATTCTGACATCGAACGCATGACTCGTTCCATCGTTGTACCCGGGAGGTTCAGCGTATTAAGATTTAAAACAACTCTCTTTGTTTCTCTTGTCAAGAAAAGACCGGTGGTAGGTCTAGAATAGTATACAATACAATGCTGTGTAAGCCTTTAACTAACAACCTTATAAAGGCTGAAACTGTAAAATCCTGATTAAATAAAAGTGTTTTATAAGAGAGCCGTTGGCTTACCTATCAAATATAAATAAAATAAAAAATAAAGGTGGAATTACATAGGGAACAGTTATGAATGCAGAAAAATACAGATTAGAAAAGTTCTTCAGAGCAATCTTAAAATGCTTGTGTTAAAGAAATCACTGTTTTAGAACAGTGTATTTTAATTTAAAAAAATATATTACACAGGTCTGCAGAACTAAGTACCTATCGCACTTTTAAAATTGCAATAACTTTTAAAATGCACGACTTAATTATACTTTCGAAATAAAAAGGACTCGAAAGAGTTTAATTTTGTGTATTAAATCTCCATAGTAGGTAATCCATAGTATAATTTTTTTTGGGAAGGTTAGGACAAAACAAAATTAAAACTGTAGCACCTAGTTTTTCAGGTCAATGTAGTTCTAGGAAAGCCTGAATAGAAATTGAACAGGCTCGTTGGGACAAAGCAAATTCAAGCTATCACACTCGAAGTATTGGAAATTGCAATTACTGCAAAACAATAACTGAAGAGTTAGATTTAAAAAGTAATATTGTATTGTCTATTTATTTATAAAAAAATGTTTGCACTATGGTTACTTTATTTCATAGTTATCGTATTTATGTGCAAAAAATAGTGTTTCCGAGAGAACCATATCGCGCGATATATTATCACATTTCGGCGAAGTGATATTTATTTTTAAGAGATTCAAATCGTGTTAAGAGATAAAGTCGACTGTTGGTGACAGTTCGCACAAGAGACAGATATGTATCGCTAAATATCACGATGGACACCTAAGAATAAATAGGTAGAGGTGCCCTGAATAAATAAATGTTTATAAAATTCACCTACTTACTAACTACATTAGTTAAAAAAATTACACTTAATTTAAAAACCTATTTAGAGGCTAAAACTATCACCCATGCCGCCAGATGTCGCTGCCTGTAAGTAATACCATTGAATTTTAAATTCAATGGTAATACAGAGAGTATTGTAAAGAGGTTCAAAATTTCACTGATGCCGGTACTTGCCCATTATCTCAGTGGGAGAGCGCTGGCACGGTTAGCCAGAGGTCGCGGGTTCGAGTCCCGGCATGGGTGGAATTTTTAGCCTCTAAATAGGTTTTTAAAATTTTCCTTAGCACGGGTTAGTGCAAAAAAAAGAATATAAAATTACACTTAGGCATTATTAATATTACGTATTATTTGGCATTACTAAATTATTTACTATAATATGGCTATTGAGATTTCCACAACACCATTGTACTACACAATTATGCTGGGGCCACACTAGGGACATGCCTTTAATTAACGGGCCTTTTTATTTGTTTTTTTATTTTATTCATGGCACAAACAGTCATACAGAAAAACTAAACAAGTAACATCGGCATCTTCATCGTCATAATCAGCCTGTCCACTGCTCAAGACACGCCACTGAGCCACAGTCTTAGGCTGACATTCAGAGACCAATCCCAAGTTCACGCTTAGAGCAGTATTAGCCTATGTTTCACAATGTTCAAATAAAGTTGCAGATAAGCTATCCGCAACCAGGCCTGCCGTTTGTTCTAAATTGAAATAAATATTCCTATAGTATTTTCTAAGGTTAACACGAGCAGTAGACATAATTAAAACGTAGTGTTTTTATACGGATTTATGCTCGTTTATTACATTTTTACAATTTTCTGACGCTTCGGCACTTTTTCAGGTGCCGTGGTCCGGGATAATAAACGAGCATAAATCCGTATAAAAACAGTTTTAATTATAAATATTCCTATATTGCGTGTGTTCGTTTATGGCTTCAAATTTAGAACAAACGGCAGCCCTCAATGCGGATAGCTTATCCGGAACTTTATCTGCAGATTGTGAAACAGGCCCTTAGCAAAGTAAACTAAAGTCATACTTAGTAAAGCGCCGAAATTTTCGTATTCACATTCAATCGGGAGCCGGAGTTAAGCATGAGCTAAGAGAAGAACTGTCTTAATGGGCTCCTACATCGCCGTTAGAAAATGTTTGTAAACATTTTGCAACATAAAAATATTAACTAACAAATGTTGTCAATTGTTACATTTTGTTACAAACTGTTACATGTTATAAGTGCTCCTACACAATGCTAATCACAAACTCCAACCAAAACAATACGACAAAAAGGTAACCTCAAAGTGAAGAGAACCAAATGACAGATGACAGTTCTATCTAAGTTCACGTACAGTTTGTCAAAAAATTCAAGAAACCGGAAGAGAAACTTTATTATTGGTATTATCGAAAATTAAGACCATTTACTACCTTTGATTAAGCACAATACATCCTTTTAATGTAATGACTCTATTTTTTATTTTTATAATGCTTTTAAGTGCAAGAAATTATGTAACACAGACAAAAAGTCTGAGCGAAACCTTACTCTTTATTTTCTACACTTTTTTGACAAAGTATAAAGTCGCCAATATTGGCTACTTACACTTAGCTAAGTACTTACCATTTCATACTCAACTTGATAAGATTCGATTCTGAATACGAAATATTTCTAAGTACGTGATTTTGACATTTCTTAGACCGGTCTTAGCTTAGTTTTCGTCTCTGAATATCAGCCTTAGCCATCCTCACCCAGCCACGGCCAGCAATCTGACTCGGATGGTCGGTCTGTGGACGTCCTACGCTGGGTTTGGTATTTCGTGGTCTCCGATGGAGAATATTTCACCCCATTGACCATCGGCTTTTAGCAATATTGTGGCCAGCCAACTACCACTTCAGTTTGCTAATCTTAATAATATTGGCCTTTTTGCATCTACTTAATGAGATGATTTATACAGCGTCCAGTGGTATCTTCACTCACACTAGATGGGTGAAGGGACCACTCCGACGCTGTAGTGCCTGGGTCATGGTTTTTATAAATGGTGTAGGCTTGCCCAGCACCTATACCATCCTGACAGCTTAGTCGGCCTAGCCCACAGGAAAGACTAGTCAATACGTGCGGAGCCAACCAAGCCGCGGGTTTCCTCACGATGTTTTCCTTCACCGTTGCTAATCTTATAGTGGCGGTATTATACAGTGCATTTATTTAGGTAATTAAATAAATGTAAATAATCTTGATTAGTCTTTTTATTGAAATACACACGTAAATATAAAAAAAATTACAATTTACTTAAATTTCATGAAATTACATTAAATTTCAGATTGACTTGGTAAAGTGCAAAGATTTTGGTTTAAAAAGTGTGCATTTCGATAAAAAGACGTACTTATCCAGATTGTTTACATATTTAAGTAACTTAACAAATAAATGGACTATATGTCAGTCACCTTAGTTTAACACTACAAAACACATACAACTAAACCCGACATAGTTTAAAAAACTCGTTGTAAACACCATCCAATGTTAGTGTGTGGAATGAGGACTAATTCTAAACTCTAGTACTTATATGCATTTGCCTTCTCTAAAAATGCTTTAGTCTAAAGCGTGAGTGACTAAATAACCTATTGACACTAGCCAAAAAACTTTTGAGTATACAGGGTGGATATTCGAGAGAGGCCTGTAGGGAGAATTTTTAGACATTCCGGAATTAATAATTCGTCTTAATAATTCTTTATAGCTTAATCATTCTTCTTAATGCTTCATTATAGCTTCTGGAAATGTCCAACCACTAACTGTTCTTAGCAAACGTTCTGGTTTTACAGATAAAAAAATAACGTTTCTTAATTATTACAATGCTTAGAATATTGTTACAAAAATTTGGAGAATTTTTAGAATATGTGGAATTAATGATTCTTCTCAATAATTCTTTATAGCTTAATAAATTATTCTTCTTAATCGTGCAATAAAGCTTCTGGATACGTCCAACCACTACCTGTTCTGAGCAAACGTCCTGCATTCACAGATAAAAATATAACGATTCTTAAAAATTACAATGCTTAGAATATTGTTTCTAAAATTTGTACTAAAATTGAATTATTTTATAACTCCCGAAGCTCTCAACACTATTACTTGTACATTCACCCAATAGATTCAATCCGACATGATGAAACCTCCGTTAGTGTCCCCTAAACATATATTGCAAACATTTCATTGTGATCACGCACATCGTTTGTCAATTAAAAGAAAACTTTGCATGCATAGCTATTATTAACCAACAAACACAGTGTTTATTATTCTAACAAAATTGATATCTGTCATCTTATTCTCTGTCTCGCTCTCTTCGTTCCCGGTCAATCCCTCAATTAGACGTGTCTAAAGGTGCTGTGTTTTGTAGTTTAATTTATAGTTCATACAATAAACACAGTGTGAAGAACCAGTGCATTTCAATCAGACAATCTTCATATCATTTTCGTATATTTTTTTTATTAATTCTCTTCTTTTCGTGCCTCTCCTGCGAAGGTGGCCGTCACCTACGCATATTTATTTGTCTCTGTCTCTCGCAAGGCGAGAACTCAGCAGCACTTGCGATTCCAGTCCACTCCCGCGGGTTTCTCAATCAGAATTTCTTTATCACGTCTTCTGCATTGCTTATCTTTATTCATAAACTAGCTGACCCAGCGAACTTCGGACCGCCTAACAGTCGATTCTTTATTTATTTTTTCTCTCCGTAAAAACCATCCTCGTACTTCAAGGAATATTCTAAAAAGAATTAACGGAATCGGTTCAGCTGCTCACGAGATTTGCGCTTACCAACACATTCAGAGATATTTTTTTATATTATAGATAAATTAAAAAGTGGTAATAACCTCGTGACGCATTTTAACTACTACGGCACTTATATATTTTAATAGCTCAGAATTAAAACTATACGTTTCTAAAACATCCTTCACGGAGCTTGGAGCTATTACTAACCGGATTCACATACGAATTCTAGATCCCTTGGAGCCCTTTTCGCCCCACCTGAAATTACCACCCTGTATCTATAGCCCTGAGCTATTACTAACCGGATTCACATCTGAATTTTAGATCCCTTGGACCCTTTTCTGAATTTTAGATCCCGTAACTAAAGCCCAGAGGCATTATTACGTAAGTATCCAATGAGTTGAGTGACGTTGATTTTTACTTTTTTTAAGCTACTCCGGTTGTCAAATGTATACATTTTTTGACACTTAGGGAGTCGTCTAAATGCTTCACTCGACAGAGTGGAGTGCTACGTAATAGGAGGGCAGACTAGTCTAAATACGGTAACAAACAATTGTCGACAATAGTCACGTTCATATGCCAATTGAAGTGGTTGACTCCGGGGACTGTGAGGACGTGGAGGCGTCCACTCTGCTCCAGGGTCCGGAGGCCGATCAGATCGTCTGTGTAGATCGGCTGCCTATGCATCTCCACCACAGTTTCGTTGAGGTTGTAGTAACCAAACTGGCTGGAATGAGAGAGGTATCCTTCAGGGCGGCTTAAAATGGCCGAAAATGAAAAAATCGGGCTGAAAATCGCAATCCGATTTTAGATCATCACGATAAGAGTGACTAGCTAAGCTATTTCGTAGTCGGAGAGTGATTTGTTACTTCGGAACGGATTATTTTTTGTTACCTATTAAGGCCTGCGCAGACCAGGGATTATCCCCCGGGTACCTTTTGTCCGTCGATATAGATGTGTTATAAATTGTATCGAATAACGCACATGTACGCTTCACTAAATTTCTGGGAAATAAATGACCGCACACCGTAGGCGTTGAGTCTGCGACAAGTACCTACTCCGTGTACATTTTTTACGATTCAGGGACTTTTGTCCCTTGGGAACAAAAGTCTCTCGCCTGCGCAAGCCTTTAATATAAGTTCCACTGCAGGGAACAGGCCGTCTCTCAGAAAGAGATAGTATGGGCTTAATTACCACGCGTGGCCACGCGCGCAATTTCAAGCTCTGTGGTAGTTGAACACCTGAGACACTCAGGTTTCCTCACCATGTTTTCCTTAACGGTTATTAATTTAGGTTTCAAAAGTACACATTTCACAAATAAGTCAAAGAGGTCTCGCATGAAAGAGTAGAATAATGTTACATATTATTTAGAGGACGATTAATGTGTTCAACACAATCATAAGAACATTGAAAATCATTGAGAACGGTGTAAGAACACCTGTGCCAGATCTTTCTGCAACACCCAGATACAGGGATTTTGTTAAACCATGTTATTATGCAATAATAATAATTATAGTTCGCATTCGGTGAATATCTACACAATTATAATGTAGAGTTGACTAAAACATTTACGAGAATAAGTACCTACCTGCTTTGCCAAGGCGTGATGACGTTATCATCGGGCCCACCGATTAGTACTAATCTTTTTAGTTTGAGAAGATTCGCTTTGAAATCGTCAGATTTTGCTGATCTGTCAAAATAAAAACAAAAGATCAGGTTCCACCGAGATTTGAACTCGGATCGCTGGATTCAGAGTCCAGAGTGCTAACCGTTACACCATGGAACCGATGAGATGACACGCGAAAAACAAGTATAGGTTTCGACATGTACAATACCGTCTCTATTATACCTTCGTACACTGTTAATAAACGAGTAGAATTTACAATAACTGATATTTACAGATTTCGCATTATAATTATAAATATTGGATCCCCTTCAGCCGACGCACTTTTGTGTAAGGGTAACTGAATAATTTAATAATTTACGTCAGCAAAATTATTTAGGTATCTAGGAAATGACCAGAAACTTCGTTTCAAACTTTGCAAGGATGATAGATACTGATAAAATGTTTCTTAACCTTTGACACTCAAATCACTAAACAACTTTGAACTAACAACATTAGTGATAATCAGGGAGTGCTTACATAGGTACCAATTATTTTAGTGTAGCTAACAAGGACAACTTACGAAATATGATTGTTGATGTACGGAAGAAATACGCTGTAGTTCTCGTATAGCTTTTGATGATAAGGGTCATGCCAATAATTTCCAACAGAAGTGTGCTGGCCTACTTTTGAGTAAAACAGCTCATAAACTGTGTCTTTGACCAAGCCCGGAAATATCAGATGGAGGAATCCAGCTGGAAATTAAAGCCGCAAAATAAAGTTAAAGCATACAATAAATACCCAAACGGAAAGTGCCAGAAAATAAAAAAAGTTACTATGTAAGCTTGGTTTCGAAGTAGTTCACGGGAGCGGCGCTAGATGGCGCGCTTTTGAGAACAAATATTCATGATTATATTTTTTAATGTTCTGTTATTATTGAACTAAACTGAAGATTAATGTAACTAATTTTTTTTATAACACAATATGGTGATTTAGAGTCTCTCAAATCACCCATATCGTAATCTAAAATTATTCAGTAAATACAGACTAAATATTCACCTCCATACTGCCCGGCCTGTGGAGAACTGAGTGATATAAATGTGTCCACTGAGACATTAGAGAAGGTCTCTACAATACCTCTTGCAATTAAACCACCCTGTGAATATCCTGAAAAAAAGTTTAGTTTATAAGTGTATTTTCTTAAAAGTTTCCATATTATTATTTTTTAGGGTTCCTTAGTCAAAAAAGTAAACTTATAGCCATGCCGGAAAAAAAAATTACCGGGGCCTTTCCCAAAATCAGGGATTTTTTTTCTCACAGGGAGACCAACTTATAAGCGGAAAACTCCATACAAATTCTATTATGTAAAAAAAAATTTTTTTTAATATTTTTTGCCTCGAACCTTGCACTGTGCATGGCCAGACACCCAATTAGATGGTTTTATTTGTGCAAAAGGTGCTTTGTTCCTAGGTTCTAGGCTATAAAAGATTTTTTTTGATTTTTATAATTTGATTATATTATTATATCTGCTGATATTGTATAAAATTACGTATGTACTTGGCTAGTACACAGTTTTTGCAAACCTACTAGTTTAATAGAAAAACAAACAATACTCAATGGATTTTGAAGAAATCAATTTAAACTTGAATTTAATCATGCCCATTTTTTTACCTATAAGATTGATCCCTTCCGGGTACTGGGAAGAGATGTTCGCAACATCCATTCCAATCTCCAATACTTGATGCCACATGGTCTCCAGGCTTGACCAGTGCTCAAATCGGTTCACATTGTAGATTTCTGTGCCCGGATGTTTCTAAAACAAATGAAGATTGGGGTTAAGTTTATCTGTTGTAAACGATGGAATTCTTCTAATCCGATCCAAATGCAGCATAGACTGTTTCTTTCAAGAAATAAAACTATTAAATGGTACTAGACTGAAAGCCATGTCTTTGTCTAAGCCTGAGATACAGACGGGAGATTATTGTGATGTTACGTAGGTAATAAAAATTGCACTAATGCATTTTACATTCCATTTGCACTTCAAGTCTGTCAACCCAGTTATGAATCTAGTAGTATCACATCTGATTACCATGCCGGTGGTTGTGGGTTTAATTCCCACTGGAGGCCATAATATGTTGGTACAAATGGCCTTAGTCTGGGTGTATTGCCATGTTTATGATGTCCTTGCTTAGTATAGCACAGGGTATTCTGGGATCAAGACAAGTGTTAGTGTTGTGTGCAAGTTATTTAAAAATGTATGTTAATATTATACTCCTCTTTGTTTGTAGCCACCTTCTGCCAACTTGATAGAAGTCTTGTCTTCTCTTTATTTTTGTGAAATTATAGTACCAATACTAATTGCTAAAATAATGAAAACATCGTGAAGAAACCAGAATGTCTGGCGTGTTCGAACACCTGCACTTGAAATTGCCTATTTGCAGTAAATCGGCATAAAAAACCATAGCCACATAAACTGGACCACATTGAGCCACCTGGATTTGGCCCCCGTGGTGAGGTATGGCCTAAGCTTCCTGTGATGCAGGAAGAGACCTATGCCCCAGCAGTGGGGATGTACAAGGCTTCATATCGAACATGAACTGAGACAAAAAAAATCAAATTATACTTTAATTAGAGGTTTATTGGCACAGGAAGGTGGGTCCTTTGTTACTTATAGTTTATTCATGTCATCACAACAGTGATCGGAGTAATCGGCCTGAACAAAACACCTTTTAATCTTCACAAGGTTACAAATGCGCGAAAACAAAAGGAATTTACCTCCTGTATCCTGTGACTGATTAATTCCATGCTGCCGCTCCCAGTCATTATGCCGTGAATTAAAACAACAGGCTTGTAAGCCACGGTAGACACCACACCCAAGACTAACGCCATAAAAACCAGCTTCAACACCATTTTCAAAGTTTTCTTTGATCGCACAAAAGCTTCCTTGAACAGCTGTCTGCTTCCAACGTAATTGCGTCTATTTTCTAAATATTCTATTCTATAATAGGTATTAAATTCTGCCTGCAGCAGTAAGATAACATCAATGGAAACGTCATTTGTTATTACTATTATTAACAGTTTAAATCTACGCAATACAAAACAAAATAATTTCGAACAAAAAACTAAGCTGCTAGAAAACAACTCGTTTGTGAACACTTTGTGAAAAACAAACTGTGAAACAAACACGTAGAGGGACTCTATCTACGAACAAACACGATGATGACTGCCGATGTCATAGAGTATATATGTATATAAACACTACGTTTTAAGAGACGGACCTCCATAGATGCTTTTGTTTGTAATGAGTTTAGCCCCGTTAGCAATACCAACCAATAGAGCAAAAATGCAATGTCAAAAATAAGTGCTACCAACATAATAACTTGTCTGTGCAATAGGGACGTCCACTTACATTACATTTATCGATATCGATAAATTATCATCCAGGGGTTTCGCAGTCAGCCTAATGAAATTAATAAAAATCAATGTTTTCAATCCAATCTGAGCGAACTTCATCAATCGGTGGTTTGGATTCAGGTGCTGAAATCGTAAAAAAAAGTTGATTCGTTATTGATTATTAATATGTTTGTAAACTATGCTACTTACCGGGATAGTTCTGATATTCTGAGATTCCAGGCCACAATAATTGTGGTCAAATCCTGCTGGACCAATAGCTGCTGTACAGCAGCCTTGTACAGCAGCCAAAATAGCTGATATTTTGGCTGCTGTACAAGGTGCTGAAAATGATAACACTTTGTAATTTATCAAAGTAAACAAACACTAGTTACAAAAAACTTCAGCGATACATGAAAAGTCTACGTACCAGAACTCTTTTGTGAAGCTCGACAACTAATAGGTTTTTGTATAGCTGAATCTGAAAATAAACAATTGCAAGAATAGTCCGAAGAAAATAAATAGTTTGTTCCTGTTTACCACATAACTGCATAATATAGTTACATAGTCAATATGTAACTATCAAATACATTTTTATAAAAAAATATTTTAAGTTAAAGTTAGTAAAAAAATATTTTAGTAATTCCAATCACTAACCAGTTTCAAGTGATGCGACGTGGCTACGTGGCAAGGAAACTCAGCTAGTAAGTAATCAAGAACAGGAGGCGCATTTATAAGTAGAGAAGGTACAGCCCTGTAAAAAAATGTTTATCTAAGTAATGCCATTTATGTATTAAGACGTAATAATAATATTGCGTTCTAAATGACAGAGCAAAATACATTCAAATGTTCGACGTAAAGCAAGGCGTATTGTGTTTTATTACATAATTATTCATGAAATGTAGTGAGTGTTACATTATAATTATAATTTATAACACAACTCACCATTTCTTTAATCGGCTTCCTTTTAAAATCTTTGTTAAAATCTTTCGGCCGGAAATGATCTCTACAAACATAATTATGTTGGTGGAGTTTTTCGATGGGGATATACGCAAGATCTTCCACAATTTTCACCCATTGTCTGCATCTAAAAAAAAACCACATTCAATGCAGCTAATGCTAATAGTGCATCGTTGAAATATTGTTATGGCTTACAGCAATTCACCCGTCGTACACAGAGTAGTAATTCTGACCGATATGTGTATGGCACATCACTATGACATTGAAACATCTTAATAATTACGTTACGTTATCTAACCTAATTTAAGATCTTGCTCTTGTGCAACATGACAAAAACTATAGCCAGAAATACTTACCGGTCTTTATCCCTAGGAAATTTACTCATAAACTTTCTTTTGGTAGACCAAAAGAAAAACTTCGAAAAACTTCCCTTTGACCGGCTGCAGACTATGATGATGCAGAGTGCTTTGCTGATGCTGACTGATAGTGATTATGATTTTGATTGATGTCGCCGGCAATTTGTACGATTCCGCCGTTTACAAACGGCGTCGTCCGTCTAAAAATGCCGAAGGCAAATTGTAAATTGTCTTGCTCGTACAATTGTATAAATTTAGAGATTGATTATTTACTTGGTGCAGTAAGGTGACGACAATGACAAAACAGAGGTTGGATAAATTAGACTTTATTTTTAACAACCAACCTGGGTAGTACGATGGTACGAATCATGCGTGTTGTGGCTTCAAATACAAAACTACAAATCCTTACGCGCAAAAAAATTGCCGTTTGTATATTAATATATTTTTTAAGGCTACCTACCTTAACCATTCCATCCAAATCATCAATTAAAGGTTGAAAGTCTACTTTCAGTGTCTCTAAAGTAATATCTTAACCATTTGTTTTGCTGCAACGTACATTCGCTGCAGAGAACATTCCTTGTGACGTACTCTTGGCAGCTATGAACTTTTGCTGCAATGTATTTCGTGGTTATTTAATGGAGTCTCCACAGAGGTCCACCGAGCACCCGATTACGGACACTTTATAGTGTTTTACGTGCTGGATACCTCAAAAACTTTCTCATTTGTTCACGGCTTATTTACTGGTTCTATAAGTGAATAGTAAAATTTGGTTAGTTCACTATTAAAAATGTCTTTAAAACAATACTTTTTTTGTAAAAAGTTCTTAGATCACGTCGAAAAACCAACACGACGATATTGTTGTATTGTTTTGATAAGCAGCACCGTGCGTGGTAAAAAAAAAGAATCAAATACTTTAATTTGCCGAGTCATTTTGTAAGCAGCGATTGAATTGTTTTTCAAATGTTGTGGCATATTACACAGTAACAAGGCAATTTACAATTTGCCCAGCGAACGTTTTAAATGGACGACGTCGTTTTTAAAAGTCGAAACTGCCTGCGACATTGTTGACCCCAGAATAAATACATAGACATTTTTTTTACGCCATCCCACAGAACAGAACAGACAGTTCCCATAGATAAGTTATATTTGACGTTCCATTTCCATTCCACAACACAAATTATACAGCACACACAACACAAATCCACACAATTATTATGTATATGCTCTGTGTATTATGTGGTTCAATCCGTCGACCGTCGAACCTGCGTTGTTGTTCTTTGGAAGGACTTCTTTATTTTAGTTCGATTGGGCTGTAAGTGTGTTATTTAAACCGTATGTTATTCTAACCAATCCAGTGGATGGAATTTCCCATAGCAAACTTGATTTTTCTACGGTAAGTGAACTTTTAGGTTATCTTCCATGTGTTATTTCCTCATGTGACTACACTGCGAAATTCTAAAAAGTAAATAAAATATAATTTACAGATAACTAAGTACTGCCACCATGGCAGCGACGTCTTTAGCTGAACAGCTTAAGAAGCTATCTGTTCCCGAATCTTCCCTCTACAAAGATGACAAGAAGAAAGCATCCTTACTATTCAACCCTAAGGAAGCAGCTCTTAAAGACCGGGACACTTTTTACGAAATTGGTATAAGTGGCCTCAACGAGCTAGTGGCATTATATGAGGGCTTCAGAGTTTATGAAGATTCATTATTCAGCAAATCGTCAAAAGACTTTGAAAGAGCTATGCAAAGCAAAGAAGTCAACAAAAACTTGGACCAAACTATTGAGAAGTTCTTGTATCAAGTGGCACCATACTTGCTCCTTCAATCGACCCATAAAGCACTGGAGTGGCTGGTGAACCGGTACCACATCCATCAATACAACCAAGATGCGATAATGGCATTAATTCTACCATATCACGAGACAAAGATATTCGTCCGTTTCATTCAACTTATGGATTTGAAATCAACCTCCAACAGATGGAATTGGCTGCAATGTCTCCAGAAGCCTGGTATAGCCTTAGCTAAGCAAGTTTTGTACAATCAATGTGCCTCAAATACTGCAACATTGCTATTCATTGCTAAGAGCACCCTGAAATATGTTCAAGAGTTTGGCGAAAGAGCTTCCCAACTGAATACTGTATTCGCCTTTTTCTGCTCTACAACAATTGGAACTATAAATTCCGTAAAAATTGTAACAGAGTCAATGATCAATGCATTATTGCCCACAATTGTAAAGGCCTTAGAATCATCGGTCCATGATTTCCGATGCTCCTCCTACATAATCCTTGGCTATTTGACAACAAAAGCCAGCATCAAGGAAGACACAATCAGCGAAATCATTATCAAACTATTAAACTCCGAGTTTGATGTTTCATATGATATGGTTTTGCTCACTAACCTTATTTACAGCAGTCAAATGCACATGAAAAAAGTATCTGACACAATTCTCTACAATCTCTCAGTGAATAATATGAATACCCTCTGCAAGCATTTGAAGAAGCTGATTGAGCAGAATATTAATGTGCAAGCTTTTGTGATCAAATTCCTGTCCAGCGTTTTACCAGTAATTCAGTCGGACTCTGAGGAATTCCGAAAGTTTTCTCCGTTGCCAGAGATACTAATTGAAGTTGTGAATTTCAAGATGCAGCAACCTGAAGCTGTGATCAAGTAAGTTTTTGCATGTTATATTTTTTTTATTAAGTATTATTATTTTAATTTATTACAAGTACATAACAAGGACTCATTTTATTTTATTTGTTACAAATAACAAGGACTCATTACATGGTATGCAAGTCATTAAAATACAGGCCTATTAAACATGATTCCTTAAAAAAGTTAAAACACTTTATAAACACGTGTTAAAATAGTCTGTGGTATGCTATTTATAAATAAGCTAGCTCTGATGAGTGCTTTTGTGGAATTGTATTTTAATAAGACCATAAGCCTAGGTCTATAACTACATTTCATTGATTTAAATACTTGGTTAACCTCTATTTTTTTTTAATAATTACGTGCCTAGCGATATCAATGTTTTTTTGGACCCTGTGTTTTTGAATTTCCTTAAGCAAAAATATTGTGTTTAAGTTTATAACTTTTTTTTTGTTTTTAGTGAAATGGTGGTTTGAAGTCTGTTTTTATTTTTCATTTAAACATTTTAATTTCACTTTTCTTTGTGAAATATATTCGCAAATCGAAAGCAACTGCAGCATGTGACACTATGTAAAACCACCAATCGCTTCAAATGTGTCTTTAAAATTACCCCCTTTTTTTGAAGTTGGTTAAAAGTGCAAATCATGATTCTAGATGACTGATAGTTAATTTTGGTACTTATAGCGTAGACCTGAGACTTCAATTGATTTCCATTAAAAATGGCTGTTTTTAGCCAAATTGTGTTAAAGTCCTAGGTTATTGGACTTAGTTTCTAGCCAGTAGGTTAAGAAATACCTGAAGTTCTAAATATAAAATCAAACCCCATACAGTATTATAATAATATGCAAAATGCACAATTAAATTTTTGACACAATGACTTAAAACAATTTTTTTGTATATGACTATAATTTTTTTTTGTTAAATTTAATTTTCAATTACATTTTCTGCTTTCCAGTAGCATTGGTAAGTTTTGCTTTGTACACGGGCATGACAACGAGTCTGCGCGTATCATAGAACTCTTAGGGAAAATTTCATAAAATTATATTTCTAAAGATAAGTAATGTTAAAAAATACTCAAAAGTTGTTTTATATCACCATTTCGAATTGTATTGAGGTACCTCAATACAATTTATAATATTTTTAAATCCTTTAGCACTTTCTTGAGAATTCATCACAAAAATCTTGAACAGAATTAAACTGCATATGCTAAATACTTTTTTTGTGTTCTTTTATCTGCGATCAGTCAGTCAAGAATGAACAGATGATGGTTGGGTAGGACAGATTCTTCTTTAAGTATCGCTCTTCTTTTAACATCCTGGTTTCACTTTCTCTGGTCCATCATCTCACTAGATGTGGTGTATCAGAAGTCCATCTGGCTCTGTGCGTATGATTTTTACTTAGAAACCCTCACCAATAAGGCTAGGTTTCATGGAACTGCCATTATTGAATTAATTTCGTAAAAACATATTTATGTTTCAGGTGCATCCTGGACTTCTATCAGCCACAAAATGAAATGGAGACAGACGGAAACGAAAGTGACGTAGAAATTGTTGATGAAGATAAATTCTCAATTAACATTCAGCAGTGGTATTCGTCACTTTTAAAGAACTTAGAGCTAAAGTATCCAAATTGTTTTGACATGATAATCATGAAGGAATTCAATGCAAGGACTTCAAAGAGACGGCAGCAACAACTGTCAAAACTTCTCGGATTCAAACCGTCTGTAGCACATAAAGTTGGTGAAGCATCTCTCTTTGAAAACCTAAACCATGTGAACCCAATTTTTCGAGTTGAAGCTGTAAACTACATAGCAAAGAACTTAGACACTCTAAAAGCAGAGAATATTGATTTTGTGAGAGAATCTATTTGTAACAGATTCAAAGATGATGATGTTACTGTGGTATCAGCGGCGCTCCAGCTGTCAATTGAGGATTTGAAAGATATCTTAAGCGAAAGTGACCTGGCCAATGTATTCGTGAATATTATATCGAGAGACCTGAGAAACTTCAAAAAGTGGAAGACAGTCATTAACGCAGCTATCACCAAATTCTGTGCCTTAGATGTTTTACCTGTGACACAGGAGATTGTTCTTGCTGTAATGCCCCATCTCTTCCCATATGACGAAAAAACTGCCAAAGTCACTTGGAGCATCATCAATTCTGCTTGGGGACGCAAATTCGCTCTCACGAAGAATTTGAAAAACCTAAACAAAAACGTAGCTCAAGATAACCATGAGTTGCTGTGCCAGACTATGTACAGGGTCCTTTGTGTTGACCGCAAAGAAAATTTTGATGTAATATTACATGCAAACGTTTTAAACAAGGAAAAGACAATGGATGTCTGCTTTTATTTGCTACTAAAAGCTTGCTCCTTGAAAAAGGCATCGGTGGAGGAAATCACAAGTATTTTAAACTTACTATTGGAGTCAGTACAGAATGGAGAAATATTCCCAAGTTCTGATGGTCAACCTTTCGGCAACCATCTTATGTCCGAGTTTATAAATCTAGCTAGGCAGGACAAAATCTTGTTCGAATTCATGGAGTACATATTCACACGTATTATTGAAGACATGGTGGTGACAGGTATAACTAAACCCTGGTGTAATATTTGCAAATCCGTGGATACAGTTTTGGTGAGAAGATTGTACGAGATTTGCGTCACGGGATGTTTTATACCAACTTACAGTACAAACTACAGTAATTTGCTGTTCAAACTTTTGAGTAAATTCTGCTCAAATCGAAGAGAAAAGTTTGAATTCATCGCTAACATTGCCTGTGGTCACATTTTATACGCCGCTGATGCTAAAGATGTCATTGAACCTGAACTACAGTTGAGAAGCCTCAAGTTACTAAACAATTACATCTTAGTGGAAAACGACACCAAATGGCTTTGCGAAACAGATGTCACTATTGTTATGATTTTGTTTAACCTGAACAACCCACTGTCGATCATTAGGCAGTTTACGATTGAAATAATTGAGAATATTCTCAAATTGAAACATGATAAAGGAAACACCGTAGTTCAGTTGCTGAAAGAACTTTACGATCACAAGGAAGAACTGATATTGGATCATGAACAAATTTCTCAAGTCTTGAGCACTATTTTGACTCAGCAAAATCCCGGAAATCATACGTTTAGGCGTAACTGCCTCCTTAGACTCATGAATGTTTTGCTTGGAGATACACCAGCTCATATAACATCCGAGTTTTTGAATGTTCTAGCCCAGTTGAACAACCAAAATGCATTCAGCCATATAGTCTCTACTCTACAGTTGTTGGAGATACAACTGAGCAATGACACTAATCCGAAATACCTCTTCGACATCTATGAGTCAAAGTTAGCTAGAAATGTTTACAGCAGAATAAACAAGAGTACTGTATCGACTTTTGAAGATGAGCGTATTTGGAACTCTATCGCGACAGGACTGAAGGAATACAGAGAATGTATATTAGAAGAGGACCAATCGCAAATCAGCCCTTCGGTCTTGATCATGAGGCAAATTGACGAGGAAGTGTTCGATAAAGTGCCTGAGAAAAAAAAGGTCGAGTTAATGCGACTTATTTGTTCTGCTGGTGCTTTCAGCAATAACCCGATGATATCCAGCGTGGCGGCAAAGACAATAAAGAAATTGCCATTGAAAATGGCGCACTTCAAACCAATATTTGAGAGCATGTTGAACGCCGCGGACCCGGCATCGAAAACACCCAAAAAATCTAAGTCAATTGTTGCAATGCTGTCCTACCAATTGGTGGAGACTAATGAATGGAAATTGGGTATAACACTGCTGGAATATGTACAGAGCAAGAAAAAGATGACCGTGGATAATAGTTTTGTGGCACTCCTATTCCAAATGTTAAGCAGATGTCTCAGGTTTGAAGAGCAATCGTACGTAGAGTACACTAAGCAGCTTATACTGTCATCACTGTGGCATTTCTGCAAGAAATTCGTCGATAATACAAACAAGGAGCAGATTAAATCTCTGAAGTCAGTTTTCGACATAGAGTTGGTGGTGCAGTGCATCAGAGGTACTCAGAATCCGCAAACTCATCATCACGCCTTAATTCTATTGTCTCACGCTGCATATTTGCTTCCTGAACAAGTCTTGCATCACACGATGGAGATATTCACTTTTATGGGATCCTCGGTCCTACGTCACGACGACGCGTACAGCTTCCAAATTATAACTAAAATTATAGAGACGTTGATACCGATCTTGGTGAAGCTCGATAAAAACGTAGAAGATTATACAGAGAAAGAGTTCCAACAGTTACAAAAGCGCGTTGTTCCGGTACTAAGGATTTTCGCAGATGTGGTGTTACACGTACCCGAGCACAGAAGATTGCCGCTTTATACGAAACTCATAGAAACTCTTGGGCCGAGCCAATTCCTTTGGGTATTTATAGCACTTTTGCTCGAAACTCACGTGGGACATTTCAATGAGAACAAAGATAAGGAGAAGCGGCCGAACAGAAATTTGGTTGACCAAGAATCGCCGATAAACAGAACTGACTTCGGACAAAGCATCCTCTTGGAGTTTCCGCCAGAGATAGCATTGGATAACTTCATAAAACTTCTGGCTTATCTGAGAACTCTGCCTCTGCAAAAGGACGAAAATAGCATGGACACAGACGTCGATCCTAGCGATATATTCAGCGTGAACGGGCACACCCCTATTCAGCTCCGGCATTACAAGTATGTTATAATTACATTCCTGGACGCATGTTTATCCTCATCGAGATTTATTCACCATTCGACCCAAGCAAGCGATATTCCAGCCATGGAAGGCCACTACAAGACTTTCATTGTAACCATCCTGACATTCATACAAAGTATCTCCAAAGTGAGCGACGAAAAAACTGCAAAATACTGGCGAGTAATGCTACACCACAGCTACGATTTGCTCGACCATACAAACAATTTGTTGACAGTAAACATGTTCCTGTCCGTAGTGAGAGGATTGCTGAAACACACTTTGCATACTGTTAGAAGGAAGGCCATGGAATTGCTAAATTCCAAAATACAGTTCAGTCCAGAATTCTTCAATGATTGCGACAAAGACTTGCTCTACTCCTTGCTGCCATCGCTTTTGGACATAGTTAACACTTTAGAAAGTCCTGCAACAGATTTGACTGAGAATACTGCTAAAGAAATGGAACTCAACCAACAGACCGCTCTACTATCACTAAAGCTGCTCACAAGAATGTTGGCAGCTGAGAACCCAGAGGCATTCAAACCGGTTCTGGAACGAATTACTGAATACACGTGCAGCCAAGAGATAACCGGCAATGTTATGGCATCTATCGTCCTATGCTTAGCTGAGCTATGTGCTAACCTAAAGGCTCATGCTCTGGCAAGTCTCCGGAAATTCATGCCTGCCTTAATAAAAGTGCTGAAGAAGCAGATAAAGGCGGAAACACCAGAGCTAGTCCTCCTAAGTACCGTGACGGCTATAGCGAAGATCGTGGAGAGTTTACCACTGTTTTTAAGCCCATACTTGCAGAAAATACTGTATGAGTACTCGATCCTGCTGGCTAAATGGCAAAGTTATGACCAGGAATGCAGCAAAGTTTCAGCGATAGTCGCTAAATTGGCCACAATTAAAAAGAAGATTGCCAGCTCCATACCGCCAAGGGTTTTCATACCAGTGGTAAACCAGACTCACCAGCTCTTGTTGGAGAAGGAAAATTACAGTGCGATTGGTCCAGTGATGTCAGTTTTGGCTGATAGCTTTGCCAATGTTACTGCAGCGGACTTCACAGCTTTGCAGCAGGATCTGACGAGCTTCTTCCTATCTGCACTGCGGATACGAAGCGATGCGACAGATAAAAATGTAGATGCCCATGTGATAGACGAAGTGGAAGAAGAAGTCGTAAATGCTCTAGTGTGTCTGGTGCTCAAACTCTCCGAGAATAGCTTCAGGCCGTTCTATTTCAAGATCTACGACTGGGCGATAAGGACCAAAGTCGATGGGCAAAAGGATCGGGCTATCACTTTCTACAGGTAAGTGTCTTGTTTTATTCTTTATACTACAGAAATATCGGATCCTACAAATACAATTTTTTGATCCGTTAAATACGTTATATTATTTAGAAGCGTTTCCTCTCATTACCCGTGAAGGAGTCGAGTAAATATATGATTTTTCTTAAGTGACTGACAGTATACCCGTCACCTTTACAATTATTATTAACTTCAAACCAGGCCTCTGGAGTAACAAAACCTTTTGTTTTCAGACTGAGCAGCGCAATCGCAGAAAAACTCAAGGGCTTGTTCGTCCTTTTCGCGGGCCACTTCGTAAAGAACGCGGCTGACCTGCTAGATGCTTGCAACGCGGCCAAAACTGAGACTCTTTACTTCGACTCCGAGGAGAAATGCGTACAACTCGTCAACTACATACTGAAGACCCTACAAATTGTCTTCCTTTACGACAGCCAGAATTTCCTTAACAAAGATCGATTCGAAACGTTAATGCAATCTCTCGTCGATCAACTGGAGAATACGCTTGGCGGGATAGCGAACCTTAGAGCCAGGGCGACAGTGTTGCTTATCCCGTGCATATCACAGTTCGCGGTGGCGACGGCAGACGACTCATTGTGGAAGTTGCTGAACTACCAAATTCTATTGAAGACGAGACATAATGATGCTGAAGTTAGGTAAAGTATTTTCTTTTTCTTTTACACAATGTTTGGCTAGGTAAGGCAGTCCTGCCTTACGAGCAGGATAAATCATTTGAAATGGTGAACAATAATTTAGTGTTATTTTTATACGTAACATCAATAAAAACTTACGCCCAGAATTTCGAAACGACACACGAGCGCCTGTTTCTGAGACTTGCTACGGGTACAGTGGGCAAACTATGAGGCAAGCTGCGTTTCAGATCTAATTTAAATGGACGGGACTTAAAAGTATACCGGAATGAGTGATGAATTTGAATTTTTGGTACTAAGATGCATGTTTTGTAAATGTGCGCCCTTGCTCCGACCATTGGCGATCACTCCCCCATAACACTTTAGATGATAGTTCTTATGCAGGTGCAGTGATAGAGTGATACTGTCTTGAATTCAAAAATCAACGAGAGTTTACTGGATTTTAAAAGATTGTTGAGAAGATCACTAAATCCACATGCACAATCATGAATATTGCGTGTTGTTTTTGAGAGTGTTGTCCTTGCTTTGACACACACATTCTTAATTATTTATTAATACTTATATTTCACTTAATGCTTTAAGCATTTATATATCAATATATTCATTAGTACACTTTTGATAAATATGATCTGAGTGATAGACAACTATGTAGCTACATTTACAGTTTATTGCCAGTCTTTTCTTTATTCAAAACAACTTATATCAACACGACAATGTATTTAAAAATCCTCCGTAATTTTAATATCTAACTGCGAAGGGGATACTCGGGGCTACAAGTGATGCAAATTACTTCAGCCAGATGTCGCTGCCTGTAAGTAATACAGAGATGAGTAATACACTGTAAAAAGGTTCGAAATTTCGCTCATGCCGGTACTTGCCCATTAGCTCAGTTGGGAGAGCGCTGGCACGGTTAGCCAGAGGTCGCGGGTTCCGTCCCAGCGTAGGTGGAATTTTTAGCCTCTAAATAGGTTTTTAAAATATTTAATATCTATCAAACACTCCGATCACATTTGACAAAAGTATACTTACTCATTATATTACAATCACAAACAAAATGTAGCATTATGCTAGCGACATAATGTTACATTATAATACTACATAAAACATAATGTTACGTAAGACAGTCATAATATTTGTTCTCCATCCGCAGGCTAGCAGCACTGGACTGTCTAGTGGCGCAGGCCGAGCAGCTGGGCAGCAGCTGGCTCCCACTGCTGGCTGAGAGCGTGCCGTTCTTGAGCGAACTTCTGGAGGATGCCGACGGAGCGATAGAGGAGGCCACGAAGCAGGCAGTGCGGCGGCTAGAGACGCTGCTGGGCGAGCCTCTCGACAAATACTTCTAGCTTGTGTTTCAATAAAAAACGAGTTGCGAACCCAGCTTGCTTCGTTGTTATTTGTAACTAGCTACGCCAGTGGAATAAAAATCATAACTTGTTTTAAAAAATACGTTTTTATATAAATTGCAAAGGGGTAGCAGTAACTTAGCAGAAACATTGAACAGTAATGCTGTCCTGTTTTCGCTAACTAACCTTCCATAAGAAAAAAAGAGATGGCACGACGTTTGTCAATGCACCGATTTCAAGGTGCGTACATGCCCTACTGTCAAACGCTACCGACTAGGGATGGGCCTAACTGTCCATCGATATCGATAGAATTGTAGAAAAAATCGGGCTTTTCGTATTGTATGACGAATTAGTATTAATTTATGTAATATTGAAATATATAATAATAAATAAAAGACTTACTTTTTATGCAAAATTAAAATGCTAACTTTATTTTTTTTACATAGGCCTTAACATAAAAAGTTCCATAGCTTAAAAATCCAAGACTAAGCTTTAGATTAAGGTTGTTTTTTGCATTAAGTAAAAAATAAAAATACATACAGAGTTAGGACCCTTTGTTACATATTCTATGATAGGAAATGGATGAAAATATCTTTCTTTTGTATATTTATCTTACAATACCATTTGATAAGAAATATCGTTTAGTGAAAGCAGATCACTGTCAATATTTATTGGAAGATACGTAATGAAGGCATACACTAGCGACGAACATCTTTTCAAAAGGAATACTAACACTAGTACTTGGTTAACCAGATAGTATCGATTGCGTGTTTTCTCACACAAGTATTGGTGTTGGTGGTGGTGTGTTCGTGTCTTGCTTCTGCTTGAAAAAGTGGGAGGGAGGGCGGTGCATTAGCTAACCGCATGGTGCTTGTGGGATTTTTGGCGAATTCAGCAAAGTAATTTTAACTTTTTAATGCTAGTATCGATTAAGTAAATCCATCTTCCACCGCAATCTCTTGCTAAAAGTGGGCAACAAACCGCGTTTGAATATAATATTATTATTATTGAAAATCTTTATGGCATAAAAGTTTTTCACATAGGCGAGGTTAATACCCTCCTGAGTCACAGACCAATTAATTTCAAAAATGTCAAAACAAACTACTATTTTCTGAAAGGTTATAAAAGTGTGATGCCCGGAAAAATAATTTTAAAAATCCCCCCTCTCCCCTTCTCCATTTATCTAATGTCCTCATATGAGGACGCTAGGCGTCAGTTCTCGTATGAGGACATAAAGAGTTCATATAAAGTTATTCGAAATTTGGGTGCGAGTAGAATAAAACACTTTATATATTGAAATCAACATCCAAAACTTTAGTTTTCAAAAGCCTTTTATTTTCTTACAGCTATAATCATACAAATCAAAATTTTTATCGTACGATTACATAATTCTAATAGAAAATCACATTGAGATCAACAAATTATCTAAACAATTCTACGTTCTAGTAATTGGTTCTCAAAATCTCTTGCCCTGCCTTCTTTGCTGGAAGATCTGTGTATCTTGAATTGTTTCAGTATCGGTTTAACTTTCTTCGTCATCCGAACTGGAATTTCCACTAGAATGAGTAGGTAGAACCAGTTCATTTTCGCTGTCTGATAAAGTTTCACCATCAGATTCATTCAGGCAATGGAAAATATCATCTTGCAAACCTAAAAACAATACCAATCTTTAGAACGAGTGTCATCTGTGAGCGCGTATAAGCATACCAAGAGTTGTGTTGAGAATGAAAGTGATCATATGAGGACATAAAAAAGAAAGGCTACCCCACAAAGCCAAAATTGATGATTTGTATGAAATATTGGTTTCCAAATATACCTACATATTACCTCTAACGGTTTTGTACAATAAAACAACAAGCAAAAGTGAGACTTTATTGATTTATTTGGATAAAAAATATAAAAACTCACCGCGCGGCATGATGGCTCCTTCAAATACAGTTTTACCGTCGCCATGAAAGAATTGCGTAAAGAAACCACAAAAAATAATATTAATTCAGGTGTGGCAACATCTCGTCCATGCCCCAAACACCGCGAAATTCAAATATGTGTTTATGAGTTCGTTCATGATTTTTTCAAAGTCTATGTCATCGTGTGAGGTTTCAGGGTCTCAAGAGGATACTACTTAGCATTATCTACGAACCAACCCTTTTTTGGAGACCAGATTAGCAGGAAGTGCAATTTACAATATTAAATTTACTCGTTTCTCATTTAACTCTAAATTATAAATATGAAATTTAGGGTCTGTTTCACAATCTGCTGATAAAGTTCCGGATAAGCTATCCGCAACCAGGGCTGCTGTTTGTTCTAAATTAGAAGCCATAAACGAACACACGCAATATAAAAAAAAATATTTAAATTTAGAACAAACGGCAGCCCTGGTTGCGGATAGCTTTTCTGGAACTTTATTTGAACATTGTGAAACAGGTTCTTAGTATAGTGGGAGAACATTAGAACAGGTAGTTGCCATTCGTTGTAAACCGTGTTATTTTTAAACAATAAACTATATTTGTATTAAATATATATATATGTATACCAACACATTTAGCGATTGATTTTTATATTATAGAAGATGATACACACAATATATTGCAAGTAGAAATACTGATTTTATTGACCTCTAAAGATTATCGTTTTTGTAAGAAATGTGCGATTTTTTTCCACGGATGCAGTAACTTGCTTTGTTTTATGATGGATTCTGATATTTAAATATGTTTCGTTGACAGATTTCAGCAAAAGATAGCGGTGGTCGTCAACGACAGAGTTATCAAAAGAGTGACTATGCAGTTCATTAAATACGTTAGACTGCAGTAATCTTCTTGAAATTTCGGTGATCATTGCATGAAGGGCTGTGGTTTACCAACACTTGTTTTGGGAACGAGAGCTTCAAATTCTCTGAGTACTTGTTCAGAAGTTTTGCAAATTTTTTGGACACTTATTGATGGTTTAGCAAGGCCTCCCCTGTCTCCTGAAAATAAAATACAATCGTTGTAAGCGTCCTGTTTCTTAAATAGTGTCAAGAAAAATAAAAAAATCGAAAACTGATCTACAACAAATATTCAACGTTCTTACCACCACTTCCATTTTTCCTGGCAAATTTAGGGTAGGCACTACATTTTCTTTTAGGCGTATTCGCAATAAATTTCTGCTTAGAAAGCAGTCGGGTCTGAAGTGCCTTGAGCACAATTTCCAATACCTTTTGTACTGCTTCCTCATTTCTGCCAATGGCGGCAAACCATTGCGAGCGTATGTTACTTTTCGGAAAACTTGAACAAAATAATAATGTATTACATACTGAGAAGGACTAAAAGGTGTAACAATAACGTTAACGAACATGTTATGATAATACTACCACAATGACAAACATTTATCGACAATGCTTTTGCCATCACTAGTGAGATTTACTAAATGGATTTGTTTTTATTCATAATTTTCATGCATAGATTTGTTTTAGGACCAACTTTTACAGTAATCTTGGTTAATGAGCCATCGGAGAATCTTTTTTCATTTATATTATTTCATCCTATGCTTCTTTTACACGAGAAAACATAGATTTTTGGTACTCACTTATGGAAGCTCACATTATCATCTGCGTTTTCTTTATCTCTTGAACGTGTACTGCAGCCACGCACTATGCACCTCATTGTACATTTAGTATACAATATCACACAATTGTTTTTTTGCTCTTAGATGTCTTAATTATTTCAAGTTATGAAATAATCCGTCAGACGACTGCTGAGATTATAAACACGCAACAACCCGACTAACTTTGAAAAGATAACAAGTGATAACACTTTGTTTAGTTACAATACCATCTTAATTTAGACTCTTACTCAAGGCATCAAGGTATCGTTTTGACAATTAGGCGTGTACGCTGTCACGTGACCATCGTTTCTTCTATTGATTTAATTGTTCTGTGATTTAATTGTTCTGTGATAAATTGTGTTTAGAATTGAAGTGTGATTTTGGAACGCACCCATAACGGGCGTAACTACTTGACAGCTGGTAGATGAGTTGAAAATTGCCCTATTGTTTTGTTGGTTGTGAAACGTGCGATTTCTAAAAAATGTGTGGCAATTAGATTGCCGGGCTTATATCTTAGTGTAAAGTGCGAAATAAGTTCAGGGACGGATCCCAATGTTTAACAGTTTTGGTGTTGGGCGACGTATCGCTCAAAATACTGAACATCTAATGTGATGAAAACTGGTGCCGTGAAAGTGCATTGAAGGTAGGTAGCTTTCTGGGAAAAGAGCTCTTGTGGATAGACGGGGAAATGTAGGGATCCCCAAACCTCTCAGTGCACCCATCCCGAACTGCGCCGGCTGCCAAGTCCAGAGGCGTCGACGCAGACAGACTTTATAAGTGTCTTGTTTTCTCATTAGTTTTTAAGTGGGTTTTTATACCCAACAAATTGTGACCACTATTTTCAGAACCTACAGTCTAGAACCCACAAATTAGACACTAGAGGTCGAACCTAGGGTCAACAATCTAGGACTTTAACACTACATTGTAGGCTATAAGTGAGTTCTAAAAATAGTTGTCACAGATATTAAGATTTTTGATGCTTACTTTTTAAAAAAACGTACCTATTATAAAACTAGTTACGATTTTTATTCCATTGGTGGCGCTAGTTAGCATCCCGATACCGAACCACCTTTATTTTTTTCTATTCGCGGTGTAGTTATTCTACAAAAAGCTGAGAGAAAAAAAAATTAAGTTTTTTTATAGTTACAGAGCGAGAGCGTAACTCTTGCGTTTATAACACGTTAACCCGCTCTATTTTTATTTAATGTAGGTATGAACTCTGCTAACTCATATGTAGCCAGCGGCCACATGGAATTATTGTGGGACGAGGGCGAGGAAAAGACTCGTTAGTCCATATCACTCAATATAAAATGTTCTGATGGACGGACGTAGGCCAAGGATGTTTTAACCACCCAGCGACGCGCCCCACCGCAGAAGACCACACAAGAGACAGGATGAAGGCGTGAATTTTATGCAACGCGTAGCGTGGCGTCTTTTCTGCGCCCTTTCCGTTCTGAAAAAAAGTTTTGTTAGTACAGATTTTTGCCACAGATGTCGTTAAAGTTTTCAGTCTATATTTGACTAGTGTTTAATCACACCACTAGATGGCGTAAACGTAGCACTATGATTGATGGTAAGACAGTGGCGAGTCTTATTGTCAGAAGTTATCAAGCCGCCCATAAGGCCTCTGACATGGCTTAACGACTGCCTTTACATGACAGCCGGCACCAACGGCTTAACGTGCCTTTGGAAGCACGGAAGCTTATTTTTATTTTATTTATTGATAATAGACACACCAACGGTTAAAAGAAGATATGATTTTCTCCATTGGTTGCGCTCGTCAGCACCGGATTTCCATTCTGCATGCACTTAGGCTTTGGTGTGCTAACTACCACCGCCAATGGAATAAAAATCATAACTTGTTTTAGAATAAGTAAGTTTTTTTCAAAAAGTTAACATTAAAATCATTATATTATATTAGTGTTAATTATTTTTAGAACACAACCTAGAACGTTGTATCAAAATACCAGGAATTAAATCTTCCGCTGAAAAGCTAATTGGCGGAAATCGATTAAAGTCCTAGGTTGTTGATCCTATAGGTCTAGACTGTAGGTTCTAAAATAGTTAGCATAGTGGGATTTATGATGTTTAAAAACAAAAACATATTACAAAATATTGTTACGTCGTCGTAGATATTGCAAAATGTCACGTGTAAAAAAAAAATAGGTACCTACGTTATTTCATAAAATTTATATGAAAAATTTAATCTTAAAAAGATAGCAAGACATCATAATCCGTACCTAATCACAAGGTTATAATGTCTTATGCTTTCATTAAGAATCAAGCTTTCCTTTAATTTAGATGAAAAAAACGATAATCATGTTTTAAAAACTTATTTAGAGGCTAAAAATTCCACCCATGCCGGGATTCGAACCCGCGACCTCTGGCTATCCGTGCCAGATGGCACGGCACGGATAGCCAGAGGTCGCGGGTTCGAATCCCGGCATGGGTGGAATTTTTAGCCTCTAAATAGGTTTTTAAAATTGTCCTTAGCACGGGTTAGTGCATTAAAAATAAAAATAGTATGATAAGTAATCATGTTTTTGACAAGTTTTTGATGTTATATTATAACATTTTGCAATATCAATGACGTTTTGATCTTTATTCGATCCCCAAAGCGCCGTAACCAATAGCAATGGCGCGCGGCGCCGCGACCGGCCGCAGCAACGAGCGAGCGAATTCACTCTCTTTCTTTCTCTTCTCATCATCATCCGCATTGTCTCGTATAACTTTGTTTTTGACACTTTTTCTTCCTCATACTCGTAACTTTATTTCACAGTCATATACCTACTCTAAGTCATAGAGCCAGGCCAGTTTTTGAATTGAGAATTTTGCTAAGTGAACACTTAACTATAGTGCTGTTGGTAGGCAGACCACCGACACGATGGTCAGACGACATCGTGAGGGTTGCGGGTCAGAAATGGATCAGAAGCACAGGACCGTGAGGAATGGCGCAGTAAAAAGGTGGCCTATTCCCAGCAGTGGGTTGATACGGGCTGATTATAGATAGATATAGTGCTGTCTCTTCAAATTTCTCAGCAAAGAACGTGACAGAATGTTACTTCAGTATTCTCAATTCAGAAAGCGGTCAATAGGTCCTAAATAGGTATCACTACGCAAGTAGGTATTGGTAGAACAATTGTATAAACGATCTGTAATGAAATATAATGACGTTTTAGCATAGTTGGCGCTATTTGTAGTACCTACCTAGCAATACTACACGCTAACTGTGAAGGAAAACATCTTGAGGGAGACCGCGGTTTCGTTGAAACCGGACGTCGCGTATTGACTTGTCTTCCCTGTGGACTAGACTGACGAGGCTCACAGTGCCAATCTCAATGTCAGGATGGTATAGGTGCTGGACATGCCTACTTCATCAAAAAACAGGCACTGCAGTGTCCGGGTGGTCCCTTCACGCTCTGTAAATTATCTCATTACGTAGATGCAAAGGCTTCTGGACAAAAATGTAAAGGCCGACTGTCCACTGTACTTACCTACCTACTTCATATGATACTTTAGTGTAGTTAGCTAGTAGACAGAGTTTGTCGTACAGTCAGACAACACATCAAACTTTACACGTGTGCACTCTATAAATAACAAAAAAAAAGCAGCGCAAAGCTCTTCCGAGACCCACTTACAAATAGGTACAACAATTGTGTTTGCTGAATGTCTAAGTGCAATGTAACATGAAAGTGAAAGGAGATCTGTCAGGATCGTGGCAAGTGGCAGTCCCTGGTCTCTGCCTACCTCTCTGGGATACAGGTGTGAGGTTATCTATGTATGTATGAAAGTGAAAGTCGCTACCTTCGGGCCTTAGTGTAGTGGAGAAAAAGGCAGCGGGAAAAAAAACTCCACTCTGACCATCTTATCTCAAGTCCTCTTAAATATAATACATCAGTTACAACCTATACGTATGATAAGATTCCATGATTGCCATTAATAACTTAAATTCCAAAGCACTAGTTAACCGTTTTACGTAGCTCGTGAAAACATAACCAAACGTAACGTTGTAATCGGACTTTTAAAAACAAGCTGGGTTTCACGAGCGACATCCGCACCCATCGTCGCAGAAGTCTCACAACATAAAAATGAAAATATATTTATTATTTAGGTTGAGATCTCCTTTTAAGTGTACAACACCTGTGCCATGAGATCCCGCTCTTCCACACCTATACATTTTGATGTTTAAAAACTTAAAGTTGTATAATACATTTGTTGTGTGTGTGTGTGATGTGAGAGGGTGTGTAGGTGTGTGTGTCAAGTGGATTTGGTTTTAAATTGTTGGTCTTGTAGGTACTTTAGGTTAGTACTAGGTTTAAATTAAAAATAGGTACTTATATAATATAGTAGGTATTTACCTTATTTAGTTTTAGGTTAGGTTAGTTTTAGTTTTAGAAGCGCTCGTGGCCTAGGCGAACCGAGTGATTGGAATCAATCACTTGATTAAGCAACAACAGGCGCGGTCAGGTACAGGATGAGTGAGCGTCCCGTGACTACCTACCGCCAGTGGCATTTTTCCGAGCGCTTCCGTGCTTCGCAAGGCACGTTAAGCCGTTGGTGCCGGCTGTTATATAATGGCAGTCGTTAAGCCATGTCAGAGGCCTTATGGGCGGCTTGATAACTTCTGACAGTAAGGCCGGCCACTGTCTTACAATCCTCCACCAACCCGGACTTGGCCCCCGGCCTAACCTTCCTGCGATGCAGGAAGAGACCCGTGCCCCAGAAGTGGGGACATACTAGGGTTGATAACGTAGTTTTAGGTTAAATGTTGCAATAGTAATTCGGTTGTTTTATAGTCCAGTTTCATAAGCCATTCTGTTAATTTTTTTTACAGTCATCATGAGAGTGCATTTGATAAAAGTTCATAAAATGTAGATACAACATAAAATGAGGTCGCCGTCTTCAGCATGTCGATTCAGTAAGTTCGTTGATCACTTCGATGGTCACTTCGTCGGTCACTTCGTCGGTCACTTCGTCGGTCACCTCGTCGTTCACCTCACACTCACTTATGAGTCACCTTAATTTGACCTTCAGAACCCGAAAATATGACATTCCTTGCATAGGGGTTGACACTAATAATATTTAAGTCGAAGTCGTAGGCTATAATTTGTTTCGCATGTTTTGGCAAAACGATGCTATATAAAAATCTTACAAACATGTTGCGCTGTCTAAAATTGTACAGTCTAAGTATTTACTAGCCTAAATCTATTGAAATGTATAAAAAAGATTATATCATTGGCAGTATACAGTGTATCCAAGTCGCTGGCATAAGAAGCAATTCTCGTGGGGTTACCATACGAGTAAAATAAAAATGCCACGATTACTGATTTATTTGCTTACATATAGTTCAGTAATTCAGTAATTTTTATTCTTTAAAAATATAGGCAATACATTCCTTACACAATAATATCGAGCCTACTAGTGCGTACATTACAAAAAAAAACCATGACATCTGAACTAATGTTAAACACTGTATCTCAGACGTCAACGCCAACTACCATTAGATTTCAAATAATAATATACACTGTATAATTAGGACATGCATTTATTAAATAAGGTTACACAATAAGTTGTACATAATTAGAAATTATAAATGAATAAAATTAACAATATTCTTATCTTATTTTAACCTTAGCAAAAAATCGATAGGTGAAGTGTAATGGACGGTAAGTAAACGTGTGTAAAGTAGCAAGTATGAGGGAAAGAGGGGGGGGGGGGTAATTTCGTATGTGTGTTGTGTTTGTGTGAACGGGGTGTGTTCGTGCTATGTATGTCTGTAGGTATAGGAAAAATAAATTGAAACAAATGAGAAGAGAAAGATGAGGTACGATAACTTTATTTGTGGGCTAGGTTTTACTGTATGGGTTTTAGTAGATTTTCCGTTATTTAATAGTTACGACAAAGGAACTATTTTGTTGTTTGGGCTTTACGTTATTTTATTTATTAAAAGTGTATGAACCTACTACATAAAAATGACACCGGGAAAGTTTGGTTCTATGGGCTAACGTTTGGTATACTCTGTCGATTCTTAAAAACTAGGGAAACGTAGGTCATAGATGTGTTATTTCTGTTTAATAATTTTGTGAGGAAATCAATCAAGTCTCAATATAAAAGTGTAATCGAGTATCTGGCTGAACTACTAAGTATTACTTTTATCACAGCTCTGTAAGCTCTTTCAAGACATAACACGGAAGTCTGAGGAGCACGTCATACGCCTATATCATACGTGTAGTCACCAATCCTAACTTGTCGCTCATTCATATTGCCTTGAAAGGGCAACTCTCCGATTCCAATGGTTTCTTGTTTATCCAGCAGAATGGGAACAGAGACAGTTTCGACAGCTTTGGAAAAATCCAAAAGCATATTATCTTTAGTATTTTGCGTGTGATCGACAAGCTACTAATATCACACCGTTAGTAACATTGTTTATTAGACGCTTTATATGTGCGTCATATTAACATACATTAGCAAGTATTTGGTGACCGGGTTTAGCTGCCGTGGATTTTCTTCTTCTTCTTAAAGTGCTTCTCCATTACTTAAGGTTGGTAGTCAGCTCTTTACAGCGTTCTCTGTTCCGTGCAATTCTGAATAGCTCTTCCGCGGTTTTAACGACGGTCCACTCTTTGATGTTACACAATCATGACGTCTTACTCCTTTTTATTTTGTAAATGATTCATTAAACAAGTTGACTGACTCATTTACGAATCATTCATATACCAATATACGCAATTAACTTCATGGTTGAAGCCTGTATTACAATTTCAAATCGTCGATGGAACTGTAAAGAGAACATTGTATAAGTCACTATTAACAGCTTCTCTATGTTCGCCTTCTTACAATATGTTATATAGTTCTATAATATAATAATAAAAAAAAACACACGGCAGATAATATAGATAAAATCTAGCAAAGCGAGACTCAGACTCGAATACAAAGAGGGACGTATTAATCTATTCTGCGTTTTTTTATTTCAGTAAACTATTTGGTGGGGAATTTCGCACATAGCCGAACTGTATTATTAATTTGTTACATGCTTTCGCCATAAGTAAATCAAAAACAGAAATCTTAAAAATTACGTTTCTTGGCTCTTTTGTTTCTTTTTATATTTTAGCGTTTTGGAGCGTTTAAATATGACATCTACATAATTTGGGTAGTTAGCACGCAAACACTGAGTGTGTTTTCAAGTAGACTTTACCGTTTCTTTATTTTTTTTTCTATTTACAGATAAAATCACTTTCTATTTAACATGAAATCACAGTAATTTGCACTCGATGTCATGTTAAATAGAAAGTGTTATATGAACATACTTACGCATAGAAGGTATTTTTTTCATATTTTTACTCCGTCATGGTTAGACCCAGTTTTTCCAAACTTTGGCAATATTTTCCGGCCAGCATCTGGTCACACTTCACACACACACAAACGAATAGTTTGCTTTTAAATCAAGACTTAATTCTACACTGGCGCTACGGCGGTGAAGAGAACTACAAATGTCAATGAAAATGGTATTCTGAAGGTTCGATTCGCAGCTCACTTCGATCATGAACTCGCATATGAGTTCGATTACATCTGTCAAAATCAAAAGTTACTCTCCTATAAGTGAACTCACGATCGAATCCCATAATGTAGAAGGTAACTCATAATTTTTTGTTGAAACCAGTATTATTATAGTAATGGTAATAACTCAGTAACTCAGGCACATTTGTGAAGTTAAAGTAGAAATACCACTCGCTTACTGTGAATGATAGATAACATCGTAAAGAAACCTGACTAACTCGCTGTTCGCATATCTGAGGTGGGCACGCGTGGTGATCAAGCCTATATTCTTTCTGAAAGAAGACCTGTGCTCTACAGTGGGATGTATATCATATGCTGTATATTTTATGAACAATAATTATTATGAAGTAAGAAAGAATAAATATAATGTGGGTGGAATGGCGAATGTGAGTGGAATGACCGATAAGGAACGCTCCAGGCGAATATACTTCGACCCCTAATTTATCGAATAGGGGACGTGATAGCAAAGGGCAGGATAAAAAGTACCCAAAACCGTCTGGCATGCAACGACTAATGAATGGCGATGAAGTGAAAGTAATTAACCAGGATCGTATAATAGCAACTGGCAGTCCCTGCATCTGCTCACCCCTCTGGGATACAGGCGTGCCCTTTTTTGATATCCGCCCTTTGTATGTCCCCACTGCTGGGGCACGGGTCTTTTAAGGTTAGGTCATACTTCACCATGGGGCCAAGTCTGGGTTGATGGAGGATTATAAGACAGAGGCGGGCCTTAACACGAAATGGCGGTCGTGGCACGCGACAACTGCAAGCGTCGACAAACGTCAACGGCTGCCGCTTACACGTTGACGGCTGCCGTCGACGCGCTAACGACTGCCGTCGAATGCCGTTGACGGCAGTTGACGCCATCCGTCGACGCTTGCAGTTGGCACGTGCCGTTCGTCTGCATGAGCCCTAAGTTATCAAGCTGCCCATAAGGCCTCTGACATTCAGGTTGCAAACAGAAACCCAGCATGCTGAACTATGGAAAACGGAAACAAAATGCAAAGAAACCAGAGAGGCCCTACTAACAATATCGAAACGCCTCACATGCAGCGATCTGCGCAAAGCTGTGGCACTTATGACGCTCCATTGACCACTGAATAAACACCTCCACGCTATGGGACTGACCGACATCCCGTTATGTCGAGGATGCCTCAAGGAAGACGAAGGACCCGCCACGTGTCCATTCACTGTGAGAGCGTGGAAGTGCAACGAACATCGATAGCAGGAAAGCTGCTGGTGCTGGTGCACTGCTGGCTTTCTGAAAAAAGATTGGCTGACTGGAGTGATCTCGCAACGGCCCAACTATGAGGCTGAGTGCGGAAACAACAGGATAAACTAACTAAAGCCTCTGACATGGCTTAACGACTTCCATTACGCGATAGCCGGCGCCATCGCCTTAGCGTGCCTTGCGAAGAACGGAAGCGCTCGGAAAAAATATCACAAGCGGTAGTCACGAGACGGTCACCCATCCAGCACCTGACTACGCCTGTTGTAGCTTAATACAAAGTAATTGATTCCAATCATTCGGTTCGTCTAGGCTACGAGCGGGGTGGCCTTATGTTTGTGATATCACGAAGTAGGTTTAGATAAACCAGCTAGGTGACAAAGATGTAAATACACTGATACTGAGGCTATGTATTTGTTCAAATGTACAGCGAAATCCAAAAAGAAACAAAACCACGACCTCTGGCAGTACTTTGTACTTTAGATAGATATATAGATACAACATTTATTCACATAAGACACACACACGTATACAAAGCAAAGCAATACAAAACCAAATACAAGTCACAACACGAACAAAGCAATAACAAAAAAGTAGCATAAATAAAACGCAAAAAAACACAGAAAATAAGGCATACAAGGTACTGTAGTGTACCTGGGCAATGTACCTACTGGACTGGAAGTGATCAACGTAGGTGTGGCAAATGTGAATGGGCTCCGACTCAGCATGTGCTGAAAGTTCAGGAAGAACTTCAGCGCTGGTATTCTGCCGGTACCCGGTGTGAGCGGCATGCAGCGCTAAGAGAGCTGAGGTATGGTAGTCACAACTGCTATCGTACCGGATTAAATAGTGTAAAATCTGGTTGGAAATATCAGTATAAATTGTATTTTATTTAAGTAAATTATTGTATATATTTGCGTGAAATAACCACAGAAGTTAATGTAAGAAAAAAAAAAAATATAGTGATGCCGGGTAGTTGCCCATTAGCTCAGTTGGGAGAGCGCTGACGTGGTTAGCCAGAGGTCGCGGGTTCAAGTCACGGCATGGGTGAAATTTTTAGCCTCTAAATAGGTTTTTAAATTCGTCCTTAGCACGGGCATTAAAAATAAAAATAGTATAATCATGTGTTGCAATCTCAAGTACCTAAGTGGGCCATAATTTTTATATTTCGTGAAATCTATAACTTAAACGCAATTTGTTTTATTCCTGTATACATGTGTGACTAGATTATATTGTAATATAATTTAGTTTTGTTTACGTGTTTGTTTTATCGTACCTCAAAATTTACGGGTGATGCCCTAGGCCGATAAGTAGTATATTCCAATAATGTGTGCAATGTTTATGTTTGGTTTTTGTGTAGGTTAACAGTGTTTTTTTTTGTCTTGATAGGGGTTATACACTCCATGAGGTACTAGCCCTGCTAGAAGATAAGGAATTTGAGCCGCAGTTGCTATACATTGAACCTTCAGAACCCGCAATCGACTCTGATCAAGATTCGGGCGACGAAGAAGGGGTGGTTTTGTAATGATGTGACAGGTCGACAATTCAACGCTGGGTGTGAAGTGGTATTAGGGTCTTCACCTCTGTTAACACACCAATCACGATAACAAAACGCAAAAATGTACGGGTGGTACCAAATATACAACCTGAAGCCGGATCTACTCGGACGTTGCGTTGATTTATTTCGGGAGCCACCCATGTTTCCCGAAGCAATTTTTAGTTTCCTTCGAGGGAAATCTTCTACTGAATTTCTGGACTAATATTTTGGATTGTGTGTCTACAACCTTTTAGCAAACCAGCCGCAAAAGTATGCAACTTTTTTGAATTGCGCCGAACCGAAAATATCCACCGAAGAATTGAAAGCATTTATCGCAATTCCTATACTGTCGGATCATTACGGAATCACTTCTTAGTTCCCAGCGAATCTCGTCGCAAATGTGCTTTGGAGATGTGCAAGAGACAGACAAGACTGCAATGCAATAAATGTGACGTAGGGCTCTGTGCATCCTGTTATCAATTCCAATCAATTATAAATTTCACGTCCGCATTTAAAACTAAAAAAGTGTGTATACTAGTACATAAATGCCTTTAACATAAATTACTTAAATGCTGTTTTTATTTATTAATTCATACATTACTTAAAATCTTCATGATTTTACAAATAGATTATAAAAATAGTTCGCTAATAAAAAGCTAATATATGTCTAATAGAGGGATTTTTGCTTACGTATTTGCCGATCGGCCGACCATATGGCACCCATTGTTTTTTCACAAAGTAAAAGATATATAAAATAAATAATTATTACAAATAGCTAAGGGAGCCGTCAAAAGCAATGTATGTGAAAATTAAAATTTTTTATGCCTCTAAAATAATTCAGGTCATAATGGGTTAGCATAACATTTACATATAGGGACATACACTGCTTCTGATCCCACACTCGGATACCCTGTGTCGTGGGAACCAGAAACAACGATATCACAAACATGTAAACATCCAAGACCCTTTTGTATCCAGCCGGGATTCGAACCCGAGACCTTTTGCATTGTCGTCAATAGGTTTTCGGGGGTCAAATATTAAGCTATATTTTTATAGTTTCATATTTAAAGAGACGTTTTTAAATTAGTTTATTTCGTTATGCTAAAACTAGTTCTTTTACTAGAATGAATTATAACTTTTGATGCCTGATAGTGTTATCGACCTTGGCTTACAATTCAATCTAGTAGCAAGTAAAGAAGAATTGGCACGTAATAGTTTAAATATTTCTATGCATTAGCATAATAAAATAATGGTAATGATTTTAAATGTTGTTTTGTAGATGACACTTATCACAAACTACTTTGACCAAATAAATAACAAAGATGTATCATGTTAGTGATGGTCTTATAAATTATAATACAGGGTTGTGCCCTCAGATTCTATGCATTAGCATAATAAAATAATGGTAATGATTTTAAATGTTGTTTTGTAGATGACACTTATAACAAACTACTTTGACCAAATAAATAACAAAAATGTATCATGTTGGTGGTGGTCTTATAATACAGAGTTGTGCCCTCAGATCATAGAGGTTGTGCCCAAATTAGAATTTTCTCATTGGCATATAATAGTGTTACCATATAGGTACTACCTATTTTCGATTTGTACCCAACTGTACAGAATGATACGTGTAAAGGTCGACATGCAGTGTGGATTTAATGACTATTAATGTACTGTGGATTGTACCTACCTACGTACCTTGCTTGTTGCAGGTAATTAATGAGTATAATGTTGGTGACTTAAAAAAATAATTTGAATACATAATCAATTCGTTTTATTTAATAAATGTACAAACTACATTTTTTATTGTTTATTTACATGAAAAATATTTATTTCAAATTTAAATCAATCAATTTTAATAAATCTTCCAGATATTTCGTGTAAAAATATGTGGCATTTCTAAAGTAACAGTAACTTAATAATTATTTTTAAAATTCACCGTCTAGATTAATGGAGTATGGTCTAAAATACCATTTTGCTAAAACAGATTAAAAACAATGCTTCGTTATTTTTATATATCTCGAGATGATGCACAATCTGCATTTCTTTTTGTAATTCTCGATTATTAACATCTAGGGAATGGTGGGGATCATTCCTTGGGGGTCATCAAGAACATGCTATGCATTGCTTTTTAGTTTAATTCTTCTACCGAGGGCTGGAGTATCCTCAACCAGAGTTGTCATTATCTATGCTCTCTCGGAGTATAGCGTGAGTCACCTAGAAAATACAGATTTAATTCAAAAGTAGTACAATAAAAGTATAGGCTGTTTAAATATATAAATCGCAATAGATTTAGCTAATTGTTTACCCAGTGAGGCCTCGCTCTTTCCAGAGCTCAGCACATTGATGAGATGGTGCCTTAAAGGGTTTTTGCTAAACACATGGCTGTCATGTGAGACATCTCTCAATGAAGTAGCAATCCTTGAAATATTTCAGTCGGCATCAGGAGTCTGGAAAAGATTTATGGATGATAAGATAACTACCATTTATTTATTGCGCAAAATGTGTTTACCAATATAACATCAAGGACTCATCATTAAAATAAAAACATTTGTAGAACAATCTAAAAACAATTTGGCACGCATAGCCAGAGGTCGCGGGTTCGAATTCCGGCATGGGTGCAATTTTTAGCCTCTAAATAGGTTTTTAAAATCTAAGAATGTTATTACTTTAATATCAATAGGAAACTAGTATTTCTACTAGTTTCATCTTGATTGCAAGATGTCATTTTGATGGCAGGGTCAAGAATTAATGTACCAAATCACGTTTGCTGAGGCGAGGTTCTTCGTTACTACGAGTACTAACCTTATGGTTTTTTTTAAATATCCCTTCTGTTTCTTTCATAAAAGGTTTCAAAATCTTGGCCAAAGTTTTTGATTTCGTCCTTAGGTAGACGAATATTGGTCTGGGATTCGTGATCTCCAGAGAGGTGTCCAAATAAAGAAACAACCGTTGCAGATTTTGTGGTTTTCTCAGATCCCCTTTATGTAGATCGTGCAAAATTAATGTAGAGCTAACCATGCCATACTGTCCCAAATACATTTTCGCACATATCTCAATAGCGATCATTACTTCTGATGGAGCACCTGAGTATGTTGGTGTCAGGAGCCTTCAAATAGCTGATTGAGCTTCAAACTGGAATAAAATTTCGTAATTTTTTAAGCAGGGAAGGTTATATGACACGCAATGTAAAATTTGTTACAACGTATTTCAAGCATTTTGTACTACCTACACAATTGATTAATCATCCATATGTGTGATAAATTTAAGCCAATGTCTTGGTAAATATTTAAAATACATTTTTGCGGTTACCTTTGTTTATTTGTAGAAGAAGAAAGCTTCGCCGGTGGGTACTCTTAGGTGAACAATATAAGATATTTTTTCCACTCTTACATAAGACGTAAACTCGAAATAGCTTAGACTTTATAAAAATGAAGCAGAACGATTTATTTGTAAGAAATATTTTGGGAGCGTTTAGCTAATTAAGCTGAACAAAATAATAATGTGACATGTGACTTTTCGACTGACAAACATTGGTGTTCCATCCCTAATAGGTATCCCATGGCAACATCACTTGTGGGTATTTTGCTTCTGAATACGAATTAAACGTCACGCACAAGTGAGTGTGATGTGAATGGTGATGTGAGCTCACGATCGAATTAACCCTTTCATGGGTACACGAACTTCTTGCCAATGCCAATATGGTAAATTAGCTGATGCCCGCGACTTCGTCTGCGCGGAATTAGTTCAGACCGCGTTGGCGGGATATCAAGTAGCCTTTGTCTCAATTCAGAACTTTGTCTATCTGTACAAGATTCATGTAATTCCATTCAGCCATTATTGTCTAATTGAGTACTAACAGTCATCTAAACTACTTGAAAAACATTGACATGTATGCAATATTATATAGAAATTGACAGAATATTCTTTATGTTCACCAAGAATTACATAAGAGACTTAAATAATAATATAGTACACTACAATTGGCGGCCTTATTATAGTAGTATTATCAATGCTTAATATTGATAATATTTTCGCCTTTACCGATAGTATGGGGTTAATATCCCCAAATAATAACTTGCATATAAAGCTGAAAATGCAAAATTAGATAAATCGACTTCAAAAAAAGACTAACGAAGAAGGAGGAATACTGAAAGTCAGTAAAATTTTTCGATTGAATTTGCATAAATCCTAGAGTTTGCGAGCGGTGCTGAGAGCGAAAATTAAAGCACTCTAACTACCTGTTAATTTACAAATATTTTTGAAAAAAAGATCATATTTTAATCAAGTTGTTATACGGATTTTACTCGTTTATTACATTTTTCCGACGTTTTGGCACTTTTCCAGGTGCCGTGGTCTCGGATGACTGAGGTGACAGGCTCTTTTTGAAAGCATTTACTACCCTCGGCAAAAAATATTTTAGTAATTATTTTGCCGTTGTCCGCGAAAGGGTTATTTGACAGATGTAATAAAGTCGAGATTCGGACTCCCTTTGTTTTAAACGTAACTTAATAGAAATAAGGGTCAATATCCCACCTGCACAACTAGTTCACTTCACCGCCGTAGCGCTGGGGTAGCTTATATTACTGAATACGAATTCGATCGAACTCACTAGCGAACGGGGCTAGTGAATAGCACTGCAGATCACGCTGAGTAGGACGTCATCCATCATCATCCATAAACAACATTACGGCCGACTTTACAACCAAAATGTAAAGGCTGGCCATCTGTCGATTGTACAGCGACAACACCGTCCTTTACACTTTAGTTGCAACGTCACAACGCAACTGAGTTGAGTAGAACACACGGGTGTAAAGTTTGATGCTCTATCGACTGCACTTTGTAACCCTCATTTAATGCACCGAATCTACTAAAGTGCACTGTACTTGTGAAGCCGGCATTAAATATTCACGCTCGCATTAACTTACCTTCTGAAAACTGGGAAACGTTCCAACGGGGACCCTTTTACTTAATTAAAGTGAAGTAGAGAACTTACATTAGGTTGGTAATACCAATGCTCGTGCACTCGGCGGAATATTAAATCTACTTTGGCATTTTACTTCGCCGTAGGTGGCGAGCAAGGAGGTTTTAGTCAAAACATTCTTGGTGGCGAGAAAACCGCATGGGATTTTAAAGATAAAAGAAAATATAATAAATTTTATTATTTATAACATAAATATAAAGGTGCTGGTACTGTTAAGGAAGCCCACCGTGTTAGGCTCCGATTGAGGGGTACAAATATTTATTTAAAATCATGCAATGTTTGTCCAGCAGTGGACTACATAATATAGCCTGAAAAAGAAGAAGATGCAATGTTAGAGAAAAATTAGCACACAATGTCACTTCAAAAACTAAGGGTATACAATTCATTGAATAAAATCAAGATGCCTATTTGAATTAAAAAGAGGGGTAGTCCAAGAAATAATATAATAAAATTTGCACAAAAACAAATTTGTACAAAGGCGAGCTGCCGAAATTTGGCATAGATATACATAATATTGGTTTATTGATTTTCCCACGTGAATAACATATTTTCCTACAGTAAAACGTAGCCTATGTGTTATTCCAGGGTGTCATTAAGTGTGACTGATTATTAATCACGCAGAAAACAAAAATAAAAAAATATTTATGGGGTACATACCTACCTCCCCCCTTCTTCTTCAGGCTATATTAGTCCACTGCTGGACATAGCTCTCCCCGACTGAGAGCGCCACCAATAAATACTCGTACCTAGTGGTTATATACCTACTCTTTGCTCGTACCTCCCCCCTACTTAAATTAAGGATGCGGTGTTTTTTGTCTCGCCTTTACTGTTTTTTTTTAGATAAATATATTGACTTTGTTATATTCATTGCATGTAGAATCAAATTATCAATTCATTTACTTGCATGCAAAAAAATATATATAAAAAAAAATGTTTGTAAATTATGTATAACGTCTCTTGGAAGAACAATAAAAGGCTTTTTATTTTTTTATTTTCTTTAACTTATAAAAGGCGAACGTTGTATAAATTGTTTGAAAAAAATACTTTGATGATCTTATTAATTCTGAAAAGCAGGTAAAATACCTACACAGCGCGCGGCCTGACATAGACTTGGCCGGTTTTGTATGTGCTAGCTTGCAAGCCGGGTTTTCTGACCGGCATCGGCAGGTCAAGTGTAAAGAAACTTCAAAAATCGTACCAATATAAAATTGTGCATAATGCGTCGCAACACGCATCACGCAAGTCTAAATTCACAAAAAAAGTGGGAATATCTCAACAGAGAGCAAGATACACTAAGCCCCCACCTTCTAGATTTACTGAAGAGACACTAGAAAATAGAAATAAAATTTAGCAACGGTTATTTTAGGCTAGAAAAATCAGGGCGACTGTTTCGCCTATTGGTTATATTATACTCTTTGGTTTCGCCGTCCGCGCAATACCTACACAGACTATATAGAGAAAAAGTAAATATCTCTATTTACTCTGTGAAAGTAAATGCCGGCCACAGACAAGACAAACGCCAGCCGCATTACTTTTTTCATTATTCCAAGTGGGAGCCGTGGTCCGCATTATAGTCTGTAAACAAACAAGGATGTCAAACATCCGTGCTGGAGGACTGCGACACTGTCAACAAATAAGAACTTTTTTTTTATTCGGTTACACTGTACAGTCTATTTATTCTTACTTGACCAATTTAGTAAACAAGATTCTACCTGAAACTGTGACTTTTTAGTCCAAAACTGCCATATTTCCATAAATGAAGTAACCTGGAACACTCTTTTAGATAACTCGCTGCCAATTTTATAAACATAGATCATGATAGTTCATGAATTTGCGAGAAAATGTCTAGTTTTGGCATCTAATCTCAACTTTAAGGTTAGAATCTTGTTTACTAAATTGGTCAAGTAAGAATAAAATAGACTGGTAGTGTAATCATTGAAAAAGTTGAAAAGGCAGATAAGAACACGGGGTGTAAAGTCAAAGGCTTCTGTTGTACTTAGTACCAGTAGAGTCTGCCCGTTTATAGCGATGCATGTGCCTTTATAACATTCGGTTAATTGTTTATTCAGCGTTATGCGCTTGTTACAAGCTTATAACTAGTCATTTACTTATGCTACCATACTACAACATCGACAAACTTATAAAAATAAACTTTGTACAAATTCTATTGAACAAGAACTTTGATGAAGTTCTTAATATTGTAAAGTAATTAAAAGCCCCTTCTTCAACGGAACCCTAAACTTTGCGTGGCCCGACACGCACTTCGCCGATTTTTTATAAAAGTAACTCTTAGTTAGTTAGATCTGAGATTTCCGCATTTAGCCTCATGATTGGACCATAAGTAACTCATGTAAAAAAAAAAATTTTGCTTAAAAATAGCTGCGTATGTATGCAGCTGATATTTTTCGATATCAGCTGCATACTGCTACAGCAAAATATCAAACTGTTGTATGGAGCAACCTAAGTTTTTTTCTATGTTTCGGAGTTACACTTCTCCTCATAATTGGGGAATTGTACGTAGCAAACACTCATTATGCTAACTCTTCAGACACTAGGGTTTCCTTACAATGTTTTCCTTCACAGTTGTGAAGTTATAGTACCTAGCACAGGTATTGCTAATACATCTTCAAAAATGCACATAACTTAGAAAACAAAGTCACTGGTACCTACATGCCGGCATTCGAATCCGCGGTCTACCGATTGAGAAGCCGTTGTAACGCTCCGCTTCGAGTTACACTCATAGTGGCTAAAAATTCCACCCATGCCGGTACTCGAACCCGCGACCTCTGGCTAACCGTGCCAGCGCTCTCCCAACTGGGCTAATGGGCATGTACCGGCGCATCAACGAAATTTCGAACCTCTTTACAATATTGTCTGTATTATTTATTCTACAGCTTGAGTACAGCTTGATACTAGAGTGTCACCATGAATTGGAAAAACTATCAACAAATAACAGAGTCACTTTACAATGGATAAAGGGTCATAGCGGCTCCCTGGGCAATGATGCCGCAGATGAACTCGCTAAAAGAGGCTCGGAAACTACAGTGGAAGGACCCGAACCCCTGCTCCCACTCCCATACAACCAGTTTAGAAAATGGTTGAGGTCGCGAACAGAAAGCCAGCATGCTGAACTTTGGAGAACAGAAACCAAATGTAGACAAGCCAAGGAGGCCTTACCAACAATCTCGAAACGTCTTTCACGTAGCCTGCTGCGTCTGAGAAGAGAAAATCTGCGCAAAGCTGTGGCAATCTTAACAGGCCACTGCTCACTGAACAGACATCTCTACAACATGGGTCTAACCGACAGCCCGCTTTGCCGGGGATGCCTCAAAGAAGAGGAAACACCCGCCCACGTGACCATTCACTGCGAAGGCGTGGAAAAGCAACGGACCGCCATCATTGGGAAGCCGGGGTCCCTTCAGGAAGCCTGCAGTGACATCGGAGCACTGCTGGCTTTCTGGAAAGAGATAGGCTGGCTGGAGTAAACGAACAGCTCCACTACGTACAATGGCCCAATCATGAGGCTAAGTGCGGAAATCTCAGGTCTAAGTAACTAACTACTAAACTATTTATTCTAAATATTCTCTGTATTAAAAATTGTCCTTAGCACAGGTTAGTGCAACAAAAAGTATAGGTACTTATAATACACTCATATTATCAAAAGTTACAGTTATTGATCGGCCTAAGTTTCACCGGGGCTTACCGATACACCCAGTAGATAATATTGATTTAGAGGACGAGAACTTGGCCTGGCGTACAATCTGTGCGCCTACATATTTATAACTAAACAGCTTTTGTTCTATTTTACAATGGTTTCTGCTGCGCTTGACAGGTTCAAATAGACTTAGGGACTCCCCTTTTACGAGTAGATAGGTACTCGTAATACGCTTTACTCGTGACTGGACTTGTTCAAAGTATTTTATTATTCTCTCTGGCTCGCGAGGCATATTTAGTTTTATTCACCTTTGATTTACATGCGTATCTATGCGGAGTTGATCGACGTATACTCGTAGTATGCTCGTACTTGACATTGTAATAATTATCCGAGGACGCTAGCTTCGAGACGAACATTGAAATGAGAAAATTACTTTGCTAAATTGCGCCAAAAATCCCAGAAGTACCATGCAATTAGTTGATGCACCGCCTTCCCTCCCACTTTTTCAAGCAGAAGCAAGACACGAACACACCACCACCGACACCAATAGGTACTTGTGTTGTGTGACAAAATGCGCGACGCGTTTCGCCTCTAACACGAGGCATCCTCAGGCTCACAAGCCTGGCGGAATTTAGCAAAGTAATTCTCACATTTTAATGCTATTATGGATTTCCGCAAAATAACGCCTGATTCCATACAATATTCGAGACAATCATTAGAGTATATAAATTCTACTGTAAGAGACAAACGCTTAATACAAGACAAGCAATGGTTTAACGAAGCAGTAAACGAATGAAAAATGATTGTTACACCATGATAAATAAATGATACAAATAACATGAATGAAATCCTCTCCAATGTTCAGTTACTACTATTTTTTTTCAAGCTGTACGTAAGTAAATTTTACATTCACACCTACATAACCTCACGCTAGTATACCAGAGGGGTAGGCAGAGGCCAGGGACTGCCTCTTGCCACGATCCTGACAGATCACCTTCGCTTCATCATTCCGGGTACATTTTATCTTCCCCTTTGCTAATACTTCCCCTATTTGGTCGACGTGTCCCTTACCAGTCCTTCCACTCACGTTCGCAATATATATTGGTTTCGTCAATCTTTCTTCCTTCATCCTCTCGACATGTCCAAACCAACGCATAATTCCTTTCTCAATTCTAGTCACTACATCCTCTTTCAGTCCACAACGTCCTCTAATCAGACTATAAATTAATACTTTAAGTAAATTCTAGCTGACGCTAACTCTCGACAGGTGCATTTCCCTTTTAGGTACTAAAGCCTGCAAATCCAATCAAAATTTGTAGCTTTCGGTGCAGTACCAATTAACATGACATCCGCAAATTGCAGTCCCTTGTCCTGGCCCGCGCCACCGCGAAGGTACCTCTTAACGTAAACTTGTGCTAATTGAGAGCACATAATTATTTCGCCGCTACCCGGTAAAATAAATTGTCGAATCGACTGTCTAGGTCGTTCATTGGGTTTAAAAGCACTGAAGGTCATTCAGCCGTGTAATAACATTAAATAACCTGGCTGAAAGTGGCTAGCCAGGCAAGTAGTCAGTCCTAGACGGCGCGTCTGCTTTGGTAGGGTGACCACGGAACAGTACTTACCACTTCAGTTTATCTGTAACCTCCCTTCGCAACTGAAACGTGACCGCAATTTACTTCTGCAACTTCTCCGGCGCTGAGGGATGTGCAGCCCCTTCGTCTTTGCGTAACAAACTGTAAGCATGAATGCTCACTTCCGAAGCTTCGGTCCCGCCTGAGTCGCTACGGCTCGCACTGGTGCCTCCTCTTTTTTACAGTGGGCGGGGACTGCCCTCTCTCCGCACCTCTGGCTTTTATACAGCACGTTAAGCAGTTGGTGCCGACTGCCGTCGACAGATGGCAGTCGTTAAGCCAAGTCGGAGGCCTTAGGGCGGTCTGAAAACTTGTGACAGTAAGTAAGACCAAGCCACTAGACTTGCAAGCAACCGCCAATCCGAACTTTGTCCCTCGTGGTGGAGCCTATACCTGGCCTATACCTTCCTTAGGAAAGAGACTCTTGCCCCTCGGCGGGGACATAATGGGTTGATGATGAGGAAGGTGACCAGAATCACTGCTTGGAAACAGGGTGCACTGATTTTTTTTTTCAAACCATTTCAACCTATGAGTGCGCCTAGCCTGATTTAGGCCATTTGAGACTATTGTTGGATGCGGACTGCACAAGACCCCGTGAAGCTTGGCAAACCATCAGTGAGGCTGATGTCCTGCAGTGGGCGTCAAATGGCTGATGATGATGGTGATGAGCCTTATGACCAAGATTTTTTTATCTATCAAAAATGCCTTTTTAACAAACGTTTTTGTCTTACCAGTTCCGATTTTCGTCGAAAAGTACCCTATAGATTTTGAATCAATTGAGCATCGAAATATAAGTCTTTTGCCGTCTAACCGGCCATATCTTTTTTATGTGGCATCAACCCTTAGTAAAATTATGTCCCCACTGCTGGAGCACGGGTCTCTTCCTGCATCGCAGGAAGGTTAGGCCGTACTCCACCACTGGGGCCAAGTCCGAGTTAGTAGAGGATTGTAAGACAGCGGCGGGCCAGACTGTCATAAGGTATCATGGAATTATCAGTTAACTTACATGGCTTAACGACTGCCAGTACGTGACAACTACCACCAACGGCTTAACGTGCCTTGCGAGACACGGAAGCGCTCGGAAAAAATGCCATTAGCGGTAGTCACGGGATGGTCATCCATCCAGCACCTGGCCGCACCTGTTGTTGCTTAACCTTAGAGATTGGAGGTTTTACTAGGTCACGAGCGCTTCTTTGTACGTTAACCGTTAACTTCGAAGCAAAAGGGGCCCCGTTTCGTATGGTGCTTGAGCACTGCACTCCGAGGGGCGCCTACACCGCAACGTTATTAAAGTGTAGCGCGCCAGTGGCGTAAGCGTGGCCCGGCATTGTTATTAAATTACATCCAGCAGCGACGCACAAGTTATTAATTAAATCGGAAATAGCTGTACGTATTAGGTACCTACCTAATTGCATTATAAATCCATTACAAATTGTGCCCTGTTACTGTCAGTCACTCGTGAATAGTGATAAGAAAATTTAAAGCAAAAACTCTGGGTGGTTTAAAAGTGTTTATGTGAACGAGAGGTAATAAAAAATGACGTCATTTATAAAAAAACCTATTTAGAGGCTAAAAATTCCACCCATGCCAGGATTCGAATACGCGACCTCTGGCTGTCCGCGCCAGCGCTCTTTCCAACTGAGCTAATGGGCGACTCACCGGCATCAGTGAAATTTCGAACCTGTTTACAATATTCTTTGTATTACGTACAGAGGTCGCGGGTTCGAATCCCGGCATGGGTGGAATTTTTAGCCTCTAAATAGGCTTTTTAAAATTGTTCTTCGGGTTAGTGCATTAAATAAAGAATATAATGACGTCATTTATTTTAATTATTCATTTTATTATAATAATAAAACAGCTAGCTATACATTCGTCTCACTTTAGGACAGAGGCCTTCTCTCAGAGGCTATGGGCTTAATCACCACGCCTCGGCACTTGCCGCCAAGGCCGACAACCATGTGCCGAAGTATCTGAACAAAGTCGGAATTCAAACCCACGGCCTCCCGAATGAGAAGCCGGCGTTCTATCGCTCCACTACCACCGCCTCCATATCGACAGTGGAAATTTCAAATGTTGTAAGGGACAAAGGTCTACTTTTCAGGAGAGCCAAAAAACAAAACCCAAATTTAAAAAAAATCGTAACTTGTTTAATATGTATCCGAATTATATGATTCTTACATAAATAACTTTCAAATAGCCTAATCTACATCACACAAACAGTTATATGCTTGTAAACTCAATAGTTTAGGAAATAGTGTCCCTTACGCAATAAATTTACTATAAATATGTCCCTTACGCCTCCAAGAAATCTTACTAATTTGATGAAAATCCCTTACGACATAAACTAAAATACAATCTCACAGTCTTAACTGTTAAACAGCATTCTACATTACGATTTTTTCTGTTGTATGGTCATTCGAGTTTTCAAGTTTTTTGAAGTAAGTAGCGAAAAATAAATTAAAACATAAACTTGGGTACTGACAGTTGTATTATTTTTATAACCGAAGATCAATTTGTCGCGGAATTTGTTTTATTTTAGGTAGTCCGTTACAGGTTATGGGAAATAAAACAAAAAAGTTGGTTTACATAATTTTTTTTAGATTCGTTTTTATTTTTAAATGTGAACATAGAACCCAATCAAAGAATTACCAATCAATATAAATTATTATGGAGCCTTTTGTGGTACAAGAAAGGATAATGTAGTAGCCTCATCAAATAGCCGCTGAAGATACCTTTCTGTCAAAGATCCTATAATACATAATAGAAGGTGTTATCTATTAATTTCAATAAAAAAGATTTTATTAATAAGTCGTGGCTTCTAATCAATACTTTAAGTAACTATTACAGTACCAACTAAATAACAATTACCTATCTAAAAGGAACGCACAAAATGAGTATCATCTGTTTAGAAACTAAAATAACAATAATTATGTTAATCTCTAATATTGGGTTCTTAAAACAAAGTCAGTCAAACTGTCTGTGCACCTAAATAATTATACTTATACTTTGTACTACAGTACCAGTATGAGAATATGACAAATTATCATCTACTGATACATTTTTATCAAGGAACAATCACATTTCTCAATAACTATCACCTAGGACTTAGCAGAAAACACTAACATAGTATGAAAAATAAAACTTTGCTCTGTATAAATTATTGATTGACCTCAATATTCCCTGTAATCACAACCAGCAGGCAATAAATATTGTTTAATAATTATTAACAGATAGAACTTTCCATGAAGTTAAATTTTTAGTAATAGGTAGTATTATTCAATATTCAAGCACTAAAACTATTCCATATTATGGACGTAAAATAGAATAAAATGATGTCGTGAATTTCCAGAGGTCCCGGGTTCGAATCCCGGCTGGAGACAAAAAAAAACCCCGGGTCTTGGATGTTTACATGTTTGTGATGTCGTTGTTTCTCGTGCCCACGACACAGGGTATCCTAGTGTGGGGTCAGAAGCAATGTATGTGCCTGTATGAAAATGTTATGTTATTTACAACAAAATTGTAAAGGTTAAGGTTGATCGCAACAACCCGTTCTACGGAGCCCAACGTCGGGCGCCAATAAATTGATAGAGTATTCTCACCAGGAATTATAGGCAATTTAAACAATAACATAGTACAGTATAATTGGCGGCCTTATTACTAAAAGTAATTTGTTCTAGACAATCATATAGTTATGGGTTCTTGCGATAAGATAATAATAAAATACATAGCGAAAACGCGGTGTACCTATATTTTAAAACCGTACATGGCATCTTCGTTAAAATACAGGGTAAGGGATAAGTCGCAAGAAGGTACAAATTGTAATTAGTAGTGTTTCGTGAAAAGATAATAATAAATAAATATTCATGGACATATTACACAGATCTCGTTAGCCCTATACTAAATACAACTAAATGACTTGTGTTATAGGTGCTAACTCGACGATAGATTTAATACAATAAATACATAGATAACATCTAAGACGCGAGATAAACTAGAAAAGTTAGTTTCCTAGTTTCACCCGGCCGGGGATCGAACCCGAGACTTTCGGTTGCACAGTCAGCGTGCTAAACCGCTGCGCCAGCCAGCCAAAGCCAGGAAGAGATTGGCTGGCTAGAGTGCCCTCACAGCCCTGCTACGTACAATGCCAATCCACAGTACAAACTAACTACCTACAGTCTGTTAGCTTTTAGAATATACCTCGGCTACTATCGGATATAATCTTGCAATAGAAATATCGGAACTAATAATTATGACACTTAATTTCGAAAAACTTTTAAAAATAGTGAAGAAAAGTTTTATACAGAGCAGTAAGGAGTATTACACTCGTGTGCTTTCGACGAAAACCGAAGCCTACTCTAGAGCCCGAAGTATATTCTAAGAGCTAACAGACTGTACACTATTACTCGTATAATCGGTGAAAGTAATTATTGCTAATAAACAGAAAAACTACAAAAGTCACAGAGTTCAAGATAAACAAGCTCAGGAAAGAAATAAAATTGTAGAATTCGATGATTTTCTCATCGAGTCCTACATTGAGGGATTCCCATATTTTGAGATACATGGAAGTTACACCATTTTTATTTTTAATGCACTAACCCGTGCTAAGGAACAAATTTAAAAACCTATTTAGAGGCTAAAAGTTTCACCCATGCCGGGATTCGAACCCGCAACCTCTGGCTATCCGTACCAGCGCTCTACCAATTGAGCCAATGGGCGACTCACGGCATCAGTGAAATTTCGAACCTCTTTACAATATTCTGCCTGTACGCAATACATTTCTAAAGTTGTACTCGCCATACCAAACGCTAACTGTGAAGGAAAACATCGTGGGAAGATCCGCTTAGGTGGCTCCGCACGTATTGACTAATCTTTCCTGCGGGCTAGGCCGACTAAGCTGTCAGGGTGGTATAGGTGCTGGGCAACCCTACACCATCTAAAACAATGTCCGAGTGGTCCCTTCACCCATCTAGTGTGAGTGAAGATGCCACTGGGTGCTGTATAAATCATATCATTACGTAGATGCAGATGCCACTTAGACCTACATTAAGACAAAGATTCTGGTATTGCTACCATATGGATATCAACCCTTTGTATGTCCCCACTGCTGGGGCACGGGTCTCTTCCTGCATTGCAGGAACGTTGGCCGTACTCCACCACGGGGCCCAAGTCCGGGTTGGTGGAGGATTGTAAGACAGTGGCGGGCCTTACTGTCAGAAGTTATCAAGCCGCCCATAAGGCCTCTGAGATGGCTTAACGACTGCCATTACATGACAGCCGGCACCAAGGCTTAAAGTGCCTTGCGAAGCATGGAAGCTCTCGGAAAAAACGCCACTAGTGGTAGTTACGGGATGGTCACCTATCCAGCACCTGACTGCAGCTGTTGTTGCTTAACCCAAGTGATTGATATCAATCACCCGGTTCTTGTAATAAGTGAAGGCTATGAGCGCTTCACTTATGTTCTAACGCAAATAATAAAAACAGCCAATGCCAGTCGGACTGACTAAAAACTTTACGAACCGTACTATCAATTTAAATTAATATTAGTTCTACCACCGGACGCGAGATGGCGTTACTGGTACGGAACCCTCCGTGCGTGAGTTCGACTCATACTTGGCCGATTTTCCGCTAATGTGAATTTTCAGCACAAGTTCACAAATCAATTCATATATGGTGCTTACAGGCGTGGCTATAAAAGAACCAGAATAGAAAAAGAAGAAATACATTTATTTATCGCCATAAAGAAGTAGGTAATAAGAACAAACAAACACGACAGAACACAGTAAGCGGAGACGAGCCATGTCTATGCGGCGGTAAAACGGCCTCAGGCTCAGTACTTGCTGCCGAATACAGCTGTCAAAATTAATCTGCTCTAAGCAAAATTGGTGGTGGAGTATGGCCTAACTTTCCTGCGATGCAGGGAGAGACCCGTGCCCCGGCAGTGGGGACATACAAGGGTTGATATCGTAAGCAAAATTTGACCCTATCAAAGTAATGTGTCCCTGTTCTTGTACGTGCACACCTATAAGCGCCATCTATGAAGTGCTCTGTGAATTTGTGCTGAAAACGGGTCATTGGTTGGTATTTACCCTGGTCACACTGTTTTCTTGCACGAATTCGTAAGCATATCGTATGGACACCAAAATAAAATGTATGATAGCTAGAAAAACCTAAAAATATCGAAAATGTTTGTCGGACATCGAAAATGGCTATTAAGGCGCGTAGGGGCACTAAATTGCGCTTTATCTAAAAGTGAACATGAGAAATCGTAACAACTGTGATAACTACTTTTAGAACCTAGAGCCTAGAACTTTAGATCAACAAATCTAGGATTTTAATCAATTTCCGTTAAAAGCGGCCGTCCTCATATATTTATATTACATTCTAGCCTGTAAATTCCAAAAATTGTTACCACGCATTTTAAGATATCTCATGTTAACTTTTTTGAAAAACACGTACTATAACACAAGTTATGATTTTTAACTCTATTGGTAGCGCTAGTTAGCGCACCTAAGCGCCTTAAATAAACAATTGAAAAGCCATTATAATACTTCCCAGCCGTGCGCATCTGAAAGGAGGAACAGCTGCTCGCAAAAAAGCTGATAACACCTTGTAAGTAAGCTCTTCTATGTTAAAGAAGTTCTCTCTTCGAGTGTCCCACACCCTGTCATTCCTCGGGAGGTCACCCAACAGCCTCACACCGAATATTAAGAATTTATTGCGTATAATATACACATTTATCACCATATACGTCAAATGAATTGTTTCAAATGCCAATGTTATGAGCGAGTTTGAAAGCATTAACAGTATTAAAGCAGGCATTTCTAAACAGTATATGATACACGCTAAAACAGTCCTAATAAATACAATAAGAACTGAACAAAAAAATACATTATGTTCACTTTTTTCTTCAAACCTCTGTAGTATTCGTTATTGTTAATAAATTCCAAGTATAGCATCTATTCCTGCATAGTTCGCGTAATATTCTTTATAATGCTTTAGGTCTAGAGTAATGCTTAAGGTTAACACAACTAACACTTGCGCCAATGTTACGACTGTAACTAAACCGTCTATGTAAATGTTTAAAGTTCATTTGTGTCGCGAATTTCCGAAAATAAATCGCAATGTTGTACAAGTAATACATATCGTAATAGCAAGCGATACTATGATACAGAAATGAAATTTCTTGTCCGATTTGACTATCTCCTGTTTGGAATTCCGCGCGATGCTAGTCATGCAAAGTTTTGATAGAAAAGCGTTGATATTTATCATAACATCGTAATTCGTTAACTTTTGTGAATACTTTTTGTTACATGTTCTGCGCATACTGTTACTGTCTTTAGGTCTCGTTACCACATTTACTGCTTCTCTTTGCTGCTATCCTAGGTGTTCTAAATATCTTTTCACAGCCTGGCAGGTGTGCTGTACTTACGCGTCGACCATCGAATGTAAATGTAACAACCGTAATTTCAGACACTTTCAGGTTAATTCACCTTGAAGCCAACACCGAATCAATAAATAAATCTACTCATTATTTTCTTTATGCGGGTCCATGGAGACCGTTTTCTGAAAAACAAAGATAATACAACTATAAAATGTGAGATTACATTTTCAGTTTCACTGTCATTTGCTACATTCTGAGACAAGAACCTAACGATTACCAGCTCAAGAAAAGAGCGACCAACCCGGTTCTTCTTCTTCAAGCTATATTATGTAGTCCACTGCTGGACATAGCCCTCCTCTAATGAGCGCCATAGCGCCCTGTCTTCAGCTTGCCGCATCCAGCATCTGCCGGCAGTTTTTCACAGATCGTCATCCTACCTGGTCGGAGGGCGTCCTACACTACGTTTGCCGAGTCGCGGTCTCCACTCAAGAACACGTTTACTCCAACGGTTGTTGGTTCTTCGCGTGATATGACCTGAAGAAGAAGAAGAAAGCAAAGTCACTGTTATATGCCGGGATTCAAACCCATGACCTACGGATCGCGAAGCCGGTGTTCGACTGCTCCGCTACCACCACCCCGCCCTAACATTTCTAAAACAATATTAAAAATTGCGTCACCCATTCTACATTTTCTTTGAAATTTTTATTGCTACTTTGAAAGTGAAAGTGAAAATCTTTTATTTACTATTTCAATGCTTAAAAATTACAAATCAATATATATACGTATTTGTTTTATGGTGAAAAGGAAGGGGCTCAGCTTATTGCTATGACTGCATGCGTAGTCAGTAGCGCTGGTTTTAAGCCCCTCCCTTTTTTATCAGCACTTTGAACAAACATCTCAAATTATAGAAAACATAATATAAATTATTCAACACGGTCTACAAAATATAAACTTCAACTAAAACTAGCTGACCCAGCGAACTTCGTACCGCCTAACAATCGATTGTTTTTTTTCTCTCCGTAATAAGAACCATCCTCGTACTTCAAGGAATATTCTAAAAAAATAATTAGCGGAACCGGATCAGCTGCTCTCGAGATTTGCGCTTACCAACACATTCAGTAATTTATTTTTATATTATAGAAGATGAATAATTCAAATAAATGACGTCATTTTTATTTACCTCTCACATAACCGCTTATAAACAACTCGTTTTGCTGTAATTTTTCTTATCAATATTCACGAGTGACTGACAGTGACAGGGCACCATTTCTAATGGATTTATAATGCAATTAGATACCTAATACCAGCAGCTATTTCCGATTTAATTAATAACTTGTACGTCGCTGCTGGCTGCAATTTAATAACAATGCCGGGCCACGCTTACGCCGCGCCACTTTTGCGACAGTTTGAAACCACATTCCCGATTCAAATTTTTGTGTTTCTTAATTTCAACCGCTTCACGCACAATTCGGCTATAATAATGGCGATCGTTGGAAAGCACCGATGGTTTGTGCAATTCTATCCAGTGGTTTGATCCTTATTCAAGAAGATGTTCCGCTATCGCTGACTTTTCCACCTGGCAGTTTTTGACAGCTGCGATATGTTCCTTGACTCTTTCAGCAATGGTCCGCTTAGTTTGTCCGATATAAGAACTACCGCAACTGCAATCGACTTTGTATACACCTGGTGTTTGATAGGGTATGGTGTCCTTGACTGTTCCTACCTGCAGATAGATGGCGTTACTACGGGGAGTCCTGTAGGACCCGTGATGGCTAATACCTGGATGGAGCACATCGAGTCGCTGATACAATTTCCATCCGGTTTAAAATTATGGAAACGATATGTGGACGATGTGTTTTGCATTATGAAAGGTAACAAACCGGAAGTTGAACAGTTCTTGAATCACTTAAACTCATTACACCACAAATTAAGGTTTACTTTTGAACTCCAAAGTGATTGCGCCTTACCATTTCTGGATGTTAAAGTTATGACGAGATCGGATGGATTCCTAACTCACTGTGTTTACAGAAAACTTACACACACTGACAAGTACCTACATGCTACGTCGCACCACCACCCTATGCATTTAGCATCCGTAGTATATTCATTGGTGGACAGAGCCTATGCATTGTGTGACCTGGAATTTATACATGAAGAACTGTCACATGTACAAGGGGTACTTAAGAAGATCGGCTATGGGGTGAAGGGCATGTATCAGAGGCGTACAACTAGGGTAAAGAGGGTTGACGTTCCGAGGGAGCGAGCGTACTTGCCGTACATTAGGGGAGTGACGGACAAAGTCGGTTCTTTGCTAAAGAAGTATGCAATCAAGACAGTTTTCACTCCACTGCTCAAGATAGCAGCGCAGGTAGGAACAGTCAAGGACACCATACCCTATCAAACACCAGGTGTGTACAAAGTCGATTGCAGTTGCGGTAGTTCTTATATCGGACAAACTAAGCGGACCATTGCTGAAAGAGTCAAGGAACATATCGCAGCTGTCAAAAACCGCCAGGTGGAAAAGTCAGCGATAGCAGAACATCTTCTTGAATCAGGATCAAACCACTGGATAGAATTGCACAAACCATCGGTGCTTTCCAACGATCGCCATTATTATAGACGAATTGTGCGTGAAGCGGTTGAAATTAAGAAACACAAAAATTTTAATCGGGAATGTGGTTTCAAACTCGCAAACGTGGGATCCGGTCATCAAGATGTGTTCGAGTGCAAAAAAGTCGCATGGCTTATCGTCCAACATTGTCAGTGTAGTGTGTCGCAACCCTAATAGTGCTTTGTGATAGCTGATTGAGGGTAGTCTGAAACCTCATCAGCCGAAGATGCGAACGGGTGCCAGCCATCAGTCTTCTCGTGACCACGATGACTGTAACGTCGTTGAAACGTCGAGGTAAAATAGCAATAAATTACAACGTGATGAAGCCCCGAAAATATTCTAACTATGAATGTAGAGCATTCGATATCTAACATTGTTATATACGAATGCGGCACTAAAAAGCTAGATTATTACAAATATGGTGTTGGTTTTAAGGTCAAACTAATTCTATGTATAGGGTGCAGTGAGTCAAAAATACAACAACATAGATTGATATCTATTATTCGGTGGCGTATACCGTGAACGTTCCGGAAAATTTAAAAAAAATATAAACGGCAGGATAAGGTATAAGTCTTACTAATTAGCCGTAGTAAGTATAGAAAGTTCTACAAATTGTTGTACTTCGTAGACTCGACAAACGTTTAATTTTTTAGATTCATATCATAAAAAATCTAAGAGTCTTCGTTTCTTTCGACTACAGTCATCCCATCGACAACTGTGCAATGCGGCTTGATAACTTCTGACAGTAAGGCCCGCCACTGTCTTACAATCCGAACTTGACCCTCGTGGTGGAGTATCGCCTAACTTTGCTGGGATGCAGGAAGAGACCCGTGCCCTAGCACTTGGGACATTAAAAAGGTTGATATGGATATCATTAGTTAGTAGATGAATATAGAAATAAGCGGCCATTTCGCATAGTAATTTTACTAGTTGGAAATAATTTTTTGACATGAAATCAAACTTTCTCGTGGATCCACTGTATCTACTGAAGAAACAAAAAAAAATCGCTTACGTTTGTTTGCAATTATTGCTTTAGAAAATATCATGATATAGCCCTATAGATATAATCTGTATTGTGCCGCATAGAAAATAACAAAAATACCGTAACTCATGGCGAAAATCCTAACACACATGGAAAACGGTAGCATTGGTAGTGCTTTATTTAAACCTGAAAGTCATATTCTCTTAACGTGGTAACAGCAAGAAACAAAAACATCACCGTAATTACTACTAGCTATTAGATTAGCTAAACAAGGCTAAACAAGGTCTCTGCCTATGCGCCCAGCTTACAAGCACGAGTTTATACTCCTGTCTGTTTGTATGTATAGCTACTCGTAAGTAGAGAAAATAAAAACCATTGTTCTCTATCTATCTATCTATACCATTGCTTTAAATATTTAAGTATACGATTTGTGGATTTGTATAAAAAAATACACAACGATAACGAACATTTTAATTTGGTTATGAATGGTAGTTATGAAAGAAATACAAGTGCTTTTTGAACATGATTAGTAACTTTTTGTAATGCTCTTGAAATCATGCTTTCAGATGTAAATAGATGAGAATGTTTGTTTCTGAGAAATATTTATCAAACGATCCATTTTCATGTAATATTACACGTTACAATATTCCGTATCCAGAAGTTGTTATGAAACTTTCGTAAACACTACACATTATTTGGATGTTTACATGGTTGTGATGCCGCTGTTTCTGGTTCCCACGACACAGGGTATCCTAGTGTGGGGGCCAGAGACAATGTATGTGCCTGTATGTAAATGTTATGTTATTATGTGCTCGTCAGAGTAAAGCTAGCGACGATGAAGCGAGCTCCTTCTCAACACACCACGATTAAGACGTTACTTCGAGGAGCAATACCCATGCAAAGATCTAGATGACAATGAGGTCTGGAATTAAAGCCAGTACAATGTATGAGTTCTATGTTTCATAATAATTATGTAAACATATTTGCACCGACTACCCGTCTCTTATTTCCTTCAGCCACTTTCCATCGTAAGGTTGTCTGGAAGAAATTGCTTTTAGCAATAAGGCCGCAAATTGTACTTTGTATCTTTACATGTTTTATAATATGTGCTATGGTGTACAATAAAGAATATTCTTATCTTAACTTATCTATGTAAACTATGTTAATTAAGGACTTTGAAAAGACTAAGTTTGGAGTTTTTTTGTCCATTTTTTCTCCAAAATGATCTAGATTTTGAAATGGACACCTAGTTTGAATTGTAACGTTCATTAAGCCGCAGCTTCTGCGCTACTTTGAATAAAAACTTTTCATTTCATTTCAATTATAGATCGCTTTTTATTAACAATCAACATGCAATGTCACTTCACCAATAGATTTAGAGGGCGCAAGTTTTTTTAAAGTATTCTGTATGTCTATCGTACATTCTTTTTATAGTTAGGTATAAACTTTGATTTGTGTCCTCTAAACATATTAGTAGTGTTATTGAGATCTAGTTTGTCAATTGTGGATTAAAATCAAACTAAATTTGTATAGGACCGACCCACAGACTGATTTATTGAAGGTCTTAATTCAAATAAATACAGAAAACTACATAAGTTCTGCTTCATGTATGAAATATTTGGAAAAATTAATGACACACTACTAACGGTTTAGTTTACGAACGTTGTGCACCCGCAGAATTCCCTCTTAGTATTTCTCGTTAGTACAGCCAACGCCACGTCAAAACTTTACATGCGTGCTCTCTTCTTGTCTACATTATGGGTGACTTTGCAATTAAAATGTTAAGTTTCATATGCTGTCATTTGTACAGATGCACAGATTGGTAGTACAGACGGACCTCTTTTGTTCAAAAAAGAACAAAAGGTGAGCCCTCCCTTCACAAAGGTAGCACTCAGAAAATACCTATCTGTGTGTGTTTATGTTTTTTTGACAGTGCAGTATGTTCTGCGTGTATGTCTCTGCAAGGGAAAGAGACTTGACAAACTGGCTAAGTGCCTGTGAGGCCTCGAAGAAGGAGCATATTTTGCCTGCTATACAGAACTAACAACTACTTACATCATAGTAATTTTCTATGGAATGTGTACGAAATTTTACTCTTATAAGTGGGTCGCCTATTACTCGCTAACTTTGAACAGACATTTTAGTCGTGACAGTTTTCCGGTGTATTAGCTGTGTGTGTGTGTGTGTGTGTGTGTGAGTGAGTGTGTGTCTAATTAATCAAAGAAAACTTTCAGCTGAATCAAAATAATGGTGTATGTGAGGGTAACACTGAAAACGGACAGCAATGTCTTGTAGTTGAGCAGACAGACATTGCACACAGAAAACTCTATTGGCTGGCGGTACACCTGCTTCAGGAAAGTGGTGATTTCACGGTAGTTTTCTTCATCTGAAAATGGGAAAAAATAGGTTTTTGTTACTATCCTGTTAGAATATGATTAGATGTTTGTTACTAGCCCCCAGTTTCTCGTATACTAACAATCTGTTAACAGCTGTAAAATATTTTTTTTTGTTTGCATTTTGGCCAACCGGAGGATCTAAAAGAAACCAAAATCATTTTTATAAAATATATTTAAAAATTTATATTAAATAAATTATAATTTATAACCTAAGCGACGTCTAGTTAGCTCGATGCTAAATTAGGAAGTCCCTGCTTAAAAACTAGGTAAAGCTGCCGTGAGTGACGACATCAGAGTGCTTAGTGCGAGTTTTTTAACTACTCGATCGCGTTAACGTAAACTCATATTTCTATGGCATCGAGGAAGCGCCACCTAGCGACAAGTATGGAAATTAAAATTGCTGAGTGCGAGTTGTAATGGTTTACGTTGAGAAGTGAACACGTTTACCAGACAAAACACGAATAAACGCGAGTGCGAGTTGTACTGTGACAGCGTTTTGCCAGTTCGAACGGTTAACTTACTCATACTCACTACTCAATGCTCGATTAACGCGGTAGTAAAGTTATTCGATTGGATCTGTCAAACTCGCACTAAGCACTCTGTGGCGTAGCGGTAGCGCGTCTGCCTACCATGCAAGAGGTCCCGGGTTCGAATCCCGGCCGGGAACAAAAAAAACCCCAGGTCTTGGATGTTTACATGTTTGTGATGTCGTTGTTTCTGGTTCCCACGACACAGGGTATCCTAGTGTGGGGCCAGAAGCAATGTATGTGCCAGTATGTAAATGTTATGTCATGTCGTGTCGTGTCATGTCGTGTCGTGTCATTTCGTGTCGTGTCGTGTCGTGTCGTGTCGTGTCGTGTCGTGTCGTGTCATGTTAGGTACAGTTCGCAAGTGGTTACTACTACTTTTACTATATTTCATTCCATTTTGTAATCACGAAGCCTATAAACTTCCCACTACGGGGCGCAGGGCTTCTTTGGAAGAGTGAAGGCGTAATTACCACGCGTTCCCACTGCAGATAGGCCATTTCAAGCGCTGAGGTATTTGAAAACCTCGGGCGCTAAGGTTTCCTCACGATGTTTTCCTTCACGACTCGCAAGTGGTATTACCTACTACTATTACTATATTTCATTCCATTTTGTAATCACTATGATATTAAACACGTCTGAACAATTAATTTTGGTCTGTAAAATCGGCACCAGTGCTACATACCTATATTTTCACTGACGAGCACTTCCTCCAGGTGCCGAGTCAAAGTCATTCTGATGGATGCAGTTTTCTCCTGAACGTACACAATGAAAATGACAACGCTCCCATTTAACAGCGATGTTATTATTAGAGAAGTTAGCTTCAGTCCGGTCTGGAAAATGAAATGTACGGAAGTGGATTAGTGGAGTGGTGTTCGACCGACATCAACCCTTGTATGTCCCCTCTGGTGGGGCACCGGGTCTCTTCCTGTATCGCAGGAAGGTTAAGCCATAGTCCACCACGGGGGCCAAGTCTGGGTTGGTGGAGGATTGTAAGACAGTGGCGGGCCTTACTGTCAGTAGTTATCAAGCCACCTTAAGGGCTCTGACATTGCTTAACGACTGCTATTGCATGACATCTGGCACCAACGGCGTAACGTGCCTTGCGAAGCACGGAAGTGCTCGTAAAAAATGCCACTAGCGGTATTCAAGGGACGGCCACTTGCTTAACTCAAGTAATTGATTCTAATCACTCGGGTCGGCTAGGCCACGAGCGCTTCATTGGTGTCAAAAACGACATTTAAACAAAGTTGTTTTAAGGTCGTTTTTGAGGCGTTTTTTGTTGTTGGCAATATTTTTTTTTTAATGTAATTTTCTATTCAAATAACCTTTGCTTTTAAGGATGAATGTCATGGCAAATTATGGATACCATGACTCCAGGTCCCGACCTATTATTAAAAATTAATATATATGTAACAGACAATATTTGGTCATAAAAACTTTGGATTCCATGGGTTGAACTTTGAATTTTTTACACATTCAAAGTGCAGCGGGCGTAGTAGTATATAGTGTCAATGGCTATTTTATTGGTTGATTTTAATTTGGTAGCTTATAGCTTTCTGGGAAAAAATTGTCTTTTTTGACAGGCGGATGAACAAATAACACCAGATGTTAAAAAAAAATTGACTATAGCTGACTATTTGACTAACTTCATTTGTTGTATCAGGCGTTACTTTGCGAAAATCCATAATAGCATTAAAAAGTTAAAATTACTTTGCTGAATTCCGCCAAAAATCCCACAAGCACCATGCAGTTAGCTAATGCACCGCCCTTCCTCCCACTTTTTCAAGCAGAAGCAAGACACGAACACACCACCACCAACACCAATACTTGTGTGAGAAAACACGCGACGCGTTTCGCCTCTAACACGAGGCATCCTCAGGCTCCCAAATGCAAGTGACCGTCTCCGCAAAAACGCTCCGTATTTATAGGCTAGGCCGCCCCTCCCCCCGATGACAAAATGTAACCGTTAAACTGGTGACCGTTAAACCGTTTCAACCGCCTATGGGCTATTATTGTTTTGTGCAAATATATCGATTAATGGGGAAATAGAGGAGCTGCCCACCTGTTCATTCAGCATTGTAAACAACCTATCCCTAGATAATTTGGAAATTTCCAGCTGTTCAAGTATAGACAATCTCAACCCCTTACTGCAGGTGTGTAAAAATTCCAAATTATGGTTATTATTAAGTACTTGACCCGTATCCAAAAGGTGTTTGGCAAAATGAGATTTATCCGGATGATTGTTTCGGAAAGCCGCCACATGCTCCCTATACCGAGTTATAAAACTCCTACCGGTCAAAAAAAAAAAATTACCTTTGCAAAATTATCTTTGAGATAAGTGACAAAACCAATCGACGCAATCAGCTCATAGAGAATAATATATATCAACGTCAGTAGCATCTGAAAGAAAAAATATTTACAATAATATAGTAGGGCACTAGCTGGCCTGAATTCTAATTCAGGAACCCGTGAAGCGACCCACCGTCAAAAGTGGAAATCTGTGGTTGAGGCCCTATGCCCTAGGAATTAAAGGACCGAAGAGGAAGAAGTAGGTCAGTGAAAATGAAAGGAAATTGCAAGCGCTAGGAAAGCGCAGTAGCGTTTAAAAACGTAGTGATTCTTTGATTGCGTTCGTGAGTTTCTTTAAAGGGGCTACTTTTTGATATAATTCCGGTGCTAATCCGCTATTTGATACGTATCAAATTTGACGCGATAGATGAATATTTCCTATAGTATTTAACGTGAGAAACCGAAATATATTGATTTTGCTAAGTAAGTATGCAGGATGGCTGCTAAATTTACAAAAAAACATTTTTTCCACGTTTAATTCGTAACGGCGAAAACGCCATCCGCCATCTTGAGAGCATCTAAAGTATGTAAACAAACATCTTTCAGCCAGAGCCAGTGGACATTGATTATTATAGGACTTACATCAAAGTGATCTTCACATAAATACACCCCAGTTTCAATTGATAAAGAGTCGGGGTCTCTTTTGGCAGGTTTGAGCCAAGTTTTTCGAATGTTACTTTCACTGGGTACACGAATCCACAACATCCCGGGGGTTTTTTCATTCTCGAACGATGCAATAATGATAATTGGTATATTTTGGATGTAAATTCGATGAAATCATGGTTGCGTTATATTGGTACTCTGTGGTTGCGTTGTTGTTATTTCACTATGCTCAGAGATCACTTACAGAAAATTGAATGTCAAACTTTGTTTACAATTTTTTGGACTTCAAACCATAGATAAAAATGGCTGACCGCGTTTTTGGCTGTTTAGGAAAATAAAGTTTTAAAATATATTTTTATGTTGCTTTAAGGTCCTCAAAAAATATACTAAACTATTTTTTGGTCTAATGAAAGAGTTATTTACCGTTTAAGACTTACTTGAAAAGAAAGTCAAATAGCGAATTATTATTTTGCGTATCCTACCCGACTTCCACGACACAGGCTGTGCCTAATGTGGAAATTGCAATTGATCATAACTGTATTTATGCATTTTTAATTCAACAATAATTTTAAAAACCTATTTAGAGGCTGAAAATTCCAACCATGCCGGGACTCGAACCCGCGACCTTTGGCTATCCGTGCCAGCGCTCTCCCAACTGAGCCAATGGGCGACTCACCGGCATCAGTGAAGTTTTGAACCTCTTTACAACACTGTATTACGTACGTATATAATAAACAATAATTTTTGTTTTTTAATCGTATTTTTTGTTGTAACTTCACATCGGCATATATTTTTCAAAAGAATTAACTTAAACACATTGAATCACAGAGAATGTACCAATGTTTGTAAAAGTGTTAGAATTTCGGAATCCTCGGTTGTTTAACATAGCTTTACGTGAACCGGGTTAAAGAGGTGCCTTTATCTGTATATCTAGTAATCTGAAAGCAATGAATCGGCTATTTACAAAAATATCAATTAAATGTAATGATTTGTGAGCGATTTGTAATCAAGGCGATTATGCAACAAGCTCGCCACAAGTGAGCAGCGGCGAGCACGCAGCGACGACGCCGCGACGACGCTTAGCTGTCGCGGCAGCAAGCAGCGTGCGATCCGCGTTTTGGACGCTCATTACAAAATGGATTGATCTTGGGCCTAATTATGTGCACCATATCCTGAGCGCTTCAAATGGTCTAACTGTCAAATGACTAGAATTCGAAAGTTAGACGATTGCAAACGTTCATAACTTTGGCGTGTACCTAATATGAAAGTTGATAAGTGAACACTACTGCTAGCGTTGTTACTTCGAAGGATGAGGAAACGAAAGCAGATACAAGGTAAAGACGAATGTGGAAGCATTCATTATGAAGTGACTTTATTACTTTATTGCATGTACACCAGGGATATAATTATCTTCTTCTTCTTCTTTGGTCCTTTTACTCCTACGTAGAGTCTGGGGCTGATACAAGGGCTCCCTAGCTCTGTTCCCTGAGCTCTCCGCTAGGGATGGTAGCTCCAGCCAAGTTTTACCCTTCTCCTTCGTCTCAGAGAGAACGGATTTCGAATTATTTTAATTATAACTTTGTATCTACTGTATTATCGACAGTTAAACATCTAAACGATGCTACGTCCGCTTACACCCGTGTCTTTGATATGGCTAAAGTGGAGAGGGGCGAACTGTGATAACGGTTTTACAACATGGCGTCAAGGTTAATCGCGGCACGACGACGCAGCGTTATCCCAGCGTCTTCGCAGCGTGTAAGTCGCGTAATCGCGGAAAGCTCGGTACGCGATCGCGACACTTTAAAATGACTCGCAAATCGCGCTAGTTATTATTAACATAAGTTATTAACATACGAGTAGAAACAAGTCTGGATTCATGTAATAAAATAAATAATGTATGTACTGGAATTAGTCAAAACAAACATACAAACTCGAAAATTGGGAAAATACCAAACGTTATTTCGTAAACCTAAGACAGTAACCTCATTGAATACTTACTTGCCATCCGTGCATGTGGTTAAAAATGTAACTCTGCTTACAAAATACTTGGTAGCATTCAGATAAGCTCTTGTTAAGCCGACCAAGTGTATAAACACGACCAAGGGGAATTTCCATAGCTACTTTGTTTACAAATAAATCGAATCTTCTCGTGAAAACTATAAGCTTAGTCAATATGTTCAAACGATTGATGTAATTGATAGTGTTTGTCAAACCGTGGTCAATAAAAGCCAAAGCTTCTACAGTAGGTGTAATTGCCAGCAATGCTACAGTTTCCACAATCACTTTTACCACGAAAACTATCATTTGTGTGAAAAACATCATGTTTAGTAGTCTTTTCTCTTCACAATAGAATTTATTTCTACCTCTATTTATTACAATGGCATCAATATTAGAATAGTTTTTGTAGTATTCTTTGTAACAATCAACATTGAAAAACACATTAGCCGTTAGACATGATATAGTTTCCATAGTTGTTACACTTGTTAAAACTGAGAGTATCACCTGCATGGTAGTCCATTTGTGATTCCAAAATGGTATATGGCAACGGCAGTACATAGAAAAAGCTGACACAGATAATATTATAAAGACAATCGAAATATAATGTAGCTTATTATTAATCCTTTTTAAGTTACATAACTCATCGTGACTTATTCCAGAAAGGCAAATTTGCCTCAGAAACTTTTGTATATCTTTACCGGTTTCAAAGGTTGATTTAAGAGGGTTGGAAATTGTTACCCTAGCCATTATATTAACGACTATGCTCTTGTTGAAATGCTAACAAAGTGACAACGACAAACTATTATAGGAGGCAACATGATTGATTACTCTGTCATTCAGTACATTAATAAAGCAAATAATATCATAATAATACCAAGTGCTAAGTACTATTACTTCAATTGTATAAATTTTGTTCTAGATTACGTTACTTTACTAAGCGTTAAGCATTTACTATTTGGAACAACCATTTTGATAACAACAAGTTAAAAATATAAATAAACAATTTTCAATATTTTCTTCTAATTTGGTTATTTTTGTGTTTAACCTAAAGCTATTCTACCGCATGGCGCCTCCCTTTTCCTATCAATGTAGAAACTGACGTTTTTGTTCTGGTTCTACCAGTGCAACCCAATTTTGATTTCACGATATCTCGTACGAATAAACTCCTTGATACATGATTTTTCTATTTAATATTTCTACTTATGCCTACCTATAACATTTTACGTTGTAAATATTATACTATTTTTATTTTTAATGCACTAACCCGTGCTAAGGACAAATTTAAAAACCTATTTAGAAGCTAAAAATTTCACCCATGCCGGGATTCGAACCCGCAACCTCTGGCTATCCGTGCCAGCGCTCTACCAATTGAGCCAATGGGCAACTCACCGGCATCAGTGAAATTTCGAACCTCTTTACACTATTCTCTGTATTACGTACAGGCAGCGACATCTGGCTTAAGCAAATTGCATCACTTACAGCCCCGACTACCTACTTTGCAGTTAGGTTTAACATCGGAACGATATCACTGTACCCACATGATTATACTATTTTTATTTTTAATGCACTAACCCGTGCTAAGGACAAATTTAAAAACCTATTTAGAGGCTAAAAATTTCACCCATGCCGGGATTCGAACCCGCAACCTCTGGCTATCCGTGCCAGCGCTCTACCAATTGAGCCAATGGGCGACTCAAACTCGTTGTAAATATTGTATTCTCTTCCACTGTCATCGTTTAATTGTCAGTCAGTTGTTTGTTTTTGTTATTTTTGGAATACATAATTTTATGTAAGAAAGTTAAATAAAATTTAGGATTTTCATCCGGAAACGTCTAGTAAAACACCTGCGTTTCGTTTATATAGGCGGAATTAAAATTGCAAAATCCTGAATATTATTGATACAAATTCGGATCGAATTTCAAAAATAGAATGGAATCACTGTTTGGGGTTTAAAGGCGCCAATAATGTCCTTTGTGTCAGTCTTTACCCAACTTTGAATTCGGAGCCCTCACTCAACTCTCAAACTAGTCTTCACTCAATTCGGAATCCTAAAGTCTCTAATAAACCTAAATCCGCGAGCCTCTATTTTATCTTTGAAACCGGAAACTTCTGAAAGATTGATATCGAAGATCCCGAAACTCTACACTCGCGGCGCAAAAGCTCACGTAAGCAACGAAACGCGAGTGTAGATGATTTCGCGTTCTTGGACGCCCTACTCGGGGAGAGATTTGCTGCTTTGCAGCAGTAATACAGAGAATATTGTAAAGAGATTCGAAATTTCACTGATGCCGGTGAGTCACCCATAAGCTCAGTTGGAAAGAGCGCTGGCACGGATAGCCAGAGGTCGCGGGTTCAAATCCCGGCATGGGTGGAATTTTTAGCCTCTAAGTATATGTTTTTAAATTGTCCTTAGCAAGGGTTAGTGCATTAAAAAAATTATATTAAGATAAGATAAGAATATTCTTTATACTACACTGAAAAAACAACAAAATACAAAATGATTACAAATATACATAGTACAATTGGCGGCCTTATTGCTAAAAGCAATTTCAAAAGACATTCTTACGATGGAAAGTTGCTGAGGTACCTTACAAAAAAAATCTACCATTTTGTCGGCGTGTATGTCTGTCCGATCAGTGCTTTGGACGAATGCCCACAGCAAAATGCTGAGCTCGCTGCCATTTACAGCAACAGAGACACACCGCGACTTATGTGAGTTAAGTTTTTTTATTATTCTTTTTTTTTAATGTCCATATTTTATGTTGTAATATGGTGTGTGTTTCTGTTGATGTAATAAATGGTTTCTTGTTCTTCTTCAAATTTTCGGCCATGCAGTATTAATCGTCTCTGAGCTGGACCACGGACACACAGACAGTCAGACGGACGGACATGAACGGGTTCGCTGATTGTTCTGAGAGACGGAGGGGATTCTTGTCGTCGTCGTCGTCAGGCTATACTAGTCCACTGCTGGATACAGCCCTCCCCTAATGAGCGCCACGTTGTGCTATCATAGTGGGTAATGCCCATAATCCCCACGCTGGGCATGCGGGTTGGGGATCGCAGTTCGGTGGAATTGTACTGCGTAGAATAAACGGCAGCCCTGGTTGCGGATTGCTTATCCGGAACTTTATTTGCAGATTGTGAAACAGGCCTTTATTCTTACACATTACGAGGTTCTAAAAATAGTTATCACACTTTTAAAACCCTATTTAGAGGCTAAAAAATCCACCCATGCCGGGACTCGAACCCGAGACCTCTGGCTAACCGTGCCAGAGCTCTCCCAACTGAGCTAATGGGCGACTTACTGGCATCAGTGAAATTTCGAACCTCTTTACAATACTCTCTGTATTACGTACAGGCAGCAACATCTGGCTGAAGTAATTTGCATCACTTACAGCCCCGAGTACCTTACTTTGCAGTTAGGTTTTTACATCGGAATGACATCGCTGTAGGTACACACATGATTATATTCCTTTTAATGCACTAACCCGTGCTAAGGACAATTTTAAAAACCTAATTAGAGGCTTAAAATTCCACCCATGCCGGGACTCAAACCCGCGACCTTTGGCTAACCGTGCCAGCGCTCTCCCAACTGAGCTAATGGGCGACCTACTGGCATCAGTGAAATTTCGAACCTCTTTACAATACTCTCTGTATTAGGTACAAATCTCTAAATAGGCTTTTAAAATTGTCCTCAGCACAAGTTAGTACATTAAAAAGAATGTAGTGGTCACACTTGTTAAGATTTCTCATGTTCACTTTTAGATAAATGCTTTTTATGAAAAAAGTTATGATTTTTTTCCATCGGAGGCGCTAGTTAGTTTCCCGAAACAACTTCGTGGTGGGGAAAAAATCATAAGTTGTGTTATATTTACTAAAAATATTTTTTTATTAAAAAGTGAATATGAGAGATCTTAATAACTGTGACAACTATTTTAAGAACGAACAGTCTAGAACCTCGAATCAACAACGAACTTTAATCACTTTCAGCCAAAAATGCTGTTTTTACGGCCGATTTAAGTTCTAATGTATTGAAATGAAATGAAAAGGTTATATTCAAAGTAGCGCAGAAGCTGCGGCTTAATGAACGTTACAATTCAGACTAGGTGTCCATTTCAAAATCTAGATCATTTAGGAGAAAAAATGGACAAAAAATCTCCTAACTTAGTCTTTTCAAAAGTCCTTAATTAACATACTTTACATAATTATTATAAACATAGAACTCATACATTGTACCTACTGGCTTTAATTCCAGACCTCATTGTCATCTAAATAATCCTTTATGTTATAGTAGCCCTTTTGGCACAAAGTGTGCTTAACATATTTTTTGAACCACGATTCAGGCAAGCTTAATATATCTTCAGGGATTTTATTATAGAAGCGTATTGATCATAGACTGTAAGTTCTAAGATTAGTTAAGTATTTTCTAAGGTTAAGACGAGCACTAGACATAATTAAAACTGTTTTTATACGGATTTATGCTCGTTTATTACATTTTTTACAACCCTCGGCAAAGATTAATCAATTTTAGAAAGTTTAGTAAACTAACCGTTAATGCTATCTAAAAGACGCCTGTCACCTCAGTCATCCGAGACCACGGCACCTGAAAAAGTGCCGAAACGTCGGAAAATTGTAAAAAATGTAATAAACGAGCATAAATCCGTATAAAAACAGTTTTAACTAATAGTTGTCTCAGTTGTTAAGATTTCTCATGTTATCTTTTAGATAAAAACGTAGGTATTATAAAACAAGTTATGATTTTTTTCCGTTGGTTGCGCTAGTTAGCGCCCCGAAACGCCTGAAGCATCTGAACTCCAGAGATCGGCGCTCGAGTCGATCTAAGCGACGGCATTCAGCTGCGCAAGGAGCACAGTGAAAGTGACAGTGAAACTGATCACCGACTGCAGCATTCTGTAGTCGAGGCGGTGCATATCGCTGATGTAGAACTCGAGCGGCTGTCGACGCACTTGGCCAAGGAATTGGGTCAGGTGACGGTATTCTTTTTTGCCTGGAAGTAAAATTCTAGGTATAACAATGAAGCCAATGTAGAGCTCAAGCCTTCTCTTAGAGAGAGAGAGAGAGAGATAGAAAGAGACAGAGAGAGGATTAGCAATTTCATGCACTAAGGTATGTGAACAGCCGAAGTACTGAGGTTTCCTCACGATGGTTTTCTTCACTGTAAGCGAGTGGTATTTTTACGATAACTTAGAATGGGTGCCATTTTTTAAAAGTCATACGAAACATAATATATGACCATAATGGACACTATCCCTTTCACGATTCACATAAACCTAACCCAAGGTTCAACTGACCATGAGCATCTCCCAAAGCACGCCACTTCCTTTTATGCACGATCATCCTCATCCAACCACATGGGACGTGTATTGATTAAATTAAACACATGATTAAAGTATTGTGATTGAATGGTAGTCAAATATTTGACTGGAGAAAGAGATTAATACAGCGAGTGCAAAGCGCATTCTGTGCACGGTATCGTTTCAGAGTCCCACCTAGACTCCATACCACTCCATATTTGAACGATGACTTCACCTTGCCACACTGATTCTTAGTGTTGTCCGTGATAAATCCACAGACTATCTTTAAAAGCTCTAGTGGTCGCCCCAGCAGCGACCCAGTAACTAAGTATATGTTTTTGAAATTCTACTCCAAAACCTCTTTAGACTCTTTAGAGATGCGAAGCGAGATGGTAGTTGGTATAAAGAAATCACAATTTACGTAGATGTTTTCGTAATGTTTTCGTTTAAAACATTCTCAAGAAGATAATGTAATATACGTTATCTTGTGATGTCGTAAAGCGTTTTATAAATAATAAACTGGAACGATTTCAAATCAGTTTTATTTATAATGTTTTAACTGAAAAAAACTTTATAAAAAATAGAATAGGCATGTGAAGGACAATTTATGTAGTCTGGTCCAGTCGAAATGTGAAGTAGTGATGCCAAAAAATAAAGAAACCCCAAAAATGGGTGACGTAATTTAAAATTTTGAAAATGATGGACATCATTAGAGAAATATAAAAAAATGGTGTTAAGAGGTTTGCACCGTTACCATCTTACCATATATCTCCGTTTTTAAGCAGACCAGAGCCTCCTCAAGGTGCAGCAGCAGTTGCTTCCGGATATCGGATATTTTCTCAATGATAGTGGCTAATTGGATTATAACACCACCGCTGAACGAGATCTGAATGTACAGACTGTAGGCGATCTCCTAAAAAGGCGCAGAATAATATATTTTAGGTTAGGTTAGGTAGGTTATCTTTTTCTTCTCTAAATAGGTTTTTAAAATATAGGTTAGGTTAGAAAGTAATCATATAAGTAGAAGCGCTCGTGGCCTAGTGGAACCGAGTGATTCCAATCAACCCCCTTAAGTTAAGCAACAACAGGCGCAGTCAGCTGCTGGATGGGACTCCATCCTGTCACTACCGCTAGTGGCATTTTTTTCGAGCTCTTCCCTGCTTCGCAACGCACGCTAAGCCGTTTGTGCCAGCTGTCATGTGATGCCAGTCGTTAAGCCATGTCAGATCCCTCATGGGCGGCTTGATAACTTCTGACACTAAGACTGCCACTGTCTTAGAATCCTTTGCCAAGCCGGACTTGGCCCCGTGGTGGAGTATGGCCTAACCTTCTGCAATGCATAGGCCATACCTCACCACGGGGGCCAAGTCCGGGTTGGTGGAAGATTGTAAAACAAGCGGGCCTTACTGTCAGTAGTTATTAAAACCTAACCGATGTAAAACCTAACTGCAAAGTAGGTACTCGGGGCTGCAAGTGATGCAAATTACTTCAGCCAGACGTCGCTGCCTGTACGTAATACAGATAATATTGTAAAGAGGTTCGAAATTTCACTGATGCCGTTGAGTCGCCTATTAGCTCAGTTGGAAGAGCGCTGGCACGGATAGCCAGAGATCGCGGGTTCGAATCCCGGCATGGGCGGAATTCTTAGCCTCTAAAATATGTTTTGTAAAAAAGAAGTTATCAAGTCGGCCACTAGGACTCTGATATGGCTTCTGAAATAATCTTAATAAAAAATAAGTACACATAGTTATTGGGAAGACAAACAAGATGTGAAAATAATATAAGATGTTGTTTTTTTACAAATAGCAATTTAGCAAGGAAGAGGGGTAAAATTGTATGTACAAAAAAAAATGTCTGCGAGATAAATAGCTACGTACATTTGAAGCACTCGTGGCCTAGGCGAACCGAGTAATTGGAATCAATCACTTGAGTTAAGCAACAACAGGCGCGGTCAGGTGCAGGATGGGTGACCGTCCCGCGACTACCGCTAGTGGCATTTTTCCGAGCGCTCCGTGCTTTGCAAGGCACGTTAAGCCGTTGGTGCCGGCTGTCATGCAGTCGTTAAGCCATGTCAGAGGCCTTACAGGCGGCTTGATAACTTCTGACAGTAAGGCCCGCCACTGTCTTACAATCCTCCACCAACCCGGACTCGGCCCCCGTGGTGGAGTATGGCCTAACCTTCCTGCGATGCAAGAAGAGACCCGTGCCCCAGCAGTGGGGACATAAAAGGGTTGATAACGTACATTTGAGGTTGTCATGACGCCATAGGTAGCGCTAGTCAGGAACAGAAGCAAATGTGCGAGGATTACCCGAATCTGAAAATCGAAGACACCCTTGTCGTAATTGTCAAAAGCTTTACATACCTAGTAACATCTAAGGTTAACACGAGTACTAGACATAATTAAAACAGTTTTTATACGGATTTCACTCGTTTATTATATTTTTATAATTTTCCGACGTTTCGGCACTTTTACTTTTTAATTTTAGCATCAATTACTAATAATCTGTATTGTTGACTTTATATAAAATAATTGATTCACCTATTTTGAAACGTAACGTATTACGTTCGCATTCGTTCCCGTAGGATAATATTTTATTGTTAACGTAACTATTGTAAAATTTTGGTAATGATTTGATCAGACTGGAGTACATCAACTTGATATATAGCCCGGTACGGGAACACTTTTCACTTGACCATATGATAGTCGTCTAACTGAAGCTTCGTTAAAATTAACATTATCTTTTTTTTATAAAATAATTTGATAAATCGCTGATAATAGAACAGAATAAGTTAGTGATAAATGAACTAAGTGGTTTTCTAAGTTATGTTCATTTGAGAAGCAATACCACTCGCTAACTGTGAAGAAAAACCTCATGAGGAAACCTGAGTGTCTGAGCCATTCAAATATTTTCAAATAGGACCGAAGAGCTGGCGCATATCTCGGCCAGAGGATAAGTCTGGCCATCCAAAGGGGGAATGTTGCCAGCATTCTGGACTCCCTGCCGAGAGACACCGACCTGGGGCAAGTATTTTATTTGTAACTATAAAATTATAGGTAATTATTTTTGTTATATTTTATTTTACTTTTAAATTTAATCCTTAACTTAGTAATAGTAATTAATTTGTAATTCTTCTTCTTCAGGCTATATTAGTCCACTGCTGGACATAGCCCTCCCCTAATGAGCGCCATAGCGCAAGGTTGTGCCATCATTGGGGGGTAATGCCCATAATCCCCACGCTGGGCATGCGGGTTGGGGATCGCAGTTTGGTGGAATTGTACTGCATTTCTAATTCATATGCTTTTAAATAAATTCTCTAATGAGGTATAAGAAAATATTATTATGTAGTCTATACACGTCCTGCTACAGAGCACAGGCCTTCTATTTTAGAGAAGTAAGAGTAAGGGCTTGATTACGACTAGTGCCCACTCGATTACACTATTTTTATTTTTAATGCACTAACCCGTGCTAAGGAACAAATTTAAAAACCTATTTAGAGGCTAAAAATTTCACCCATGCCGGGATTCGAACCCGCAACCTCTGGCTATCCGTACCAGCGCTCTACCAATTGAGCCAACGGGCGACTCACGGCATCAGTGAAATTTCGAACCTTTTTACAATATTCTCTGTATTACGTACAGGCAGCGACATCTGACTTAAGCAAATTGCATTACTTACAGCCCCGACTACCTACTTTGCAGTTAGGTTTAACATCGGAACGATATCACTGTACCCACATGATTACACTATTTTTATTTTTAATGCACTAACCCGTGCTAAGGAACAAATTTAAAAACCTATTTAGAGGCTAAAAATTTTCACCCATGCCGGGATTCGAACCCGCAACCTCTGGCTATCCGTACCAGCGCTCTACCAATTGAGCCAATGGGCGACTCACGGCATCAATGAAATTTCGAACCTCTTTACAATATTCTCTGTATTACGTACAGGCAGGCCTGTACTTAATACAGAGAATGTGAAGTGAGTGAAATTTCGAACCTCTTTACAATATTCTGTTGTTGCGGGTTCGAATCCCGGCATGGGTGAAATTTTTAGCCTCTAAATAGGTTTTTAAATTTGTTCCTTAGCACGGGTTAGTGCATTAAAAATAAAAATAGTGTAATCATGTGGGTACAGTGATATCGTTCCGATGTTAAACCTAACTGCAAAGTAGGTAGTCGGGGCTGTAAGTAATGCAATTTGCTTAAGTCAGATGTCGCTGCCTGTACGTAATACAGAGAATATTGTAAAGAGGTTCGAAATTTCACTGATGCCGTGAGTCGCCCATTGGCTCAATTGGTAGAGCGCTGGTACGGATAGCCAGAGGTTGCGGGTTCGAATCCCGGCATGGGTGAAATTTTTCAGCCTCTAAATAGGTTTTTAAATTTGTTCCTTAGCACGAATTAGTGCATTAAAAATAAAAATAGTGTAATCATGTGGGTACAGTGATATCGTTCCGATGTTAAACCTAACTGCAAAGTAGGTAGTCGGGGCTGTAAGTAATGCAATTTGCTTAAGTCAGATGTCGCTGCCTGTACGTAATACAGAGAATATTGTAAAGAGGTTCGAAATTTCACTGATGCCGTGAGTCGCCCATTGGCTCAATTGGTAGAGCGCTGGTACGGATAGCCAGAGGTTGCGGGTTCGAATCCCGGCATGGGTGAAATTTTTAGCCTCTATATAGGTTTTTAAATTAGTGCCCACTCGTTAAATGCTTACCTGCCACCCATGCCATTTGGACGGAAATAAGTTCTGTTTGTACAACAACTGGTAACAACGTTTGAACTGCAGGATTTTTTCGACCACATTCAAGGACGTATTTTCCCCTTTAATTTCCTTCACTGTTAAAATCACTTCTTCTGTTAGCACCCCGAATCTTTCTTTGAAGATCATCAGCTTAATCAAAATGTATACCATCATGAGAAACATAACAATGGTGGCGATAGCTTGATCTACGAAAACCAAGTAAATTGGGTTCAAGCTAGTTATGACTACCGAGACAAATTCCACAATGTTTTTGCTAAAATAGACGGAAATGCTTATGAAGAATATTTTCTCCAGCTTAATCTTTTCCAAAGAGTAGCTGGGCTTAGACTTTATTCTCAGGATTGAGTCTATAGTGGCGTAATTGGAGTAAAATTCTTGATAATCTTCGACTTTGCTTTTATACACGTATACAAAATTCACAATTACGAAGAAACCTCCGATGCTCGTAACAACAAGCTCTAGGTATACAGACAAACTCCAGGGAGTCTTCTGCCACGAAGGCAGTAACAAGCATCTGTAGAAAATACAAGCTACATGTAGAGCTGTGTACGGTAGGAAAAAGAGAAGCAAGCGTAAAGAACTAATTTTCACAAATTCATTCTTTGCATTGCGTACTATATGGGTTAACGATAGACTATTCATAAACAGAGTTATCTTCTGTACAACATCAAACGTTGACTTTAAATTGTCGTCGGAGAACTTTTCCACCGGCGACGACGCCATCTTTTTCCATTGAAATGTCATTGTATTGACGAAATTCAAAGACCAACGTCGACTTAGAGTGGACTTCGACTGTTCTAATAAATTGAAAGTAATATTGAATTCGTGGTGATTAAAAATAACACAATCTTGTTTCATTACTATATGGGCCTGCCTACCCATAAAATTCAGTTCCACCAAGCTGCTTATTTCGATATAATCATTTAATTAAAACCATAAATTTGAAAGTTTGTCTGTCGATTAATCGCGCTATTACGGCTGAACGGATTTACATAATACTTGGCTTACAAAATGGCGGACAAAGATCTAAACTGAGACCTACATTGATACTTGATATCCCGGTAATGCGTTCCTAGGGAATAATTTGTAACAAAGGCGTAGCCGCAGGTTACAGCTAGTGTAGTGTAATGCATATTATAAGATCTGATTCACCACAAAATAATATAATTGGAATCACACATCATGTATCCCGGGGGGTAGGCAGAGACCAGGTTCTGCCACTTGCCACGCAGCTGACTGATACAGCTACAGATCTCTGAAGCTTTATCAACACTAATTACTACTTGCATGCACGCATGCCTGTTTCGGGTCCTAGGTATTCTTCTTCTTCTGGTTATATTACTGCACTGCTGGACGAAGCGCTCCCCTAATGAGCACCATAGCGCCCAGTCTTCAGCTTGCCGCATTCAGCATCTGCCGGCAGTTTTTCGCAGATCGTCATCCCACCTGGTCGGAGGGCGTCCTACATAACACTACGTTTGCTGCTTCGCGTATTATTGGGAGTCATTATAAGGCGGAAAATATCGTGAGGACACGCGCGGTTTGGTTGTCTCAGCACGTATTGACTTCTCTTTTCTGTGAGCTAAGTCTGTAAGGATGGTATAGGAGCTGGGCAACCCTAAAACATCTAAGAAACAATGTCCCAGGCAGCGACCGAGTGGTCCCTGCACCCATCTAGTGTGAGTGAAGGTGAATACCGCTGGACGCTGTATTAATAGTCTCCTTACGTCGATACAAAGGCGAAAGTTTTTATGACCGGTTCAGCTCAAACTAACAAAACAATTGACAGTCACGGGATTTTGTCACGAACGAAGATGCTGACATCTTGTGCCGATGTGGAGCTGCACAAACAACAGTGCATCTTTGTGTCTGCCCTGAAGCTCCACGGTGCAATTTGCGGGATTTCATGGAGGCATCACCCGGCGCGCTCGCAGTGGCGCGGTTTTGGGAGCGAGATGTCTGAGGGGAAGGCAGCGCCGGCGCTTTCGATACGAAAGAAGCGCGCAAATACTTTAGGGGTTGGCTAGCAGACGAGTGTGTGACAGAATCGACGGTCCGTCGTAGCAAGCTGGCACCATACCGCATAGGAGCGCTCGTGGCCATGTTAAGCCGTTGGTGCCGCCTGTCATGTAATGGCAGTCGCTTTGCTTTGTCAGAGGCCTCATGGGCGGCTTGATAACTTTTGACAGTAAGACCCGCAACTGTCTTCCAATCCTCTACCAACCCGGACTTGCCCGTGGTGGAATATGGCCTAGACTTCCTGCGATGTAGAATCAAATAGAATAATATAGAAAGGATGCATGCATAACATAAAGTTTACAAATGCTTAAATTAAATAGGTAGGTACATGAATGCAACATAAGGCTGTTGAAAAGATTTGAAGTACTGGTGGTCCCCACACTAGGTCTAGCCTGTATCGTGGGGGCCGAGAAACGATTACTACAATTACGTTTTTCAACCGTTTTTAAACTTACTTGACAACCCTGAACAAATAGGTGATTTACTAAAATGTTAAATAAAAAAATAAACATATATTAAAAATAACATTTTAAAAATAAAAGTAGGAAGAGACCTGTGCTTTAGCAGTGGGGACATACAAAAGGGTTGATATCAACTCACTTTGTCACTCGTACTCGCAATATCCATCCACTGTCGAGTTCTCTGATGCTGTTGGCCTCTGATTTTGTAGAACTTGCACAAGTCGTCACAAACATCGTCGGCGAATACGCAAATACAAATAGTGAAACGCCGGCATCAGGGCCTGTTACCCGTTCATATTCGATTTTTTATTCAAAACAGAAATAATGTTGGTACATACTAACTGACATTGTTTTAGTAACGGGCATTGTTTTATTAAACAAGTCGATTGATGTCAGTAGGTGGGTGGGTACCTCCTTCATTAACTTAGAAGCCTTTCTTTTGTGGTAGGTACTCATAATACCGTCTTACCATTCTGACTTCGTTCAAAGAACATCTTATTTGTTTAATTTACCTTGTTGGAAAAAATGTTTCATTTCAAACCTGGAAAAGTGCACTCAGTTATAAAACTTCGCGATCCAAACTATCGCATGGTAGAAACTATTGTAATGTTCCTAAACGCTTTCCACATATACGGAATAAAGCGAAGTGATAACTACCAAACTGTTAAAGCGCACACGAAGTGTCTCTCAGTCGCTGTCTTATTGTCTCTAATAGCCATCCATGTTACTTGTACAGCAGTGGGCTTTCTTTATCTTGGCTTGTATAGCAATTATTGGCAGCTCAATAAGTTTATGTATTCCATGATGAACGTTATCAGGATTCCTTTCACCATTTTTCTAGTTTATCGCAACGTTGTTCTGGATCTCAAGCCATATCAGTTGTATTATGATACTTATCTCCTCATTGACGCTTACCTTAGCGTTCCAATGACTTACTACGAGAGACAAAAAAAGCGGCTGACGTTGGTGTTTTTTACGAGTGTCTTATTATTCGTATTCAAGAAAATCGGAACACTTGCATTACTTTGTTATTCTGTGGGCGATTTCAAGCTAATTCTAGTCCACGTTAGTTCGGATATCTGCACATATTTAGAGCACTTTGCCGTCTCTTTCATGCTTACAGAGATGCAAATACTTCAAAGCAAGTTTTCCCTGTTTGCGAAGAAGATAACCAAAGAAGTTTCCGTAAATAACCACGTATGGGAAGTGGGAAGGCCTCGTTTGGCACAGACGTTCGTGCAACACAAGCGGTGCTATTATTGGTTTACAAAACAGTACCAGTTCCTGCAGGAAACATATAAGTGGGTTGTAAGTACACACTTAAGAATCCCTCAAGGAGCAATTCTGCCGTCGTACCAATAAACGGCACATCTGTTTTGGTCAAATCGAGAAAATTAAGAATGAAATTTTCAGTTTATTCTAGAGTTTTTTTTCTGACTTTGAGTTTGCAACTAAAAATCAAATCCATAATTACGGTTTTCATTACGGTGCTTGATATGCCGCGTAACGTTAACTGACTTTGCCATGTTGCTGTAGGGGAGCAAAAGTGCAAAAGTCAAAGTGTTAAGAGTTCCGTCGTAATAGAAAAACGACAAATTAAAGATTTTGTTATTAAGGCCCGCCACTGTCTTACAATCCTCCACCAACCCGGCCTTGCCCCCATGGTGGAGTATGGCCTAATCTTCCTGCGATGCAGGAAGAGAGCCGTGCCCCAGTAGTAGGAACATATTCAGAACATATCGATATCGAAAGATTTTGTAGTAGAAAATTCATTGTGAGTTATTATTACAACAAACTTAAAAAAATAATAATTTTAATGCTATGCGAAACTTAAACAATCTATTAGAATGTAATTTTGTTAGTTAATATAGTATTAAAAATATTGCCTCTCATTTCGGATGTATGTACCTAGTGATTTTGGCACACTATGTGAACCAATATTTGTTATTTATTTTGCAATATTTGTTTTTTGTTCACAGGCACTGGTAGCTGTTCTGTATACACTAATGGTGGCCATGGCAACGGTCGTGGAATCTGTTATAATGGTAATTAACTAGGGTTTATTTTTTATGAAAACGTTTCCTCTAAAATACTTCAAATGCAGTTTAAATACTCGTAGTTTTGGGTACAGGAAAAGACCATTTGAACAGTATTTTAGGAGTATTTTAAGGTATCGTTTTTTTATAAATAACCCCGTTAACTTTATATACATTCCTTTTTTTAATTTGGACATCGTTTAGAGCACAACATCATCATCATGAAATGAAATGAAAAGGTTTTATTCAAAGTAGCACAGAAACTGCGGCTTAATGAACGTTACAATTCAAACTATGTGTCCATTTCAAAATCTAGATCATTTAGGAGAAAAAATGGACAAAAAAACTCCCAACTTAGTCTTTTCAAAAGTCCTTAATTAACATAGTTTACATAATTATTTTAAACATAGAACTCATACATTGTACTGGCTTTCATTCCAGACCTCATTGTCATCTAAATAATCCTTTATGTTATAGTAGCCCTTTTGGCACAAAGTGTGCTTAACATATTTTTTGAACCGCGATTCAGGCAAGCTTAATATATCTTCAGGGATTTTATTATAGAAGCAATGCCTTATTTATTATATACAATGCCCCATGAAGGATGTATTAACCTTTGCCAGCCTAAATAGTGGGAACAAAAGTTTATGTTTATTTCTAGTATTTACATTGTGTTGGCTACCTAAAGTTTTAAAGTTACTGATATTTTTCCTAACGTACATATACTGACTGGCAACTGTCAGGATGTTAGTTTCTTTAAAGAAATCTCTTAAGGAATCTCTACTACCCAGCCTATAAATGAATCTGATCGCTCTCTTCTGCAAGACGAAGATGGTCTCAATGTCTGCTGCCCGTCCCCACAGTAGTATGCCATAGGACATAAGACTATGGAAGTAACTAAAATAAACAAGCCTAGCAGTTGCGACGTCAGTTAGTTCCCTAATTCTTTTGACTGCATATGCTGCTGAACTAAGCCTATTTGCTAATTTTTCTATATGAGGACCCCATTGAAGCTTTGCATCAATTGTGATACCTAGAAATACAGTTTCATTCACAAGGTCTAATTTGTCATTCCCCAGTAAAACATTGCTGTCTACCGTTTTGACATTTGGAAGAGTGAACTTTATATATTTCGTCTTTTTTGAATTTAACAATAAGTTATTAGAAGTAAACCAATGTAGTACCCGAGAGAGAGTATTATTTGTATTGTCAAGGTCATTTTCTTGTCTCTTAATTTTAAAAATAAGAGACGTGTCATCTGCAAATAATACTATCTCTGACATATTTTGAACCATGAACGGCAAATCATTTACATATACGAGGAAGAGGAACGGCCCCAAAATCGATCCCTGTGGCACTCCTATCCTGACCTCTGACCCTGAAGATTTAGTTCTATTTATATCAGCTCTTTGAACTCTCCCTTCTAAATATGATGTTATAAGTTTTAGGCTATTCCCGTTTATACCATAGTGCTTTAATTTTAAAAGAAGTGTTTTATGGTCAACGCAATCAAATGCTTTCGACAAGTCACAAAATACGCCTATAGCATCCTTGCGCTCTTCCCATGCACTAAATATATGTTTAACTAACATGACGCCGGCGTCCGTTGTAGAGCGCCCTTGCGTAAAGCCGAATTGCTGACCATGGAGAAGTTGATAGTCATTGAAATGTGTAAGCAGCTGACCTAGAACTATCTTCTCGAATATTTTACTCAAAACGGGTACAACTGAGACTGGTCTGAAATTTGTGGGATCTTGCTTATCACAATCAAACCATTATGTCCCCACCGAGGGGCACGGGTCTCTTACCTAAGGAAGGCATAGACTATACTCCACCACAGGGGCCAAGTCCGGATTGGTGGAGGCTTGCAAGACTAGTGGCTGGACTTAATAGACAATAGCATAATTAACAACTCCATCAACGTAATGTGCAATCGAATATGTACGAAGTTATTCTCTTATAAGTTGGATGCGTAATGTTCGTTAGCGTTTAAAGCCTACTGAGTGCTTAGTGCGAGTTTGACAGATCCAATCGAATAACTTTACTACCGCGTTAATCGAGTATTGAGTAGTGAGTATGAGTAAGTTAACCGTTCGAACTGGCAAAACGCTGTCACAGTACAACTCGCACTCGCGTTTATTCGTGTTTTGGCTGGTAAACGTGTTCACTTCTAAACGTAAACCATTACAACTCGCACTCAGCAATTTTAATTTCCATACTTGTCGCTAGGTGGCGCTTCCTCGATGCCATAGAAATATGAGTTTACGTTAACGCGATCGAGTAGTTAAAAAACTCGCACTAAGCACTCAGGGTCGTGGTAGTTTTTCTTTTAAGATGCTTCGGGGTGCTGACTAGCGCAACCAATGGAAACAAATCATAACTTATACTATTTTTATTTTTAATGCACTAACCCGTGCTAAGGAACAAATTTAAAAACCTATTTAGAGGCTAAAAGTTTCACCCATGCCGGGATTCGAACCCGCAACCTCTGGCTATCCGTACCAGCGCTCTACCAATTGAGCCAATGGGCGACACACGGCATCAGTGAAATTTCGAACCTCTTTACAATATTCTCTGTATTACGTACAGGCAGCGACATCTGGCTTAAGCAAATTGCATCACTTACAGCCCCGACTAAGTACTTTGCAGTTAGGTTTTACATCGGAACGATATCACTGTACCCACATGATTATACTATTTTTATTTTTAATGCACTAACCCGTGCTAAGGACAAATTTAAAAAACCTATTTAGAGGCTAAAAATGTCTCCCATGCCAGGATTCGAACCCGCGACCTCTGGCTATCCGTGCCAGTGCTCTTTACAACTGAGCTAATGGGTGACTCACCGGCATCAGTGAAATTTCGAACCTCTTTACTCTATTCTCTGTATTAAGTACAGGCAGCGACATCTGGCTGAAGTAATTTGTATCACTTGCAAATTAAAAATTTTAAAATTGTCCTTAGCACGGGTTAGTGTATTAAAATAACAAATAGTATAATTGTTGATTATAAGTTTTACACTGTAGGTTAAAAATAGTTTTCACAGTTGTTAGGATTTCACATGTTCACTTTTAAGTAAAAACGTAATAATTCAAGTTATGATTTTTATTTCAGTGGTGGCGCTAATTACCACCCCGAACTACCTTAAGAAGTAGCAATAATAAGTGATGCAATTTACTTAAGCCAGATGTCGCTGCCTGTACGTAATACAGATAATAGTGTAAAGAGGTTCGAAATTTCACTGACGCCGGTGAGTCGTCAATTAGCTCAGTTGGAAAGAGCGCTGCCACGGATAGCCAGAGGTCGCGGGTTCGCATCCTGGCATGGGTGGAATTTTAGCCTCTAAAAAGTTTTTTTTTAAATTGTCCTTAGCACGGGTTAGTGCATTACAAATAAAAATAGTATTGCTATAATACAATTATATATATATGTATACATATAATGGTAGCATACATATATATATATATATATATATATATATATACCTTTTTATGTCTCTCTATGATTGTTAGGTACTCAATTTTTTGAGAATTTTTTGAGTATTTAACGAGTAGTCCAGTTACAAAACTGGCTAGTTTGCCAAAATCCAACTTCGAGAAAAGTAGAAAAAACTATACTGAGATATCTGTGGACAACAAAAGCACAAAACCTGTGGCAGATCGTTTTCTATGGGATTAAATTAAAGAAAACAATAAGTGTTCATTGTTTTATTACCAAGTTTTATTAAAAAATGAGATCAAAAATTACAAATAACCAGTTTTGCAAGCTGCCGCCCTATGTAACTAGTTTTGCTACAGTAATGAATTCACTTAGCTAGTGTTGGCACAGTGTCAAACTAGTATAGCCAATTTTGCAATAGCATAGTCACACCTGTTAAACATTCAAATTCTGACATCACTTATTTCTTCCATAAGAGTATTCTCATCATCAGTTTCCGTTGAAGAATGAGTCTGAGTTGAGTCTGGGATGTCATTAGGTTGGCCAGCATCTGTAGCTAAGAGATATAAGAAAAAAATAAGAAACTCTCGGTTACGCCATTCAATGCCAAAATGTTTGACCAGCAATTTATTAATGTCCTGTAACTTAGCAGATTTGACTTCAGCTCCAACATTTAACTTGGTTGGTTCAATATCACTAGCTGTTTTACCAGTCTTGAATACATTACCTAAATTGATAGTGTCGGTAACGTAATTGGGTTCTCCTTTTACAGCAACCCGGTTGTTGCGGTCTTTTCTGATCATAAACCTTTTCGACAAATTAAATTGAAAATGCCAGGAGCCAGGGATCTTCAAAACTGATTTTACACTGCTTTTCCAGTCATAAAAGTCGAAGTCTTGACCCAACCTTAAAACAGTTCCGAAACCGCGAAAAGTTTCGTAATACTCATCAGGAGTTAAAATAATTTCTTTTTGCCTGATTTGCCTTTCAATATTGCCAAACACCCTATCAGGGGGTAAAAAAGAATGTCCGACTATGGGAAAATAAATCGTGATTTTTTTAAATAAAGCGTAATATTTAGCAATCGATCGAGATCACGAGTTTGCAATCAAACAAAAACAGCAGGACTATACCTGTCTAAAAAACCGTTAATTATAGACATAATGGAGGCAAATGCAAGTAAACAATACCAACATAACGACTTTTGCAAGAGTATAAGCTAAGTAGTGACTTTTGCCGGTGGACGTTTTGTGAACTAGCCAGTTTTGCAGAAGTCGCACATATTTATCTCTAAATTACAGGCAAACGAGCCAGTTCTGTTGCATGTTTCAAATATTAAATGGCGCCTTTTTATGAGCAGTTTCAAATTCGCGCCATAATTCAAATCCGGTAAAAAAGTCAAATAGCGGTGTTTGCAAGTGGACTACTCCTATCCGATCCGATGAATAGTAAAACAAAGGCACTTACTGTAAAAAAGAGCATAGCGAATCTTCCGTCCACGGCATACCTTTTTATGACTCTATGATTGTAACTCAATTTCACTATTTTTTGACTTAGGCCTCTTTCGTTCTGAGGGTGCGATATATAAAATTTTGTTTTAGCCTGCGACTACTTTAATTTCGGTCGGCTCAAGTCTGGTTGCTTCGGCGGGGCTGGTCACCCTCATTACGAGGGAGCTGGAGAGGGTCTCAGCTGACAGAGAGCAGTTGCTTTTACATCTGGAGACAGTCCTTGTACGCCGGGCAATGGGTAAGAATTCTTAAAATGGTTTCGTAACAAATTTTTTTTATTTTTCTTCAAATGTATCGGGTCTACATTCTTAGAGCGTGCGAAACCGTTAAATCTACGTCCGATCCGAATCCGTGAAAATACGGCTCTAGAAATCTCGGAACTAATTCGGACATTAGAGCGTGCGAAATCGTTAAATCTACGTCCGATCCGAATCCGTGAAAATACGGCTCTAGAAATCTCGGACCTAATTCGGACATTGCTTACGCACTAGTCCGATCACTGATCTAAATCCAAGCAGTTCAGGGGGTACATCCAAGCTGTCCCATAAACATGGTTATTTTTCACTCATGGGGTAAGATGATGCAAGCATGCGCTGCCACACAGAACAAAACTAAACTGGATGCCTTTCGCCCCGGCCACGCCCCGCTCTAGTACGCAGCTCGGATTCGGTCCGTCAATAAATTTATCCGAAACGGAGATTGTCGGGTGACGAAGAGACATCGGATGTCGGTATAGTAGTTTACGCACTGGATCCGGCGATCTAGTGCGTAAACTACCATAGAAATAGTTCTACTTCGGACCGTATTTTCACAGACTCGGATCGGATTCGGATCTTAGGGTCACTGAATTACGAAATAATACTCTCACTCTAGCGCCTCGTGTTGGCCATAAGCCACCACAAGGCACGCCACATTTCGTTCTCGGCCATCATCCGAGGCCATCCTCCATCCATTCTCAAGGTCAGTTATTTATGCTCTGGTTGATTAACTGTTATGATATGAATTATATTGTTATAAATAAATAAATATGGACATATTACTCGATAATGCCCATAATACCCACGCTGGGACTGCGGGTTGGGGATCACAGTTTGGTGAAATTGTATTGCAGGGGGCGCTGCTGCCCACAAATGTGATTATGCATCTCATATTTCAACAAGATCATTCCCTCTACGGTGGTACCAAATAGAAATTGGCCTCTGCATCTACGTAATGAGATGATTTATACAGGGTCCAGTGGCATCTTCACTCACACTTGAAGGGTGAAGGGATCAAACGGACACTGCAGTGCCCGAAACATGGTTTTTAGATGGTGTAGGCTTGCCCAGCACCTAAACTGACTTGTCGGCCCAGCCCGCAGGAAAGGCTAGTCAATACGTGCGGAGCCAACTAAGCAGGTCTTCTCACGATGTTTTCCTTCACAGCAATAGCGTAACTACAACATCTGCGGCCCGGGGCAAATGATGCATTATAAAATTGATTAACTCCTTTTCTTATGAATGTTTTGAAATGTTAATAAATATTTGAATTTATCTATTTAGTTGCATTATATTATGGTCTTACGGTAGGTTCTTGTATAAAAATACACAATTTTCACAAAATTTAAAAAGGAATAATGTTAGGTTTATCTGAGCTCGGGGTCTCGTGGTCTGAAGGCCCTCATGGGGTCGGGGCCCTTGGCATTAAGCCAGCCCTGCCACCCTATAGTTACGCCACTGCTTCACAGTTAGCGTGTGGTATAGTAACTACAAATTTTGAAATGTAAGTAACTCTGAAATTAAACGAAGTCATTGGTACATTTTCAGTACAGGTACAGTTCCCGGTACTGGGTAGAAATACAAAATGGTATAAATACTTGGTTACAGACTTTCTCTGTGTACAAGCTTTCTAACATGTTTCGAACCGTCTTCTTTCTTTACAGATCCGAGTGACAAAGATAATCTGTTATCCCTGCTGCACCAAATGCGCAGACAGCCACTCCAGTTCTCAGTCAGTGGACTGTTCCATCTAAACTATCGTATGCTGCAGATGCTTGTCAGTATGGCCGTCTCCTACTCTATAGTGCTAGCTCAGCTTCAAAAGAATTGAACGCCTAATCGTCCCAGATACCAACTTCCCATTCCACCATTGAAACAAGAGCCAGTGTTTAAAATATATTATACCTATGTACGCATATGGATTATAAGGCCTCTTAAGATTTTAACGTATTAGTGATAATTTTTGTCCACTTGCTATCGTGAAAATCCTGATTTATATGGCTGTTGATATGATTGTATACTTTTCTTTTAAGTCTAGCTGAAATAATGAATAAATTGTGAGAAAAGCTTTGGCGGTTTTGTAATGTATTTAAGTAGTTTACACCCGAAGGAAATTGTGTAAAGTGCAATGAAACAAAAATGCGGGAAACATAGTCAGCTCATTAGCAGCCATTTTCTTGTACCACCGCCTATTGAGACTACCGGAGTTTGGGGTATGCAGGCAGTCTATATTTGGGAGTTACGCGCTGTACTGCGTCGCCTGAATGCAGGCGACGCAGTACAGTACAGCACAGTTCAGTAAAGGGCAGGGCAGGGCCTAACATACCTGCGATACAGGAAGAGACCCGTGGCCCAACAGTGGGGACATATAAAGGTTTGATATCAGGGCAGTTCAGGCCGACATAGACACCCTCCGCAAGCTGCGACGTAACTATTCGCTCTATTCCTTGGCAATTCTCACCCATAATAACTCTTTCAATGTCTTTTTTGAATAGTCTGCATGATTTGTATCATACAAACAAGGTTCACAGTGAACTAATTCATTGCAACAACATTGTTAGTAAACACGCCTCCGTGCGCGCGTCGCGTAGAAATCTGTGCCGGCGCTACAACGAGACACAGAGCAGGGCAAACGCATGTCTGCGTTCGCCCGTGCCTGCGTTGCAGCGTATGCAGCTCAATGACGTTCCATGCTTTACAAAATCTGCGCTGCCCTGCGCCGCGCTGTGCTGCGTCACAGCATGCGCCTAGCCTTAGGACGGCGCTTGAGGGACTGCGGCTTTGACTGTTGCTCGGGGGCATGTCTCATTCAACGCATCTCCCTGGCTGTTCAACGTGGTTCAAAAAAGTACGTGGTACAAGAAAAAGAAAAAAAAGAAAGAAAAAAAGGTAAAGGTAAACGAACAGGAAAAAATGGAAAAATAAAATAAATGTGAATGAATGAGAAACACTTGAACCCATAAGGCTTAGGAATTTTATTATTATAATTTGACTTTTTAATTTTTTACCTTCATAATCATATATGTTAATATGTTTAACATTTTAAATAAGCTTTGAACCCACAAGAAAGTACATGTAGCAACTAATAGGGTAAAAGAGGGTAATGGGGGTCACTTAAGCGAGAATTCAAATAAAATTTTAATTTTAAAGAAAGTATTTATTGCAACCGCCTGTAAACATAATTTACTTATTAAACCATCATAAAAGATCAATTTCAGTCACTTTGGCAATCAACTTGGAAATTATAAAAGTTTAAAACAAAAACAGATTTGACTCCCATTACACCAACGTAGGGGTAATGGTGATCACCCTGGGGGTAATCAGAGTCAAATAAAATCTAGCATACATCGAAAATATAACGTTTAGCTGACTCCCATCCAGTGCACTTCGCGTGAGCCCATAGTCCACACGAGGTACACCTGTACCACATCTTGTTGTTACTTCCGAATTCGTCGCATACTAGGCATCTGTTTCCAGCATCTTCTGCGTCATCATCCTCATCGTCCTGGCATAAGTCGTCAGTGCCAACATTTGATACAGAAGTTTCGTATAAAAGCATGCAACCAATCGCTTTCAGCCATTTTTGAAGCTTGATTAAAATTGTGCTTCAAATTTAATTTTTCAGCATATTCAAAAGCGACTTTTCTGATTTGATTAGCAGTGCAACCATAGAAAATATTTGCCATTTTCTGCACCATGTTCGCTAGCTCGGCTTCTGCCTCAGGACTAGACAGTGAATCGTCCTAGATGTGGTCCTAAGGTAGAATTTTTTTTTATCCTCTTCTGAAGGCTTGAAAAAAGGATTCCGATTACTTTAGCAGCATTTCTTACAGAATAACCGCCATCAATGAGCTGTATAGCTTTATCTAGGCTATCAGAAGACCAGGAAGCCTTTTCAGTTGTCCTGACGCGTACTTTCGGCATCTAGAAAGAAATAATTAAAACATGCTTGAACAGTAACGCACAGTTGTGAGCAATAGTAATCATTTGCGGGTAATCGGAGTCACCTGACTCTCATTTCCCGCAACTATACTAATGACAAAAAAATAAAAAAAAATCTTTAATACACTGATATAATCTGAACTGCACATCACAATTTGAAACGTCTAAGTAAGTGTAAATATAATCGCATACTGCAAGATATTTGGCACTTACCTTCTAATTTGCATTTACGTAAAATTACATCAACGCAGCGCAAAAACAAAACTTCGTGGCTGCGCGGGGGCCCGAAGCGGTGCTGAGGACGCTGTTTACGCGTCGGTCGTATGTAGTGTTTCGTGGTGGTGTGGGTGACTCCCATTGCCCGATGACTCCCATTACCCTACTCTCGCCTAAAATTATAATAACCTCTCTTGCTTCATCAACATTCCTTAGTTACTTGTTCCTTGTTAATTATTTCTTTTTTATGTTCAATTAGGTGTTCTTTTCCTTTCTATTAGTCGTTTTGTGCTGTTTCCGAAACTTTTTTGCCCTTCGCAATTACATCCGCTATTTGGTTGAAGTATTCGACTCACACTATTCCACTCACATTAGCTTAATATATTTCTTTCGTCAATCTTTCTTTCTTCATCCTTTCCAGATATCCAAACCAAGGCAACATTATTTTCTCAATTCCTGTCACTACATCCGCTCTGAGTCTATTTTTTAAGGTACCTTATATATATGTTCGAATGACACTATTAGTATCTAACCTAACCAACTAGACCGTAAGCCATTGGCACAAGACATTTCTAAAATACGAGTGTAAAATTTTACATGCGGCAGTATGTCGTCTTATACTGCAATACTGCTATACTGCTAGAGAGAGAATGAGCGCTTTTCAGAGGGACTTAAAAAAATAAAGTTGTACCACTTTTAATCAATAGATGGCGCTAGCGGTTGCCCTATCTGAATGAAGGAGGCTAACTGACCAGAAACTGAAGAAACGTTTCTGCATAGCTGATAGTATGCAGCAAGGTATCATTGGTTACTGGTCTTCTTTCTACTCTATGATTCTGTCACTCCTATATAATGTACTCTGTGTCAATAACCTCCGTTCTCAGACAGAGTTAGGCACGGCGCCATCTAGTAGCTTTTGGGGAACCCAACTGACAGCTGTCATAAACGCCGAGCTGAAAAGCAATATCAGAATTTATTATCTTACTCTCTCATATTACAGTAACAAACATTACATTCATTATATCGTCACCTACTGTCAAATGACGGCGCGCCGTCTTGGCGGTATTTTCCCATTTTAAACTATGAGATTGTCTTACAACACTTCCCTGAATGTGATTCAAGTAGCGTTTAACTAAAATTCTTCATAGTAATAACGGGTCAAACCGTTTACCCGATACCACGGCAACTGTATCGCTGCCAAAACGTCGGGAAATAAGGTAATTACGTTTTACCTAATAAATAATCGCGATTTGACTCGGTTTAATATACAACTATGTATGAGTATCGCGAATCATTAAGGAATACTAAAATTCTTCATACATTTAATTTAAATGGCGACTTAAATGATGTTTAAGAATGGGTGCAAGTCGGCCTAAGTCTCAATAACTTGAGTCAAATAGTTATGGAATTATTCCAAATGCTCCCATCGTTCTAGTGTGAACACTCTCTCTTTACATTTTTAGCACACAAGGTTTCGTTTGCGAAACCTCAACGGGCTTACTTCAGGCTCATTTTATCACACATTTACGCGCCAAATGAGACGTCTGTCCAGCGTGAGGGCAGGATGACAGGCGCTTTGTGTCATCCTCGCCACTAGAAATGGGTAAATCGGGGGCGAAATGTATTACAGCCAACTCCGATGGGCATTGCCCTAAATATTGACAATAGTTAGGCTAGGCGCATGCTGAGACGCAGGCGACGCAGCACAGCGCAGATTTTATGAAGCATGGAACGTCATTGAGCTACGTACGCTACGGCGCAGGCACGTGCGACGCACACATGTGTCTGCCCTGCTCTGCGTCTCGTTGTAATGCTGGCACAGATATCTGCGCGACGCGTGCACGTCGAGGCGTGTTTACTGAAATTTTTGTTGCAATGACAGAACATTTAATTGAATTAGTTCGCTGTGAACCTTGTTTGTATGATACAAATCATGCAGACTATTCAAAAAAGACATTGAAAGAGTTATTATGGGTGAGAATTGCCAAGGAATGGAGCGAATAGTTGCGTCGCAGCATGCGGTGGGGGCCTATGTCTGCCTCAACTGCCCTGCCCTGAACTGTGATGCGTTGTGCCGCGTCGCCTGCGCCTCAGCATGCGCCCAGCCTTATGTGGCAAAATACTTGTCAACCCTGCACGCACACTACATGTCATAGGTACTCCGTCATTCTTGAAAAGCGCAAGAAACAAGTTTCACATGATAAGACTTTGTATGGCCCGTATGGCATAGTATGGCAGTGGCGGGCCTTACCGTCAGAAGTTATGAAGCCACTCATAAGGCCTCTGATATGGCTTAACGACTGCCTCTACACGACCGCCGGCACCACTGGCTTAGTGTTCCTGGCGAAGCACTAAAGCGCTAGGAAAAATACCACTAGCGGTAATCATAGGACGGTCACCCATCCTGCAACTGACCGCGCCTGTTGATGCTTAACTCAATTGATTGATTGCTAGGCTAGGCCACGAGCGCTGTTTGTTTTAGATCATGGTAATCGAATAGAAATTTTAATGTAGCCTGTATGTTTTTGTCCCAATGCTGGGCAAAGTCCTTCCCCAATCCAGTCCAGAGTTTTCGGTCCTAGGCCAACTCAGACCACTATGCAGATATTGGTCGAGATCATCACTTACTTCCATCTCCATTGTATTGGTACAGTCCATCCTACGGTTGTCTGGAAGAGATCACTTGAAGTGATAAGGTTGCCGTATGTACTCTGAGATTAATAAATATCTGCGTAATTTCCTTTTTTATGTACAATAAAGTGTTCTCTATCATCTCATGCGTACTAATGCACATAGAAAATATTCGACAAATGGAATATGGGTATCACAGCTGCAGCGGGGAGATAAAATCCCATTCGACAGTTCAATCCCTCGTCGCTCGGCAAACTCATTAGTTTCACATTGTTTGTGAATTAAGATTTCATTAAAAGTTTACCTGCGTCTTAATCTTCGGGATTCGCAGGGCCTCTACTTATAAAATACGAGTAAGGCCGTGTCCGCCAGTGGTTAAGCTTTGTTTGTTCAAATTGTGGCCTTGAGATCAGGACTTTGAAAAACACAGCTTTTGCACTCGCCATCGTTCGTCGGAGTTTACACGTTCAGTCTGGCGTCAATTCAGTCCGTGACCTTGATTAAGCTCGGATTGATGCCAGACTGATGTGATGAAGCATCAAAATATTCGAATATCCGTCAGTCTGTAGACAATCAGTCTGCCGTCAGTTCAACCAGACTGATGAATTACTGACGAAAGACTGAACGTGTAAACTCCGTCTTAGGATAGTGGGTCCGAAATTGGAGTTTTAAACTAGCTATCTATAACTCGACGTAACCAGTTGGAACCAACCGAAACTAGTCCCAGCAACCAATCCAGAGTCATCTTCGGTGGTTCTTACATTCCCTTTAAAATATGAGTAGAACAAAGTATGTTCACCATTTGTAAAACTTAATCTCGATGTCACGATTTGTTTGTCCACTTGGTCGAGCTCATTTAATTTTATCAAATCACCTATTGTCTATGGGCCAGTTTCTGAATTGAGAAGTCCTTTAGGAACGTTCTGTCACGCTCTTTTCTGAGAGATTCGATAAGATAACACTACAGTAATTAACTATTTACGCGAAATGCTCAATTCAGAAATTGGCCTTAATTATTGAAATTTAAGTACGTAATATACGGAAACTTGTATTGTTTTTTAAAATACTGTTCTTAGTCTCGAATATAATGTTTATAGCAATCTGTAATGAAGACTATATACGGTCCACTTTAGGGCACTAGCCTTCTCTGAGAGAGAGATAGAGTTTAGTTTATACTTTATTGTACACGAAAAACACAAAAAAAGAAATACAATTAAAAAAAAATACATGTACAAAGGCGAGCTTATCTCTGTAAGAGATTTCTTCCAGCAAACCTTGGGGAGTTGGAGTGGGGATGTGAAACGGGTCTATGCACGTGCACAACATACACTACATACTAATACACTTACACAGATAACAAAATCATGCTAAAATAGATATCTACCCAAATACATAAAAGCTAACAATGTAAAGAATAAACTACATATACCATCAAAGAAATCTACCTACATACATACATAAACAATACATAATAATACGTAAACAATACAGAATAAGAACCTACTTACATAAATACCTATCAAGGAGCTAAGATATAGACAGATAATGCTCTTTCAACCGTTTCCTGAAAGTACTGAATGACGGGCTAGTACGAATACTCTGCGGCAGTGCATTCCACAGCCTGACCGAATGGACCGAGAACGAATCCCCGTAGGCTCCAGTGTTGTGGACAGGAATCTGAAGGAGATGGGAATTTAATGTTCTCACTGGTCTCACTCCAGAGTGCAACAAATGAAATCGTTCTTTTAAATATAATGGATAAGAAGGATTATGGACGATTTTGTACAGAAGAGAAAGTATATGTGCATTCCGGCGAAGGCGGATTGGGAGCCAATTTAACTCTTGTCGAAAACTGGATACATGATCAAACTTGCGTAAACCGTATATGAACCGGATACCCAAGTTTTGAAGTCGTTCGAGTTTATCTAACAGCTCCTCGTTGGCATCCAAGTAGCAGACATCTGCGTAGTCAAGGAGAGGAAGAAGAAGAGACTGGGCAAGAATTATTTTGGTTTTGCGGGGCAGGAAGTACTGGAGACGTCGGAGCGAATGAAAAGCCGCAAAGACTCGTCGGCTGACTTCACTGATATGAGCAGTCCAATTGAGATGACAGTCAAAAAGCACTCCTAAGTTCCTAGCGGTAGTCGAATAGGCAATAGGTATGCCATCAAAGACAACCATAGGTACCACTGTCTGCTTCATAAGCGACCTGTAGAAGTGCGGACTGCCAATCAGCATCGCCTGCGATTTCTTGGGATTCACCAGGAGACCAAAGTGACGAGCCCAATCTAAAATCCGAAGCAAGTCAGCATTCATATTATCCACAGCCGATTTAAACTCATCCACTCCAAAGTGCCTATAAAGCTGCAGGTCGTCTGCGTAGAGATGGTAGCGCGATGACAATGAGTCCGTTACAGAGTTAATAAAAATAGAGAAAAGAAGAGGAGAGAGAACTCCCCCCTGGGGTACGCCTGCAGTGAGTTTGCACCAATCAGAGGTAGTCTCATCAGAGCGCACACACTGCCAGCGCCCCCGGAGATAGGTGTCGAACCATTCTATCACGAGAGGAGATACGTGAAAGAGAGCTGAGTATGGCTAAAAGGATATCAAAGTCGACACAGTTAAAGGCACTGCTGAAGTCAAGCAGAGTCAGAACAGTGAGCTGCCCGTTATCTTTTGCAAGACGAATGTCGTCTTTGACCTTCAGCAGTGCCGTAACCGTGCTGTGACCGGGACGGAAACCGGATTGGAAAGGGTTAAGGAGATTATTTGCAGAAAGGAAAGATGAAAACTGGATGTTGACAAGGGATTCCAGGACTTTTGAGAGGAAAGGAAGGATAGAAATTGGGCGGAATTCTGAGAACGAGGTAGTGTTGGTAGATTTGGGGAGCGAAAAGTTAAATATATGGGTGATAATGGGCACCAGTCCATCAATGGCCAGAACCAGCATCTGAGAGCTGATCTGGTCGTCTCCAACCGCCTTAGAGGAAATGGAAAGGATAGCTTTCTTGACGTCAGTCATTGTGATAGTTTTGAAGGAGAATGGAGCGCAGTCGGGTTTTCGCTGTAAAGAAAGATAATTTAGTGTGCTGGTTTTGACGTTGTCTTCTAAAGTGACAGGAGGCTTGGAGAAGTGCCTGTTAAGGGCGTTAAAGTCAATATTTGTAGGAGTACTATTGGGAGATTTGCCAATCCCGAGCGTCTTAAGAAATTTCCAGACTTCAGCTGAACTAAACAACTGATCACGCTTAGCCATTAATTGCTTAATGGCATGTGTGAGCCAAGGTGCGGGCAAATGCCTGACCTTGACTCGTTTGACTGGGGCATGTTTATCAAAAAGGCTCGTCACAATTGAGTTAAAGTGAGTCACCTTCTCATCGGAAGTCTTGCTCTCAGTAACAGGCGACCAGTCCACTGCATCAACATCCGCTGCAAGCGCATCCAAGTTAACACCCTTGAAGCTGCGAAGAAGAAGAAACTTAGCCTTACGTTTTGGGGGACGAACTTTGTAAGAAAGATAGATAAGGTCGTGATGTGAGAATGGGGCATCGAGTTGGCCATGTTTGGCCACTTTGGACAGATTAGACACAAACATAAGGTCCAGGAGGGATGGATTACAGTTGGGAGCATGGTGAGTTGAAGCAAGAGGTAAAATATTCAGGTTGTGAGAAGTGATAATGGATTGAAGTTTAGCAGAGCGAGAATCGTTTTTGATCAGGCAAGTGTTGAAATCACCTAGAATAAGGGAGTCAACAAACATCGGTGAAAATTTTTCCAGAAGGGATTCAAAGTGGTTAAAGTAGTTCAAGTGAAGAGATGGGCTGTAATAGACGCCAAGAAGCATTTTCGTGTGAGAGAGACATATTTCAAGGAAGAGATATTCGGAGGATTCTGTTGCCTGACTCAACGACTGATCTAGAACACCAGCAGGTATGTCAGACCGCAAATAAATTGCGACTCCGCCACAGGCTCTAATAGTTCTATCGTTTCGGAAAAGTCTAAAGCCAGGCAAACTAACCATAGTAGAAGGTAAAGACAGCTTTAAAAAAGACTCAGAAACAAGGATTGCATCTATGCGTTGCCCACTAAAGGATGCCAAGAAATTAGAATAATGAGCCGGAATGCTTTGAGCATTTATATGCACCACATTGAGATTGGAGTGAATACCTTGCAACACTGCATCTAGACGGTCATGCAATGTTAGCCCAGCCACAGAGTCATCACTAGCACTAGCAAATTCATCGGTTGAAGAGCATGAGAAAAAGCTATCATTTATATTTGGCGGCCACGATACTGTAGCGCGTCAGGCATGTTTGCGACGGCGCACACGGACTGTTTCTATTCCATCTTGCGCAAGCGCATTGCGTCCACGTTGAACAGATTGCGCGCCAGCACCAACAGCATACTGAAAGCGATTGCTGATCGACATGATACACGTTTTCTAATACAGTGGTGTCGATCACATGTAAATATGATTGTTAATAAGAAGTAATTTTACATTTTAATGTATTTAAATTTTTTAAGCCACTAACCAAACTGTGTATATTTTTATTGTGCCTAATAACTACTACTAACCAAATGGATCTATGTTATCTGAAATAAATAAATAAATAAATAAAATATATTGGAAGACATATTCATAAATATAGTATAATATATAATATAAAATATACCTACTAAGAAAGATAAATATAATATGGAGTATAATAATTATTTAAATATTTTGGTTTTCGGTGGCTTCACCTATCTTCACTCGGTCCCAGCCGCTCCACTGGGTGACTGGAAGAAATCTCGTGCGTACATATTGAAAAAAATAGATTAGAAAAATTTAAAACAATGACATGCACGAGAACTAAAAAAAAACTACAATCAAACAACACAACTTAGTAACATAAATATTGGTTTCTAAACGCAACTTAATCTGTGGTCTAAATTGGCAGATTTGTGAATGACAGCCCAAAGACGAAATGAAGTTAGACATATCCAAACAAAGTGAATTAAATAGGTATTCCAAATGTTCATATCTACCCCTCAGATTAAACAGAAATCTAATTATGACAGAGAAAGTACGCATACTATAAACCGACCGATTGCAGTAGGACAGCAAATCCCAAGCAACCAAAGTTATTTCTCCTTTGCCGCACGCCTGGACGCAGTAGCTGGTGCCGGGGTCGCAATCTTGGCCTTCGAGCTTCCAGCCTTCGACTCCAAGGCCTTCTTCGGCTTTGCCCTCGGTTTATCCAAAAGCTTTGTTGGAAACTTATCCATTAGTTCACGAAGTTCGGACATCTGCTCCACTTTGGCTCTGCTTTTGTCAGGGAGGAGAATCACGATCCGACCCTCCATTGTCCAGCATTTCTGCATACTGAAGTGCTTCCTGGCTGTCATAAATACGTCGTGTCTAGATTTAGTGAGGAACTCTGAGATGACAATGCCGGTTCCTCGTAATGCAGACTTTGCATCCCAGACAGCCCTCTTGGCAGTGAAGTTAGAGAAGCGTACCAACAATGGTCTGGCCTTTGACCCGACAGTGCCTAGCCGATGGCAGACAGAGACACTGTCAACACAGTCCGATGAAATCGACATTTTGCCAGCTAACAGCGCTCTAACTGTTGTCAGAGTTGATTCTGCAGGAGATTCTGGCACTCCATGGAGCAGGATGACTCCTAAGATCGTGGTGATTAAGCCCATACTCCAACATAGAGTATGGGCTTAATCACCACGAGTGCCCAACGCAGATTAGCAATTTCAAGCTCTAAGGTATGTGACGCTTTGGTTTCCCTTCACGAAAATGACTTTTGACTTGCGGTTAGGTAAAGCATCGCCCACCCTCCCACTTTTTCAAGCAGAAGCGAGACACGAACACACCATCACCGACACCAAGACTTGTGTGAGAAAATGCGTGACGCTTTCCGCCACTAACACTAGGCATCCTCAGGCATATAGATAATCCCACAAGCACCATGCGGTTATTTTAATGCACCGCCCTCCCTCCCACTTTTTCAAGCAGAAGCAAGACACGAACACACCACCACCGACACCAATACTTGTGTGAGAAAACACGCGACGCGTTTCGCCTGTAACACGAGGCATCCTCAGGCTCCCAAGGTGCTTGTGGGATTTTTGGCGGAAATTAGCAAAGTAATTATCACTTTTTTACAATAACGTGAGTTTAATTAAATTCTCATATAGAATACCAGTCTGGTAATCTAATGTACTTTCTACGACTTGATAAATCCATTGGTAAAGCAATCGATCTCCACGGTACAGTTATAACCTGGTGTGGAGACCACAGTAAATTAGATTCGTAGTAAACTCTGCCATAAGAACTGTAATACCTTCATAATTGACCTTCTGCTTGTATACTCACTATCAAAGATAGTGCTGTGTTTTTAGTGGTTAAAATAAACATTTTATCTTTGTATTTTGATTTATTATCGGGGTATCCTAATGTGGTGCCAGAAGCAATGTATGTGCCAGTATGTAAATGTTATGTTATTAATGTTCTTGCAGTGAACTACCAATAAAGAGAGTAGAACCCGTGAAATTTTGGTTCGAGCCGAATAAATTGGATTCGTTATTGTTTCATCGCAGTTTAATATGTAACTTTGCAGTTGATTTATAATAATAAATAATAATAATAATAAAATGTTTATTTCATCAACTTAAAGTACATTTCTCTTAACAGTGTTTGGAGCCTCCATTTAAGCAAAAAGATGCCTGTGTTAGGACACTCCGCTCTTCCATAGCCAGTATAAACTATTTACTAGAAGTTACACTTAAAAATAACATTTTATTTAGAGCAAAAATTTAAATCAGACAAAATGTGTGCATGTGTATGTGTGAGTGTGTGTGTGTGTGTGTGTGTGTGTGTGTGTGTGTGTGTACGAGGGTGTATGTATGTGTGTGTGTGTGTGTGTGTGCGTGTGTGTATGTGTGTGTGCCTTTACTTTATCGTTTGTACGAATAATTCAATTTCATCATAACTTTTTGTCTTAAGCCAACTAGTGAGGGTCTTTTTGCATTGGGAGTATGTTAATGGGTAAATGTGGAGTTGCTTATTTATGAGATTGTATAGACGACCTGATTGTATATCATACTGCCTCTTAGCAAAAGTTGATTTAGCGTGGGCTTCAATGGTCACTTTAAAGTTCCTTCTTTTGGTATTTACATTTGTATCGTAGGGAAGAGAGTTATGTTTCTTTAAGATTACGTTTAGTAAGTAAAGTTTCCTTATAGATCATTTAGTAAGTAAAGTTTCCTTGTAGATCACTTGATATGTACAGACTCTCCGTCGGAAATCTGTAGGGTTTAAAAAACATCACTTTTAGGAGAGATCTTTGAGCCCTTTCTAATTCAATAAATTTTGTTTTTGTGGCCCCACCCCATACAGGAAGGCAATATGAGATAACCGACTGCGCCAGCGAGACATAAATGTTCTTAAGGAGGTCTTTTGTAGCTATATGTCGCAGGGTTTTGAACGTCCAAGTCAGCTTACGGATTCTATTAATGGTAAGTTCCGTGTGGTCATGCCAGGAGAGTCGTTGGTCAACAATGACACCCAAGTATTTTACGTAATTTACTTTGTTTATAGTAACGCACGAACAGTTGATTTCTGGCGGATTTCCACATTTATGGATTTTAATGCAAAAGTCCTTTGGTGGCTGAGTACGATCATACTTCGTAAAGCAAACGTAGTTTGTTTTTAGTGCGTTTAAAGTTAAAAGGTTTGATTCTAGCCAGGCTGCTACTTTTAGGAGTCCACTCTCAGCTGATTTGCGGACACTATCCCAGGTTTTTCCAGAAAATATTATTGCCGTATCGTCTGCGTAGGAGAAAGTCTGTCCTTCTTCAACTTTTAAATCACAGAGATGGTTTATATATACTAGGAAGAGTGTCGGTCCTAAAACACTCACTTGGGGAACTCCGTAGGAAACCGTTACATGTGAGCTGACAGTTTCTCCTATTTTGACAGTCTGCTTGCGGTCACAAAGATAGTTTTTGAGCAATTCTAGTGGTAATCCTCTTATACCAATTTCTTCTAGCCTGTGCATGAGGATGGAGACAGAAACCGTGTCAAACGCCTTTTTTAAATCAAGAAAAACACCGAGGCATTTATGTCCTATATCTACCTTGGTTGTAACAGTACTAGTGAGTGCCAGAATGGCATCTTCTGTAGACATTCCTTGCCGGAAACCAAACTGTGACTCTGAAATAATGTTGAATTTTGTTAAGTATTTTATTAAGCGGTTGTTAATGAGTTTTTCTATAATTTTCTATAATTTTCGATAAAACTGGTAAGACTGGAAGATTTACAATGACTTAAGGAGTTTGGTTGGCTTTGAACATCGATTTCGTTCGTCTGAATTTAGTTCCTTAGTCTCTGGTACCTATTGGTTTTTAATTTTAGCTTATATAAATATATTAGATACATCAGATAACTGGCATGTTAGCACGATTTTTTTTTGTTTACTTTTTATTTATTCACACTTATAAAACAATTCTTCCAATTAAATAGTGCCAAAATGTTTGTTGGTACATTAGTCTCTTAATTTACATTTAAAACCTTATACTAACTTAATTAATACTTCCGTACGAAGAGGACCAATTAATTATATGAATATAATTATTTGTCTTTTGCTCAGCTTCTCAGGAGGGCTTTCCGCTTTTATTTATTGTATGAGTACCTGGTATCGGGTCTATTTGTTATTATTCTCTAGTACTTTTATACAGTAAATAGGATAAAAATAGTAGTAGAATAAACAATAAACAGTTTGTATAGTAAATAAATAAAAGTATGTTTGCTCATGAGTCAGAAAGTATGCGGCTTTACATAAAAGCATGAAAGTTATTGGTAACGGAGTGCGGCTAGGATGACTTTACAAAACAAACAGGAAGATGAAGAAGAGAATGTAGTGACTAGAATTGAGAAAGGAATGTTGCGTTGATTTGGACATGTGGCGAGGATGAAGGAAGAAAGATTGACGAAACAAATATATATTGCGAATGTGAGTGGAAGGGCTGGTAAGGGTCGTCCCAGGCGGACATACATCGACCAAATAGGGGATAGTGCGTGCATGCAACGACTTATGAACGTTGATGAAGCGAAGGTGATCTGTCAGTATCGTGGCAAGTGGCAGTCCCTGGTCTATGCCTATCCCTCTGGGATACAGGCGTGTGCTTATGTATGTATGTATGTATGTATGTATGTATGTATGTATGTATGTATGTATGTATGTATGTATGTATGTATGTATGTATGTATGTATGTATGTATGTATGTATGTATGTATGTATGTATGTATGTATGTATGTATGTATGTATGTATGTATGTATGTATGTATGTATGTATGTATGTATGTATGTATGTATGTATGTATGTATGTATGTATGTATGTATGTATGTATGTATGTATGTATGTATGTATGTATGTATGTATGTATGTATGTATGTATGTATGTATGTATGTATGTATGTATGTATGTATGTATGTATGTATGTATGTATGTATGTATGTATGTATGTATGTATGTATGTATGTATGTATGTATGTATGTATGTATGTATGCACAGGAAGACGGTAACAAAGACGGAAGTAATGAGTTAAATTGTAGGCTCGAAAAGTATTAAATAAAATGACTTAAATACTCATCCAGTCCAACCCCAGAGTCCATTGAAAACAGTCGAGCTGTATTTAATAAGATTTATCTCTAGCTAAGTCAACTATCGGTAGACGATATAAAGGATTTTTACCAAAATAGATGACATGCCACGAAGTCTAGCCAATGCATTTCAATGAAGCCTTCTACTTTGTAGGGTGTAGGAAAACAAGATGGCGTCAGACGGTGGAGAGAAATCAACCCTTGAGATGCAAATCTTGCACGATATTGGAAGGCGATATTGTGCGCTGCATTTTTTTGCCTGTCTGCAATTTATTTGCAATTTAGGATGCATATCCTAAATTGCAAATAACTTGACGGTTATTCTTACAGATTACTTCATCACTAGTAATATTAGGTATACAGACAATATTATATACGATGCATTCCTGAACACCGTGTGTAATATAACGGACAAGAACTTAATTTTTGTACTAAAACTTTCGTAAGCGGCTGCACACTATCTGATTTTTGACCGGATCAAATTACTAGGCTTTTCGGATGAGTCCGAATCAGAGCGAAATCTGGTCGGACTCCTCAAACAAAAAGCCTAGGCAGGTGATCTGGTCAAAAATGAAATAAGATCTCAACCTGCAGGTTCGCTGAAAATCATTCGAATGGTGGCGTGGTGGCCGGGTCATCTATCTCTCTCCAAAATGGTTGAGACTGATGATGGCTGACCTCTGCGTTATGCTCGTAAACGAGTGCTGTTTGTGTGTCTGGCTGCTGCACTTATTATGTTCTCCCGACCTATGTAATACCATTAACTAATGCTTTGGCATTTAAATTTATTAGGTAATGGTAATCATGGAATGTGATCATGCGTATAGGTGGTAACTAATGTATTAGATTTAAGTTGACTTGAGAAAAGATGGTCAGAGTGAAGTATTCATATCGGAGAGTGGAGTGGTCATATTGGACCTGCAGAGAGGGGCAAAAATCGTATTTTACTCCCTAGAGAAAATGTTATGAATACATATTTTTGATTTACAAAACAGTTCACAACACCCAATCACAGCACTCATGGGCAGTTAATCGGAACTCTAGGTTTTTTTATTGGTAAGTATACTGTGTTAATTATTTAAGTCTGTAAGAGAGACTTCGTATTTGGTATCATCTAATTAGAATACAGTTATATTAAGATCCACCAATCAGAAAACATAACTGATTTCATTAAAATATGAAAATTGTGCTTGTGGGATTTTTGGCGGAATTTAGCAAAGTCATTTTCACAGTTTAATGCTATTATAGATTTTCGTAAAGTAAGGCCTGATTCCACAAAATAATTCATTTCTCAAGACATAAAGTGTTTTGTGGTTCCTGCTTTACAATCATTAAAGATAAGTACCTATCTGATGTTTTTTTCAAAATTAAAGGCCCATACTAACGTCGACGTTTCTATCGACCCTCGCCGTTCCGGCTCGGGTAGGCAATATGCACGTATAATGGTTCGTTTTATTCCCCAGTTATACAATAAATTTTGAAAATGATAGAAAAAAATAAAGAAATATAAAAAATGGTTTAAAGAGGTTTGGACTGTTACTACTTGAGGGCTCCATGAGAATGTATTAGGGCCCTGTTTTTCGTTGTCATCCAGAATTAAAGTCAAAATACACAATTTTAGTGTCGTGGTTTTTGGTCCCTTGATAAAAAAAAATCTATATGCACGCGTTGTTATTAAGCTCACATTATTTTTTCACTGAAAATCGTGAAATAAAAATAATTATAGAAGTATATCTTAGAGTCGGTGCCAAATTCCAGACCATACGTTTTAGGCACGGACTCCAAGATATAGGTCCTTCTGCAATCCCTAGATATATACGAATTTTGAATTTATGGGTCATATTCGTTTAAATTATTTGTACGTTTTTAGTGCCAGAGTGTACAGATATCGGTTTAAAAAAATATTTAACGTCGGTTAATAAGGTTGACAGCCGTGATTTTGAAACGCACATTGCAAGATTCGTTACTTTTTTTTTGTTAACCTCAAATGTCAGGAGCTGCCAATCGGCGCGTCAGAGGTCAGAGATAATAAGCAACTCACGGTGCTGACTCTGGTCGACTACAGCAGTGCCATCAACTGTGTTGACTTTGATATCCTCCTAGCTATCCTAGATTCTCTTAGCGTATTTCGTCTTGTAATCAAATGGTTCGATAACTATTTCCAAGGATCTCAGCAGCGACGAAACATCTTCGTATTGGTGTGATCTTACTGTACACGTTCCTCAGGATTTGCGGTGTAACTACTCTCACCATTCCTATTTTCAATATTTATTATTATCAAAACCACATGTTTATTTGTGGTGTTTTAATTGAAACATCCTGGATTAATAACAACCAACATTTATTGTAATTTCCTGGACTAAACTATTACATTTAAATTGCAATTCACACTTGTAATTTATAAAGGGTTATTTTTATAACGTGAAATATCTTAATGACGTGGATTTTTTTAAAAGGCAATATTATCTATTATACACAGAAATGACGTGAAAATAAAGTGTAGTAATATACAAATATCTTAAATTGTATATTTATGTGTAAACTACCTGCCCAGGTCGCTGGCCCGCGGAAATTAGCCTAGAACGCTGGCGACGTTGCCTGTGTGAGTGGCCAGGCTTATCCTCTGGCCGAGGCACGCGCCAGCCATACTTTGGGTCTCCCTATGCGTTTTTTTGGTGCGCTGTTAGTTCCTTGAACAGCTGACACACCTACGGCCCTCAAGTGCCCATCGTTTCGACCCCAAACGGCGCAAATATCTAACTGTTGCGCCGCTTGAGGCTTTCAGCTGCGTCCACCGTAACCAACGGCTCTTCCACTCTGGGAAACATGGGAGAGTGTGAGCGTGGCAACGTGGCGGCGACTTCGCATGCTTCCAGGGGATCAATGTCCTGCTATCGGGCGTTTTACCGTCATCGCGGATGATGCCTGAGGGTTCCAGCGTAGCCGGAATCCCCGCTGTGGCAATGGCCTTCCGGATGGGGTCATTAAGAATCGCACGGCGGGAAAGGCGGCAGGCGCCCCGCTAACAGGATAGCCACGGTGACCCAGGCGATTGACGTTGGTGCCGTAGGGGCAGTCATGGAATACGGTGATTTAGCAATCCTGACGTAGCCCAATGCTAAAATAAGTGTTTTCCATCGAGGTCCCTATCGATGTCGATGGTTGTGCCTGCAACCAGTAGCTCGACTTCCTCCCGGGCACGATGAGCAGGCGAGCGCGTTCCGCGTCGCTGGTGCAGAAACAGATTATGCTCTGCACCAGCTCACAGAGGGGTCCGTCCCACTGACTTTGGATGGTGGGATCTTTTGAAGTAGGTATCCTCATCAGAGTAGGCCAGACTAGGCTTCTTTGGCTTTTTGGCCTAGTGTCAATGTCATCTTCTTGTAGAAGGCCTCGATGCTGTGGATGGAAGACAAAATAGCAAGCAACGCTGCTGCTTACCTGCTGCTTGACTTCCACGCCTCCAAACACGTTTTATCGGAATTTGTTGTATACAACGACTTTTAATACGTAATTTTTTAAAATGTGTATCCCGATTTTATTTTCATATTTTTCGCACAGATGCAACGCAAGTTTTAAAATATATAACATATTTTGTAAGACAATATGGATACTAATATTTAAAAAATCTGTATCTCTATATAATTTTAATCAATATGAGTGCATCTCAAAATTATAATTTTGCCAACAAACAGTTTTGGTTTTATTGTTGTTTTTTCATACTTATTTTTATATTAAAATTTTCAATGTCCGTTCTAATTTATAATTATAAATTATTTACAAAATATTTTTTTTAGAAATTCTTAGTATAACAGCGAAAGAGACATAAACATCAACGAAAAGTACACCTAATCGAAATCATTCGTTATGATATAATAATAACATAAAATTAACCTGCATACAGAAGCAATTTGTTTATTACTTAAAATCGACCTGTCGGATCCCAAGGAAACTTTGTCAATGCGTTTAGAGGACACAAATCGAGATTTGGTCGTGCTAACAACTGAGAGTAAAAGAATGAAAGAGAAATTATAGCCTTATAAGTCTTATAAGTCTTTTCTTTTCTCAAAGGTATATTTTTTTCTAATAAGTTTATTTCCAATTTTAAGCAGATCAAACTTTGATTTAATCTTTTTTTCATAATTAGAAAAATGATTGCACGCGACTAGGCGTCTTACATGCCACCGCAAGCTCGGAGTAGCGCTACTGCAGCGTGACTGCGATGCGTGACTGTCGCTAGCGACGGCGCCGCGACATAGCTGCGCTACAGCCATTGTAATGTGAAGAGGTTCGGTGTGCAGCGCTTTAGTCGCACGACAAAAACTTTCTATAATGTGAAAGTACTCTTAAGCAATGGATTGTATTTCGAGTTTAGTCATGGCCCCCCCTTATTAAACTGGGCCACCACAACAGTAAAGGTCACCGTGAAGCTTAGCACAGATTGTATCAGGCTGTAGTCAAGTTGGAATATCTTGCAAATAGAAAACGACATAGGCTGCCGGCGGATCTGCTTCAACAACGTTTTCACCTGGCGATGGATTTCTTGATCTAAAAAGGGAACAATTTTTATATGTCGCACTTAAGCGTCCCACTGCAGGGCACATGCCAAAGAGAAAGAATTTTCCTTTGGAATTTGCCAAAGTGAAAATATTTGCTTCTTCTTAGGGCTATATTAGTCCACTGGTGGACATAGCCTTCCCCTAATGAGCGCCATAGCGCAAGGTTGTGCCATAATTGGGGGGTAATGCCCATAATTCCCACGCTGGGCATGCGGATTGGGGATCGCAGTTTGGTGGAATTGTACTGCAGGGGGCGCTGCTGCCCATCCCCCGGTTTATGTCCCTTAGTCGCCTTCTACGACCCCCGCGGGAAGAATTTGGGTTGGTGCTATTCTCTAGGCCGACACCACACAGCAAAGAGAAAATATTTTGTTCACTATAAAATAAAATTTTACAGGATACAATTTAGTAAATAATATATATTATTTTCATTAGAAAAAGGGCTCTCTTCCTTTTTACAATGAAAATAATACAATTTACTGAATTGGTAGTGGGTAGAGTACTCACTGCGGATTGCGTGCCCAGTGCGGATTGGCAATTTCAAGTAGGTAATTATAAACATTTGGCAATTACAATTGAGGTTTGTAAACTGAACACAGGTATATTTCCTTATGAATTTGGTCTCTACAGTTAGCGAATGGCGGTACTACTCATCATCATAGTCAACCCAACCGCCGCCACTGCTTGGTATATCCCTTTTCCCCCAAATGCTATCTCTCATTACTTCTTCTTTTTTGTCGTCATGGCCGAGGGACGTGTCTATGGGACAGCTTCCTCCACCAGTTCTCTCCATTCGTTCCCTAAACTTAATATTCACTATGGTAGAGGCTTTGAAATGATATATTTGTTCTAAATAGCACACACTTTTTGCTGTTGATACAAGACCTTCCAGGCTTAGGACTGCATATTTGTACAGATAGGCATCCAGCAGCGGTGGAAGCCCAGTGGATAGAACAATGGACTCGGAAGCGAGAGACCCAGGTTTGATTCCCAGTGCGGGTCTGTACCCATGACTTTGTTTTCTAAGTTACCTATGTATATTGCGAAGTCATAGTAGCAATACCACTACCACAGAGCTTGGAATTGGCGGACACGCGTAGTAAATTAAGCCCATACTGTCTCTCTGAGAGAAGGCCTGTGCCATGCAGTGAGACCTTTATAGGCTACATAAAAAAGGCAGTATTGGCATCAAAGAATCATTCCCATGGACCATATCAAATGTTTATTTTTTATTTTACCTTTGGATTTTCGGTGAATTAGTGGAGTTAACATAATCCATTTTAGGGTTCCGAACTAAACAAAGAACGCTACCTGCCTGCCTAGCAGATTGAAAAAACAAAAGACCATCAAAGCATTTTATTTTATTATGTCTACAAATAAGTGGGCCATGTATTCCAGCCAGTATTTTTCTTTTGAATGAAATGAAATGTGCAAGAGAGTATAAAGATATTAATATAAATCTCTTATTTTGATACATTTTCTTCACAAATATTATTGTATTTATTATACTGCAATATGCTACAACTGCGTAACACAAAAAATGGCTATTTAATATGATTTGATTACTTCAAATCAAAAATAAATAGCCATTGTTTTTCCATTCATCAAATAATAATTATTATTATTACTAAAGTACACTATACGTATTCGTACATAAAGCTACAATTTTACATAACTATGTCAGGTAAAATTCTAAGGTAACCTAAAAATAATAAATGTGAAAAATAAAACTAACCTAACTTGCAACTTTCTGAAAAATTATTCAAATTGATACCTAACTAAAAACTGTGCCCAGAAAAGGGTCTGCACCGCAGTCTCCCAGCTACGTTAATACCTCATCGGATGGTAAGTTTTATCCTAAACCCGGGCTAAGAGGCAGGTCTCTGGTCGTGTTGATAATCTTAATACATTATGTCAGATCGATAGGTGCTATTTTTATTTGTGCATCTATAAAAGTAATATAGACGAACATTTAAGTAATTCCAGCTAATAAATCTGCGGTATTACAACGACGTAAGAGACGGCCGCCCTGGCCATCATCTGGAGCAAGCGATAGTTGAAGTTGAATATTCCGCATACGGAGAAGTGGAGCGGCAGTCGACGCATTTGCTTCAATAAGGACACGACTGCCCTCTGTTCACCGAGTTCTGAAATAAAAAAAATCTATACAATATCGATATCAACCCTTGTATGTCCCCACTGCTTTGGCACGGGTCTCTTCCGACCTGGTAGTAATACATAATATACAGGGTGTCTCATTCAAATCGGTCAGTATGGAAAAGTCTGAAAATAAAAGACATACGAAGATCTGTTCTGAGGAACCATGTCATCGATTTTAATAACAAGAAAAACTGCATTCATACATTTTAAAAAACATCTGTACTCCGTTCGGGAATCGAACCCGGTTGTTTGAAAAAAAAAAACCTATACTATTTCTATTTAGATATCGATTGTGTAGGTCTTAAGCAGTAAATTTCTGTACAAAATATGATATCTAAAATGAATAAAATGCATAGTTTTCATACAAAATGCAATCGTAAGATCGTTACCTAAACGTTTTGAATATTGTATTGAAAAAGTCGGAGGTCACTTCGGGCACCTACTAAATTAAATTAAAGTATGTGAAAACAATGCATATTATTCATTTTAGACATCATGTTTTATACAGACATTTACTGCTTAAGACCTACACAATTGATATCTAAATAGAAATAGTGTAGAGTTTTTTTTCATAACAACCGAGTTCGATGCCTGAAAAGAGTACAGATGTTTTTTAAAATGTATGAATGCAGTTTTTCTTGTTATCAAAATCGATGACATAGTTCCTCAGACCAGATCTTTGTATGTCTTATAGTTTCAGACTTTCCCATACTGACCGATTTGAATGAGACAGCCTGTATACACCATGAAATTGGCGATGTTTGTATGTTATAGCAGAATTAATGTGCCCCAATGGGAGCTATCGAATACGCTGGGGAGTTTTTATAAGGCATTTTCCAAAGACACCTCGAAAAAAACTAGAATCAGCAAGAGCGGTGTGCAGCCAAAGCATCCAGATTTCCGCGTTTATTAGGGTTATTCCACTAATCCCCATTGAAAATCCCCATTGATGGGGATTTGTGAACTTTTTGCTCACAAATCCCCATTGCCAATACTAAGATACGCCAATGGGGATTTGTGAACAAAAAGTCATAAATCCCCATTGGTATATAAAACAAATATAAAGAACAACACATTAGTATGAAACAAGTATTTATATTGTATTACTACTAATACATATATTATACAAACACAGTTTTACAACAATTTATCAAATCAAAGATGATTGATTAGTTTTACACTAACGTAAATAGGCAACTCTGAAAAATTTTACCTGAACTAAAAAAAAGCAATTAAATTAATTGGCGGTAGCTGCAGCTAGCCCGCGGCTGGCCGCATTGGTGACCCTTCTAAATTACCTACCTACCTAGAACCAATGGCTGTCAATGGCATGGAGCATAATAATTCGAGCATACTAATATCATTATCGTTATCAACCCTTGTATGTCCCCACTGCTGGAGCACGGATCTCTTCCTGCATCGCAGGAAGGTTAGGCCATACTCCACCACGGACTTCAGCACACTAATAATTACACTCAAAATCTAATTATCACTATGAATTCAAAAACTTAACAAGTGCCAGTGCGTAAATTACCGAAAAGTGCAATTCTATTCCAGTCACGTTTAAGTGGCTGAAAAAGCAGCTTAAACTGGCTAATTTTTAGACAGGTTTGGCACGGGATGGCAAATTATCTGGCCAAATACTTTTTAAGAAAAATTGGCGTGTTTGAAAAAATCCAAATAAATTTCGTCGTCAGGCTATACTAGTCCACTGCTGGACATAGCCCTCCCCTAAAGAGCGCCACGTTGTGCTATCATAGGGGGTAATGCCCATAATCCCCACGCTAGGCATGCGGCTTGGGGATCGCAGGTCGGTAGAATTGTCCTGCAGGGGCGCTGCTGCCCACCCCCCGGCTTGTGTCCTTAGTCGCCTTTTACGACACCCGCGGGAAGAATTGGGTTGGTGCTATTCTCTAGGCCGACACCACACAGCAAATTTCGCCATCCCCGAACTAAAGTCATTATGTTACGTTGTGTGTGAGGCTGCGCTCGTGATTTTATATTGAGATTACCTAGCCTGGCAATAGCGTCGGCCCCATTGGCACCTCCGGACACGGAACTCGAAAAACGGACAAACCTTTTTACGTAGCAAACGTATTGTAAAATAATTTAAAATCTTACGTAATTGCCGATAGACTAGCATCTCCTCCAGTTGCATTAGGATACGAAATCTGACGGCCAGAATGTCTTCAAACAGTGCAGCGAAATAGACCAGCAAGCCCGCCATGATTATTATTTGACTTACAACTATTAACGTTACAGATAACTGAAACAATAAGATATGACATGGTTCGCTTAAGCAAAAATTAATCAGTAGAATCAGCCAAGAAAGACGAGGAGTCAGTTTTAGATTTTATGTTCCACTATGCAAGAAATTTCATCTTCTCCATTTAAGTGTTTGGATCTAAAAAATATATTTTATATTTTACAAATGTGCTTGGCATTGCTTGGCATAATGACAAGTAGCAAAAGCAGTTCTGGTACAGATTGGAGGAACGGCATCGCCATTTCTTTTCTTGTTGTAAAACGGAGTTGTTTGTGACTTCCCAGAACAGTACAGTATATGATGTTTTCTTACAGAAAGAAAATCGCTAAGAGTTATCACTACGCACAGTAGGAAACATAAGTAGGTATTAGTAAAGCCCGCTGCGCTCATTCCAATTCTAGAAATTTGATTTTAGATGCCGCTCCCAAATAGGGATGATTTTTTGGTCAACAGAGGCTTTATATTTTTCTGTTCTGTCCTTATATTTTTAATGCACTAACCCGTGCTAAGGACAATTTTAAAAACCTATTTAAGTAGGTAGTCGGGGCTGTAAGTGATACAATTTACTTCAGCCAGATGTCGCTGCCTGTACGTAATACATTCTCTGTATTACGTATTTTAAAAACCTATTTCGAGGCTAAAAATTCCACCCATGCCGGGATTCGAACCCGCGACCTCTGGCTATCCGTGCCAGCACTCTATCCAACTGAGCTAACGGGCGACTCACCGGCATCAGTGAAATTTCTAACCTCTTTACACTATTCTCTGTATTACGTACAGGCAGCGACATCTGGCTGAAGTAGATTGCATCACTTACAGCCCCGACTACCTACTTTGCAGTTACGTTTTAACATCGGAATGATATCGCTGTACCCACATGATTATACTATTTTTATTTTTAATGCACTAACCCGTGCTAAGGACAATTTTAAAAACCTATTTAGAGGCTAAAATACGTAATACGTGTATTACGTGTACGTAATACAGAGAATAGTGTAAAGAGGTTTGAAATTTCACTGATGCCGGGGAGTCGTTCATTAGCTCAGTTGGAAAGAGCGTTGGCACGGATAGCCAGAGGTCGCGGGTTCGAATCCCGGCATGGGTGGAATTTTTAGCCTCTAAATAGGTTTTTAAAATTATCCTTAGCACGGGTTAGTGCATTAAAAATAAAAATAGTATAATCATGTGGGTGCAGCGATATCATTCCGATGTAGAAACCTAACTGCAAAGTAGGTAGTCGGGGCTGTAAGTGATGCAATTTACTTTAGCCAGATGTCGCTGCCTGCACGTAATACAGAGAATAGTGTAAAGAGGTTCGAAATTTCACTGATGCCGGTGAGTCGCCCATTAGCTCAGTTGGAAAGAGCGCTGGCACGGATAGCTAGAGGTCGCGGGTTCAAATCCCGGCATGGGTGGAATTTTTAGCCTCTAAATAGGTTTTTAAAATTACCGACTGTAGTAAACAACGCAAAAATATTAATGCTTTTTAAAACAAACTAAAATTGCATGTCTAAACTAATAAGTAAGTTTAATCTTAATTTATTTTCTCATTACTTAAGTAAACTGTAAGTTTTTTATCAAAAATAAATATAGTTGAACCCAATTTTATTGAATTACTTACTTTTACTACATATTCATGTTGCAGCGTTTCATACACATATTGCGTGATCAATAGAATAGTATAAATAGAATTCACCAATATCTGAAAAAAAAAATTAAGGATTGAACTCCTGCTGTGCACCCTAGCAGCACGTAGCAACGAAATAAATAATTGAAAAGCCATAAATTCATACTTCGTAACCGTGTTCATCTGAAAGCAGTGACTGCTGCTTGCTGAATATCTGATAGCACCTTGTATGCTCTTCTATGTTAAAGAAGTTGTCTCTCCGAGTGTTCCATACCCTGTCAAACGTCGGCAGATCGTCCAACAGTCTTGCACCGAATATCATGAATTTATTGTGTAGAATATACACTTTTAATGCCATATACAACAGGTGAGTCATCGTTAATAACACTGCTATATCAACGTTTACAAACGTTAACCAATGTAAAAGCGAAATTTGTAAACAAAATATACTGGAAGCTGAAGCAATCCTAATAAATACAACAATTATTAGACTTAAATAAATTCTGTTCACTTTTTTCTTTAAGCCTTTATAATAGTCGTTGTTGTTAATTCCAAGTAAAGCATCTAAAACTGCATAGTTTGCATAAAATTCTTTATAATACTTAGGATCCGAAATAAAGTTTAAGAAGAATAAAATAAGCACTTTTCCGGACATCAGTACAGAAAGGGCACAGTCTAAGTAACTCCTTAAGATCCACTTCCTCCACCAAGTTCCTATGGCAAATTGCATTGTTGTAGAAATACAAGTAATAACACTAACAAAAGATACCATAATATAAAACTGAACTTTCACATTAGCTTTCACCAAATCGCGTCTGGAATTCCGTGAGATGCTAGTCATGCACAATTTGGATAGAAAAGCGTTGATATTTATCAGTACATCGTAATTCGTTAATTGCTGAGTACGACGTGTCATATTTGCTGAGATTTTATTATTCATTGCGTTGCTACGTGTTTAATTTAAGAATACACAATTTTCTGTCGCATTCACTATCGTTCTTTTTTTTGTATCAAACTCAAAAAGTTCGAAACTCGATTGTTAATATTAATCCAGGACTTCAGTTGCGGTGTCGGCACTTCCACGTAAACGATAGACAACATAACTACTGCATTCAAACACAACATAGAGCCTTTCAGCTTATTAAACTTTGCATAATAAGAAGTGTGTACATGCATGGATCGATCGGAACATGAACTATTTGTTTAACGGCAAGACCGCCATAATACTAGCCGTGCTTTCAACTCACCCGTCTAGAAATTGAGGTTGAAACTAACAGAGTAACAAGTAAAAAAAATTTTAACATATATTTTACCACCCTTATAATCTTGTTCCTTATCAAAGTATCACGTAATTGCAATCAAAGTTTGAATTATTATTAATATTTTAAAAAGGAAATACCTATCACGTTAAAAAAAAAACTAATTACGTACGTAATACAGAGAGTATTGTAAAGAGGTTCGAAATTTCACTGATGCCGGGTAGTCGTAATGTAAAGTGGGCTCAAACTATTACGTCTCATTCAATATTTGAGTTATTACCTAAAATAATTTTAAAAACCTATTTAGAGGCTAAAAACTCCACCCATGCCGGGACTCGAACTCGCGACCTCTGTCTCCTCTGTGAATAGGTTTCTAAAATAATCACCAACCTGAAAGTTACATTGCACTAGGTACTTACATTGTTGAATTAAGGTCTGGCCCCCTGAAGTTATGAATAAAAACAAACTTCTAATTTAACGTAAACAAATATACGTAAAAAAGATGTAAAAAGCCTTGCACGAGCAAGGCTTTTTACACAATTTTTGATATTATTTTCATGGTGTTCTATCATATTTAAAGCAACGTTTAAAATTCCTTTACCCATTTTAGATTTCTTTTGCATTTATTTTCACTTACCTACTACTTCGCCGTTCACGAAACAATAGTACTGACAATTTTGATCTTGCAAATTATTATCTATTTTTCCTATTTTATTCTAAACTTGCCTTAAATAATGCCAAAAGTAATAAAATATGTATATGACTTCATGAACACTTTGTTTATTTTAAAATTGTAGAAATAATACTAGAACCCTTCTACGTTTAGCATATTTTGAGTTAGCAGCAGCAGAACAGCAGTTAGAATAATTTCAGGGTTTAATCGCGTAATAAATTACTTATTGCGAAGATGCGTACGGGTACCAGCCATCAGCCTTCTCGTGACCACGGTGACTGTAACGTCGTCGAAACGTCGAGGTTAAATAGCAATAAATATTCTAGACAATAAATATAGAAAATATTCTAACAATGTTTTCAAGTCGTGAAAGTTTAAAATATGTTATATTATTTTGACACTCAAGGTAATCAGGTAATTACTTTAAAAACCTATTTAGAGGCTAAAAATTCCACCCATGCAGGGATTCGAACCCGCGACCTCTGGGTATCCGTGCCAGCGCTCTATCCAACTGAGCTAATGGGCGACTCACCGGCATCAGTGAAATTTCGAACCTCTTTACACTATTCTCTGTATAACGTACAGAGTTTTTAAAATAGGTTTTTAAAATTGTCCTTAGCACGGGTTAGTGCATTAAAAATAAAAATAGTATAATCAGGTAATTACTGTTGACCTAAAACTACAAAATTTCTTCTTCTTATTCAGGCTATATTACGAAGTGCTGCTGGACATAGCCGTCCCCTAATGAGCACCATATCACCCTGTCTTCAGTTTGCCGCATCCAGCATCTGCCTGCAGTTTTTCGCAGATCGTCATCCCACCTGGTCGGAGGGCGTCCTACACTACGTTTGCCGGGTCGCGGTTTCCACTCAAGAACACGCTTACTCCAAAGGTTGTCGGTTCTTCGCGAGATATGGCCAGCCCACTGCCATTTCAGCTCGCTAATTCTTTGAGCTTTGTCGATAACTTTGGTTCTCCGTCGGATGCATTCGTTACGAATACTATCCTTCAGAGAAACTCCGAGCATAGCTCTCTCCATAACTCGCTGAGCGACTTTGAACTTTTGGACCAGCCCTTTCGTGAGTGTCCATGTCTCGGCTCCGTAGGTCATTACAGGTAGGACGCACTGATTGAAAACTTTCGTTTTTAAACGTTGCGGTATGGACGACGAGAAGACTCGACGTAGTTTCCCAAATGAGCAGTATTGTCTCATGATATAGAATCAATAAAAATGGGCGGGCGGACGGACGGACGGACGGACGGACGGACGGACGGACGGACGGACGGACGGACGGACGGACGGACGGACGGACGGACGGACGGACGGACGGACGGACGGACGGACGGACGGACGGACGGACGGACGGACGGACGGACGGACGGACGGACGGACGGACGGACGGACGGACGGACAGACAGACAGACAGACAGACAGACAGACAGACAGACAGACAGACAGACAGACAGACAGACAGACAGACAGACAGACAGACAGACAGACAGACAGACAGACAGACAGACAGACAGACAGACAGACAGACAGACAGACAGACAGACAGACAGACAGACAGACAGACAGACAGACAGACAGACAGACAGACAGACAGACAGACAGACAGACAGACAGACAGACAGACAGACAGACAGACAGACAGACAGACAGACAGACAGACAGACAGACAGACAGACAGACAGACAGACAGACAGACAGACAGACAGACAGACAGACAGACAGACAGACAGACAGACAGACAGACAGACAGACAGACAGACAGACAGACAGACAGACAGACAGACAGACAGACAGACAGACAGACAGACAGACAGACAGACAGACAGACAGACAGACAGACAGACAGACAGACAGACAGACAGACAGACAGACAGACAGACAGACAGACAGACAGACAGACAGACAGACAGACAGACAGACAGACAGACAGACAGACAGACAGACAGACAGACAGACAGACAGACAGACAGACAGACAGACAGACAGACAGACAGACAGACAGACAGACAGACAGACAGACAGACAGACAGACAGACAGACAGACAGACAGACAGACAGACAGACAGACAGACAGACAGACAGACAGACAGACAGACAGACAGACAGACAGACAGACAGACAGACAGACAGACAGACAGACAGACAGACAGACAGACAGACAGACAGACAGACAGACAGACAGACAGACAGACAGACAGACAGACAGACAGACAGACAGACAGACAGACAGACAGACAGACAGACAGACAGACAGACAGACAGACAGACAGACAGACAGACAGACAGACAGACAGACAGACAGACAGACAGACAGACAGACAGACAGACAGACAGACAGACAGACAGACAGACAGACAGACAGACAGACAGACAGACAGACAGACAGACAGACAGACAGACAGACAGACAGACAGACAGACAGACAGACAGACAGACAGACAGACAGACAGACAGACAGACAGACAGACAGACAGACAGACAGACAGACAGACAGACAGACAGACAGACAGACAGACAGACAGACAGACAGACAGACAGACAGACAGACAGACAGACAGACAGACAGACAGACAGACAGACAGACAGACAGACAGACAGACAGACAGACAGACAGACAGACAGACAGACAGACAGACAGACAGACAGACAGACAGACAGACAGACAGACAGACAGACAGACAGACAGACAGACAGACAGACAGACAGACAGACAGACAGACAGACAGACAGACAGACAGACAGACAGACAGACAGACAGACAGACAGACAGACAGACAGACAGACAGACAGACAGACAGACAGACAGACAGACAGACAGACAGACAGACACTTTATTGTACATAAAAAAGGAAATTACACAGGTATTTCTTAATCTGGACTGGAGCAATATATTGGAGAAGGAAGTAGATGTACAAATAAATCAAAATATTTTAGATACATTGAATAAAACATGCTTAATTAAGAAAATAATTATACTAACCCTAAATAGATACATACAAATAATGATATACTTACATAAATAGAAAGTGATATAAAAATATATATTTTATATAAATACATACATTTATAGGCATAACAATATTTGTGGAGGACATAAATAAAATACCAACAATAGCAGGACAGTACTAAAGTACAAATAAAGCAAAAGTTTTAGATAACACTAGCGAGATAGAATTCCTTTACCATAGTTTTAAAAATGGGTAGGGACTTGGCTCTCCGTACTTTCACCGGCAGACTATTCCAGAGACGGACTGCTAGCACGGTGAAAGAGCAGCTGTAGAAGGTGGTGTGATGGGAAGGGATTGTTAGGAGAAGGTTTTGGGAGGAGCGAAGAGTAAGGATATAAGAAGAGTGAAGGAACTCAAAGCGCTCTTTGAGGTAGGAAGGAGTTGCTGGATTAAACAGGTTGCAGTAGAGAAGAGAGAGTATGTGCGTATTCCGGCGGACGCGGATTGGGAGCCATTTGAGCTCTGTACGAAATTCGGAAACGTGATCATATTTGCGCAGACCAAATATGAACCGGATGCAGAAGTTTTGAAGACGCTCAAGTTTCTGTGACCTTTCGAAGGCCTTCGATGTCGCAGACCATAGTGTTTTACACACTAAATTGAGGCATTATGGTATCGATGGTCCTCCTTTGAACCTATTGACCGAGTTTATGCGCGGGAGGACTCAATTCGTGGTGGGCGACGGAGGCTGTCTACGATCAGATGGCTTGATGACGCACATGGGCGTACCGCAAGGTTCGTCGTTATAAAACATAGCGTTCTCGCTACTTCTGAACGACCTGCCTGGCGCGGTGCCTGACGGCGAAATATTCATGTTAGCAGACGATGTCGCAGCCGTTGTGACTGCCACTAACGCCGCGGCATTAGAAAAGCGGTTAAACGCAGTCGTAAGTCACCTGTGGGCATGGTTTCGCTGGAGCGGGCTGATGCTCAACCTAACTAAGACTCAATTTATCGAGTTTGACCTTTCAGCGCGCATCAAGCCCTTGCTTGAAATTGATGTTGAAGGAGTCCAGATTAGGCAGGTTGATACAGTTCCTTATCTTGGGTTCCAGCTAGATAGGTCGTTTACATGGGCGACACACATTGAAAGTTTGTGTGCGCGTCTGGGCAGGGCATACTTCGCACTGCGCCGACTCACTTCGACAGTGCCTGTTGATTCAGTCCGCACTTGTTACTTCGCAACCGTACACTCGCTGCTGCAGTACGGCGTGGACCTATGGGCTCGCGCCGCCGACTGGGAACGCGTGTTCCGAATGCGGAAGCGAGCCGTGCGCATCATAGCGCAAGTATCTCAGGACACGTCGGTGCGGCCGCACTTCGTGGAGCAGCGGATTGTGACGCTGCCCGGACTGCTGGTGCTGCAGGTGGCGCTGTACGCGCGCGAGCACCTGCAGCAGTACGCGCGTCGCGGGGACCGGCACGATTATGCCACGCGGGGTGCGCAAAGACTTGCTGGAGTCGCTCGCCACTTGACCAAGAAAGGTAAAACTATCCACGTTATGGCTCCGGAGGTATAAAACAAACTTCCGGAGGAAATTACGAGCGCAAGCAGTGAGTACGTGTTTAAACTAAAACTTAAAAAATGGCTTATCGAGCGGTCTTTTTATTCGTATGACGAATTCCTAGTCTGTAAAAGTGACTAAGCAGAGAAGTTTATAAGATTTAGCGTATTGTATCGTAATATCGTCTCTTTTTAACACTTATTTAGCAGAATTTAGCACAATAATTAGGTAAATCACTCAACATACGTATTATTATTATTTTGTCTATAATTGATTGACCTGACAGATTGCATAATTATTATGATATTGACATGTAATATTTTCTTTTTGACATTTGTAAATTTGATTATTATTTCTACATTGGATTGTTATTATGTACGGAGTCTTGACTTGTAATGAATATTACCAATAAATGATGTCTATGTCTATTCAGTTGCTCCTCGGTGATATCAAGATAACATGTATCAGCGTAGTCGAGAATAGGAAGAAGGAGTGATTGTGCTAATGCAACTTTGGTAGCAGTGGGTAGAAAATTACGAAGCCGTCTAAGTGAGCTTGCAGACGCGAACATCTTCCGGCTCACCACTTCCAGCTGTGGTACCCACGATAAGGTACTATCAATAATAATTCCAAGGTTTCTAACCGTTACAAGTAATACAGGTAATAATAATTACAGGTAATGATTCGTTTTAAAATCCGTGCATTATTGTGCCGGTTAAGTAATGTAACGCATCAGTCCACACGCGTTTGTCGATTTGCTTCACTCAATTCGTTAGGTACTCGTACACACCTTTCAAGATTTTTCACCTTCCCAATTTGCTTCAATTGGGTTAAAATAGTCTTATCACTAACATGCCTGCAGTTAACTCAGACGTGTTTTAAGATGGATCCGCATCCACAATAGCCTTCAATTCTTCATTATCAACTTTGATATCCGGTCGACCACGGGGCTTGTTTTTGCAGGTTGCTATTTCCAAAACGAAAACGTTGGAACCAAAAACGCACTGTTTTCTTTTGCGACACTTCCACCATTACATAATTAAGCCTTCGAACCGTTTCTGCAGCACTAGTGCCACGGTGGATGTTCTCCATTGTGCGAGATGAGCGAAGCCAAAGAAATAATAACTGTTTTCGAAACTTAAATATACCAACTAAATATGGTACTAGTTATTCGTTTGAATTCGGAATTCTTAATCAAAAAGCAGATATTTCAAAGCAAAGTGGCCAGTACGACGGAACGCCAATTTCATACGTAAATTGTCTTTAAAGTTTGGGAAAAACGTGACTCGCGAGACTCAATTCCTGGACTATTTATTATACACTAAGTTGAACTCTTCGTGGGTGAGTCCGACTCGCACTTTCTGGTTTTATTTTAATACTACTAACACCCCTACAGGAACTGCAGTAATAATTTCACCTACCGAATGTGAGGTGAACTGTGCATAACTCATCTAACTTGAAGGTCTTCAACATTATTTGTTTTGTATCAAGTGCACGTTATTTATTTCTACAAAAAATTTACAGAGTTTAAAATTTATTAACATCAATTGCACTTAAATGGAGATGTGAAAATCAGAAGAAAAAAGAACACTTGGTATTTGAGAGTTAGTCGTGAAATAGTTTATCGCAGTCAACTTAGCTATTTCTGTAACTGGATGAATACAACAGAGTAGGTGATGGTGGTGCTGATAATCATCTGCAGCAAGCGGTAGTCCAGCTGGATCCGTCCTTGGATCCAGAAGTAGAGCGGCTGCCGGCTCATCTGCTTCACTAGTGACAGCACCGCAATCCGCTCAGACTCAACTGGAATGAGGAATATTGCACAAAGTTATCAATACCTGCAGAAATCTGGAGATCTATTTTTGAATCACTCGTATGAAATTGTATCGTCGCATGCGACATAAGTCACACTCTTATAAGTAGCATGATCTCGTTTTTCCCTATTTTTGAATCCAAATATCCATTAAGGATAAGATATATCTTTAAGATTCATTTTCTAAATTGAATATTCACAATCTACAACAGTTATCAGGAGCAAATTCACATTTATCGCTAGATAGGTATCTGTGCGCAACAATACGAATTTTGACAATTAATCTATCGATCGACATACGAGACGAGTGGTGAGGACCATTCGTTGCAGTCGAGTGATTAAAAAATACGGAATTTCGAATGTCGAACGAAAATCAGTACAAATCGAGCGCTCGACGTGAAACGAGTGATTCAAAAATAGAGCTCCTGGGTGGTTTGAACGCCACGATTTATTTATTCCTAGCTATTTCCATGCGGTGTTACCCGCGGTTTATGAGGCAAAAGAAATTGTGTATTATTAAATAAAGATATTTTTCCGCGGTGAAACGTAACCTATGTGTTAATCCAGGGCCAATCCAGGGCACAATACCACAATGTCTTCCCCTCGTCACTCTATGAAGAAGAAGGAGGGCTAATGAAAACGAACACATGGTATGTCGTGATAGGTCTTCAGAAATATGTAAGTCGCTGGTTTAGGGTTGGTGACTGGAGTAAGGTCTCACTCATAACCCGATGCGCGATGACAGCCTCCAGATGCAACTGCAGATTTCGCCTGGACTTCGCAATGAGCTCCACGCGGTGTGCTAGAGCGATCAGCACGCTCCAGCTCGCGAAGATGTAAGTTCCCATATAAAGGCGCGTTATTCCTGACTGCAAACACAAGTAGAAAAAGAGAATACAACCAATGTTTGTATATCAAGTATTTGACGAATATGTCAGTCACTGGGTCTAAAAATTTTGTAAAAAAGGAGTGAACCCCGACAAGTATCCCAAGTATCAACACGGACAGTATTAATTTTATCATCGTCTGATAGGTTATCTTAATCAAATAGCGCAAGTTTTCTTTTTGACAGCGATGTTTTTAGTAGACGTCCTCGGTGGTGCAGACGTTTGGCACGCTGTCTGTAAAACCGAAGGTCTCGGGATCGATCCCCGACCAGATCAAACTAGGAAACGAACTTTTCTAGTTTGTCTCGGGTCTTGGATGATGAATGTCCAAAACCCGAGACCCTTTCTTTTTGTTAAATATGTATTTATTGTATTAAATCTATCGCCAAGTTAGCACCTGTAGCACAAGTCATTTAGTTGTACTTATTATAGGGCTAACAGGATCTGTGTAATATGTCAATGAATATTTATTTATTATTATTCATTTAAAAACAAACAGGAAAAAATCTAAACCAATATTTGAACTAACAAATATCACATTTCAGAGGGAAACAAACAATACGGGGAATACTTATCTCTTATGGCGTTGAAAAAATGGGGGTTGTCAAGAAAATCTTGTTACGAAATATACAGAAATAAGCGAAACAAAAGCTAACTTGGCATATTCATTAACTTATAATGTAGGACCCCGGCGTAGGGCTTAATGCTTTAGATCCTTTAAATTTTAATATTTAACAGTCGGGTACCATTTATCAAATATAGTCTATTTATCATAGTAAATGTATTTTTACTAATCACATTTTAAAAACCTATTTAGAGGCTGAAAATTCCACCCGTGCCGGGACTCGAACCCACGACCTCTGGCTTACCGTGCCAGCGCTCTCCCAACTGAGCTAATTGACAAGTACCGGCATCAGTGAAATTTCGAACATTTTTCGAACCTCCGGGATACAGGCGTGAAGTTATGTATGTATGTATGTATATATGTATATAAATTTATAATTATAATTTACCTACCAAATTGCCCGTGGCGTCGTCGTCATGAATTAGGAGCACGATACAAACAGAATTGAACAGTGTACATATAATTGGTCCTGAGGCCTGAAATAGACAGAGAAAATGACAAGATTGAATCAGAAACATTTTTTTGTCCATTTTTTCTCCAAAATGATCTAAGATTGAAATGGACACCTAGTTTGACTTGAAACGTTCATTAAGCCGCAGTATCTGCGCTACTTTGAATACAACTTTTTACTCTGCCGCCCGACAGCGATCTGGCTCAAATATTTTATTTAAATTAGAATGTTTTAGGTTTAGTTCCATTTTTATCATTAATTATTACTATTATAAATATTTAAGCTATCATAATGTTTGTATAATATATAACACTTTTTCATTTCATTTTATTTCCATAAGGTAGAACGTCACCTACTAAAGAATAAATAATACTCTACAAAATAAATAATAGAAGCTCTGACGTATCATCGCTGCCTGAGATAAAAAACACAAAAAAATGGTAAAAAGTACCATCTCGACTATTGCTAAGTAATGAATAGATAGATAGAAAATCGATATATCCTTATATATACGGAAGCTCTATATATATAAATATATATATCTTCCGTGCTTCGCAAGCCACGCAACAGTAAGGTTCGCCACTGTCTTACAATCCTCTACCAACCCGGACTTGGCCCCCGTGGTGGAGTATCGCTTAACCTTCCTGCGATGCACTAAGAGGCCCGTAACCAGCAGTGGGGACATACAAGGGTTGATATCGAAATGCTTACTTATGTTGTATCAACTAACGCGCATTTTACTTACGAAAAACGAATTGGTTATTTGCAGGAGTTCATATTGTTTGATGAACAGCTGGTAACACTTCTTATATTCCAACAACTTTTTCGTCAGCTTCGTTCGGTTCACCTCCCAAACACGATTCCTGACGCTCACGTCAACCATCATTTTCTCGGTGTACGCAGAGAACTTACGCTCAAATATCCATAGTTCGATAAATAAATAGATTAATGCAATGTGACTGGCAATAACATTGATTTCTGAGTTTAAATATGGTACTACAGTGTTAGATCCTGCCACATTGATGAATATTGCATTTAGCACAATTCTGACCACAACGTATGTCAATGCCATTGTATAGAAGCAAGCCGTCGTCATAGTTTTCGTTTTTTGGTAGACCTTTTTTTTTATCTGTATGAAGGAATCGATTATTTTGTAGTATTTATAGAAGACATTGTAGACGTCGATGTCCACGTAAAAGTGACGAATCACAATAACTACCATGTTAACAAATGCAGATACAGTATATGCGATATTTGTAAACATGACTGCATTCTGTTGATCGGGATCGTAGGCTAGAGTCCTCAAATATAATGCTCCAAAGTTGTAAATCAACACTATCGTCAAGGCTAAGGAGAGCTCGACTTTGGTGTGACTTTTTACAATCTTGTGGTTAGAATTCTTTGTATATCCGGTAATACATATGAAATTGAGGAACCTCGTTACGTTTTTAGTTATTTCATAGTTGGGGTCACTTAAAAAAGTATGCTCCGTATGTAAACGGGAAGATTTAAATTTTACCATGTTCGTATAGTAATACGACTTTTACACAGAAAAGGACGACTCGTGTAACGTAGTGTTATGTTCGGGACCCTCCAGAGCGTAATGAGTATGCCTCGAACTATGACATTATTATCAAATAGGTAGGTACAGTCGACAGCTGTTCAAAAGATATAATTTGCCCGTAGTGTGACCACACACGGACTTACAGTGTGGACTACGAGAAAATAAAGTTAGCTACCTACCACCCTTTTTACGTTGTCGTCCAATGAATGGCAAGTACGTATATAATGGAATTTAATCCAGCAACCAACACCAGTACTATTTAAAACCATTGATACCTCTACCTAGCACTAAATATGGGGTTCCCTACTTCATTCCTCATGTCTATATTTGTAAAGTGTGCGTCTGTTGAAAAACCTAATAAATAAATAAAAAATAATTCCAAGAAATTCTTTGTTCGAAAAAATACGGTTCACCAGCGATGATACTTCGAACGATTGATTGTTCGACGCCTTATTTAATCGAATGATTATGCACCGATTGCTTGTCGCTTCGATGCCTCGTTACATCGAAAACTTCACTACGATGCTTTACAAAGAATTTACGGAATGACGTTTTTAATGCACTAACCCGTGCTAAGGACAATTCAAAAATGTACGTAATACAGAGATTATTGTAAAGAGGTTCGAAATTTCACTGATGTCGGTGAGTAGCTCATTAGCTCGAGATAGCCAGAGGTCGCGGGTTCGAATCCCGGCATGGGTGGAGTTTTTAGCCTCCAAATAGGTTTTTGAATTGTCCCTAAAAATGAGTTCCGTTCAAGGGTGGCTTCTCAATTTTGTTACCAATTGACGGACGGACGGATGGACGGACGGAATGAATAATATGTTTCTGTTCTTTTTGTATTTTCTCCTTATCTATCACTTCTAATCACATCTCTTACATTGTGCCTTTCACATGCAAGTTATGGACATAATTGACTAATAAAGTGTAAAGTGAACAGGTTCACAGACATGAAAAGTGCAGGCCACGCTCGTTTGTGATACGAATTCCTGTTCCCGAGTTTATACTTCAATTTGCTTTGTGAGCTGGAAAAGGACTTTGTCGTCTGCAGTTCAAGATAGCCAATAGCTTACAGGTGGCAATAAGGCTAATGCTACATATGTGATCATAGATTTGTGGAGCGTAGTAAAGATTTGCCTCTGAAAGTCATCGCTCACGGCGGGTTCTCTAAAATGTCACAAAAAACTCAGAAAAGTGTACAAACGTCGTCGTACGTGAGCTCTTAATGGGCTCCCATGCACTCTATTAGAATAAAAAAATAAATAATTGAAGAATGTCTTCTTCCAAATTGGACAGAAACTGCGACTTTCAGAACTATACAAGTTAACTTAACTAGGTATCCATTCCTAAATCTTTATCATCTTGGAGAAAAAATGGACAAAACATTTCAGTCGACATAACAATTCTGAAACCTAGCACTCATGCATTGAACTGGTTTTAATTGTAGACATCATTGCCATCTAAACAATCTGGAGCGGTTTGTGTGCCCTTGCTACTTAGGGTTTTAGTTTTTTAACTAGACTTTGAGTTTTCTGGGTGAGTTTAAAATAATACAACTACTTGCGGTGTGAAGAATATTGCGCATGTATTACGTGTACCAAAATTCAAAGAAAGAGAGGGTTACGGGACACAATGAAGGCAATTGTTCTGGTTTCTATTGGCCGACGATGTCGTGATAAAAAAATATGGTTCATTGCAAAGCTGATGGATGGCGATGGCGCACATAATCGACAATAGTCCATTCCACAATACTCCAACACAATCTTTATTGGTATAAGCCCTTTTGGCACATAGTGTGTTTTACACATATATGAACCCCGTTTCCGTCAAGTTTATTATATCCACATTTTTCTCCTATTGCTGAATTACATTCATCAATGGGAAAAAAAACTTTGTTTACAGATCATTTTTGCGAAGTGTCAGATCAATCTTTCAATGATGTAATAAGAGTTTTTAGGATCCACGACTGAGAACCTAGGTTAACGGAACCGTTTTTTGTTAAAAAACGCTTTTGCAAAAACGATCTGTAAAGATAGATATGATTTTTTCTCTTTTACATTGGTGGCGTGTTACTGCGTGGAGCCACTTAGGGCCGCTTTTTGCTCTTCCAAATGGATTTTCTATTCAAAAGCTTTTCTTTGGATTCATAAAATTAACCTAGATACTCAGAATTAGGACAGTGAATAAAATGGTTTAGACAAACAATTACAATGCATCGAAAAGTTAAGACGTCGAAAGAACTCCCAAGGCGCGGTCGATAATACCGGATTCGTTATTGCGATCTTTGCATGCCAGAGGCCTTATTCGGCTTGATAACTTCTGACAGTAAGGGCCGCCATCGTCTTACAATACTCTACCAACCCGAACTTGACCCCCGTGGTGGATTATGGCCTAACCTTTCTGCGATACAGGGAGGACCCGTCAATGAATCAAGAGACCCATGTTCGATTCCCAGTGCGGGCGTGTATTAATGATTTTTAAAAACCTATTTAGGTATCTCTCTATTTCTTTATATATCTATTTAACTCGGAGCTGCAAGTGATGCAAATTACTTCAGCCATATGTCGCTGCCTGTACGTAATACAGTATAGAATATTGTAAAGAGGTTCGAAATTTCACTGATGCCGGTGAGTCGCCCATTAGCTCAGGTGGAAAGAGCGCTGGCACGGATAGCCAGAGGTCACGGGTTCGAATCCCGGCATGGGTGGAATTTTTAGCCTCTAAATAGGTTTTTAAAATTTTATTGTCCTTAGCACGGGTTAGTGCATTAAAAATAATATAATTAATGATTTTGTTTTGTAAGTTATGTACAATTGTGAAATTATAGCAGCTGTATCATTCGCTAACCAAATCTGTGTGCCTAAGGTGTGTAAATTGCCAATTCGCTGTGGACACGCGTGGTACCTAAGCAAATACTCTCTCTCTGAGAGAAAGTCTGTGCCCTGCAGTGGGACGCTTAAAGGCTACATTAAAAAAACATGTTTAGAACAAGTAAGTACAAGTGAGACAGATCGACAAATGTTCTATACCTCTCTATGTAGCCTCGCTGCCGAAAATAGCACCCTTAATGACGCGGCCGGCTCTTAGATTTATTATTGATATTGATTTACGATGGAAGTTTCACCAAGCGCCTACGTTCCACGCTCACAACTTTATGTAACAATACGTAATAATAGCTAAACATGATTCATGTACCGTTGTTGCTTCATGTCTCTGAGTTTCATAGTCTTCCGAACAAGGAAATCGGCTCTAATAATCCAACAGCTATTGAACTGTACCTAGACTTGTGTCGGGAAATTAAAAATTTTCATAGTTCCGTTCAATTTTGATCTTGCTATGCCCAGACTCCAGCAATTCCACTATTTGGGCTATTTGCTTAGAAAAAGTCTCTTGGGTCTTGGTTGTCCAAGAGCTTAGATAACAATCACTAAAATAAAAATCTGCATTTGCAGAAATGCCGACAGAGAAGAGAGATTCTTTTTAATCTACTTATATAACATGGAATACAATCACTACAATAATTTATTAGGGAAATTTAAATTTAAATTTGGAAGTATTAAATCATGTTTTATTTGGAATAAAAATGTAATTAACATAAAGAAAAAGAAAAGAATGCTGCTTATAAACTTAACGGTATTTACATACGGTATTTATATATATGGACATTTCACTACTTAGACTATTATTATAAAAACGGATCTAAACCCAAAACCTATTTTCTAATTTTAATAAAATAGTTGAGCCAGATCGCTGTCGGGTGGCAGAGTACCAAGAAGGCTGGCGGCATTGCCTCGCTGTATGCGAGGCTTAACCTTTGGCCAAAGTAAGCCCCAGCCCTTGGATTACCGCGACCTGAAATATTATTGAATAAAAGCATTTTTCTATAAGCCATTTGCGTAACTTTCTTTTAAATAGCCCTAAGAAACAATCTCTTAATAGCTTTGGTTAGTTGTTATAGATTCTTATCAGCATTCGATAGCAAATTCTTTGGCAAAACTCTGTTCTATATGGGGGATAGACTAATTACTATTAAACCCGCCTATTGACCAATATTTACATGACGCAACAAAGAATTTTAATAATAACAATAATTCATTGATCCGTTTCGTCCTTTCGCTGTAACTGTATAGCTACTAAGTATATAAAACAGAAAAAGATACCTACTGTTATTTTCTCAGAAACTCGTTCCTTAGAAAAGAAGGGACGAGACAAAACATACTTTTGAAAGTTGACTTTTCCTTGAACAGCAGTCCACGCGGGTCTTAGTGGCCGTCTGTTATGCTATACATTCCACGGGGGGAATACGACCATCTCTTCGAGATAGTATAGCTACTAAGCCTAGTTGATTTAACCTCCTCAGCATTGACCGGTCTATTCTATATTGGATTATTTTGATGACAAAGGTGTCTGAAATTACTATTAAATCCAATTCCGTGCATTATTACTAAGTTTTAGTACAAAAGACTAAGTTTGATGGTGTATTGACAATTTTTTTCTCCAAAATCATCTAGACTTTAAAATGGACACTTAGTTGTAACTGTTAAATATTTAATATCAAAACGCATCCTTTTGTGTCTATGGTTGGTGCTCTTATGCTCTTTGGTCAATAAAAAAAAGTTCTCTTGTCAACCGGCAATTCACGAGTTTTATTAGGTTATGTAGCCCAGCCTTCTAAAATATTCAAAAGTAATAGTTTATTGTTAGTATTTTCGTGTGTTGTGCTTCTAAAAATGAGTACTAATTTTCTGTCAAACGTGCCAAAGCTTAAAGGTCGCGAAAATTACGACGATTGGGCGTTCGCAGTAGAAAATTTGCTGATACTTGAAGGCACGGATAAGTATTTGAAGGAAGAAATTGCTGATGCAGCGGCAGCAGATGCAAAAACATGCACAGCAGCAGATGCAAAAGCACAAGCAAAAGTTATTTTGACGATTGATCCATAGTTATCTTGTGGGATTTTGTGAGAATGTGAAGGGTTATAGGATCTATGATCCAGTGAAAAATGTAGTCACAACCAGTAGAGATGTGGTGATTATAGAGAAGAAAAGGCAAGACTTGGTCACTGTCTGTATAGAAAACACAGATTCAGTGGGGGAGTTAATGGAGGAATCTGTGGACAAGTTAGATCCCTTTGATCAGTCAAATTCAAGTGAATCAGACTATCTAGATGTTGAAAATGACAGTGTACAGAACGCAGTTGGCAGTGTGCAATCCAGTGATACAATGATAACGAATACAAAAGTTGATTCACCAGTGACAGTCGATGAAGGGAGACCAAAGCGACACAGGAAGAAACCTGAACGGTATAGCTTTGCCAATATATGCACCAGTGTAGGAGAAGATGAGCTGTCCTACGCAGAGGCTATTAGTGGTCCTGAGAAACAACAATGGTTGCAGGCGATGGCAGAGGAACTGCAGTCATTTAAAGACAATGAAGTATGGGAAGTGATTAATGCTGCAGTTAACACGAGTGTTGTGCAGTGCAAATGGATTTTAAGAAAGAAATTAGATTGTGACAATAAAGTGAGATATCGTACGCAATTAGTAGCTAAAGGGTTGACACAAAGAGCTGGTGTGGACTATCAAGAAACCTTGTCTCCGGTTATCAAACATTAAACTTTGCGGTTATTATTTGCCTTAAGCGTACAGTTAGATATGGACATTACACATTTAGATGACACAACCGCTTTTCTTAATGGTCACCTGAAAGAAAGCATTTTTATGCATTTACCAGAAGGTTTTCCTGTCACAGATTCAAATAAAGTTGTAAGATTAAATAAGGCTGTTTATGGCTTGAAACAGTCATCACTTCCTTTGTACCAAAGAGTGGAAGAAACTTTGTGTAATTCAGGATTTGTAAGAGTATATTGGAGCCTTGTGTCTTTATAAAAAATCATAGAAATGGCAAGAAAACTATAGTCGGAATTTATGTTGATGATTTTTTGATATTTTCAAATGATAAGTTTGAAACTGATTGTCTGATTGAAGTTTTGAATAAACTCTTTAAAATTAAGAATCTTGGTCAGGTCAAGCAATATTTAGGCGTGACAGTTAAAATAGATAAAAATTCAAATGTAATTACAGTAGATCAAGACCATTATTAGACCAGGAGCATGAGCAATTGTCAAAGAAGTTTGATATGTCAGATTGCAATATGGCTGAAACTCCCATAGAAAGTAAATTAAATACTGAAAATTCAAACATCTGTGATGAGAGAAAGTTAATAGTTTAAGTTAGGTAGTTTGAAGTATTTAGATGTACTGACACGACCAGATATTGCTTATTCAGTTAGCTATTTAAGCCAATTTAACAATTCATATTCATACATTCACTAGAATTATGCTAAAATAATTTTTAAATATTTGTTGAAAACAAAAGATTATTGTTAAAGTATTCCAAGGGATATCAGAACTAGTAGGATATGTAGACGCTGATTGGGCGAGTGATGCCATTGATAGACGGTCATACACAGGATTTTGTTTTATGAAATATGGGTTTGCTGTTTCCTGGGAAAGCAAAAAACAAAGAACTGTTGCGTTAAGTAGTTGTGAAGCTGAATACATGGGATTATAAGAGGCTTGTCGTGAAGCCATTTATTTACAGAATCTAGAAGTAGAATTAACAGGTTTTTGTCATAAGATTGTACTTTATAATGACAGTCAGTGTGCATTGAAGCTGGCAAGTAGTCATCAGTCACATAAATGCTCGAAGCATATTGATGTGCGATACAATTTCGTCAGAGAGGTAATTAATAATAATTTTGTTGCGACTAAGTATTTGCCCACAGCTAGCATTCCCGCTGACTTACTAACAAAGGGTTAATCGGGGGTTAAACATTTTAAGTTTATGGAAACGCTGGGTATTGTTAAGAAATAAAATTGTTAATTCTAAGTATGTACTATTATTAGGAAATTGTCTGTCATTTTGATATTGTGGGGGTGTTAAATATTTAATATCAAAACGCATCCTTTTGTGTCTATGGTTGGTGCTTATGCTCTTTGGTCAATAAAAAAAGGTTCTCTTGTCAACCGGCAATTCACGAGTTTTATTAGTAACGTTCAATAAGTCACAGTTTCTGGGCTATTTTCAATAAAATACTCTGATTTAATTTGCCTTGATGCCATCAACAGATCTTGACCAAATTTCGATGGGACCACCGTGCTGAATAGACACAGAAAAAAATATATGAGTAAATTGAGAACCTCCTCAGGTTGTCGGTCGGTCGGTGACAAATACATTTAGCATCGAAGGGGCCGTTTCACGAATAGGGTATCCTACGCCCGAGACGCAAACGCATCGGTGCACATGTCTGCTCTGCAGAAGTTAAACTGTTTTTCGCAATAAAGGAGAAAAGTGCAAGAATAATAAGGACAGCACAAACGTGGAAATACACCCAGACTGAGGCCAAATTGCCGACGTTTTCAGGATTTAAAACTCAGGAAAAACGGTACCCTTATCGGATCACTTTGTAGTCCGTCCGTCCATCCGTACGTATAGTAAATTAAACGTACGTATAGTAAGCGCGTCTTTTGCGCGCTTTCGCTCTAAGCCCTTTCTATGTGTCTCAGTTGGACTTTTCTTTGTGCCAGTTAGTAGCGCCCGCTAACTAGCGGTAGTCATCTAGCTAAGCGCAAGCTATAGTAAGTGTCTAGTACAGTCGACAGCAAAACATCCCAGACATCCGTGCAATCTACTCAGTTACGTTACGGCCGACTTTGCAACTGAAATGTAAAAACAGACGCGATGTCGTATGTACGAAGGTCTCTTTGGCCTACATGCGATCAATTTTCGGGAAAAAATGCCGTCGATCTTTTGACGTCGCCGGCTTGTTTACTTGATCGATGGTGTAGGTACATGTGTTCAAAGTTTGGTGCAAATTATTCCGCCCACTTGGAACGAGTACACGGTGCTTTTCCAGGCACGATAAAGTATTTAGACCACATCGGCTGCTTCGTTGGCTTAGTGGTATCACGTTTGACTAATACCATGCCGAAGGTCGTGGGTCAATCTGGGTGTATTTCCTCGGCTGTGTTCTTGCCTGGCTACTGCAGCATTTTATAGGGCAGATTTTGATCTGCAATGGCCTACGTGGCAGTCACTCAACCGGGTCCGGACCCAAGTAGGTCGCTGCAGACAAAACCTAAGCAGGTGGGGTCATATTGCACCAACGGAGGAGCAATGTGATTGTGGAGCCTCATCGTAATCCATGGTGCACCTGCTCCAATGCCCATTGTGCCCTCACACCTGCACTCTGGTGGACCTAACAGAGGCCAACACTGCTGCAATTGCAATAGCCAACTATTGGGCAGGAAAAATATAAACTGGTCAAATCGCTGACACGAAAAGAAGAAGTAGGGCGGATTATCTAAATCGTACCTCGTCCGTAATCGTAACCCGGAACCGGCGTGCGTGCATGCAACGGCTTATGAACGTTGACGAAGCGAAGATGACCTGTCAGGATCGTGGCAAGTGGCAGTCTCTGGTCTCTGCCTACCCCTCTGGGATACAGGCGTGACGTTACGTATGTATGTACTATCTAAATCTTGTGCTTTAATGCGACTGTAGACGTACAGAAATCTGGGCGCTTTGAAAGCCTCTGTTATGTAATTAGTAATTAATAATGCATTGTAATTGGACTATTTTTTTTAAGACATAAAATAAAACAATCTCGAATTGATTAATTTGCAAACGATTCGTAGTGACTCTTTGTCTACCTAAACGTTGACTCGCCGCGTAGTCAGCGCACTAACTCGGTACTAATGGGTCTCACGGATTTGAGATTGTGTCGAGATATTTTTGGACAGTGCTTACTTCGGCCTCGGTGGCGCAGCGGTTTAGCACGCTGACTGTAAAACGGAAGGTCTCGGGTTCGATCCCCGGCCGGGTCAAACTAGGAAACAAACTTTTCTAGTTTGTCGCGGGTCTTGGATGTTATCTATGTATTTATTGTATTAAATGTATCGTCGAGTTAGCACCTATAACACAAGTCATTAAGTGGTACTTAGTATAGGGCTAACGAGATCTGTGTAATATGTCCATGAATATTTATTTGTTATTTTTATTATTTTTTTATTTTTTACTTTAAAAAAACAAACTAGGTTATTAGATAGCTGTTGTTTTGAACGTTCAGTTTGCTATGACTTCAAACCACCCAATATTTATGGTTTAGAGTGAATATATTTTGGTTAATGCCGATGAGCAGTCAATGTTCTGTTGCTGTTGTTAAATTACTTAGTACTAGAAGGCAAAATTAAACATTAAGCTCTTAAACTTAATGCATTAAAACTTTCGTAAGCATTACAGTCGGTCGGCATATGGACCAGAGTGCTTAGTGCGAGTTTGACAGATCCAATCGAATAACTTTACTACCGCGTTAATCGAGCATTGAGTAGTGAGTATGAGTAAGTTAACCGTTCGAACTGGTAAAACGCTGTCACAGTACAACTCGCACTCGCGTTTATTCGTGTTTTGGCTGGTAAACGTGTTCACTTCTCAACGTAAACCATTACAACTCGCACTCAGCAATTTTAATTTCCTCGATGCCATAGAAATATGAGTTTACGTTAACGCGATCGAGTAGTTAAAAACTCGCACTAAGCACTCTGACAGCGTTTTGCCAGTTCGAACGGTTAATACTCATACTCACTACTCAATGCTCGATTAACTCGGTAGGTAGTAAAGTTATTCGATTGGATCTGTCAAACTCGCACTAAGCACTCAGGGAGCCAATTCTCACTTCGATTGCAACCTATGTCCCCACTGCTGGCGCACGAGTCTCTGTCTGCATTACAGGAAGGTTAGGCCATACTTCACCACGGGGGCCAAGTCCGGGTTGGTGGAGGTATGTAAGACAGTGGCGGGCCTTCCTGTCAGAAGTTATCAAGCCGCCCATATGGCCTCTGACACTTCATTCATTCTCACTTCATAAGCGTCTAATTCTAAGGCGTATGACTTAAATTCTAAATAAACAGTCGCATGGTAATTACCATTCGATATTATGACACCTATTATATATATTATTAAAGATGAAGATATTTATTTTTCAAACATGAGTTTTCATAAAGATGGTACATAGTCTTATATTTGTCCTGCATGCTTTGCCATTGTAGACGTACAAATTTCGTTGTGAGAGAGCGCCTTAAAATTTTCTTAGGTTTAAAAGAGAAATTAATTTTGTCAATACATTCATTTTAAAAAACAATTTTGTCAATACAAGTTGCTACACTAAGACGAAATATTTAAATGTCATAAGCAACATACACAATTACATGAAAATTTAAAATGTCAGGAAAACTTAAGATAAAAAATAAAATGAACAAAAGTCAGTAATTATGCCAGACTTATATCTATGCTATTATTTTTCAGTCAAGAAATCCATTACATTGTAATAGCATTTGTCCAATAACATAGTTATCAATTTATATTTAAACAAGTTCATGTCAAGTTCTCTTAAGTCTCTCGGTAGTTTATTATAAATCGTAGGTCCCATGCAGAATATACTTTTTTGCAATAGAGCGGTTTCCGCCCTGCGGAAACATACTCTGCTTGTGTCACGTTGTAATCTATTACTTACGATTGAGATCTGTTTAAAAATGTCTGGATTGGATTTGACGAATAGAGCTACTTCTAAGATATATAGAGACGGCAGCGACAAGATATTGTATTTCTTAAAATATGGCTTACAACTATCACTAGATTTTAGGGCAAACATGGCTCTTATGCATCTTTTTTGTGCTTTCAATGCCGTCTCTCTATCCGTTGAGTTTCCCCAAAATATTAAGCCGTATCGCAGCACTGATATTATGCCGTATCGCGGCACCAATATATAATAACTAGGGGGCGAGCCCCCTGCGCGCTTACGCGCGCCAACCCCCAGCCGCTCCGAGCTGCGCTCTCCGCGGCGCTCGGCCTAGGGCCTCGCTAGACACTTATTGTAGTGAATTGTTGCATGGGAACATGTATGGTCTCGGCCTTCGGCCTCGGCCTGGACGGAGCTCGGCCTTCGGCCTCGCCGCGGCGGGGTTCCTCGTGCCCGCTCCGCGGAGCTCGGCCTCCGGCCTCGCGAGTTTGGCTCTTTTTGCTCTTGCGCTGGTACTTGTGCGTCGTAACCTGAATGGTCTCGGCCTTCGGCCTCGGCCTAAACGGAGCTCGGCCTTCGGCCTCGCCGCGGCAGAACTTTTTGTGCCCGCTTCGCGGAGCTCGGCCTCCGGCCTCGCAAGTTTGTCCCTTTTTGCTTTTGCGCTGGTACTTGTGCGCCGTAACCTGAATGGTCTCGGCCTTCGGCCTCGGCCTAAACGGAGCTCGGCCTTCGGCCTCGCCGCGGCAGAACTTTTTATGCCCGCTTCGCGGAGCTCGGCCTCCGGCCTTGCAAGTTTGTCCCATTTCTCTGTTGAAAAGTCAATTTTAGTACTAAATCACCATACAAAAATTTGTCATTTTCAATCATCCATATCTCGTCCGCCATCTTGAAATTCCAAGATGTCGGATTTTTCTCATATACCTTGGTCCTTTGGAAACGCGATGCCGCTTACGGCATATCTCCAGCATATGCCCAGTTGGCTGCCGACTTTTTTGCGCAAAGGTCGATTTTTGGGTCGGCTATATCTGCGCCGCCATTTTGAATTTCGAACAACCAAAAATTTTTTTTTCAATCGGATCACTATAACACCATTCTGTCAAAATTTCATCCAAATCGGCCAGTAAACAACAGAGTTAGCACCCTCGCGTAGTGGAACGCTTTCGAAATTCAAAAATCGGCTCCATAGGATGGCCGTATATCGTACATTCCCTACAACTTTGTCATACATCATTTTCGTCCAACTCGTGCCATTTCCGAGAAAACGTATTATGTTAGATCAGTGAGTATACCGGATTGTAGCTTTATATATATATAATATTATTATTATATATTGGTGCCGGCTGTCACATAATGGCAGTCGTTAAGCCATGTCAGAGGCCTTACGGGCGGCTTGATAACTTCTGTTTTTTGCATAGAGTCTTTTAGAATGGAAAAAGAAGTAGAAAAAACATTTATTATAGAAATAGTACACACGCCACAATAACAAAACAAAGGAGATCCCGAATATCATTTAAGTCGCACAATACAATAGCGAGTGTTGCCAACAGTGTAAGTAAGCGCACCGTGATAAAACGCTTCAACTAATTAATTCTGATTAAAACTGTTTTTATACGGATTTATGCTCGTTTATTACATTTTTACAATTTTCCAACGTTTCGGCGCTTTTTCAGGTGCCGTGGTCCCGGATGACTGGTCATCTATAATTATGTCGACTGCTTGTGTTAACCTTAGAAAATACTATAATTAATTCTGCATTTGAATTTGAAAAATATATTAACATTGTACTATTTTTATTTTTAATGCACTAACCCGTGCTAAGGAAAAATTTAAAAACCTATTGATTTGCTCAATTGGAAGAGCGCTGGCACGGATAGCCAGAGGTTGCGGGTTTGAATCCCGGCATGAGTGAAATTTTTAGCCTTTAAATAAGTTTTTTATTAATGTTTCCATGCCAAATTAGTCTTTCAAATTATGTGATGCGCCTCGAAGGAAATCGTCAGATTTTTTATCTTCACTGACATTTTGTGGTTGCGCCATAGAAGTTTAAATTTTCCCGCCCGTTCAATGTGACTGATTATCTCAATATTAATTATATTTTCGCACGTTGGTACATTGATCTCCGATCCCTAGCCTTTACACCTTATATATTTCCTCTCGCTCATACACGCACGCCCGCATATATGCTTCACGCTCCCACCGAGCGGCCCGCTGCAGTTAAGTTGGCAGCAAGAGGAATATGGACACTGGTTTCAAAAAAGGGCTGCCGCCGCATGTCTTGCAGACATTATTTCGCTATTAAAACTATAGTAGACATTTAAACCAAAAGGCAAGGAGTGCATACGTGTGGTGATACAGTGCAGTGCGACTGGGAAGCCTACATAGCCTGGATCCAGACTGGAGACATCGCGAAGCAGCCGAAGGTAGGGCGTGCTTTCCACTACTTTCCTTTCCTGTACCTACTACTTCAGTTACCAACGTGCAAACTCCTTTACTATAATCCGCAAAATTACAGTCCACTACTCTCGCAGGGTCTCATATGACTATTTTGACCCACCGCTCCAGATTTCTTGAAGTCTGGACTTTATAATATTTATATCCGCCTTTCCCGCAAGGACGCGTCTAATTTGTATTTACTACCACCCGCTGGCGCGTCCAATTTGTATCATCGTCATCATCATCAACCCATTATGCCCCTCGTTGGGGTCATAATGGGTGGATGATGATCTTCCTTAAGGACGGTATAGGCCACACTCCACCACGGGGAAAAGTCCGGATTGGGGGAGGCTTGCAATACTAGTGGCTGTTCTTACTGTCACATATTTGCATACGGTGAACTAAACTCTATTGGTACAGTACAGTGGGTACAGTGATATCGATCCGATGTTAAACCTAACTGCAAAGTAGGTAGTCGGGGCTGTAAGTAATGCAATTTGCTTAAGTCAGATGTCGCTGCCTGTACGTAATACAGAGAATACTTAGTGTAAAGAGGTTCGAAATTTCACTGATGCCGTGAGTCGCCCATTGGCTCAATTGGTAAAGCGCTGGCACAGATTGCCAGAGGTTGCGGGTTCGAATCCCGGCATGGGTGAAATTTTTAGCCTCTAAAAAGGTTTTTAAACTCTATTACTAATATTGACCATGATAGCAGTTCAAAGATCTTCATCAGTCTTACAGGAGCTCTCTTCAATTCTTTATATCTAGAAACTAACTTTCATACGTCACATTTTACCTCTACCGAATACATTTTATTTGTATTAAAACATATTTTTGTGTTCCATTGCAGTTTTACATGATGTTCGAGATAGTAGCACAGAACGGTCCGCTCGCTTTTATCTTGCTATATACGGCGGGTGTGCTAGAAAACATGTACAAGATCAGAAAACAACTGCTTCTACATTTGGAAGAGCTTTAGCCTATCGGGATTTGAGTGAGAGTAACATAAGTGGAAATATGTCGCCGCCAATGGATAAATTAGCCACCGAATTAACTACCTAAGACGTTCATTAAGTGGCGGCATCCAATTAAAGGGCAAGAATGTCATTCGGCCAAGTGATTGAACAAAATGTTTAATCTGTTTCTGTATCTATTTCTCTTTCGGCAAATTATCTAATATGATGTTGCCTAGAAGAATCGGTTATTAGCAATAAGGCTGGCAATGGTATGTTATCTTTCAAAAAAATATATAATGGTACTTAAAGTACCTTTTTTAACTGTTGTCATCGTCGTCAGGCTATACTAGTCCACTGCTGGACATAGTCCTCCGCTAAAGAGCGCCACGTTGTGCTATTATAGGGGGTAATGCCAATAATCCCCACGCTGGGCATGCGGGTTGGGGATCGCAGTTCGGTGGAATTGTACTGCAGGGGGCGCTGCTGCCCACCCCCCAGTTTGTGTCCTTTAGTCGCTTTTTATGACACTCGCGGGAAGATTGGGTTGGTGCTATTCTCTAGGCCGACACCACACAGCAGAACTGTTGTTAACTGTTGTGTCTTTAACTATTTTTTCTGTATACAATAAAGAATATTCTTATCTTAATCACCTGGCTGAAGGTGGCTTGGTGGTTAAGCACTAGACTTGCGTCTGCTTTCTTAGGGAGATCAAGACACAGTGAACACAAGTATGAAGACAAGTATATTCCGCCTCAGCCGCTGGCTGATGGCTGAGGCGGAATATACTTGCACGGCTTGCACAGATACCCCTTTTTGGTCGGTTTTACAGCTGCCCTCCCTGTACACCCCGGGGCTTTTATATACCCTCTAGGAATGTAACCAGAGCTACTGCGTGGAATTAGGCTGCACTGATTTACTTTTCAAACCATTCGAACTAAAAATGAAATAAATGCACAATCCGCTACTTGACTCATATCAAATTTGACGCGATAAATGAATATTTCCTGTAGTATTTAACTTAAGAAACTGAAATATATTGAATTTGCTAGGTAAGTATGTAGGATGGCTGCAAAATTCGCAAATAAAAAAAAAATTACTGCTTTTAATTCAGAACGGTGAAAACGCTATCCACCATGTTGAAAGCATCTTTCGGTTGTAAACAAACATCTGTCAGCCAGAACCAGTGGGCATTGATGATTATAGGACTTACATCAAAGTGATCTTCACGTAAATACACCCGAATTTAAGTCGATAAAGGATCGGGGTCTCTTTTGGCAAGTTTGAGCCAATTTTTTCGTGTGTTTATTTCACTGGGACATGTTTTTCATTCTCGAACAATGCAATAATGATAAATGCTATATTTTGCATGTAAACTCGATGAAATCATGGTAGCGTTGTTGTTATTCCACTATGCTCAGAGATCACTTACAGAAATTTTAATGTCAAACTTTGTTTACAATTTTTTGGACTTCAAACCATAGACAAAAATGGCTGACCGCGTTTTTGGCTGTTTAGCAAACCAAAGTTTTAAAAAATATTTTTCGGTCTAATGGACGAGATATAATACCATTTAAGAGTTACTTGCAAAGAGAGTCAAATAGCGGATTGTTGGTATACCTCACGTCTTTGTTTCCAGCTGAACTCGAGGAAACTGCCGTGGTCTTTTTGCTGGAACAGATACACCGTCAGCCTTTACATTTCTCCGTCTGTGGACTATTCCACCTCAATCATAACATGCTGCAGATGCTTCTTAGTGCTGCCGTTTCTTATACTAGTATTGTCTTTCAGATCAGATAAACTGAGATCATTGAAACTTTGATCAACTTTAGCTGACGTGCACAAGTTTAATTTTTAAAGGTAGATGGTTAAACAACTTTATTCATTTATTTCGTGTTTGGTTAGTAGATTTATACAATATTTATGTTTCGTTTTTTTAATTAAATATTAGTGAAGACTTTAGTAAGCCAGTCGACTTTTTTAAAACCTAGAGCCACGAGGAACTGAAGAATTGAGAATTTACAAAGAAGCATCTAGCGGAGGCGTAGATTATCTTACAGGTGTGTTTTAAAAATAAGTAACTACATTCAATCACAATGAAATGAACAATATCTTGTGTGTGTAGGTGTCATATAAAAAATAAACTAAATACACTTATGGTGAATTACTACCGAATTGAGTATGATTTCTACATTCCTTTTCCTTAGTCACTCCTCATGCTGACATGTAACCTGGAACTTTTCTTCGATGACAAAAACAAAAAAAACCGTAAAACTTCTTCATGTACGGGCGATTGTTCATATCTTTAAAGTAACAAAAACAGAAGTTTTGTGTACAGAAGTATTTTCATGTACTCAAAAGATAAGCAAATAACATACGAAAGGTACCTCATTGGTCGTTCTTAGAGAGCAGACGTTTCTTTTCAGAGAAATTATGGCCTCAATGAATAAACGTGCCCACCGCAGCTTGTCAATTTTAAGTGACCGCTCTGACTGCCTACTAAATGTATTTTTTACACATTACTTTCCAGGATATCAGGCGTCCTATTTCAATTGAGATCTTTGTCTGCACGCCGATTTTCATGTGAACCCGTTCAGCCGCTATCGCGTGAGTAAAAAACATCCAAACATCTTGTAACGGACCAAGGTCCATACAAGTGCTCACGATCGTTAATATAAATTTGAATTGTGTTCTGTGCGAGTTTGGTTCGAGATAGGTTACGTAGTAAAATCGCGGAAACTTTATTTAACGAGATTGATTAGGTAGGTAGGCACTTTAGTCGTTAGAAGGTCCTTATCATTCAAGTTAGGCATTACAATAAATCTATAAATACAACAAATAAGTTTCGTAGCGGGGACGCTTTCTGGGGATTTGTTGAGGTTTGTTTGTGTACTAATCGACATTTCCGTTATTAGTCATAAAAATAAAAGAAAAACATTCCGCTTGCTGAGTGAGGCTGGGTTCGATCCCGCGGCCTTCCGGTGGAAATCGGCGTCCATCGCCGCTGGGCCAATTTGCATTTAATCCAAACAAATATGCAATAGGATTCTCTATGTAGTAGTCTATTCGAAGACTGAAATACAGCTAGACATTATTTTGTTTACTAACAGGGTTTGTTATACCTAGATTAAATTGTGCAACAAGAATTTAGGGATGACAATAAATAGTGGGATAAAATAATAAGTTACAACGACATCTGCAGTGGACGAGCGCACAATTAATAGATTATCGATTGGAAAAAACTCGTCCGCTACCTATCACTTGTGACACGGCATTTCATCCTAATAGATAGATGGCGCTATCGGCGGCTGGGAAGTAGATTCCCTTCAACTGCTTTCAAATCAAATGTTAATTGCTATCACTATTAAAATAGTAGATTATAAGTACAAATTTCAATATCTTTCTTGTTTTTGCACGCGCTTGTAGATTTTAAAAGCATTTATTTACCTAGTAGTTAAGTAGGTAAAATTCCGTGTTGAGGTAATGTTATGGTTATCAAAGTATACTGAGTTATTCACAGCGATTTTATGTTAGTGATTTGAAGACAGAAAACCATACACTAAAGATATAAATAAGAATAATCTCTAAAACATTTAATTTAGCCCCTACTTAGGAGAGAATAGAATCACTAAACGATAATTATTGCTACGTTTAAACTCTGTAGTATGTCGATAATACATATTGTTATGAAGGGAAACTAATTTATAACACACCGATGTAATATCAGAGACTTTGTAAAAGTATTATATTCACTTAAACAATAAAAATTACTAAAACTTATAATCAATCAAATAACTACTAACTCCATCTAGGTGAGAATAGGTTCACTAAACTTTCTTTAATCCTACTTTCAATTTCTTTAAAAAGCTTTTAATATGTCTTGTCATGAAAGAAAACTAATGTATAACGCACCGATGTAATATTAGAGACTTTGTAAAAGTAATATATTCACTTAAACAATTAATTTAATAAAACTCAATAAATCAAAATAACTACTAGCTCCATCTAGCCGAGACTGAGATCACTAAATGTTCTTTACGGCTGCTTTCAGAGGTTATTAATGTGTCTTGTCGTGAAAGGAAACTAATCACATCGATGTAATATTGTCTCTGTAAAAAAAATGGTCTATTCACAAAAACAAAATAAATAAAGCTCATAATTAATCAATAAAAAAAAACATCTAGTTTCATTTGAGAATGGATATTAAACTATCTAGGCTAGTGTTGGGGTTGAATGATTTAAACAAAAGAAAAAGAACTCGAATGATTTCCCTTCATATCCCTTTTTATATCTAGATCACCTATACGTAATCTCGTATGATAATCAATCATAAACTTAATGTCTATAAAAGAAACCACATGGTCTCATTCCGTTCCGCGTTAGTAACCGGCGGCGCCGACTGCCGAGACACGTACCTACAGTTAGGCGAGTGACGCACGTATTTGGTAGGTGTAGTGCGAAGATCGGACGGTACGCGGGTTCGATTCCGTTCAACTTTTTTAAAACAACCATGCACGTCGCTTGGGACAGTATGGGACTAATGTTGTAATGTATGTTTCTGTTGTATAACAGTTATTATTCTTAACATAATTTGTCCAACGTAGTAATTTCTATTTTGATTGTTTATTGGTTTTCTTTCATGGCTCTATGCCTTCGATAGTCTTGTCACGTTATTTATTTCAATAAAATCAAAATTTCAAAGTATATTAACTTAATACCATAATATTTGCGAATGGTATAATTATTTATAATTGTTGCTAGAGGGATAGCTAAAGTTGTTACTCGTAAATAGGAATGAAACATGACACGTAATATATTTAGTCACGAACTGCTAAGAGCTATTTATTCAATGTTCGGGAAAGGAATTGAATCATTCATCACTTTTGAAATGTAGCATTTAGGGCATCCCTAATAATTAAATATTGTTGAACGCATCTTCTTCTCGTATTCATACAGGGTTGCGTGTGTGAGTTTAGAGTATTGCTGTATTGGTGGATTGTAGTTCTCCGATTAGCCGATACCGGTTTGGGCGCCACTGGTTGCCGCGGCGCCTACTAAAATGATTATAACGTTTCAATTCGCAATTGTAGCCTAAGTAGAGTATTTCTAGGTGAATCTGTACTAAATTGAAAGGATGTTTTAACACAAACATTACGCTAAACCTTTATATTAACAGAAGTTAGTTAGTTGTCTGTAAGCATTGTGCCGCAGGTCAGTGGTGTGTTGGAATAAATTGTTAAGAAGAAATTATTGTAGACAAATCAATTAAACAGGAAATATCGAGATAAATAAATAGAAAATAAATAATGTATTACATTAAGACACAGGAAATTAATTTACAAAATATCAAAACATTAAAGTTCTGAAACGAGATGGAGGTGGATTTCGGCTGGCCAATCGGGTGTCATTAGGTTTCATGATGGGTTAGACAAAGCGGAATTGGTAGCGGAGCCATTTTGGACGCGCGGGGTTGTTTCGCGAGGCTATAAAAAGGCCGAGGCGCCAGCGGCGCGCACGCATTCTGGACCAGGAAATTCAATAGTACGTACACCTATTCCGCTCGTAGGAAAATTCGCCATTTTGTGTGAATTTATTAGAACTGGGAAGTTTCGATTGCATTTAAATTCGGTAATAGGAGAGTGGCTTTGGATTTGTGACCTAGCATCATCTGTGGGCATTGTGTTCTAGTGTATCAGCCCTGGTGTGAAGTCTCAGGTTTAGAGGTACTTTCGGAGCTAGGGAATTAGATTTGAAAGTAAAAAGTGTAAATGTTAGGAACGGTTTTGGTGAGTATTCCGTACAATTAGCTAGAAGGTTTTCGCGTAAAAATATGGTTTTCAGCATTTGTGATTAGTGTAGCTTCCGCGAAATAAATTGTGAACTAACCCTTTTTCTCCACAGTACAGCGTTTTTGGGGAAATAAATGTGTGCAAAACAAAACTCTCGGTGGCAAGGGCATGTTAGGGATAGGCCGTGTGGCTAGCCTTTGTCGAATACCTACTCGACTCGATGTAGGCACACGAGGTTATATCAATGACATGTCTGCGCCATAGCTTTCAGAGGTTTGCATCATATTTAATTCCGCATACAAACGTGTGAATTTAGAGCGAATTCACTTGGTAGCCTTATACAGTTGATTTGACAGACTAAATGAGGAATTCCAATATCTAGCTCTGCTTACTATGCTACGGCTGAATCTGAGTCTGCTTTGGTTGAAAGGTTTAAAGAATCCCTTCACCGGAGGTGTGCCCAATTTAATTTGTAAAACAATTTTCCTATATAATTACATGTCATAATTAATTACTTCATTGAGATAATTTCATATTAATTATCTAGCTTGAGAATTGGGTTAAAATGCTTCTTGTGAATGTGGTGTTAGATCTCCTTCCACTAGCATTTGTGGTATAGCAATTTTCCCCCTGCTATTTCCCTGCGTGACAGACGATTCCAGCCCTCTGGCACTTTGCACCCATAACATATCTATGTATTATATTCCGTATATTCTTACCCTGTAAGTGGTACCGATCCCATAAACCACTTACGCATACACACCCTAGGCTACACACTCTGGCCGGCCAGAAAGTCTGAAAGCTAACTGCGTCAAGTCAAGTCAGTCCTTAGCACGAGTTAGTGCATTAAATAGAATTTAATGACTTGAAACAGTTAGGTTTTCCGGAGTTAGGGAGGATAGCGATAGGTAATAGCTGTGACTAGGGAAACACCATAGGCACTCACACATACACACGATTAAATATAAATGGGGTTTGCTTTGCTGAAACAATTTGTTTGGTGGTTAAATTCATTAGCTTACTGGGCTGGGAATGTTAGGTAGGCTCCCCTTTTTCTTCCAGGGTATCCAGAGTTGAATGATGAGAGTAAGTATTTCCCCAGCTCCCCACATATGCGGTCATTATTCGTTTGTTAGGATCATTTTAAATTGACAAATAAGTGAATTGGTGTCTCCTCAATGTTTCCTATTGAAGCTATTAAATCAGGTAGATAAAAGCGTTACGTTTAATGTCTCGATTCAATTAGGGTAAGGTAGGTAAATCTGTCTAAACCCGTTAGAAAATTATAGCATTTTAATTCTGATTTGGTACCTACTAAACGTATTGTTTACAACTTCTGTCAATATTTAATATCAATGATTGTTAGATAACACTAGGTGTGAGGTTGTGTGCATATTAATCTAACAGTGACATTTCCATCGAACTAAGGAATAGGTTTAGAGCGATGCGGTACCTTTATAATAGCTGTCTAACTCGTGACCTTCGGGTCATTCAACTCTTGCGTTTATGTAGGTAGGTGCGTACTTTTCTCGACCGAAGTTATGTAGGTATGTTACGTTTGTAATAGATCATATAGGTACTTACTACTGAATGGGAATACATAGGCGGCATATACGCAATATAGGGTGTCCAGTATATAGGGTGGTAAATTACGGTTTATATTATGTTACGTTTGTTAGTAGATTATAATTATACTATATAGGAACGCATAGTCCAAATATAGTCGCGATATAGGGTGTCCAATATATAGGGTTATCAAATTACGGATTATGATAGGCAATGAAAGGACGTTATGGGACGTTAGTGAGTAGCTAGAAGCCACTATAGGCTTTTAATAGTAAAGCTTATTTTTGTAGTAGGTATATTGGCTTAATTCTTGGCATTATTTCATGGTTGCGTGGGTTCGGCTGAGATGTTTCAGTTTGGTCAGCTTCGATGAAGTTGTTCCAAAGTACTTTGTGCATTGGTCTACCTACCTCACTCACACTCTTCTGCCAATGCATTGTACTACTGAACATCCCTTTGCCGTTTCTTACGTTAATTGTGTGTAATGACCTGGGTCTTAAGACTTTTATACCTAATTATGCTTATTGTGCGTTTATTATATTTATTTCCTTCTGATGACTTGTGCTTTAGTATCATTCATAGTTGCGTTGGTTTGGCCAGATTGTTTCAGTGTTGGTAGGCTTCGATGAAGTCTTTCCCAACGTACTTTGTGCATTTGGTTACCTACCTCTCTCTCACTCTTCTGCCAATGCATTGTACTGCTGGACGTCTCTTTGCCAATTCCTGCGTTAATTGTGTGTGATACTTAAGGCATATACGTAGTTAGGTTATTATATTTATTTTGGGAATAGGTACAGATTTTATCGTTAGTATTTTCTTTAGTTGATTGATTTTTCCTATAGTGGCATTTCATGGTTGCGTGAGTTTGGCCAGATTGTTTCAGTGTTGGTAAGCTTCTGTGAAGTCTTTTCCAACGTACTTTGTGCATTTGGTTACCTACCTACCTCTCTCATTTTCGTCGACTGCCAATGCATTGTACTGCTGAACGTCGCTTTGCCAATTCTCGCGTAATTATGTATGTTTACTTGAGGAATAGACTCGAGATAATGAATCACTGTACCTATTCTTATTTCTAGTCTGTCATAGTTTATTATTTATAAGTATATATTAACAGTATAACGTAGTGGTGGCCATACCCCATCCAGGGTAGATATAATTAGCTCTATCGACTAGTAGATAACCGAGTATTGTACTCATTTCATATTAATCCATTCTTATCTACCTAGTTGGCTAATAATGTCTGTCTTAACCGGCCTTTTTGGTAGGGGACGTTATACTATAACACTCACGTGTTTGCTGTATGACATTTGGTTTATTTGGTACTTTTATATTTTATTTATTTAGAAGTAGTTTTGTAAGAATTACATATTTCATCTTAGTTTTATTTATTTCAACTTAATTTCAGCTTAACCTGTTATCTATTTAATTTATTCTAAATCATATCTTGCTTTCGCTTATTTCATTCGCTTGATTGCTGTTTTCATTTATATTTATTTGCTTTAAGCTAACCTTTGGTTCCTGTTCATTAATCTAAATTCTGCTTTTGTATTTAAACGGATCTCTTACACATTCTCGTTACTCAATCTCATATCCTAAAAGAGCTTAGGTTACTAATACGTTCACAACGAAGGGTTCTCATTAGACTAGACGATCACAGTTGGCCATTAGTGTTTTGCATCATAGCTTCTTTTAGCAGGTTAATTATTATTGCACGCTTTTTCTTCTTAAGTGGGTTAAAGCATTTTGTACGCGGGGTGGGGTGTTACAATATGGTGTTGCCGTGACCATGATGTATAAGATTGAGTAGCTTAAATATATGATGCAAAATATTCCTTTTTCTTTTCATTATCGTTGGCTTTATGCCACAATTTGATGTTCGTGAAATGGAAAGGTTTGAGATTGACGATGAGGGTGTGATTGAGATCCGTTTATATGCTTTCGTATAGATTTTTGGATGCGTACACGAATGAAACTAAATATTTTATTCGCGTATGGATCGATTAATCTAATTGCTACTTGTAATCATGTTAATTCGACTAGCGTTCCATAGCCTCTTTTAGTTTCCAACTAAATTACTTAATTTTAAAGCAGAAACTGTAGTTCGTTAGACACATTTTATTCTGTTAAAGTTACACGGTTCAGTTGTTAATTAGGTATAGGTATGTCAACGGTTTTTTATTCGGGGGGTTGTATGAAACTATATTTTAAGCCACACTTAGTTACGTTCATTGGGAAGCTAGGGCAAATAATATTTTTAATTTAGTAAACTAATAAACCTATTAGGAAATTAATAAAAGGAACTTTGTGTATTTTATCAGCTTTATCAGCCAATTTTATTAACCTAGGGTATTTTCGTATGGGGGTTGCCTAAATATAGAAGTATCACAGGATTTTAAATTGACTTTCCTTATGAATATTGTCTGTTTAATATTTAAACTTGCTTTTGTTATAAATTAATTAATTTGGTTTACTTATTTTATGCTGGTTTGATAATTATCTTTTTTTTTTCAAGATATTCATTTGGCGGAAACTAGTCTTTCATTTGGGGGGTTGTAGTAAAAAGAAATATAAATAACAAAGTTTTCTTGGCGGGGGGTTGCTCTTATAGTATTATTAAGAATCTAGTTTTGCGTAATTCGGTAGGTTTCGTAATTCAGCGGTTGCGTTAATAAAGTCTGTTATTATTTTAATTATAAGCAGGTATTTAGAGCTGTGAGTGGTTCAATTAACAAAAAAAAATAAATCGTATTTTAAATAACATTCGGATATTTCGTTATTTCATACTTTTCTTAATAAATTATTTTATAAAAAAAAAAAACCACTTTTGTTTGATTTTTGGTAATCCGCGTATAGTAAACAATAAATAAAAAAAATTAAAAAGTTATGTTTTGTTTTAATAATCCGCGTACAGTAAACGATAAAAGTAGATAATCGAACATTCTTAAACTGCACTATTATTATTAATTTTCTTATTACTTGCGTTTACCCGAATATCTTTGTTAATAAAAACCGAATGCGGATTAATCTAATCGGGCTATAAATTGATTATTTAATTTTCGTCGTTGACTGTACATTTAAAACCCAGGTAATTAAAAAGGTGTTGAAAGGTATTCTGGTAATGAAATTTTGAGGTATTGTGTACGGTAATCAAGGTAATTCAAGGTATTGTGTAAGGTAATAAAAAAAAAAAACAATCTTGCGTCTCATAACGTCTGTCAATAGATATATTTGCGGTCGTGGGCTTTGTTTAAATAAATTTGTTTATTTTATGCCGCGGTAATAGAAAATGTATTTGTCTGCGAAGAGTTGATTCGCTTAATTCTCAGGCTTCATATATCAGTATGAAAACAAGTAAGAGTATGTTTGGGTATAATCCAATGGATGAGGAAGGAATTAGTTGGAGTATAAAGAAAGATAATGAAAGAGGGGCTTGAATGGAAGTTCTAGAGTTCGGTGAATCGGTCTAACGCAGATAACTTGTTTTATTATGTTTCTGAATACAGCACACACCTCAATCGGATACAAATACATCTTTTGGTTTTCATTTTAAAGTAATTTAAATTGTATTTGTATCCCGGACTCCACAAGAAGCTAAGAACTAGTTTCGGCAACTACACAAGCTCCAGAAGCGAAGATGTTGTCGATTGGGGATTTTAATTGATTAATATCGTTTGTTTGATAGCTTTCGGTAGTGATCTCACAGCTGATTGTTATTTGAGGCTATTGTAAGAGTCGGTTCTATTACCGGTGCACGCTTGCTCTTGGGGAGGCCTCCCCTTTGGAGTTTAATGCGAGTGTATCTGGTAGTTAGTAGTCGGTGCCTTCGGGCTGTCCTGCCTCACAACCAGGATCTCTTTATCAAGGTCTTAAATGATAGGCTGGGTTAAAAGCTGCTAAGCGATCCGAATAAAACGGTGTCGATTGAAATTTCACGTAGTCAATTATCCGAAGAGTCTGGTTGAAAAACGAAACTCATTCATTCCGTCACATTTGGAAAATAGTGAAACAAGAAGGTAATAAGTAATTTTAAAGCAAAAATATTCTCGTGATCACTTATGTTTTATTAAAAATTTGATAACGACAGGTCTTATCCAAATTTTGGGGGTTGATTGTAACGGACCAAGGTCCATACAAGTGCTCACGATCGTTAATATAAATTTGAATTGTGTTCTGTGCGAGTTTGGTTCGAGATAGGTTACGTAGTAAAATCGCGGAAACTTTAATTAACGAGATTGATTAGGTAGGTAGGCACTTTAGTCGTTAGAAGGTCCTTATCATTCAAGTTAGGCATTACAATAAATCTATAAATACAACAAATAAGTTTCGTAGCGGGGACGCTTTCTGGGGATTTGTTGAGGTTTGTTTGTGTACTAATCGACATTTCCGTTATTAGTCATAAAAATAAAAGAAAAACATTCCGCTTGCTGAGTGAGGCTGGGTTCGATCCCGCGGCCTTCCGGTGGAAATCGGCGTCCATCGCCGCTGGGCCAATTTGCATTTAATCCAAACAAATATGCAATAGGATTCTCTATGTAGTAGTCTATTCGAAGACTGAAATACAGCTAGACATTATTTTGTTTACTAACAGGGTTTGTTATACCTAGATTAAATTGTGCAACAAGAATTTAGGGATGACAATAAATAGTGGGATAAAATAATAAGTTACAACGACATCTGCAGTGGACGAGCGCACAATTAATAGATTATCGATTGGAAAAAACTCGTCCGCTACCTATCACTTGTGACACGGCATTTCATCCTAATAGATAGATGGCGCTATCGGCGGCTGGGAAGTAGATTCCCTTCAACTGCTTTCAAATCAAATGTTAATTGCTATCACTATTAAAATAGTAGATTATAAGTACAAATTTCAATATCTTTCTTGTTTTTGCACGCGCTTGTAGATTTTAAAAGCATTTATTTACCTAGTAGTTAAGTAGGTAAAATTCCGTGTTGAGGTAATGTTATGGTTATCAAAGTATACTGAGTTATTCACAGCGATTTTATGTTAGTGATTTGAAGACAGAAAACCATACACTAAAGATATAAATAAGAATAATCTCTAAAACATTTAATTTAGCCCCTACTTAGGAGAGAATAGAATCACTAAACGATAATTATTGCTACGTTTAAACTCTGTAGTATGTCGATAATACATATTGTTATGAAGGGAAACTAATTTATAACACACCGATGTAATATCAGAGACTTTGTAAAAGTATTATATTCACTTAAACAATAAAAATTACTAAAACTTATAATCAATCAAATAACTACTAACTCCATCTAGGTGAGAATAGGTTCACTAAACTTTCTTTAATCCTACTTTCAATTTCTTTAAAAAGCTTTTAATATGTCTTGTCATGAAAGAAAACTAATGTATAACGCACCGATGTAATATTAGAGACTTTGTAAAAGTAATATATTCACTTAAACAATTAATTTAATAAAACTCAATAAATCAAAATAACTACTAGCTCCATCTAGCCGAGACTGAGATCACTAAATGTTCTTTACGGCTGCTTTCAGAGGTTATTAATGTGTCTTGTCGTGAAAGGAAACTAATCACATCGATGTAATATTGTCTCTGTAAAAAAAATGGTCTATTCACAAAAACAAAATAAATAAAGCTCATAATTAATCAATAAAAAAAAACATCTAGTTTCATTTGAGAATGGATATTAAACTATCTAGGCTAGTGTTGGGGTTGAATGATTTAAACAAAAGAAAAAGAACTCGAATGATTTCCCTTCATATCCCTTTTTATATCTAGATCACCTATACGTAATCTCGTATGATAATCAATCATAAACTTAATGTCTATAAAAGAAACCACATGGTCTCATTCCGTTCCGCGTTAGTAACCGGCGGCGCCGACTGCCGAGACACGTACCTACAGTTAGGCGAGTGACGCACGTATTTGGTAGGTGTAGTGCGAAGATCGGACGGTACGCGGGTTCGATTCCGTTCAACTTTTTTAAAACAACCATGCACGTCGCTTGGGACAGTATGGGACTAATGTTGTAATGTATGTTTCTGTTGTATAACAGTTATTATTCTTAACATAATTTGTCCAACGTAGTAATTTCTATTTTGATTGTTTATTGGTTTTCTTTCATGGCTCTATGCCTTCGATAGTCTTGTCACGTTATTTATTTCAATAAAATCAAAATTTCAAAGTATATTAACTTAATACCATAATATTTGCGAATGGTATAATTATTTATAATTGTTGCTAGAGGGATAGCTAAAGTTGTTACTCGTAAATAGGAATGAAACATGACACGTAATATATTTAGTCACGAACTGCTAAGAGCTATTTATTCAATGTTCGGGAAAGGAATTGAATCATTCATCACTTTTGAAATGTAGCATTTAGGGCATCCCTAATAATTAAATATTGTTGAACGCATCTTCTTCTCGTATTCATACAGGGTTGCGTGTGTGAGTTTAGAGTATTGCTGTATTGGTGGATTGTAGTTCTCCGATTAGCCGATACCGGTTTGGGCGCCACTGGTTGCCGCGGCGCCTACTAAAATGATTATAACGTTTCAATTCGCAATTGTAGCCTAAGTAGAGTATTTCTAGGTGAATCTGTACTAAATTGAAAGGATGTTTTAACACAAACATTACGCTAAACCTTTATATTAACAGAAGTTAGTTAGTTGTCTGTAAGCATTGTGCCGCAGGTCAGTGGTGTGTTGGAATAAATTGTTAAGAAGAAATTATTGTAGACAAATCAATTAAACAGGAAATATCGAGATAAATAAATAGAAAATAAATAATGTATTACATTAAGACACAGGAAATTAATTTACAAAATATCAAAACATTAAAGTTCTGAAACGAGATGGAGGTGGATTTCGGCTGGCCAATCGGGTGTCATTAGGTTTCATGATGGGTTAGACAAAGCGGAATTGGTAGCGGAGCCATTTTGGACGCGCGGGGTTGTTTCGCGAGGCTATAAAAAGGCCGAGGCGCCAGCGGCGCGCACGCATTCTGGACCAGGAAATTCAATAGTACGTACACCTATTCCGCTCGTAGGAAAATTCGCCATTTTGTGTGAATTTATTAGAACTGGGAAGTTTCGATTGCATTTAAATTCGGTAATAGGAAAGTGGCTTTGGATTTGTGACCTAGCATCATCTGTGGGCATTGTGTTCTAGTGTATCAGCCCTGGTGTGAAGTCTCAGGTTTAGAGGTACTTTCGGAGCTAGGGAATTAGATTTGAAAGTAAAAAGTGTAAATGTTAGGAACGGTTTTGGTGAGTATTCCGTACAATTAGCTAGAAGGTTTTCGCGTAAAAATATGGTTTTCAGCATTTGTGATTAGTGTAGCTTCCGCGAAATAAATTGTGAACTAACCCTTTTTCTCCACAGTACAGCGTTTTTGGGGAAATAAATGTGTGCAAAACAAAACTCTCGGTGGCAAGGGCATGTTAGGGATAGGCCGTGTGGCTAGCCTTTGTCGAATACCTACTCGACTCGATGTAGGCACACGAGGTTATCAATGACATGTCTGCGCCATAGCTTTCAGAGGTTTGCATCATATTTAATTCCGCATACAAACGTGTGAATTTAGAGCGAATTCACTTGGTAGCCTTATACAGTTGATTTGACAGACTAAATGAGGAATTCCAATATCTAGCTCTGCTTACTATTCTACGGCTGAATCTGAGTCTGCTTTGGTTGAAAGGTTTAAAGAATCCCTTCACCGGAGGTGTGCCCAATTTAATTTGTAAAACAATTTTCCTATATAATTACATGTCATAATTAATTACTTCCTTGAGATAATTTCATATTAATTATCTAGCTTGAGAATTGGGTTAAAATGCTTCTTGTGAATGTGGTGTTAGATCTCCTTCCACTAGCATTTGTGGTATAGCAATTTTCCCCCTGCTATTTCCCTGCGTGACAGACGATTCCAGCCCTCTGGCACTTTGCACCCATAACATATCTATGTATTATATTCCGTATATTCTTACCCTGTAAGTGGTACCGATCCCATAAACCACTTACGCATACACACCCTAGGCTACACACTCTGGCCGGCCAGAAAGTCTGAAAGCTAACTGCGTCAAGTCAAGTCAGTCCTTAGCACGAGTTAGTGCATTAAATAGAATTTAATGACTTGAAACAGTTAGGTTTTCCGGAGTTAGGGAGGATAGCGATAGGTAATAGCTGTGACTAGGGAAACACCATAGGCACTCACACATACACACGATTAAATATAAATGGGGTTTGCTTTGCTGAAACAATTTGTTTGGTGGTTAAATTCATTAGCTTACTGGGCTGGGAATGTTAGGTAGGCTCCCCTTTTTCTTCCAGGGTATCCAGAGTTGAATGATGAGAGTAAGTATTTCCCCAGCTCCCCACATATGCGGTCATTATTCGTTTGTTAGGATCATTTTAAATTGACAAATAAGTGAATTGGTGTCTCCTCAATGTTTCCTATTGAAGCTATTAAATCAGGTAGATAAAAGCGTTACGTTTAATGTCTCGATTCAATTAGGGTAAGGTAGGTAAATCTGTCTAAACCCGTTAGAAAATTATAGCATTTTAATTCTGATTTGGTACCTACTAAACGTATTGTTTACAACTTCTGTCAATATTTAATATCAATGATTGTTAGATAACACTAGGTGTGAGGTTGTGTGCATATTAATCTAACAGTGACATTTCCATCGAACTAAGGAATAGGTTTAGAGCGATGCGGTACCTTTATAATAGCTGTCTAACTCGTGACCTTCGGGTCATTCAACTCTTGCGTTTATGTAGGTAGGTGCGTACTTTTCTCGACCGAAGTTATGTAGGTATGTTACGTTTGTAATAGATCATATAGGTACTTACTACTGAATGGGAATACATAGGCGGCATATACGCAATATAGGGTGTCCAGTATATAGGGTGGTAAATTACGGTTTATATTATGTTACGTTTGTTAGTAGATTATAATTATACTATATAGGAACGCATAGTCCAAATATAGTCGCGATATAGGGTGTCCAATATATAGGGTTATCAAATTACGGATTATGATAGGCAATGAAAGGACGTTATGGGACGTTAGTGAGTAGCTAGAAGCCACTATAGGCTTTTAATAGTAAGGCTTATTTTTGTAGTAGGTATATTGGCTTAATTCTTGGCATTATTTCATGGTTGCGTGGGTTCGGCTGAGATGTTTCAGTTTGGTCAGCTTCGATGAAGTTGTTCCAAAGTACTTTGTGCATTGGTCTACCTACCTCACTCACACTCTTCTGCCAATGCATTGTACTACTGAACATCCCTTTGCCGTTTCTTACGTTAATTGTGTGTAATGACCTGGGTCTTAAGACTTTTATACCTAATTATGCTTATTGTGCGTTTATTATATTTATTTCCTTCTGATGACTTGTGCTTTAGTATCATTCATAGTTGCGTTGGTTTGGCCAGATTGTTTCAGTGTTGGTAGGCTTCGATGAAGTCTTTCCCAACGTACTTTGTGCATTTGGTTACCTACCTCTCTCTCACTCTTCTGCCAATGCATTGTACTGCTGGACGTCTCTTTGCCAATTCCTGCGTTAATTGTGTGTGATACTTAAGGCATATACGTAGTTAGGTTATTATATTTATTTTGGGAATAGGTACAGATTTTATCGTTAGTATTTTCTTTAGTTGATTGATTTTTCCTATAGTGGCATTTCATGGTTGCGTGAGTTTGGCCAGATTGTTTCAGTGTTGGTAAGCTTCTGTGAAGTCTTTTCCAACGTACTTTGTGCATTTGGTTACCTACCTACCTCTCTCATTTTCGTCGACTGCCAATGCATTGTACTGCTGAACGTCGCTTTGCCAATTCTCGCGTAATTATGTATGTTTACTTGAGGAATAGACTCGAGATAATGAATCACTGTACCTATTCTTATTTCTAGTCTGTCATAGTTTATTATTTATAAGTATATATTAACAGTATAACGTAGTGGTGGCCATACCCCATCCAGGGTAGATATAATTAGCTCTATCGACTAGTAGATAACCGAGTATTGTACTCATTTCATATTAATCCATTCTTATCTACCTAGTTGGCTAATAATGTCTGTCTTAACCGGCCTTTTTGGTAGGGGACGTTATACTATAACACTCACGTGTTTGCTGTATGACATTTGGTTTATTTGGTACTTTTATATTTTATTTATTTAGAAGTAGTTTTGTAAGAATTACATATTTCATCTTAGTTTTATTTATTTCAACTTAATTTCAGCTTAACCTGTTATCTATTTAATTTATTCTAAATCATATCTTGCTTTCGCTTATTTCATTCGCTTGATTGCTGTTTTCATTTATATTTATTTGCTTTAAGCTAACCTTTGGTTCCTGTTCATTAATCTAAATTCTGCTTTTGTATTTAAACGGATCTCTTACACATTCTCGTTACTCAATCTCATATCCTAAAAGAGCTTAGGTTACTAATACGTTCACAACGAAGGGTTCTCATTAGACTAGACGATCACAGTTGGCCATTAGTTTTTTGCATCATAGCTTCTTTTAGCAGGTTAATTATTATTGCACGCTTTTTCTTCTTAAGTGGGTTAAAGCATTTTGTACGCGGGGTGGGGTGTTACAATCTGTACAAACCTTTACATTTACAGTATTTAGTAGGATTCGGTATCCTCACTGCTGGGCGCGGGTCTGAAAGTTTTAGAAAGCTTATAGGTGTTGCCATTCGCTTATATGGCTAGCCTTTTAGTTATAATACAGCATTTTCTAAAACATTTGACTACTTGGCTGAAAATTTGTTGCGCGAGGGCGGAAGGGCTGCGCATCCCACAGCCGGAGCAGTTGCATAATCAAATTGAGGTCAACGTTGCATTTGCCGAGGTCACGGATAAACTGAAGAGGCGAGTACCATTATCTCGGTTACCGTACCGGAGCAGAAGCGCTGTCTAGTACTGATTACTTGGCAGCCAGGTTACTTGACGTTTTATTTAATGACAGGGCCGAATGGGCTTCAAACCTTTCGTAGTTTCCGCCAACTAATTAATGTCCTAGGCAGTTAAGTAGAAGGCAAATTCTGCCAGTTGGCAGCGACATATATGTATCTAAATCAATTGCTGTTTGTTGTCCTGCTAAAAGTCGAGTACGGCCGACCGACATTGCAGTATTTTTCTTACATATTTTTTTATGAAAGAAATTTTAACTGGTAAGAAAATAAAAGTACATAGATGTAGGAGTTCACCGGGTCATCAAGTCTAAAATAAATTTCAATAATGGAACAAGCCATGACAATTTGCCCGCCTTTCTTATTAGAAATGCGTGGGAGAACCTAATGGTTTGCAAATAATTTTGTCCCGAAGAGAAAATGGCAGATGCTTCAAACATTTTATTGGCCGTCACCAACTGTGGGGGTCGTAAACGTGTTTACGTCTTCAGAGGTATAATGTTTCGTTTTATACTCCTGTAAAAAGACGCCACCTACTACGTAGAGTGGTTTTAAGACACAAATATAAAAAAAAAATATACTTTTAGAGTACACGATCATTCTGATTAAAGGTTTCTGTACAGTTTACAGGATGCCTACCAATACCCAATACTCAATAATTTATTGCATTCCACAAGTATATACAGATGACATAACTAAAAATATGGATCTTTGTGGACCCTGTAGGGCACACAATATTATAAACTATAGAAGGCCTTAACAAATTGGGCCTTTGACATATTAATTCTAATTATATTGTATTATTGTCTTTTAATTCTCGTTATTATTATCAAACATTGTTATAAGTACACTATTTTAATATCACACATGCTTCTTAATGATTCTAATATAGTTATTTTATATGTCAATATAATTATTAAATCATAAATAAATAATTAAATCACCATTACATCAGTGTAGTTGAAGGTGAATTGCAATTAAATAAATAACTTATCCGGGTCCTAAAGTATGATACCGTGTGCTATGGCAAACCAGACAAGGACTGACCTCCTAATCGTGACCGATTATGGCGGCAAGGTCATAAAAAAATGTATGATGTCGACAGCAATTTTCTAGCAGCCAGTTTTCTAAGCTCTTGGCGAATCGCTCGTAGCCCCGGCTGCCTAGTTAAGCTACACAGGGCGCGTTCAGTGCATGGATGTGTAAATCGTCTATGACTTACGCTAGTGGCATTTTTCCGAGCGGTTCCGTGCTTTGCAAGGCACGTTAAGCAGTTGGTGCCGGCTGCTGTCGATAGATGGCAGTCGTTAAGCCAAGTCAGAGGCAGAGGTAGGGCGACTTGAAAACTTCTGGCAGTAAGACCAGGCACTAGTCTTGCAAGCTTCCACCAATTCGGACTTGGCCCCCGTGGTGGAGTATGGCCTATACCTTCCTCAGGGAAGAGACCCGTGCCCCTCGGAGTGAACATAATGGCTTGAAGATGATGAAGCTCTTGTCGTAATTTGTGTTCATTCTGTATACCTTCTGAGGTGAGGTTGAGCATAAAACAACTCCTCCAATGCTTGTAAAATGAGAACGCAGTAAAATTAATGTTTAGTGTTTGTCTAAAGCCGGGTCGCCGGCTCTTGTACTTGAAAATGCCTAAAGCATGGAAAACGGCGTTGGAAATTAAGTTGAAGTATCCGTCGTTGATTGTGAAGGAAAACATCGTGAGGAACTTGCGTTGAGCACGCGTGGTAATTATATTATATATATTCTTTATTGCAAAAAGTGATTCGAAATATGATTAAATACATGAAATTTGTTTCAAAGGCGAACTTATCTCTAACAGAGATCTCTTCCAGCCAACCTTAGAATTGGGTGTTTAAATTGAGATAGCGGGAGGAAGGGAGACATATTTATAACTATATAAATAAGTAATAATACGATAATACACTTACATATAAATATATACTTATACATTCATAAACCTATTAACTATGTGATGTTAGAAAGGTAGTTGATCTTTAACCTCTTCTTGAAAGCATATACGGATGGACTCTCTTGAATATAGTTAGGAAGCTTGTTCCAAAGTTGCGCAGCTCGGACAGTGAAAGAGTTAGAGAAAAAATTTGTATTGCTAGAAGGATAGTCAAGAGAGTTACGGAAGCCTATACTCTGTGTGATTTGTGATGGGCAGTCGATATCAACCCATGAATTTCCCCACCGCTGGGGCACGGGTCTCTTCCTGCATCGTAGAAGAAGGTTAGGCGGTTAGGCCATACTCCACCACGGGGGCCAAATCCGGGTTGGTGGAGGATTGTAAGACAGTGGCGGGCCTTACTGTCAGAAGTTATCAAGCCGCCCATAAGGCCTCTGACACGGCTTAACGACCGTCATTACATGACAGCCGGCACCAACGGCTTAACGTGCCTTACGAAGCACGAAGCGCTCGGAAAAATGGCACTAAAGGTAGTCATGGGACGGTCACCCATGCCGAACCTGATTGATTCCAATCACTCGGTTCGACTAGGCCATGAGCGCTTCACTCTTGCACTCTTTTGTACCAAATAAGTATTATTCACTGTTAGGCAGAAAATATGACAACTTACACATAGGTGTTCATTTCGAGCAAGGGCTAGATTGATATTGAGAAATAGACTCCTTGGATTTATACAAAACTAGCTGGTGCCTGCGACTTCGTCTGGGCAGCATTACTATCTCGAAACTTATATTCAAGTGCCGGGCAGTGGGACGTATTTATTTATTTGTCTGTCTGTCATTCGTATGGTGGCCGGGTCACTTATCATCCTCCAAAATGGTTGAGACTGATAATGGCTGACCACTGCGTTAAGCACGTAAACGAGTGCCGTTTGTGTATCCGGCCGCAGCACTTATGTTGTCCCTACTGTTCTAAGACATTTTTATTTATGCTTTGGCATTTAAAGTTATTGACGGCAATCATGAAATCTTATCGTATGTATAGGTGGCAATATTTGGTTTAAGATGACCTGAGAAAATATGGTCAGAGTGGAGTTTTTTTTCCCGCTTCCTTTTTCTCTGCTACATTACGGCCCGAAGGCAGCGGCTTACATTTTACACTGTACACTGACATTCAGCAAACAGAACGTAGTTTTTTACGTGAAATAAATTAAATTGAATTGAAGTATGTACGATTGAAGTATGGCCTAACCTTTCTGCAACGCACGAAGAGACCTGTGCAGCGGTGGGGACATACAGGGTTGAAATCGAATGTCTGAATGACATTCAAAGTTACACCACACATTGTGATGTATAATCTCAGATCATAGTGTATAGTGATATTAGTAAGACTCGTAGTTTGCGTATGTAGTGGTAGGTACAGACGCCACCAAATTCATATCTTTGAATTGGATCAAGATAAATAAACAATGAATAATTTTCTTATACCAACTCTTTGGAATAAGGCCGCCAATTGTATTGTATCTTTGTAATTATTTTATGTTTGTTTTTTCCTGGTGTAAAATAAAGAATATTCTTATCTTATCTTTGCAACGATGTTTATGTCAAAATAATTATGTGTTGAATAGTATTTATATATATTTCAAACAGTTGGGTTTTATGTCTTTATTAGAGAATATGTACACGCTTCTATCGATGTCAAAAAATATGGCTACCTACAAAAATGTACCACAGGTACCTAAGTCCACGTCGCCGCCGCCGGATCTCCTTGCTTATGCGAACGTGTGCGTGAACATGCTCGCCCGCATCATCTTCAGCATTATAGGAGAGGAACTATCATTCTGATAAAACGTAGTAGCATTTGTCTTGCTGTCTTGATATCAAGGACTCTGCTAGCGTTATCAGATTCAGGATAAATGCTTTGTATTGGTTCCTTCCTTCTTCTTGGCCATTTGAGTGTTGAAGTTTGTATACACTTTATCAAAACGAGTGGGCTTCATACAGCCACAATGTGTTAGAAGCGGGGATAAATATCATCAGGACTCAAATACAATGGTATTAAAAGACTCGAATTCATTACAGTTTTAATTTGCGCGTACAATGTTGTGACTTCTTCAAATTGCCTACGATCCTTTTCATGTAATTTTTAAGATTTTTTATTTTCATAAATAACTTGCAATGAAATAACTGTATATGGTATGTAAATAAGCGAATACCTTGCTCCCAACGCAGTAAAGTATGTGCAACATATTTCGAGCAGGCATGTTATAAATATATTATAAAAGCAGCAAATAAGTGAACAGCTTGCTCCCACAGCTTAGAAAATATTGAACAATAAAAATAGCTTTAAAAAGCATGCGGGAACATTTAACAGGCCTTGTTTTACTTTGTCAATCAAGCTTGCTATACACGGACGTAGATAAGATATGACAGTTTAAATTGATTACCTACCCGTCAGGTATTAGCCAACATGTGCTTGATTTTTCAGGTCCTGATAGGAAATTTATACCTATTAGCCAGTTTGCTATCTTTAAATATAACACTAAATGCCACTTATTTTGAGCCATTTGTGTATGCTTCAAATTATAACTATACAGCGAAGAGCTTGCTCCCACAGGAAGAAAATGTGGGAACAGTGACAGGCTATGCTTCACTTTATCAACCAAGCTTGGTATACTTGGATATAGGTAAGATATAACAGGTTAACTTGATTAACTACCCGACAGGTATTAACCCGCTTGGTTTATCCAGAAAAAAATGTACTAATAGGCAATGTACAGTATTCTTGATACCTATTAGCCTTATAACATTAAAATATGCATTCTTGCAACTAGGCAACATAACAGTTTACTAGATACCTAGATCCTCTTATGAAAGATTATTTTTGAACTTTGATTTTGTCAGCGCAAACTGAAATCTGTGTACTTAAATTCATTATTGTAAAGAATTATAAATAAAAATGACATGAGTCTCCTCCCCATTTCCTTCCCATTTTGTGATGACTTGAACTCGCCTTTCTTTTCTTCTATGTGAATCGCCATCTTTAAATTTCAGTTGCCGTATTAGGTGAATTGTGCATTAGATTCTTGCCTGCAGATCTTCCGCCTTGCAGAATGTTCCCGCATATTCGGTCGCCAAAAAAACTTGGCGAATAGTTGTATGTATGTGAATATATTAGAAGCAGAATGGGGTTTATGTATTTATTAGAGAATACGTACACGCTTCTATCGATGTCAAAAAATATGGCTACCTAGAAAAATGCACCACAGATAAGTCCACGTCGCCGCCGCCGGATCTCTTTGCTTATGCGAACGTGTGCGTGAACATTATGTTACCTAATTTCTTGACTTCGGTGCTTTAAAATAAATGTCACTTGATTATTGAAATGATAATACTAAATGACACTTTGTTTTCATTGCCGTCTTTGCAAAATTAAGAGTAGGTACCTTTTCAATTCCACTTCTTTTCCGTTTAAACCACGATAATATTTTAAGAAAGGTTAAATGGCAACGTTTATGTCGTCTATAAAACCAGACGAAGCGAGTATTAGGTCCTTACATATGAAATTGGCGTTTTGTATGAGGGAACATAAAGACGTTTTTTGTAAGGATTTTTTTTGTGTAAACTTCCGCTTGGGGCATGATTTGGCTGATTTGCGAGGGTTCAGCCATTGCGATGAGCGCTTCTGATTATCGTACAGGATCCACTTTTCATCAAAGGTAAAGATTCATTTTAAAATCTCTCCATTACAGTGCTAGTTAAGTCATGTTACCTAGTAGTCGACGCGCGTTTGTCCATTTGCTTCCCTCAATTCGTGTGGTACCCAACTTTTAAGCTTTTTCACCTTCCCAATTTGCTTCAAGTGGATTAAAACAGTTTTATCACTAACACCGCAGCCTGCAGCTAACCCGGATGTGTTTTGAGATGGATCCGCTTCCACAATAGGCTTCAATTCCTCATCATCAAATTTGGTCTCCGACCGTCCAGGAGGCTTGTTCTGCAGGTCGAAATTTCCAGAACAAAAACTTTGGAACCAAAAACGCACTGTGTCTTCTTTTGCGACACCGCCGCCACACACATAATTAAGCCTTCGAGCAGTTTCCGCAGCACTGGTGCCACGGTGGCACTCGTACTCGTAATAACACGATATTTCAAGTTCTCTACTGAGCGAGATGAGCGACGCCAAAGAAAAAAACAAATTTGCAAAAAAACAAATGAATGACTGTTTTTGAAAGACAAATATACCAGGTATTTAAACTTGGAATTTTTTACCAAAGAGGAGAAATTTCAGATTAAAGTGGCCAGTACGACGAAACGCCAATTTCATTATGTAAAGATCTATAATAATAATAACCTTGAATGATAGGATTCAGGGTACGCAATAGTTTTAATAGAGAACGTTGTCAACTGAAAGAGGACGTAGTAACTGGAATCGAGAAAATTATGTTACATGTTAAGGCGGTTAAATTCCCACTCTGGGGGGAGTAGTACATTTGCACAAGTGGCCACAGTCTGGGTGTATTTCATGTTTGTGACGTACTTGCCTGGTTACCATAGTACAGGGTATCCTAGTTTGGGACCAGATCAAGTGATTGTGTTGTGTGAAAGTGGATATGGATAGTCTTATGTTACAGCTCTTTTGGATACGTTTCGGCTACTCACGAGAGAGTGCAAGGCGCCGTTTACACAATGTAGAAGAATTTAGCCTCTAAATAGGTTTTTAAAAATGTAGAAGACTTCAGTAGTAACAACCTAAATCACAAATATTTTAGACGTCTTTAGTTTTTATACTATTTTTATTTTTAATGCACTAACCCGTGCTAAGGAACAAATTTAAAAACCTATTTAGAGGCTAAAAAAAAGTCCTCAGTTTTCATAGAAAAAAGTACTTAAATACAGTTTGGCTGGGAAGACTTGTCTTTAAACATCCCACTGCAGGTCACATACCCTCTCTCTCTTAGAGAGAGATAGTGTGGTCAGGTCATCAATTCCCCAGAGGTTTATTAGAATACGGGTTTTAAAATAAACGGCCCTGCAACTCAAACAAACTTGGCACAAAAAATTTTCAAGGTTTCTTCGCCCACACATATAATCAGATTAATCAGGTACTAAAACACTGCAATATAAAATGCGAAAAGCGACCCTGCGATTATTTTTATTTACGACCCCAAAAATAACAAAATGACTTTTAGATATTAATTATACAGAAACATAGGAACTATACTTAAATAACACATTTAATTATTCATTCATATAAGTATTTATATATTAAGTTCAAGTAACTATTTAATTATGGTTATACTAGCTGGTGCTCTGCCTACGTAGCTCGCAGATGGTAGGTTTTTTCGTATTCACTTGACACTTATAGTCATATTTTGGACAATTCACACAATATTATTATAAATTGTAGTTATTCTGATGTATTAGCTATACTATTGTAGTTTCATTAAAATCCATTCTGTAGTTATTCGTGAAAGAGTAAGAGTAGTTATAGGCCATACTCCACCACGGGGGCCAAGAACGGATTGATGGAGGCTTGCAGAAGTTTTCAAGTTGCCCTAAGGCCTCTGACAGCTTAACGACTACCATCTATCGACGGCAGCCGGCACCAAGTGCTTAGCGTGCCTTGCGAAGCACGGAACCGCCCGGAAAAATGCCACTAGCGTTAGTCGTAGACGGTTACCCATCCATGCACTGAACGCGCCCTACGTTGCTTAACCTTCGTGATCATTTAAGATCAGCCGGGCAGCCGGGGCTATGAGCGATGTTCCTGGTAAATGAATGCTTTTTTATGTTTCAACAACCCGCGGGCCCACCGCGGACTGGTAATTTATGCGCAGAGGATTTGAACACCTCAGACAAACAATGTAGGTTAGAGCGTAAAATAGATAGACAACCAGAAAAATATTACAACCATGATTTCTTGAAGCGCTCGTGGCCTAGCTGAACCGAGTGATAGGAATCAATCACTTAGGTTAAGCAACAACAGGCGTGGTTACATACTGGATGGGTGACCATCTCGTGACTACCGCTAGGGGCCACTACCGCCAAGCGCTTCCGTGCTTCGTAGGGCACGTTAAGCCGTTGGTGCCGGCAGTCATGTAATGGCAGTCGTTAAGCCATGTCAGAGGCCTTATGGGCGGCTTGATAACTTCTGACAGTGGGGCCCGCCACTGTCTTACAATCCTCCACCAACCTGGACTTGGCCCCCGTGGTGGAGTATGGCCTAATTTTCCTACCATACAGGAAGAGACCCGTGCCCCAATAGTGTGTTCGCGAAATCCTCTCTTTTGTGTTCATTCGAACCAGGCGATGTTTACAAGACCCGGCTGTAGAGCGAATGCGGGTAGATACGTATTTTCAACTGCGTCTGTGTGTACGCACCACAGGTGATCGAGCTTTATAATTAGGATGTCGCAACGTCCTTATCACAAGGGAATAAGGTCAAATTCAGATCGACTTTGTAAAACGTTGTTGTTGTGTGCACGGGCTGCAGTTAGTTAACTAATAGACTGATCACCAGCGTAGTGTGACCACCGCTTTGCTAATTTTAGGAATGATGTGAGTCAGTGACGTATGTCAGTAAATGGGCGTGATCCCAAATAGCTTACAATAGTCTTTCTTCTACCCCTCCCTGGTATAGGCTTGCTACGTAGTGTACAGAATTAAAACTTATGTTAAACTCTTGCTACCTCTCTTAAACTCTTTATCAATCGGGCGGGCGTGGGTTAGATTCCCAGAAGGTACAAATAAAGAAAGAAAGAAATTTTATTTACTGCAGTGTTACATTTGTGTCCTGGCTCCCAATCTAGGATTCCCTGTGCTATGGGTAGGCTACTTCCGAATGGTTAAAACTTAACACTACAGTACACGCGCCTCTTTTTTTTACTTAAGCACACGCGTGGCCTACTATAGTAGGCCATTTTAAAACTCCAATATATTGTATATTATTAACTATCTGATTAAAACAACAAATAGAACGGAAAAGGTATTTATTTTAGTTAATTGTACAAACAACCTTACATTTAAGATAAAATTATCAACGATTCTCAAAAATTTACAATTGTGTTAAGGTCTAAGAACAAGTAACAAAAATGGCACATCTGAGATCAACATGTTTTTTTCTAACTTAAAACTTAACTTAGTTACTAATTTCTTTGTTTTCGCAGCAATCAGGACACACTACTGCGTGGTGATCGGGACAAATCCATTTATTGCAAGTCTTGCACCACTTTTTTGTCGACCGATTTCGGGCTCTCGAGTAGAGTGCACATCGACCAACTCATCCTATCTTTGGAGTTAAATCGTGTTGAGATTCTTGATTTGTGCTGCCTAAAAGTACTATCCTGAGTTTAAGTTGCCGGGGAAGTGTTTCAATGGATCTTTCAATGCATCTTCACTCTCAACCACTTCTTCATCATCAGTATCTAGCTCTCGCAGCCAACGTTCCACTTGTAAATCATCCATGACCTAAATCTGTAAAAAAAACTAAAATAAGAATAAAAATACATTTGACAATTTGTAACTATCATAATAATTTGATATACATATATATATATAACATTGTTATAGCGTTATAAATCTATAATAGATAAAAAGTTTACATACCTGAATTTGGTACACCAATACACGCGCGGACTACTTTAGTAGGCCTGTGCTTTTGGCGCCAAATTGCTTGTGCGTGCGTACGCGCTGGGGTCGCGCGGGGTACTGAGGTGGTGACAAATATACCAGACGAGGATTACCTGAAATCACTAGTTTCTAGCGCGTTTAGCTAAAAAGTTATTACAAAAAAAGTTACCCTGGTCTACTATAGTATACATAAACTAACAAAACATTGCAAGACGTATTACTCAGACCGGATTTTTCAATAGTCAGACAACACCCTGTCATTGTCTTATCGTATGATTTAGACAGTAACAGAAATGAGTTTGTTTTCAAAATTTTGTACTTTTGTGAAGATAAAGTAGCAATACCACTCAATAATCTGAAGGAAAACATTGAGTGCTTGAGGTGTTGAGGGGTAGTTACCCAAGCGCGTGAAATTGCCATTCCGACGGGGCACACGTGTTTATTAAGCACATACTCTCTCTTTCTGAGAGAAGAGCTGTGCCCCGCAGTGGGACGTGAATACGCTACATAAGAAAAAATCTGTTATTGCATAAGCAGTAAGTATATTGCATAATGCTACCGAAACGTCGCGAATTAAGGTAATTACGTTTAACCTAATAAACAATCGCGATTAGACCTGTTTAGTATAACTATCTATCTCTATCTATCTATCCAGCCCATGAATGAAGCCCACTGCTGGGTATAGGCCTCTTCCATTTCACGCCAACTCTCCCGGTCCCTAGCCAATCTCGACCACTTACCCCCGGCCGCTTTTTTAATGTCATCCCTCCAACGGGCAAGTGGTCTACCCACCGAACGACGACCGGTTCTTGGCCACCACTCCGTGACTGTCCTTGTCCACCTTCCGTCATCCCGTCTCATTAGGTGTCCCGCCCATCTCCACTTCAACTTTGTGATCCGTGTGCCCACATCTTCGACTCTGGTCTTTTGTCTATGTACATGTGAAATCAAAATAAAACAAATAAATAAAAATAAAGTTATGGTTAAAACTGTTTTTACACGGATTTATGCTCGTTTATTTAATTTTTACAATTTTCCGACGTTTCGACACTTTTTCAGGTGCCGTGGTCCCGGATGACTGAGGTGATAGGCGTCTTTTAGAAAGCAATAACGGTTAGTTTACTACCCTCGGCAAAAATTACAAAAGTTAATTATGAAGTTACGTTCCAAAATAGGCAAACCAATTATTTTTATATGAAGTCAACAATATTGATTATTAGTAATTGAAGTTAAAATTAAATTTATAAACTAATTATTTTAAATGAACTTAAAAATACTGATTATTAATTGAAATTAAAATTTTAAACTCTACAGTCACACTTCTAGCAAGGGGGTCTCATGCAATTAAGCAAGGGAACGTAACTTCATAATTAACTTTTGTAATTTTTGCCGAGGGTAGTAAACTAACCGTTATTGCTTTCTAAAAGACGCCTCTCACCTCAGTCATCCGGGACCACGGCACCTGAAAAAGTGCCGAAACGTCGGAAAATTGTAAAAATGTAATAAACGGCATAAATCCGTGTAAAAACAGTTTTAATTATGTCTAATGCTCGTGTTAACCTTAGAAAACACTATAAAGTTATGGTGAGAACTTTTTCATTTATGACGTTTCTTTCCAAAGAAGCAAAGCATACATGCTGTATGTATGCTTTGCTGCCATGGAAAGAAACGTCTACGTAGATAACTATTACGTAACTATTCTATTTACGTAGATAAAGTGGATTGATGATTTAAGTGCTGGGGTACTTTTAATAAGTCAGCTGTCATGTAATGACAGTCGCTAAGCCATGTTAGAGGCTTCATAAGCAGCTTGATAACTTCTGACAGTAAGGCCCGCCACCGACTTCAATCTTCCACCAACCCGGACTGTCAAGCCTAACCTTCCTGCGATGAAGGAAGAGACTCGTGCCGCAGCAGTGGAGACATAAAAACTGTTGATAACAGACGGCTCGCTTTCTTACAATAATTTTCTTGTTATTTTATTTTTTATTTTTATTTATTGAAAGAAAACAAACTATTGTATAATATAGTTTCAGGTCAGAAAATTCTTAAGTGCATATATATATATATATATATATATATATATATATATATATATATATATATATATATATGCACTTAATATGTAATTAACCAGTGAAGTTTTCTGTAGATTTATACAAAGGCAATAACATATTTTAAACTTTCGCGACTTGTACACATAGTTAGAATATTTTCGGGGCTTAATGTAGTAATTTATTGCTATTTTACCTCGACGTTTCGACGACGTTACAGTCATCGTGGTCACGAGAAGACTGATGGCTGGCATCCGTTCGCATCTTCGGCTGATGAGGTTTCAGACTACCCTCAATCAGCTATCACAAAGCACTATTAGGGTTGCGACACACTACACTGACAATGTCAGCCATGCGACTTTTTTCCACTCGAACACATCTTGATGACCGGATCCCACGTTTGCGACAGTTTGAAACCACATTCGCGATTAAAATTTTTGTGTTTCTTAATTTCAACCGCTTCACGCACAATTCGGCTATAATAATGGCGAGCGTTGGAAAGCACCGATGGTTTGTGCAATTCTATCCAGTGGTTTGATCCTGATTCAAGAAGATGTTCCGAAATCGCTGACTTTTCCACCTGGCGGTTTTTGACAGCTGCGATATGTTCCTTGACTCTTTCAGCAATGGTCCGCTTAGTTTGTCCGATATAAGAACTACCGCAACTGCAATCGACTTTGTACACACCTGGTATTTGATAGGGTATGGTGTCCTTGACTGTTTCTACCTGCGCTGCTATCTTGAGCAGTGGAGTGAAAACTGTCTGGATTGCATACTTCTTTAGCAAAGAACCGACTTTGTCCGTCACTCCCCTAATGTACGGCAAGTATGCTCGCTCCCTCGGAACGTCAACCCTCTTTACCCTAGTTGTACGCCTCTGATACATGCCCTTCACCCCATAGCCGATCTTCTTAAGTACCCCTTGTACATGTGACAGTTCTTCATGTATAAATTCCGGGTCACACAATGCATAGGCTCTGTCCACCAATGAAGATACTACGGATGCTAAATGCATAGGGTGGTGGTGCGACGTAGCATGTAGGTACTTGTCAGTGTGTGTAGGTTTTCTGTAAATACAGTGAGTTAGGGATCCATCCGATCTCGCCATAACTTTAACATCCAGAAATGGTAAGGCGCAATCACTTTGGAGTTCAAAAATAAACCTTTTTTTTTGGTGTAATGAGTTTAAGTGATTCAAGAACTGTTCAACTTCCGGTTTGTTACCTTTCATAATGCAAAACACATCGTCCACATATCGTTTCCATAATTTTAAACCGGATGGAAATTGTATCAGCGACTCGATGTGCTCCATCCAGATATTAGCCATTACGGGTCCTACAGGACTCCCCATAGCAACGCCATCTATCTGTAGGTAATGCTGCCCTCTATACAGAAAATAACTGCCTTCCAAACAGTTCCGTAATAAGGTTATGTGCCCCTCTAGTATGTTCTTTTCATTAAATTTTTGTCGAATTAGGTCTACACATTCTTTTAGTGGAACACTAGTGAAAAGTGATTCGACATCAAAACTCACTATGACTTCATCTGGTTCCAGTTTGATGTCCCTATTATACTAATGAAATGGCGAGAATAACAATAACATGAAAAATAAGACAATAACATGAAAAATAAAAACTAACTATCTTATTCTGCTAACACCACTAATCTGGTGGAGTACATCCAACAGCACATCAACCCCTACACAAATGTGCAATCTGTTTTGTTGCGTTACCAGTCACTTTGCAGCAGAAATTTTAGGGTCGATGAACTGTCCATGCACTCTTCCAATAGCTACCAAGTACATCAAAGTGTAGTATTTTCTAAGGTTAACACGAGCAGTAGACATAATTAAAACTGTTTTTATACGGATTTATGCTCGTTTATTACATTTTTACAATTTTCCAACGTTTCGGCACTTTTTCAGGTGCCGTGGTCCCGGATGACGTTGTGCCGAAACGTTGGAAAATTGTAAAAATGTAATAAACGAGCATAAATCCGTATAAAAACAGTTTTAATTACATCAAAGTGACCAACTTTTTCTTTTTAATCTATTATGTTTCTATACATTAAATATTGTTTAACTCGAAAAGGAAAACCGAAAAGGAAAAAATAAAGTATGGATTAAGTCCTCATGTCAAGATAAAATTATTGTCATCCTATGTGGTCTGAAAGGGTGCACCAATGTGTATGCTTTCAGTCAGGGCTATGCAATGCTATTTAGAGTTGCTTCGATGTTTGCCATCGTCGTAGAATTATGAGGCGCAGAACCTTTGATGCTAGGCTTTGCTTTTTTAAGCAGTTTTTAAACTCATTCTATTCTTCAGACTTAGAAAGTATTATCGATACTGCTGATTATGTAGATTGCGTAGAAATGGTCACCTAGAGCTTGCTGATAAAATGCACTAGTAGTTTGGGAAAATAGTGTGATTGTGGTTTTTATATTTTCTTACTTTCCTGCTGAAAAGCTTACTATAACATCAAGAATTATTTAGTAAATGTTTGGTACTAAACAGTAGAATAATATTAAAAGGTCTTTAGGGGACAATATATTATGTTTAGTGTTCAACAAATTGGGGAAAACGAAAACTTTGTTAATAAGAAAACTTTGTTTTTTAAGTTTGATAAGAATAAATATGGAGTTTTTTATGAGCTTCCTCTCCACATAATCTATTGAGTGTGAAACTAACAAATTTGAATACATTAATTCATTTTTAATGATGAAAGAATAATTGATTTGATTTAAATAATAATAAATGCAGCAATGGCGGTCGTTAAGCCATGTCAGAGGCCTTATGGGCGGCTTGATGACTTCTGACAGTAAGACCCACCACTGTCTTACAATCCTCCACCAAGCCGGACTTGGCCCCCGTGGGGGAGTATGGACTAACCTTCCTGCGATACAGGAAGAGAACCGTGCCCCAACAATGGGGACATATAAAAGGTTGATGTCGTAAATGCATCTTTTGTGAGTTTGGCACTGTTGCATGTGTGCACGTCATTCACTACAATAGTGCACACTATTCCGTGTGAAGTTTGATCGATACAGGTGTTCTGTCTATTCTGTATATACTGTATGTACTTGTATCTATGGTCATCATTATGTGCTGCAAAATCAGTTGGTAAATAAATGCCCTATGCCTTGAAATAACACGGAATACAACAATACAATAAGAATTAAATAAGAATGAAGAAGCTTATATGCAGGTGGACTGCTCAGACATGTGAAGAAATATAATTTTATGAGTAAGTAAAGAGTAGAACTGGAAATCGTGGTCGTCTAAGCCCCTAAAATATAATTTTCTTCAAATGTACGCAGCAATGTTAACTGGTAGTTGTTGATACGACGTTAATGGTAAAAGCATGACCTTTGTGTTATCTAATCTAAATGGTCTTTCCATAGTGATAGATCGAAATATCCAGTCCATTATGATATTTGCGGTAATTTTCTTACCCAAATTAATTTAATTTTACATTTAAATAACGAAATCCCTGGGTCATGGAGCATAGGTAGATAGGTAGGTAGACCAAGGGTTGGCACGATCCTAACAAACTTTTTTCGCTTGATCAACATTCATTAGTTCGTGTATACACTCACTACAGTTTTGAATAATTTTTATCCCTTTACCGGGTCCTAAAATTATATTTTAACTTCAGTAAAAGCAGTAACGTAGTCATCACGTTCCACTTATATTGGTTTCGTTCACAGTGAATACTCGGCGTAGCAATGCGCTTGTCAAGAATATTTTGTCGCAACTCGAAACCCCACATTTTGAGTTCCACATTCAACATCACGGTGATTCGATACCAACCCTTGTATGTGCCCACTGCTGGGGAACGGGTCTCTTCCTGCATCACAGGAAGGTTAGGCCATACTCCACCACGGAGGCCAAGTCCGGGTTGGTGGCGGTTTGTAAGACAGTGGCGGGTCTTACTGTCAGAAGTTATCAAGCCGCCCATAAGGCCTCTGACACGGCTTAACGACTGCCATTACATGACAGCTGGCACCAACGGCTTAACGTGCCTTGCGAAGTACGGAAGCGCTCGGAAAAAATGCCACTAGCGGTAGTCACGGGACGGTCACCCATCCGCACCTGACCGCGCCTGTTGTTGCTTAACTTAAGTGGTTGATTCCAATCACTCGATTTGGCTAGTCCACGAGCGCTTCCACGGTGATTATTAATAGCTTTATGAATAAAATCTGCTTTTCCAGCTACATCTGCAATGCGGACAACAAAATCGTCCGACCTAATTCTACAGTCCGGTTTTGTAACGTGTACCTAATGTACATTGCCCTTATTTGTTTTGGTATAACTTGCAGAAATATAATCGTATATGGAATATGGACCTTCTTGATAGAATTCGTTAATAATGCTTTGGTCATTATTTCAAAGCCTGCTGTTTATAAATGTGACATCGCCTGTGCACATGAGTATGCAAAAAATTATGATGATATCGATCAAATTTGAGGAGTTTCTAGTACTACTTATTACACCGTAGGGCAAAATACGTGTAGTAGACAATTTTTTTGTAGTATTACATGTCATGTTTTGCAATCAAATTGACGTTTGATATTGGTCAATCAGCAAGGATCATCACATGGGTCGTTATTGGCTACTTTTAAAGTATGAAATTTTGATCAACATGATCAGCATAACTATGAAACTTGCAATTCTTAAAGATAGATTTAAAATGTTTGGCCGATTCTCCGCTGCCTAGGAATCTCCATGGCAGGAGAATACAGAAAAATAACTAGATGTTATAATACAGGTAAGGCACAGTTATCTGCTGTTTTACAAACAGCTGAATATGCTGGCTAATATGCATGGCTATATAGTAAGCAAGATTGATAAATACTTCGTTGATGAGATTTTAGTACCTTTCGATATACTTGCAATAAATGTTCAGTCGCACTCGATTATTGATTTTGATGTACAACTAATTATACAGAGTTATTTTAAAAACACGTACAGAGCGACAACGGCCATGTTTTCTATTCTTACATCCATCATTTCTAAAAATATGGTTTATTATTCATGTTTTGATCTTTTTCTGTAAAGGCAACATAATGATAAATGGACAATTTTTATCCTGACCTTTTGAAGAAAAAAGACTTATGGCTTCAATATTGTTCTGTAAATGTAGAAAAATTTTCCGACTAAGAAAAATAAGGGTAATACCCAAGATTAACGGGAATTACTATTGAATAATCCCATCAATGTAGGGAAACAATATCTTTGTTTTTCCAGGTGAAAAATCGTGGATACTTCGGCTGCCTCTGTGGCGCAGCGGTAGCGCGTCTTCCTACCATGCAAGAGGTCCTGGGATCGAACCTCGGCTGGGGATAGAAAAAAACCCCAGGTCTTGTAAATATGTTTCCATGTTGACTCAGGGTATCTTAGTGTGGGGCCAGAAGCAATGTATGCGCCTGTATGTAAATGTAATGTTATGTTATACTGTCATGTATAACAATAAAACCATGTCCAAGGCACTACAGCGTCGGAGTGGTCCCGTCACCCATCTAGTGTGAGTGAAGATACCACTGGACGCTGTGTAAATCATTTCTTTAAGTAGATGTAAAAAGGCCAATATTATTACTGTCATGTAGTCTAAACTTCAGGGCACAATGTCACATTGTAACGGATACAATCCCGTAATATCTTTATCTTTATCTTTATCCCGTAGTCTCTTATGTAATCCTTGGTGTACATGCAATAAAGAATATTCTATCTATCTATCTATCTTTTATTGGCTATAGAATAGGTTACTCTATTTTTCTTAATTTTATTTCATTTTATTTTTACATTTGGAGATCTTACAGCTTGTAGTTAAAAATACAGAAAGTCAAATAATACTAAAAAGCCATGGGTTAGGCTCGCAGCTAGCACTAAATTTAAAGGAAGGGGGTTCTAATTTTGTGTTAAAGTTCATTGTTGTACTTCAATGTCAAAAATATTTATAATTTTGATTGATACTGAGCTAGACGAAGATACTATCGGATTAAGAAAAAAATCTTTCATTACATATTTGAAAAGGTTAATAAACAGAGTTGTACACAGCTTCGACAAAGTTGTCCATAAATAGCTTGATTAACTCGTTTCGTTTCGTATTAAACAAGTCTACGTTATTGCTTATTGAATTAAATAATTTACATGCTCGGATAAGAGAGGAATTTTGTCTATAGTTAGTCCTCGCACGGGAAATATACAATCTTAATGATTTACGTGCATCAGAGGAGTAGGGGACTACCAATTTTATATTAGCTGGCAAGTCTGCCGAGTCTACATGCCCGTTAGCGTATTTAAAAATATATATGATGTCGCTTATCCTACGTCTAATTTCTAAAGGAAGTATGTGATGTCTAATTCAGCGCCGGTTGTAGTTGCTATCACGTGTCCTAGTTTTAAATTGTATCTCAAAAATCGTCTTTGTGTAGATTCTATTCTGTTAGCATATTGAGCATAACGAGGGTTCCATACCGAGGAAGCATACTCGAGGACACTGCGAACGTAAGAACAGTATAGTACTTTAATAGTTTTTATATTCTTGAAGTGAATGCATGATCTTATTAGGAATCCTAGTGCTCTAGAAGCTTTCTGTACAATGTGGTTAATGTGTTTGTTATATAGTAACTTTGAGTCTTGAATAATACCTAAATCGCGCATGTGATCCACTCTTTGGAGCCGTTGGTTTTTAATAGTGTACGAATAGTCAATTATGGTATTTTTCCGTGAGAACAACATTAGAGAACATTTAGTCACATTAAGATCTAGTTTATTTTGGGTGCAATAGGCTTCAAATAGATGCAGAACATCTTGCAAGAGCTTGGAGTCACTAGAGTCGCTGATTTCTTTGAATATTTTTATATCATCAGCTAATAAGAAAATAGAGGAGTTCCGAAAACAGGCATTTATGTCATTTAGGAATATAATAAAGAGGAGCGGCCCCAAAATAGAATCGGTAACCGTTAATAACGACGGACTGTAGCCGACTTTTTTATATAGTAAGAGAACCACTTAAATAGATTACCATGAATTCCCGCTTTCTGTAACCTGCTAAGTAGTAATAAGTGGTCGATTCTATCGAATACTATAGTCAGTAAATATTGTATCTGCCTGGTGACCTGAATCCATAATTGAGGAGATTTTATCATGAAAAAGTATAAAGTTGGATACAGTGGATCTTTTCTGGAGGAACCCATGTTGTTCGGGAGTTAAAATGGGTTTCAGAGCACAATATGTTTGTTGGTATATTGTTCTCTCTAGAATTTTGGAAAATAAGTTTAATTTTGATTACGATTTAGGCCAATAATTTTCTTTTTTGTTTCTGTGGTTTTTTTATGAACCGGTGTTATAAATGCTTGCTTCCATACCTCGGGTTCCACTCCTTCATATAACGATCGCGAGAATAACAGAGAAAGAGGGGTAGTGAGACTTTTAGCACATTGAATAATGAATATTGGGTGTATCCCATCCGGACCCGTCCCTTTGTTGGGATCCAGCGATTTTAAGAAATTGTACACCTCCTCATTATTTATCTCAATGTTACTTATATAACCCGCCGAGTTAATGTCCGTGCAATCGCTAGAGAGAGGTTGTGCCAGATTATCTTTAGTATTGAGAAAAGTGGTTTGAAAATTGTCTGATAAAAGATTACATATGGAACATATGGATTCACATGTTTCCGCCATAGTACATGTTAAATGGGTAGTTACCTTCAGGGCTTTTAGTGGACTTAATATGAGACCAGAAAACTTTGAGGTTGGTGAGAATAGAATTCTCAACCACTGCTATATAATTAGTATAGCAGTGGTTTTCGGTCTCTTTTATTTGTTTGCGGAGCCAAGAAGAGGAGTTATAGTCCGATAGGTTACTGTAAGTTTTATATTTCCGATGATAATTGGTTTTTTCTTTTATTACTTTTATAAGTGCGGGTGTGTACCATGGCGGAAAGGATCGGCTTGAAACAAACTTGTGAGGAACAAAATTGTCTCTCAAATCGTAGGTAGCACCATAGAAAGCATCTTTAGCCTCATTTATGTCGGCACAGTCGTTAAATAATGTTTGCCATGAGATTTTATCTATTTCACTCATTATCAACGAATAATTCCTCGATTTATGGAAGTAAAGCACTCTACCATTATTTTTTAGAGAGGAATTCGTATCAATATTCAGTTCTATGACAAGGGATACATGGTGTGCATTCTCTGGGACAAGCGGATCGTCACAAACATGAATTGTTAATTTTAGGTTAGATAAAGCCAAGTCAAGTATTCTGTCATTACAGTTTTTCATGCTATTATACTGACATAACCCGCATTGTATCAGAGTATGAAAAAATAAATCTTGACTTCTGCCGGATACGTTTGATGGATCTAAATGGCACAGATTCGGTATCCACTCTATGTTGCTGAGGTTGAAGTCACCCAGAATTAGGTATTTATCGCTGGCGTTACCAGAAAAAATATCGAATATTTTTTGCTGAAATTAGGAAGCTACGTAAAAAATGAGTTGCCTCTATTTTGGGGACATAGATAAATAACACAAAGGTGAAGTGCAGAGGACTGGCGCCCATTCATAGACCTAAGGTTAATGGCGATCCACAGATCTTCGGCTGAGGACCACCAATCGGCATGCTCACTAACTGACTCCTTTCTCACAGCGATCATAACTCCACCGCCACGGCTTTGACAGGTAGTCTCATAATCGCGATCGCGACGCCATAATAAATAGTCGTCGTTAATTAATTCTTGGTCGTACACTCCATCCAGCAGCCAAGTCTCTGTTATAACTATTTAGTTATAACTATTTCATATCATAGGTACTTAGCAAAAGTGATCGCTTAAAGTAACGTATTAAAAAAGGTATTATTCCAAAAATCTATTCTCTTGTATGTTATACATCTTGTACTAGCCAGTGAATGTTTAAGCAAGTCTCAGCTTGACACTAGATTTCTAAACTTGTTTTTTTTACTTTGTGAACTGCCGTTGATCTGTGTATTGTGCACCTACCACCTCTTTTGTAAATTAATTAATTATCTATGTAACAACTGCTACTGTAATTGAGTTATTTAAATAAATGATATTTTACTTTACGTCTATACAATACAAGTTGGTGACGTAGATGGCGCTTCATCAACGTTCATAAGTCGTTGCATGCACGCACGCCGGTTACGGGTACTCTTATCTTTCCCTTTGCTAATACACAGTGCACAGTGAGATTGCTAAATTATATTAGATTAACTAAGGTTGTAACTAGTAAGTGCAAAATCTGGTATGTATTGTAAATTTGTATGTATGTACAGCGTGACATAAAAAAAGGTTACACAAAAAAATACAGAAAACTATATATTTCTACAACTTCAATTTGCATCCAATAAAGACACTTTTATCGATCTAACTATACCTACATTGCGAGCATGCATTCAAAGTTTTAGAGCGCAGCTCAAAGAAAAAGAAGTATAACAATAACTTGGGGTCGTTTTTTATCCCTAAGTTTGTCTGACATTTATGTCTGACAAAAGTTTATGAAAATTTATAAAAAACTGTATCATCTAATGTTAACGTAGAAGATGGTTTTAGGGAAATTAAATGAATTAAATAATTTCTTGCAAAACCAGTTTCACACTCACGTTGTTTAAAATTCCTGGTTCCTGAAGAAGGGTAACCTGTGTATCAGAAACCAGAGCAGTGCCTTTAAATACACAGGGAATTACAAAAAGCAAGAAGAACACGTGAAATAAAATAATAGGAAAAATTAAAAAAAACATTTTATGTTTGTCCTTCTAACCCATCGATAGTCTTGTTCAGTACAAGTACGAGGGGGCATGGAAATATAAACATTAAAATTTTGGCTATTTAAAAAAGTTCTTAAAAATCGGTAATGAACTTATACAAGTTAATTTAAATGAAATTATTGCTCTTTAAATGACAGTCTGTACTAAAAAATAATATCCTAACCTAATCTTGTATATGAAACAGTCTTCTTCAAAATGTCTGCTGCAAACGTACGTGATTTTGTTCAATATCAATTTGACCATGAAGTCCACATTTGTTGCATTGTGCTTTCTTCGGGTAACCTGAAATAAGAAATTATTAATTAAAAACCACTATAATCAGCCATAAATACACCCTTTAAGTTCGTTTTTAATTTGACGGCACACTGCACATTAAAATCCAGTACTGCTAGACAACTTTTTTTCACAATAGTGATGCAATTAGTTGCTACATTATTATTATATTACTACACGTAGATTATGTCAAAACTATTCAAGTTCATTTTCCATAAGATATCGATATCAACCTTTTATATGTCCCCACTGTTGGGGCACGGGTCTTCTTCTTCTTGTATTGCAGAAAGGTTGGGCCATACTCCACCACGGGGGCCAAGTCTGGATTGGTGGAGAATTGTAAGACAGTGGTTGGCCTTGCTGTCAGAAGTTATCAAGCCGCCCATTAGGCCTCCGACATGGCTTAACGACTCCCATTACATGACAGCCGACACCAACGGCTTAGCGTGCCTTGTGAAGCACGGAAGATATAGAACCTTATTACAAGTTCTAAATTTTTTCAAAGTAGGTGGAATTATTATAAGTAAAAATAATATCAAAACCCCTTTTGGTAGTTTTTAATTTATCATGCAGAAACTATAAAATAATATCAATAATAATTACATAATCAATAAAAAAAATATCAATGCAATCAATAGCTTCAAACAGAAATATATTAAACGATAATCACAAACAATCGAAACGAAAACTTCATAGAACGTTACTAAATCAAACTTTCAAAAGTTTATTGAGATTTAGGGAAATAAACACAAGAAATAAAAAAAAACTTCTTTACTAGTAGTATCGATAACTTTTTCACTGAGGTAGTGAGAAATTCCCATCCCTATCGCCCTTAAATAAACAACAAACTTGTTACTATGATCATTTTGATTATAATCATGATTTGTTAACTTTGAAACACTATTCTCAAATTATATTAAGGCTATGTTGCAATTCCAGTAGCACATAGTTAAAATGCAAGCGAAAAAACCACTACTAAGTACACAAAATTGAGTCTTACCGATGGAAGCTGATGAAGGTGGTTTTGTTTTCTCTTCTCCCGGATGGGTTTTACATCCCAATATCTCACACGCCATTCCGATGTATTACATAATTATACTCCATACTACGAATATCCACTGAAATCCATTTCAGATTGTCTTAAAACAACCCAAAAAACACGAGCTTTACGGAGGCGACGCACTCGAACACCTGTTGTCTAACACACTGCCTAATCGAAGGTACTTGGTAGCCCACTACAAGCTGTGATTTTCTAGACATCTCTAATTCGGTAGCATAATGGTAACCAAAGGTAACCAAACTGACAATTGAGGGTGGTACGTTTTGAATAATTAAACATCACACTACTATATTTTTCTCTGTCTAACACGTGGTTGGCGACGTTTCAAACTAACGAGACAGACATGTGTCAGGTGTTCATTTATAACGCTCATTCTATGCTTTAGTTCTTATTCTGAGTGTCAAAGAGTTGATTACGTTTCTGCTCACGCAAACTCTTGTCATGACATCATACACAAACTAAACGTGTTACGTTGACAAGCTTCTGCTAGCTTTTATCACCGAGAGACAACGTATGACGAAACGTTCTGTGCTGTTTTACCGACAAATTTAGTGAAATGTCCTTTACCTATAATCCCTCAGAATAAGAACTATGTTCTGAGTCTAATCCACGGATGTAAGAGAAAGACGGATGCCTTCTGGCATTGAAAGGGTGTGAAGCACCTTGTTCTGTGGAAGCACCGCTGGTCCTCACTTTCGTGTACATACATGAGCTAACACAGAGATACACCAAGTCGGACAATTTGCCGCCATTACGCTTCGGGCAGCAGTGCCAGTAAGTCTTATTTTACACAAATTAAAATTTTAAGAAATGCTGTCTTGTGTACTACGGTGGTGTAAAAACTTCTCGAAAAAATCCAATAAGTCTCAAAGGAGTACCTAACATGCGTGAGTAATGTTTTAAGTTACTAATTTGTGATATTTTTTCCTTATTCGGTTTTGTTTACTTTTCTTTATTTACTTACAAATCGGGTTGTCAAATACAGCAGTGATACCAGTTTTTTTCGGGGAAAATTCCCGAAAAGTGGCAAAATATGTATTTGTTGCATTTATTAGTGTTTTTATAGTACTAGTTTAGAGTTATTGAAATACGCAACCGTAACCCTTACAAAATGACATATTGTCTTCAAATATCTAACTGTATCAAATTTGCCGCCTCATTCGCACTCACAATGAAATATCATAGCCTTTTCTATTGTACAGACCAACACAAACCTAACGATCATTGGGTGATGCTGCGCTTCCCATTTTCACGCATTTTGCGTGCAAGAAAGAAATAGAGCTACGCGCGCTTTTTCTTTGAGTTTGTGTCGGTCTGTACAAGCCGTGCTGTGTGTGGACATCTAACAACGTTGTGCATGAGCTGTCTATTTCTTTTTAAAGTGCCAATGGCTATACCACAAACATAAAAAAACAAGAGATAGCCTACAATAATTATCAACAGCTGACATCCAGCTGATATTAGTTAAGTTGTCAAACACCCGCCACCGTTGTAGGTGGCAGTGATATTACTTATTTGAAAGTTTAGGATATTTTGTATAGTGTAACGCTGCAAACCTCTTCACACCATTTTTATTTCTTTTTCTATCTATCATTTTCAAATATTTAAATTACGTCACACAGCATTTGATTTCCCTCATTTTTCGTCACTACTACTTTACCCTTCGAACAAATCTGGCTATTTTACCTGCTTATCCGTTTTTATCTAGTTTGTCTGATTTATTATACCTACTACTAATCTACAAATAAAACAATACTTGAAGTCGTTCAAGTGTTTATTGTTATTATATAAGATATCCGACGCTCCACTGGCGCCCAACGATAATAAAGAAACCCAGCAACACCCCACGGCTTGATACGCCGTGACGGCACTGCCCACCCACCGCGACTTCGCTGCGAGTGCGAGTGCGAGTACGAGTACGATTACCACGATTATACGAGTGCACAATCGTCGAGCTGCTGCTGCTTCATACCCACGACCCACGACGCCATTCATCACAGGCGCATCCCCAGCCTTCCTTAAGGTTCCGTTATTCGCAAGACCTGCACGATTTTTTTGTTAAGTGTTGTCATTTTTTTTTTAAATAAAAAATATTTAATTCAGTTAAAAATGCGACTTGACTTCCGGTCCAAAAGGTAATTCATTATAACTACTCATAACCCACTATACACAAACTAGATTTACCCATTAGTAAATGTTCGGCCCTAATAAAAGTCTTATTTTATATATCTGCACACCACCTAACCGAAACATACCACAGTTAGTTTACACTAATATTATACAATCAATAAATTCTACACACATTTATCAGACAGCTACACACCCACAGGCTGCTCACTAGCAGTTCCATAGACCTCGGTAACCTGGAATTTATAATTCCAGGTGGGACGGGTTACTAACTTACGTTGCCTCAGGAGCGTATCCTGGGTAATACACGTACACGTACACAGCCGAGCTGCACTCATACAGTCTAGTAATTACAATATTATATTATTGAATTATAATTACTTCAGTGTTCCAGTGTTTATTATTATTATAAAAGATATCCGACACTCCACTGGCGCCCAACGTGGGGCGTTGGATATCTTTTATAATAATAATAATAAACACTGGAACGACTTCAGGTGTTGTTTTATTTGTAGATTAGTAGTAGGTATAATAAAACAGAAAAACTGGATAAAAACGGATAAGCAGGTAAAACAGTCAAATCTGCTCGAAGGGTAAAGTAGTAGTGATAAAAATGAGGAAAATCGAATACTGTGTGACGTAATTTAAACATTTGAAAATGATAGATAAAAAAAGAAATAAAAATGGTGTGAAGAGGTTTGCACCGTTACACAACTTATTCGTCACATGTGATAATTTAAAAACCTAATCAGAGGCTAAAAATTCCACCCATGCCGGGATTCAAGCCCACGACCTCTGGCTTTGCGTGCCAGCGCTCTTTCCAACTGAGCTAATGGGCGACTCACCGGCATCAGTGAAATTTTGAACCTCTTTACAATAATCTCTATATTACGTACAGGCAGCAACATCTGGCTGAAGTAATTTGTATCACTTGCAGCCCCGAGTACCTACTTTGCAGTAAGGTTTTACATCTTATTATTTGTTTACAATTATTTATTTATAACTAAATAAGTTTGGTTTTATTTAGTTATAAATAAATAATGACATTTCTTAAGATTGCTGTTGCTTTTATTTCATGATTTACACAGGTAAATAAACAATTAAATTTCTGAACTTTGTTGTGTTGGCTATACAATTTGATCTAAAATAGGCGCGGTAGTGTCGTTGGTTGGCAACGACACTACTTGTATTACCGTTGGTAGTGTCGTTGCCAGCAAATGAATTTGTCGACTACAAAATGCCCAAATATTTTTAATACAAAACTGCACTCCATATTAGCACCTTAAAATAAGTAAATATAGCTACACCCGATTTGATTCTATAGTAAAAAACTAAATTTATCGATCCGGAATCCCGGGATTTTTTCGGTACGGAAGTGCTATCCATGTGAGCTAACACCTCTTTAAGGCGTTTCAGAGCGCTAACTAGCGCCACGAATGGAAAAATCATAACTTTTTAAAAACCTATTTAGAGGCTAAAATTCCACCCATGCCAGGATTCGAACCCACGACCTCTGGCTATCCGTGCCAGCGATCTTCCAACTGAGCTAATAGGTGACTCACCGGCATCAGTAAAATTTCGATCCTTTTTACAATACTCTCTGTATTACGTACAGGCAGCGACATCTGACTGAAGTAATTTGCATCACTTACAGGAATTTTTACCTCTAAATAGGTTTTTAAAATTGTCCGTAGCACGGGTTAGTTCACTAAAAAGAAAAGAATATAAATCATAACTTTTTCATACAACGTTTTTATCTGAAAGTGAACATGAGAAATCTTAACAACTGTGATAACTATTGTTACAACACAACTAATGACTTTTTCTTCGTTTAGTGGCGCTAGTTGCAGTGGTGGATGGCCCTGAAGCACCTTAATTCTCTTGATTTGAAAAAGTGGGAAAAGTGCTATTTGTCTGGCAACACCGATGGCACGCATACATAAAGAGACGGCGGCCATTTGTATGCTTCACTCGTCATTATAGAAGGTTCCATCCGTCTTTCTTTTACATCCGTGCTCTAATCTAAATTAATAATATTTATGCTAAATATCTTTGGTGAGATAATGATGTTTAGTTAATTGTATTAAGTAAGCTGTTTAAAGGTGGTGTTTACGACCTTAAGTCCCGTCCTGATTTCCGAAAAAAATCGACAAGATTTGGTGTTTTAGACATTTGAAATAAGCAGGAGTCTTTTCTCGTGTGATCTTTTTGAAACATCAGAACATCGTTACTTTCTTCCAAGAATATTACAATACTAATATCGCAATACTATAGTGAAGCAGGGAAACATCTTATCGACTCTACATTGGTTGGTTCTCATCATCCTTCAGACAGAGGCACTAATAAAGTAAAAAACACTGACCATTTGCGAATCTGACTGAAAAACTGTCTAGGAAATAATAGTTTGAACTGTACCAGCACATAAATAAACCTTTGTATACGTGAAATCTATTCAGTTCCGTTACAGGTAACTTTGCAATGAATATATAAAGTTTGCAGTGCTGTGACTGTATCACTGCTCCAAACTAGATAGTTGATAATGTCCGGATTAGGTATGCTAATTTTCAGAACAAGGGATATATTTAAAACTGTAATCCGATTACAAAAACAACTTTATTTATTACACTATTTTTATTTTTAATGCACTAACCCGTGCTAAGGAACAAATTTAAAAACCTATTTAGAGGCTAAAAATTTCACCCATGCCGGGATTCGAACCCGCAACCTCTGGCTATCCGTACCAGCGCTCTACCAATTGAGCCAATGGGCGACTCACGGCATCAGTGAAATTTTTTATTTTTAATGCACTAACTCGTGCTAAGGAACAAATTTAAAAACCTATTTAGAGGCTAAAAATTTCACCCATGCCGGGATTCGAACCCGCAACCTCTGGCTATCCGTACCAGCGCTCTACCAATTGAGCCAATGGGCGACTCACGGCATCAGTGAAATTTCGAACCTCTTTACAATATTCTCTGTATTACAGATGTCGCTGCCTGTACGTAATACAGAGAATATTGTAAAGAGGTTCGAAATTTCACTGATGCCGTGAGTCGCCCATTGGCTCAATTGGTAGAGCGCTGGTACGGATAGCCAGAGGTTGCGGGTTCGAATCCCGGCATGGGTGAAATTTTTAGCCTCTAAATAGGTTTTTAAACTTTATTTATTTTACAAGATTAATATTCATAAATGCTAATGATGGCCCCAGTAGAAACTATTCATAGATTCTGAAATGTACTATAATTGTTGTATAGAATCAGGCGTTACTTTGCGGAAATCCATAATAGCATTAAAAAGTTAAAATTACTTTGCTAAATTCCGCCAAAAATCCCACAAGCACCATGCGGTTAGCTAATCCGCCCTCCCTCCCACTTTTTCAAGCAAAAGCAAGACACGAACACATCACCACCAACACCAATTCTTGTGTGAGAAAACACGCGACGCGTTTCGCCTCTAACACGAGGCATCCTCAGGCTTGTACGTTGCTTGTATGTATTTTCACAGAAGTTATTGTTATGAACTCAGAATTTTCTGTTATTTCAGTGGACATACGTACAACCCACTCTTTTATTGAAACCGTTTTATTGTCTTAATTGTTTTTAGTTAATATATAGTATATATAGTTTTCCTTATTAAAGTCTGGCAGATTAAGAATCTGATAGGAAAAGCAATAGCAAATTGATCGAAACGTATTAAGTTTAATTTTCAATCTTATCTAACAAAAATCTTTTAAACATGTTTGTGTGAATTGCAACGTGGAAACGTCTATTAGTTGTATAGAAGTATTTTCATATTCAAACGACTAAACGTTAAAAAATACGGCAGTGATTTTTGGTTTGCGACGATTAAATAATTTCAAATTACATCTCTTAGGACGCAACGGAACGCTTTGACGCTGAGCAGTGACGGGTACCTACCTATCATGTCAATGATCTGTGGTAAATGTCATGTTCTCCAAGACGCGCGCGAAAGAAGGAACAAACAAAACCAACTGAAATTTCAACCACAAATTTCAATTAAAGCAACTGACCGTAAGTATTTGTTTACTGATGAAGTTATTTCATAATGACTGTTCGCTTTTATCACAAAAGGTTTGCACTTTTGTGATTTCGTACCAAAATTTAGCCTGTATACAAGACATAATTATGCATACATTGTATGATTTTATTTTTCAGATAAAGACCAGACCTCTTGGAAAATATGAGATCAGTTTCTTGCTGGACCAGATTTATAAGAATAATGTAATAACATCGAGGGCTACAAATGCTACTAATAATAAATTAGAAGACATTTAAAAGAGTCATATACCGACGTTTTATTTAATCGAAATCTGTAAACAAATTCTGAGTCAGAAAGTTCACTTTCATAGTTTATTCGAGCGCTGACCCGGTGATCCCCGAATTCTGCTACATCGTAGTTTGAATATGTACACGCTTCTATCGATGTCAAAAAATATGGCTACCTACAAAAATGTACCACAGGTACCTAAGTCCACGTCGCCGCCGCCGGATCTCCTTGCTTATGCGAACGTGTGCGTGAACATGCTCGCCCGCATCATCTTCAGCATTATAGGAGAGGAACTATCATTCTGATAAAACGTAGTAGCATTTGTCTTGCTGTCTTGATATCAAGGACTCTGCTAGCGTTATCAGATTCAGGATAAATGCTTTGTATTGGTTCCTTCCTTCTTCTTGGCCATTTGAGTGTTGAAGTTTGTATACACTTTATCAAAACGAGTGGGCTTCATACAGCCACAATGTGTTAGAAGCGGGGATAAATATCATCAGGACTCAAATACAATGGTATTAAAAGACTCGAATTCATTACAGTTTTAATTTGCGCGTACAATGTTGTGACTTCTTCAAATTGCCTACGATCCTTTTCATGTAATTTTTAAGATTTTTTATTTTCATAAATAACTTGCAATGAAATAACTGTATATGGTATGTAAATAAGCGAATACCTTGCTCCCAACGCAGTAAAGTATGTGCAACATATTTCGAGCAGGCATGTTATAAATATATTATAAAAGCAGCAAATAAGTGAACAGCTTGCTCCCACAGCTTAGAAAATATTGAACAATAAAAATAGCTTTAAAAAGCATGCGGGAACATTTAACAGGCCTTGTTTTACTTTGTCAATCAAGCTTGCTATACACGGACGTAGATAAGATATGACAGTTTAAATTGATTACCTACCCGTCAGGTATTAGCCAACATGTGCTTGATTTTTCAGGTCCTGATAGGAAATTTATACCTATTAGCCAGTTTGCTATCTTTAAATATAACACTAAATGCCACTTATTTTGAGCCATTTGTGTATGCTTCAAATTATAACTATACAGCGAAGAGCTTGCTCCCACAGGAAGAAAATGTGGGAACAGTGACAGGCTATGCTTCACTTTATCAACCAAGCTTGGTATACTTGGATATAGGTAAGATATAACAGGTTAACTTGATTAACTACCCGACAGGTATTAACCCGCTTGGTTTATCCAGAAAAAAATGTACTAATAGGCAATGTACAGTATTCTTGATACCTATTAGCCTTATAACATTAAAATATGCATTCTTGCAACTAGGCAAAATAACAGTTTACTAGATACCTAGATCCTCTTATGAAAGATTATTTTTGAACTTTGATTTTGTCAGCGCAAACTGAAATCTGTGTACTTAAATTCATTATTGTAAAGAATTATAAATAAAAATGACATGAGTCTCCTCCCCATTTCCTTCCCATTTTGTGATGACTTGAACTCGCCTTTCTTTTCTTCTATGTGAATCGCCATCTTTAAATTTCAGTTGCCGTATTAGGTGAATTGTGCATTAGATTCTTGCCTGCAGATCTTCCGCCTTGCAGAATGTTCCCGCATATTCGGTCGCCAAAAAAACTTGGCGAATAGTTGTATGTATGTGAATATATTAGAAGCAGAATGGGGTTTATGTATTTATTAGAGAATACGTACACGCTTCTATCGATGTCAAAAAATATGGCTACCTAGAAAAATGCACCACAGATAAGTCCACGTCGCCGCCGCCGGATCTCTTTGCTTATGCGAACGTGTGCGTGAACATTATGTTACCTAATTTCTTGACTTCGGTGCTTTAAAATAAATGTCACTTGATTATTGAAATGATAATACTAAATGACACTTTGTTTTCATTGCCGTCTTTGCAAAATTAAGAGTAGGTACCTTTTCAATTCCACTTCTTTTCCGTTTAAACCACGATAATATTTTAAGAAAGGTTAAATGGCAACGTTTATGTCGTCTATAAAACCAGACGAAGCGAGTATTAGGTCCTTACATATGAAATTGGCGTTTTGTATGAGGGAACATAAAGACGTTTTTTGTAAGGATTTTTTTTGTGTAAACTTCCGCTTGGGGCATGATTTGGCTGATTTGCGAGGGTTCAGCCATTGCGATGAGCGCTTCTGATTATCGTACAGGATCCACTTTTCATCAAAGGTAAAGATTCATTTTAAAATCTCTCCATTACAGTGCTAGTTAAGTCATGTTACCTAGTAGTCGACGCGCGTTTGTCCATTTGCTTCCCTCAATTCGTGTGGTACCCAACTTTTAAGCTTTTTCACCTTCCCAATTTGCTTCAAGTGGATTAAAACAGTTTTATCACTAACACCGCAGCCTGCAGCTAACCCGGATGTGTTTTGAGATGGATCCGCTTCCACAATAGGCTTCAATTCCTCATCATCAAATTTGGTCTCCGACCGTCCAGGAGGCTTGTTCTGCAGGTCGAAATTTCCAGAACAAAAACTTTGGAACCAAAAACGCACTGTGTCTTCTTTTGCGACACCGCCGCCACACACATAATTAAGCCTTCGAGCAGTTTCCGCAGCACTGGTGCCACGGTGGCACTCGTACTCGTAATAACACGATATTTCAAGTTCTCTACTGAGCGAGATGAGCGACGCCAAAGAAAAAAACAAATTTGCAAAAAAACAAATGAATGACTGTTTTTGAAAGACAAATATACCAGGTATTTAAACTTGGAATTTTTTACCAAAGAGGAGAAATTTCAGATTAAAGTGGCCAGTACGACGAAACGCCAATTTCATTATGTAAAGATCTATAATAATAATAACCTTGAATGATAGGATTCAGGGTACGCAATAGTTTTAATAGAGAACGTTGTCAACTGAAAGAGGACGTAGTAACTGGAATCGAGAAAATTATGTTACATGTTAAGGCGGTTAAATTCCCACTCTGGGGGGAGTAGTACATTTGCACAAGTGGCCACAGTCTGGGTGTATTTCATGTTTGTGACGTACTTGCCTGGTTACCATAGTACAGGGTATCCTAGTTTGGGACCAGATCAAGTGATTGTGTTGTGTGAAAGTGGATATGGATAGTCTTATGTTACAGCTCTTTTGGATACGTTTCGGCTACTCACGAGAGAGTGCAAGGCGCCGTTTACACAATGTAGAAGAATTTAGCCTCTAAATAGGTTTTTAAAAATGTAGAAGACTTCAGTAGTAACAACCTAAATCACAAATATTTTAGACGTCTTTAGTTTTTATACTATTTTTATTTTTAATGCACTAACCCGTGCTAAGGAACAAATTTAAAAACCTATTTAGAGGCTAAAAAAAAGTCCTCAGTTTTCATAGAAAAAAGTACTTAAATACAGTTTGGCTGGGAAGACTTGTCTTTAAACATCCCACTGCAGGTCACATACCCTCTCTCTCTTAGAGAGAGATAGTGTGGTCAGGTCATCAATTCCCCAGAGGTTTATTAGAATACGGGTTTTAAAATAAACGGCCCTGCAACTCAAACAAACTTGGCACAAAAAATTTTCAAGGTTTCTTCGCCCACACATATAATCAGATTAATCAGGTACTAAAACACTGCAATATAAAATGCGAAAAGCGACCCTGCGATTATTTTTATTTACGACCCCAAAAATAACAAAATGACTTTTAGATATTAATTATACAGAAACATAGGAACTATACTTAAATAACACATTTAATTATTCATTCATATAAGTATTTATATATTAAGTTCAAGTAACTATTTAATTATGGTTATACTAGCTGGTGCTCTGCCTACGTAGCTCGCAGATGGTAGGTTTTTTCGTATTCACTTGACACTTATAGTCATATTTTGGACAATTCACACAATATTATTATAAATTGTAGTTATTCTGATGTATTAGCTATACTATTGTAGTTTCATTAAAATCCATTCTGTAGTTATTCGTGAAAGAGTAAGAGTAGTTATAGGCCATACTCCACCACGGGGGCCAAGAACGGATTGATGGAGGCTTGCAGAAGTTTTCAAGTTGCCCTAAGGCCTCTGACAGCTTAACGACTACCATCTATCGACGGCAGCCGGCACCAAGTGCTTAGCGTGCCTTGCGAAGCACGGAACCGCCCGGAAAAATGCCACTAGCGTTAGTCGTAGACGGTTACCCATCCATGCACTGAACGCGCCCTACGTTGCTTAACCTTCGTGATCATTTAAGATCAGCCGGGCAGCCGGGGCTATGAGCGATGTTCCTGGTAAATGAATGCTTTTTTATGTTTCAACAACCCGCGGGCCCACCGCGGACTGGTAATTTATGCGCAGAGGATTTGAACACCTCAGACAAACAATGTAGGTTAGAGCGTAAAATAGATAGACAACCAGAAAAATATTACAACCATGATTTCTTGAAGCGCTCGTGGCCTAGCTGAACCGAGTGATAGGAATCAATCACTTAGGTTAAGCAACAACAGGCGTGGTTACATACTGGATGGGTGACCATCTCGTGACTACCGCTAGGGGCCACTACCGCCAAGCGCTTCCGTGCTTCGTAGGGCACGTTAAGCCGTTGGTGCCGGCAGTCATGTAATGGCAGTCGTTAAGCCATGTCAGAGGCCTTATGGGCGGCTTGATAACTTCTGACAGTGGGGCCCGCCACTGTCTTACAATCCTCCACCAACCTGGACTTGGCCCCCGTGGTGGAGTATGGCCTAATTTTCCTACCATACAGGAAGAGACCCGTGCCCCAATAGTGTGTTCGCGAAATCCTCTCTTTTGTGTTCATTCGAACCAGGCGATGTTTACAAGACCCGGCTGTAGAGCGAATGCGGGTAGATACGTATTTTCAACTGCGTCTGTGTGTACGCACCACAGGTGATCGAGCTTTATAATTAGGATGTCGCAACGTCCTTATCACAAGGGAATAAGGTCAAATTCAGATCGACTTTGTAAAACGTTGTTGTTGTGTGCACGGGCTGCAGTTAGTTAACTAATAGACTGATCACCAGCGTAGTGTGACCACCGCTTTGCTAATTTTAGGAATGATGTGAGTCAGTGACGTATGTCAGTAAATGGGCGTGATCCCAAATAGCTTACAATAGTCTTTCTTCTACCCCTCCCTGGTATAGGCTTGCTACGTAGTGTACAGAATTAAAACTTATGTTAAACTCTTGCTACCTCTCTTAAACTCTTTATCAATCGGGCGGGCGTGGGTTAGATTCCCAGAAGGTACAAATAAAGAAAGAAAGAAATTTTATTTACTGCAGTGTTACATTTGTGTCCTGGCTCCCAATCTAGGATTCCCTGTGCTATGGGTAGGCTACTTCCGAATGGTTAAAACTTAACACTACAGTACACGCGCCTCTTTTTTTTACTTAAGCACACGCGTGGCCTACTATAGTAGGCCATTTTAAAACTCCAATATATTGTATATTATTAACTATCTGATTAAAACAACAAATAGAACGGAAAAGGTATTTATTTTAGTTAATTGTACAAACAACCTTACATTTAAGATAAAATTATCAACGATTCTCAAAAATTTACAATTGTGTTAAGGTCTAAGAACAAGTAACAAAAATGGCACATCTGAGATCAACATGTTTTTTTCTAACTTAAAACTTAACTTAGTTACTAATTTCTTTGTTTTCGCAGCAATCAGGACACACTACTGCGTGGTGATCGGGACAAATCCATTTATTGCAAGTCTTGCACCACTTTTTTGTCGACCGATTTCGGGCTCTCGAGTAGAGTGCACATCGACCAACTCATCCTATCTTTGGAGTTAAATCGTGTTGAGATTCTTGATTTGTGCTGCCTAAAAGTGCTACTATCCTGAGTTTAAGTTGCCGGGGAAGTGTTTCAATGGATCTTTCAATGCATCTTCACTCTCAACCACTTCTTCATCATCAGTATCTAGCTCTCGCAGCCAACGTTCCACTTGTAAATCATCCATGACCTAAATCTGTAAAAAAAACTAAAATAAGAATAAAAATACATTTGACAATTTGTAACTATCATAATAATTTGATATACATATATATATATAACATTGTTATAGCGTTATAAATCTATAATAGATAAAAAGTTTACATACCTGAATTTGGTACACCAATACACGCGCGGACTACTTTAGTAGGCCTGTGCTTTTGGCGCCAAATTGCTTGTGCGTGCGTACGCGCTGGGGTCGCGCGGGGTACTGAGGTGGTGACAAATATACCAGACGAGGATTACCTGAAATCACTAGTTTCTAGCGCGTTTAGCTAAAAAGTTATTACAAAAAAAGTTACCCTGGTCTACTATAGTATACATAAACTAACAAAACATTGCAAGACGTATTACTCAGACCGGATTTTTCAATAGTCAGACAACACCCTGTCATTGTCTTATCGTATGATTTAGACAGTAACAGAAATGAGTTTGTTTTCAAAATTTTGTACTTTTGTGAAGATAAAGTAGCAATACCACTCAATAATCTGAAGGAAAACATTGAGTGCTTGAGGTGTTGAGGGGTAGTTACCCAAGCGCGTGAAATTGCCATTCCGACGGGGCACACGTGTTTATTAAGCACATACTCTCTCTTTCTGAGAGAAGAGCTGTGCCCCGCAGTGGGACGTGAATACGCTACATAAGAAAAAATCTGTTATTGCATAAGCAGTAAGTATATTGCATAATGCTACCGAAACGTCGCGAATTAAGGTAATTACGTTTAACCTAATAAACAATCGCGATTAGACCTGTTTAGTATAACTATCTATCTCTATCTATCTATCCAGCCCATGAATGAAGCCCACTGCTGGGTATAGGCCTCTTCCATTTCACGCCAACTCTCCCGGTCCCTAGCCAATCTCGACCACTTACCCCCGGCCGCTTTTTTAATGTCATCCCTCCAACGGGCAAGTGGTCTACCCACCGAACGACGACCGGTTCTTGGCCACCACTCCGTGACTGTCCTTGTCCACCTTCCGTCATCCCGTCTCATTAGGTGTCCCGCCCATCTCCACTTCAACTTTGTGATCCGTGTGCCCACATCTTCGACTCTGGTCTTTTGTCTATGTACATGTGAAATCAAAATAAAACAAATAAATAAAAATAAAGTTATGGTTAAAACTGTTTTTACACGGATTTATGCTCGTTTATTTAATTTTTACAATTTTCCGACGTTTCGACACTTTTTCAGGTGCCGTGGTCCCGGATGACTGAGGTGATAGGCGTCTTTTAGAAAGCAATAACGGTTAGTTTACTACCCTCGGCAAAAATTACAAAAGTTAATTATGAAGTTACGTTCCAAAATAGGCAAACCAATTATTTTTATATGAAGTCAACAATATTGATTATTAGTAATTGAAGTTAAAATTAAATTTATAAACTAATTATTTTAAATGAACTTAAAAATACTGATTATTAATTGAAATTAAAATTTTAAACTCTACAGTCACACTTCTAGCAAGGGGGTCTCATGCAATTAAGCAAGGGAACGTAACTTCATAATTAACTTTTGTAATTTTTGCCGAGGGTAGTAAACTAACCGTTATTGCTTTCTAAAAGACGCCTCTCACCTCAGTCATCCGGGACCACGGCACCTGAAAAAGTGCCGAAACGTCGGAAAATTGTAAAAATGTAATAAACGGCATAAATCCGTGTAAAAACAGTTTTAATTATGTCTAATGCTCGTGTTAACCTTAGAAAACACTATAAAGTTATGGTGAGAACTTTTTCATTTATGACGTTTCTTTCCAAAGAAGCAAAGCATACATGCTGTATGTATGCTTTGCTGCCATGGAAAGAAACGTCTACGTAGATAACTATTACGTAACTATTCTATTTACGTAGATAAAGTGGATTGATGATTTAAGTGCTGGGGTACTTTTAATAAGTCAGCTGTCATGTAATGACAGTCGCTAAGCCATGTTAGAGGCTTCATAAGCAGCTTGATAACTTCTGACAGTAAGGCCCGCCACCGACTTCAATCTTCCACCAACCCGGACTGTCAAGCCTAACCTTCCTGCGATGAAGGAAGAGACTCGTGCCGCAGCAGTGGAGACATAAAAACTGTTGATAACAGACGGCTCGCTTTCTTACAATAATTTTCTTGTTATTTTATTTTTTATTTTTATTTATTGAAAGAAAACAAACTATTGTATAATATAGTTTCAGGTCAGAAAATTCTTAAGTGCATATATATATATATATATATATATATATATATATATATATATATATATATGCACTTAATATGTAATTAACCAGTGAAGTTTTCTGTAGATTTATACAAAGGCAATAACATATTTTAAACTTTCGCGACTTGTACACATAGTTAGAATATTTTCGGGGCTTAATGTAGTAATTTATTGCTATTTTACCTCGACGTTTCGACGACGTTACAGTCATCGTGGTCACGAGAAGACTGATGGCTGGCATCCGTTCGCATCTTCGGCTGATGAGGTTTCAGACTACCCTCAATCAGCTATCACAAAGCACTATTAGGGTTGCGACACACTACACTGACAATGTCAGCCATGCGACTTTTTTCCACTCGAACACATCTTGATGACCGGATCCCACGTTTGCGACAGTTTGAAACCACATTCGCGATTAAAATTTTTGTGTTTCTTAATTTCAACCGCTTCACGCACAATTCGGCTATAATAATGGCGAGCGTTGGAAAGCACCGATGGTTTGTGCAATTCTATCCAGTGGTTTGATCCTGATTCAAGAAGATGTTCCGAAATCGCTGACTTTTCCACCTGGCGGTTTTTGACAGCTGCGATATGTTCCTTGACTCTTTCAGCAATGGTCCGCTTAGTTTGTCCGATATAAGAACTACCGCAACTGCAATCGACTTTGTACACACCTGGTATTTGATAGGGTATGGTGTCCTTGACTGTTTCTACCTGCGCTGCTATCTTGAGCAGTGGAGTGAAAACTGTCTGGATTGCATACTTCTTTAGCAAAGAACCGACTTTGTCCGTCACTCCCCTAATGTACGGCAAGTATGCTCGCTCCCTCGGAACGTCAACCCTCTTTACCCTAGTTGTACGCCTCTGATACATGCCCTTCACCCCATAGCCGATCTTCTTAAGTACCCCTTGTACATGTGACAGTTCTTCATGTATAAATTCCGGGTCACACAATGCATAGGCTCTGTCCACCAATGAAGATACTACGGATGCTAAATGCATAGGGTGGTGGTGCGACGTAGCATGTAGGTACTTGTCAGTGTGTGTAGGTTTTCTGTAAATACAGTGAGTTAGGGATCCATCCGATCTCGCCATAACTTTAACATCCAGAAATGGTAAGGCGCAATCACTTTGGAGTTCAAAAATAAACCTTTTTTTTTGGTGTAATGAGTTTAAGTGATTCAAGAACTGTTCAACTTCCGGTTTGTTACCTTTCATAATGCAAAACACATCGTCCACATATCGTTTCCATAATTTTAAACCGGATGGAAATTGTATCAGCGACTCGATGTGCTCCATCCAGATATTAGCCATTACGGGTCCTACAGGACTCCCCATAGCAACGCCATCTATCTGTAGGTAATGCTGCCCTCTATACAGAAAATAACTGCCTTCCAAACAGTTCCGTAATAAGGTTATGTGCCCCTCTAGTATGTTCTTTTCATTAAATTTTTGTCGAATTAGGTCTACACATTCTTTTAGTGGAACACTAGTGAAAAGTGATTCGACATCAAAACTCACTATGACTTCATCTGGTTCCAGTTTGATGTCCCTATTATACTAATGAAATGGCGAGAATAACAATAACATGAAAAATAAGACAATAACATGAAAAATAAAAACTAACTATCTTATTCTGCTAACACCACTAATCTGGTGGAGTACATCCAACAGCACATCAACCCCTACACAAATGTGCAATCTGTTTTGTTGCGTTACCAGTCACTTTGCAGCAGAAATTTTAGGGTCGATGAACTGTCCATGCACTCTTCCAATAGCTACCAAGTACATCAAAGTGTAGTATTTTCTAAGGTTAACACGAGCAGTAGACATAATTAAAACTGTTTTTATACGGATTTATGCTCGTTTATTACATTTTTACAATTTTCCAACGTTTCGGCACTTTTTCAGGTGCCGTGGTCCCGGATGACGTTGTGCCGAAACGTTGGAAAATTGTAAAAATGTAATAAACGAGCATAAATCCGTATAAAAACAGTTTTAATTACATCAAAGTGACCAACTTTTTCTTTTTAATCTATTATGTTTCTATACATTAAATATTGTTTAACTCGAAAAGGAAAACCGAAAAGGAAAAAATAAAGTATGGATTAAGTCCTCATGTCAAGATAAAATTATTGTCATCCTATGTGGTCTGAAAGGGTGCACCAATGTGTATGCTTTCAGTCAGGGCTATGCAATGCTATTTAGAGTTGCTTCGATGTTTGCCATCGTCGTAGAATTATGAGGCGCAGAACCTTTGATGCTAGGCTTTGCTTTTTTAAGCAGTTTTTAAACTCATTCTATTCTTCAGACTTAGAAAGTATTATCGATACTGCTGATTATGTAGATTGCGTAGAAATGGTCACCTAGAGCTTGCTGATAAAATGCACTAGTAGTTTGGGAAAATAGTGTGATTGTGGTTTTTATATTTTCTTACTTTCCTGCTGAAAAGCTTACTATAACATCAAGAATTATTTAGTAAATGTTTGGTACTAAACAGTAGAATAATATTAAAAGGTCTTTAGGGGACAATATATTATGTTTAGTGTTCAACAAATTGGGGAAAACGAAAACTTTGTTAATAAGAAAACTTTGTTTTTTAAGTTTGATAAGAATAAATATGGAGTTTTTTATGAGCTTCCTCTCCACATAATCTATTGAGTGTGAAACTAACAAATTTGAATACATTAATTCATTTTTAATGATGAAAGAATAATTGATTTGATTTAAATAATAATAAATGCAGCAATGGCGGTCGTTAAGCCATGTCAGAGGCCTTATGGGCGGCTTGATGACTTCTGACAGTAAGACCCACCACTGTCTTACAATCCTCCACCAAGCCGGACTTGGCCCCCGTGGGGGAGTATGGACTAACCTTCCTGCGATACAGGAAGAGAACCGTGCCCCAACAATGGGGACATATAAAAGGTTGATGTCGTAAATGCATCTTTTGTCAGTTTGGCACTGTTGCATGTGTGCACGTCATTCACTACAATAGTGCACACTATTCCGTGTGAAGTTTGATCGATACAGGTGTTCTGTCTATTCTGTATATACTGTATGTACTTGTATCTATGGTCATCATTATGTGCTGCAAAATCAGTTGGTAAATAAATGCCCTATGCCTTGAAATAACACGGAATACAACAATACAATAAGAATTAAATAAGAATGAAGAAGCTTATATGCAGGTGGACTGCTCAGACATGTGAAGAAATATAATTTTATGAGTAAGTAAAGAGTAGAACTGGAAATCGTGGTCGTCTAAGCCCCTAAAATATAATTTTCTTCAAATGTACGCAGCAATGTTAACTGGTAGTTGTTGATACGACGTTAATGGTAAAAGCATGACCTTTGTGTTATCTAATCTAAATGGTCTTTCCATAGTGATAGATCGAAATATCCAGTCCATTATGATATTTGCGGTAATTTTCTTACCCAAATTAATTTAATTTTACATTTAAATAACGAAATCCCTGGGTCATGGAGCATAGGTAGATAGGTAGGTAGACCAAGGGTTGGCACGATCCTAACAAACTTTTTTCGCTTGATCAACATTCATTAGTTCGTGTATACACTCACTACAGTTTTGAATAATTTTTATCCCTTTACCGGGTCCTAAAATTATATTTTAACTTCAGTAAAAGCAGTAACGTAGTCATCACGTTCCACTTATATTGGTTTCGTTCACAGTGAATACTCGGCGTAGCAATGCGCTTGTCAAGAATATTTTGTCGCAACTCGAAACCCCACATTTTGAGTTCCACATTCAACATCACGGTGATTCGATACCAACCCTTGTATGTGCCCACTGCTGGGGAACGGGTCTCTTCCTGCATCACAGGAAGGTTAGGCCATACTCCACCACGGAGGCCAAGTCCGGGTTGGTGGCGGTTTGTAAGACAGTGGCGGGTCTTACTGTCAGAAGTTATCAAGCCGCCCATAAGGCCTCTGACACGGCTTAACGACTGCCATTACATGACAGCTGGCACCAACGGCTTAACGTGCCTTGCGAAGTACGGAAGCGCTCGGAAAAAATGCCACTAGCGGTAGTCACGGGACGGTCACCCATCCGCACCTGACCGCGCCTGTTGTTGCTTAACTTAAGTGGTTGATTCCAATCACTCGATTTGGCTAGTCCACGAGCGCTTCCACGGTGATTATTAATAGCTTTATGAATAAAATCTGCTTTTCCAGCTACATCTGCAATGCGGACAACAAAATCGTCCGACCTAATTCTACAGTCCGGTTTTGTAACGTGTACCTAATGTACATTGCCCTTATTTGTTTTGGTATAACTTGCAGAAATATAATCGTATATGGAATATGGACCTTCTTGATAGAATTCGTTAATAATGCTTTGGTCATTATTTCAAAGCCTGCTGTTTATAAATGTGACATCGCCTGTGCACATGAGTATGCAAAAAATTATGATGATATCGATCAAATTTGAGGAGTTTCTAGTACTACTTATTACACCGTAGGGCAAAATACGTGTAGTAGACAATTTTTTTGTAGTATTACATGTCATGTTTTGCAATCAAATTGACGTTTGATATTGGTCAATCAGCAAGGATCATCACATGGGTCGTTATTGGCTACTTTTAAAGTATGAAATTTTGATCAACATGATCAGCATAACTATGAAACTTGCAATTCTTAAAGATAGATTTAAAATGTTTGGCCGATTCTCCGCTGCCTAGGAATCTCCATGGCAGGAGAATACAGAAAAATAACTAGATGTTATAATACAGGTAAGGCACAGTTATCTGCTGTTTTACAAACAGCTGAATATGCTGGCTAATATGCATGGCTATATAGTAAGCAAGATTGATAAATACTTCGTTGATGAGATTTTAGTACCTTTCGATATACTTGCAATAAATGTTCAGTCGCACTCGATTATTGATTTTGATGTACAACTAATTATACAGAGTTATTTTAAAAACACGTACAGAGCGACAACGGCCATGTTTTCTATTCTTACATCCATCATTTCTAAAAATATGGTTTATTATTCATGTTTTGATCTTTTTCTGTAAAGGCAACATAATGATAAATGGACAATTTTTATCCTGACCTTTTGAAGAAAAAAGACTTATGGCTTCAATATTGTTCTGTAAATGTAGAAAAATTTTCCGACTAAGAAAAATAAGGGTAATACCCAAGATTAACGGGAATTACTATTGAATAATCCCATCAATGTAGGGAAACAATATCTTTGTTTTTCCAGGTGAAAAATCGTGGATACTTCGGCTGCCTCTGTGGCGCAGCGGTAGCGCGTCTTCCTACCATGCAAGAGGTCCTGGGATCGAACCTCGGCTGGGGATAGAAAAAAACCCCAGGTCTTGTAAATATGTTTCCATGTTGACTCAGGGTATCTTAGTGTGGGGCCAGAAGCAATGTATGCGCCTGTATGTAAATGTAATGTTATGTTATACTGTCATGTATAACAATAAAACCATGTCCAAGGCACTACAGCGTCGGAGTGGTCCCGTCACCCATCTAGTGTGAGTGAAGATACCACTGGACGCTGTGTAAATCATTTCTTTAAGTAGATGTAAAAAGGCCAATATTATTACTGTCATGTAGTCTAAACTTCAGGGCACAATGTCACATTGTAACGGATACAATCCCGTAATATCTTTATCTTTATCTTTATCCCGTAGTCTCTTATGTAATCCTTGGTGTACATGCAATAAAGAATATTCTATCTATCTATCTATCTTTTATTGGCTATAGAATAGGTTACTCTATTTTTCTTAATTTTATTTCATTTTATTTTTACATTTGGAGATCTTACAGCTTGTAGTTAAAAATACAGAAAGTCAAATAATACTAAAAAGCCATGGGTTAGGCTCGCAGCTAGCACTAAATTTAAAGGAAGGGGGTTCTAATTTTGTGTTAAAGTTCATTGTTGTACTTCAATGTCAAAAATATTTATAATTTTGATTGATACTGAGCTAGACGAAGATACTATCGGATTAAGAAAAAAATCTTTCATTACATATTTGAAAAGGTTAATAAACAGAGTTGTACACAGCTTCGACAAAGTTGTCCATAAATAGCTTGATTAACTCGTTTCGTTTCGTATTAAACAAGTCTACGTTATTGCTTATTGAATTAAATAATTTACATGCTCGGATAAGAGAGGAATTTTGTCTATAGTTAGTCCTCGCACGGGAAATATACAATCTTAATGATTTACGTGCATCAGAGGAGTAGGGGACTACCAATTTTATATTAGCTGGCAAGTCTGCCGAGTCTACATGCCCGTTAGCGTATTTAAAAATATATATGATGTCGCTTATCCTACGTCTAATTTCTAAAGGAAGTATGTGATGTCTAATTCAGCGCCGGTTGTAGTTGCTATCACGTGTCCTAGTTTTAAATTGTATCTCAAAAATCGTCTTTGTGTAGATTCTATTCTGTTAGCATATTGAGCATAACGAGGGTTCCATACCGAGGAAGCATACTCGAGGACACTGCGAACGTAAGAACAGTATAGTACTTTAATAGTTTTTATATTCTTGAAGTGAATGCATGATCTTATTAGGAATCCTAGTGCTCTAGAAGCTTTCTGTACAATGTGGTTAATGTGTTTGTTATATAGTAACTTTGAGTCTTGAATAATACCTAAATCGCGCATGTGATCCACTCTTTGGAGCCGTTGGTTTTTAATAGTGTACGAATAGTCAATTATGGTATTTTTCCGTGAGAACAACATTAGAGAACATTTAGTCACATTAAGATCTAGTTTATTTTGGGTGCAATAGGCTTCAAATAGATGCAGAACATCTTGCAAGAGCTTGGAGTCACTAGAGTCGCTGATTTCTTTGAATATTTTTATATCATCAGCTAATAAGAAAATAGAGGAGTTCCGAAAACAGGCATTTATGTCATTTAGGAATATAATAAAGAGGAGCGGCCCCAAAATAGAATCGGTAACCGTTAATAACGACGGACTGTAGCCGACTTTTTTATATAGTAAGAGAACCACTTAAATAGATTACCATGAATTCCCGCTTTCTGTAACCTGCTAAGTAGTAATAAGTGGTCGATTCTATCGAATACTATAGTCAGTAAATATTGTATCTGCCTGGTGACCTGAATCCATAATTGAGGAGATTTTATCATGAAAAAGTATAAAGTTGGATACAGTGGATCTTTTCTGGAGGAACCCATGTTGTTCGGGAGTTAAAATGGGTTTCAGAGCACAATATGTTTGTTGGTATATTGTTCTCTCTAGAATTTTGGAAAATAAGTTTAATTTTGATTACGATTTAGGCCAATAATTTTCTTTTTTGTTTCTGTGGTTTTTTTATGAACCGGTGTTATAAATGCTTGCTTCCATACCTCGGGTTCCACTCCTTCATATAACGATCGCGAGAATAACAGAGAAAGAGGGGTAGTGAGACTTTTAGCACATTGAATAATGAATATTGGGTGTATCCCATCCGGACCCGTCCCTTTGTTGGGATCCAGCGATTTTAAGAAATTGTACACCTCCTCATTATTTATCTCAATGTTACTTATATAACCCGCCGAGTTAATGTCCGTGCAATCGCTAGAGAGAGGTTGTGCCAGATTATCTTTAGTATTGAGAAAAGTGGTTTGAAAATTGTCTGATAAAAGATTACATATGGAACATATGGATTCACATGTTTCCGCCATAGTACATGTTAAATGGGTAGTTACCTTCAGGGCTTTTAGTGGACTTAATATGAGACCAGAAAACTTTGAGGTTGGTGAGAATAGAATTCTCAACCACTGCTATATAATTAGTATAGCAGTGGTTTTCGGTCTCTTTTATTTGTTTGCGGAGCCAAGAAGAGGAGTTATAGTCCGATAGGTTACTGTAAGTTTTATATTTCCGATGATAATTGGTTTTTTCTTTTATTACTTTTATAAGTGCGGGTGTGTACCATGGCGGAAAGGATCGGCTTGAAACAAACTTGTGAGGAACAAAATTGTCTCTCAAATCGTAGGTAGCACCATAGAAAGCATCTTTAGCCTCATTTATGTCGGCACAGTCGTTAAATAATGTTTGCCATGAGATTTTATCTATTTCACTCATTATCAACGAATAATTCCTCGATTTATGGAAGTAAAGCACTCTACCATTATTTTTTAGAGAGGAATTCGTATCAATATTCAGTTCTATGACAAGGGATACATGGTGTGCATTCTCTGGGACAAGCGGATCGTCACAAACATGAATTGTTAATTTTAGGTTAGATAAAGCCAAGTCAAGTATTCTGTCATTACAGTTTTTCATGCTATTATACTGACATAACCCGCATTGTATCAGAGTATGAAAAAATAAATCTTGACTTCTGCCGGATACGTTTGATGGATCTAAATGGCACAGATTCGGTATCCACTCTATGTTGCTGAGGTTGAAGTCACCCAGAATTAGGTATTTATCGCTGGCGTTACCAGAAAAAATATCGAATATTTTTTGCTGAAATTAGGAAGCTACGTAAAAAATGAGTTGCCTCTATTTTGGGGACATAGATAAATAACACAAAGGTGAAGTGCAGAGGACTGGCGCCCATTCATAGACCTAAGGTTAATGGCGATCCACAGATCTTCGGCTGAGGACCACCAATCGGCATGCTCACTAACTGACTCCTTTCTCACAGCGATCATAACTCCACCGCCACGGCTTTGACAGGTAGTCTCATAATCGCGATCGCGACGCCATAATAAATAGTCGTCGTTAATTAATTCTTGGTCGTACACTCCATCCAGCAGCCAAGTCTCTGTTATAACTATTTAGTTATAACTATTTCATATCATAGGTACTTAGCAAAAGTGATCGCTTAAAGTAACGTATTAAAAAAGGTATTATTCCAAAAATCTATTCTCTTGTATGTTATACATCTTGTACTAGCCAGTGAATGTTTAAGCAAGTCTCAGCTTGACACTAGATTTCTAAACTTGTTTTTTTTACTTTGTGAACTGCCGTTGATCTGTGTATTGTGCACCTACCACCTCTTTTGTAAATTAATTAATTATCTATGTAACAACTGCTACTGTAATTGAGTTATTTAAATAAATGATATTTTACTTTACGTCTATACAATACAAGTTGGTGACGTAGATGGCGCTTCATCAACGTTCATAAGTCGTTGCATGCACGCACGCCGGTTACGGGTACTCTTATCTTTCCCTTTGCTAATACACAGTGCACAGTGAGATTGCTAAATTATATTAGATTAACTAAGGTTGTAACTAGTAAGTGCAAAATCTGGTATGTATTGTAAATTTGTATGTATGTACAGCGTGACATAAAAAAAGGTTACACAAAAAAATACAGAAAACTATATATTTCTACAACTTCAATTTGCATCCAATAAAGACACTTTTATCGATCTAACTATACCTACATTGCGAGCATGCATTCAAAGTTTTAGAGCGCAGCTCAAAGAAAAAGAAGTATAACAATAACTTGGGGTCGTTTTTTATCCCTAAGTTTGTCTGACATTTATGTCTGACAAAAGTTTATGAAAATTTATAAAAAACTGTATCATCTAATGTTAACGTAGAAGATGGTTTTAGGGAAATTAAATGAATTAAATAATTTCTTGCAAAACCAGTTTCACACTCACGTTGTTTAAAATTCCTGGTTCCTGAAGAAGGGTAACCTGTGTATCAGAAACCAGAGCAGTGCCTTTAAATACACAGGGAATTACAAAAAGCAAGAAGAACACGTGAAATAAAATAATAGGAAAAATTAAAAAAAACATTTTATGTTTGTCCTTCTAACCCATCGATAGTCTTGTTCAGTACAAGTACGAGGGGGCATGGAAATATAAACATTAAAATTTTGGCTATTTAAAAAAGTTCTTAAAAATCGGTAATGAACTTATACAAGTTAATTTAAATGAAATTATTGCTCTTTAAATGACAGTCTGTACTAAAAAATAATATCCTAACCTAATCTTGTATATGAAACAGTCTTCTTCAAAATGTCTGCTGCAAACGTACGTGATTTTGTTCAATATCAATTTGACCATGAAGTCCACATTTGTTGCATTGTGCTTTCTTCGGGTAACCTGAAATAAGAAATTATTAATTAAAAACCACTATAATCAGCCATAAATACACCCTTTAAGTTCGTTTTTAATTTGACGGCACACTGCACATTAAAATCCAGTACTGCTAGACAACTTTTTTTCACAATAGTGATGCAATTAGTTGCTACATTATTATTATATTACTACACGTAGATTATGTCAAAACTATTCAAGTTCATTTTCCATAAGATATCGATATCAACCTTTTATATGTCCCCACTGTTGGGGCACGGGTCTTCTTCTTCTTGTATTGCAGAAAGGTTGGGCCATACTCCACCACGGGGGCCAAGTCTGGATTGGTGGAGAATTGTAAGACAGTGGTTGGCCTTGCTGTCAGAAGTTATCAAGCCGCCCATTAGGCCTCCGACATGGCTTAACGACTCCCATTACATGACAGCCGACACCAACGGCTTAGCGTGCCTTGTGAAGCACGGAAGATATAGAACCTTATTACAAGTTCTAAATTTTTTCAAAGTAGGTGGAATTATTATAAGTAAAAATAATATCAAAACCCCTTTTGGTAGTTTTTAATTTATCATGCAGAAACTATAAAATAATATCAATAATAATTACATAATCAATAAAAAAAATATCAATGCAATCAATAGCTTCAAACAGAAATATATTAAACGATAATCACAAACAATCGAAACGAAAACTTCATAGAACGTTACTAAATCAAACTTTCAAAAGTTTATTGAGATTTAGGGAAATAAACACAAGAAATAAAAAAAAACTTCTTTACTAGTAGTATCGATAACTTTTTCACTGAGGTAGTGAGAAATTCCCATCCCTATCGCCCTTAAATAAACAACAAACTTGTTACTATGATCATTTTGATTATAATCATGATTTGTTAACTTTGAAACACTATTCTCAAATTATATTAAGGCTATGTTGCAATTCCAGTAGCACATAGTTAAAATGCAAGCGAAAAAACCACTACTAAGTACACAAAATTGAGTCTTACCGATGGAAGCTGATGAAGGTGGTTTTGTTTTCTCTTCTCCCGGATGGGTTTTACATCCCAATATCTCACACGCCATTCCGATGTATTACATAATTATACTCCATACTACGAATATCCACTGAAATCCATTTCAGATTGTCTTAAAACAACCCAAAAAACACGAGCTTTACGGAGGCGACGCACTCGAACACCTGTTGTCTAACACACTGCCTAATCGAAGGTACTTGGTAGCCCACTACAAGCTGTGATTTTCTAGACATCTCTAATTCGGTAGCATAATGGTAACCAAAGGTAACCAAACTGACAATTGAGGGTGGTACGTTTTGAATAATTAAACATCACACTACTATATTTTTCTCTGTCTAACACGTGGTTGGCGACGTTTCAAACTAACGAGACAGACATGTGTCAGGTGTTCATTTATAACGCTCATTCTATGCTTTAGTTCTTATTCTGAGTGTCAAAGAGTTGATTACGTTTCTGCTCACGCAAACTCTTGTCATGACATCATACACAAACTAAACGTGTTACGTTGACAAGCTTCTGCTAGCTTTTATCACCGAGAGACAACGTATGACGAAACGTTCTGTGCTGTTTTACCGACAAATTTAGTGAAATGTCCTTTACCTATAATCCCTCAGAATAAGAACTATGTTCTGAGTCTAATCCACGGATGTAAGAGAAAGACGGATGCCTTCTGGCATTGAAAGGGTGTGAAGCACCTTGTTCTGTGGAAGCACCGCTGGTCCTCACTTTCGTGTACATACATGAGCTAACACAGAGATACACCAAGTCGGACAATTTGCCGCCATTACGCTTCGGGCAGCAGTGCCAGTAAGTCTTATTTTACACAAATTAAAATTTTAAGAAATGCTGTCTTGTGTACTACGGTGGTGTAAAAACTTCTCGAAAAAATCCAATAAGTCTCAAAGGAGTACCTAACATGCGTGAGTAATGTTTTAAGTTACTAATTTGTGATATTTTTTCCTTATTCGGTTTTGTTTACTTTTCTTTATTTACTTACAAATCGGGTTGTCAAATACAGCAGTGATACCAGTTTTTTTCGGGGAAAATTCCCGAAAAGTGGCAAAATATGTATTTGTTGCATTTATTAGTGTTTTTATAGTACTAGTTTAGAGTTATTGAAATACGCAACCGTAACCCTTACAAAATGACATATTGTCTTCAAATATCTAACTGTATCAAATTTGCCGCCTCATTCGCACTCACAATGAAATATCATAGCCTTTTCTATTGTACAGACCAACACAAACCTAACGATCATTGGGTGATGCTGCGCTTCCCATTTTCACGCATTTTGCGTGCAAGAAAGAAATAGAGCTACGCGCGCTTTTTCTTTGAGTTTGTGTCGGTCTGTACAAGCCGTGCTGTGTGTGGACATCTAACAACGTTGTGCATGAGCTGTCTATTTCTTTTTAAAGTGCCAATGGCTATACCACAAACATAAAAAAACAAGAGATAGCCTACAATAATTATCAACAGCTGACATCCAGCTGATATTAGTTAAGTTGTCAAACACCCGCCACCGTTGTAGGTGGCAGTGATATTACTTATTTGAAAGTTTAGGATATTTTGTATAGTGTAACGCTGCAAACCTCTTCACACCATTTTTATTTCTTTTTCTATCTATCATTTTCAAATATTTAAATTACGTCACACAGCATTTGATTTCCCTCATTTTTCGTCACTACTACTTTACCCTTCGAACAAATCTGGCTATTTTACCTGCTTATCCGTTTTTATCTAGTTTGTCTGATTTATTATACCTACTACTAATCTACAAATAAAACAATACTTGAAGTCGTTCAAGTGTTTATTGTTATTATATAAGATATCCGACGCTCCACTGGCGCCCAACGATAATAAAGAAACCCAGCAACACCCCACGGCTTGATACGCCGTGACGGCACTGCCCACCCACCGCGACTTCGCTGCGAGTGCGAGTGCGAGTACGAGTACGATTACCACGATTATACGAGTGCACAATCGTCGAGCTGCTGCTGCTTCATACCCACGACCCACGACGCCATTCATCACAGGCGCATCCCCAGCCTTCCTTAAGGTTCCGTTATTCGCAAGACCTGCACGATTTTTTTGTTAAGTGTTGTCATTTTTTTTTTAAATAAAAAATATTTAATTCAGTTAAAAATGCGACTTGACTTCCGGTCCAAAAGGTAATTCATTATAACTACTCATAACCCACTATACACAAACTAGATTTACCCATTAGTAAATGTTCGGCCCTAATAAAAGTCTTATTTTATATATCTGCACACCACCTAACCGAAACATACCACAGTTAGTTTACACTAATATTATACAATCAATAAATTCTACACACATTTATCAGACAGCTACACACCCACAGGCTGCTCACTAGCAGTTCCATAGACCTCGGTAACCTGGAATTTATAATTCCAGGTGGGACGGGTTACTAACTTACGTTGCCTCAGGAGCGTATCCTGGGTAATACACGTACACGTACACAGCCGAGCTGCACTCATACAGTCTAGTAATTACAATATTATATTATTGAATTATAATTACTTCAGTGTTCCAGTGTTTATTATTATTATAAAAGATATCCGACACTCCACTGGCGCCCAACGTGGGGCGTTGGATATCTTTTATAATAATAATAATAAACACTGGAACGACTTCAGGTGTTGTTTTATTTGTAGATTAGTAGTAGGTATAATAAAACAGAAAAACTGGATAAAAACGGATAAGCAGGTAAAACAGTCAAATCTGCTCGAAGGGTAAAGTAGTAGTGATAAAAATGAGGAAAATCGAATACTGTGTGACGTAATTTAAACATTTGAAAATGATAGATAAAAAAAGAAATAAAAATGGTGTGAAGAGGTTTGCACCGTTACACAACTTATTCGTCACATGTGATAATTTAAAAACCTAATCAGAGGCTAAAAATTCCACCCATGCCGGGATTCAAGCCCACGACCTCTGGCTTTGCGTGCCAGCGCTCTTTCCAACTGAGCTAATGGGCGACTCACCGGCATCAGTGAAATTTTGAACCTCTTTACAATAATCTCTATATTACGTACAGGCAGCAACATCTGGCTGAAGTAATTTGTATCACTTGCAGCCCCGAGTACCTACTTTGCAGTAAGGTTTTACATCTTATTATTTGTTTACAATTATTTATTTATAACTAAATAAGTTTGGTTTTATTTAGTTATAAATAAATAATGACATTTCTTAAGATTGCTGTTGCTTTTATTTCATGATTTACACAGGTAAATAAACAATTAAATTTCTGAACTTTGTTGTGTTGGCTATACAATTTGATCTAAAATAGGCGCGGTAGTGTCGTTGGTTGGCAACGACACTACTTGTATTACCGTTGGTAGTGTCGTTGCCAGCAAATGAATTTGTCGACTACAAAATGCCCAAATATTTTTAATACAAAACTGCACTCCATATTAGCACCTTAAAATAAGTAAATATAGCTACACCCGATTTGATTCTATAGTAAAAAACTAAATTTATCGATCCGGAATCCCGGGATTTTTTCGGTACGGAAGTGCTATCCATGTGAGCTAACACCTCTTTAAGGCGTTTCAGAGCGCTAACTAGCGCCACGAATGGAAAAATCATAACTTTTTAAAAACCTATTTAGAGGCTAAAATTCCACCCATGCCAGGATTCGAACCCACGACCTCTGGCTATCCGTGCCAGCGATCTTCCAACTGAGCTAATAGGTGACTCACCGGCATCAGTAAAATTTCGATCCTTTTTACAATACTCTCTGTATTACGTACAGGCAGCGACATCTGACTGAAGTAATTTGCATCACTTACAGGAATTTTTACCTCTAAATAGGTTTTTAAAATTGTCCGTAGCACGGGTTAGTTCACTAAAAAGAAAAGAATATAAATCATAACTTTTTCATACAACGTTTTTATCTGAAAGTGAACATGAGAAATCTTAACAACTGTGATAACTATTGTTACAACACAACTAATGACTTTTTCTTCGTTTAGTGGCGCTAGTTGCAGTGGTGGATGGCCCTGAAGCACCTTAATTCTCTTGATTTGAAAAAGTGGGAAAAGTGCTATTTGTCTGGCAACACCGATGGCACGCATACATAAAGAGACGGCGGCCATTTGTATGCTTCACTCGTCATTATAGAAGGTTCCATCCGTCTTTCTTTTACATCCGTGCTCTAATCTAAATTAATAATATTTATGCTAAATATCTTTGGTGAGATAATGATGTTTAGTTAATTGTATTAAGTAAGCTGTTTAAAGGTGGTGTTTACGACCTTAAGTCCCGTCCTGATTTCCGAAAAAAATCGACAAGATTTGGTGTTTTAGACATTTGAAATAAGCAGGAGTCTTTTCTCGTGTGATCTTTTTGAAACATCAGAACATCGTTACTTTCTTCCAAGAATATTACAATACTAATATCGCAATACTATAGTGAAGCAGGGAAACATCTTATCGACTCTACATTGGTTGGTTCTCATCATCCTTCAGACAGAGGCACTAATAAAGTAAAAAACACTGACCATTTGCGAATCTGACTGAAAAACTGTCTAGGAAATAATAGTTTGAACTGTACCAGCACATAAATAAACCTTTGTATACGTGAAATCTATTCAGTTCCGTTACAGGTAACTTTGCAATGAATATATAAAGTTTGCAGTGCTGTGACTGTATCACTGCTCCAAACTAGATAGTTGATAATGTCCGGATTAGGTATGCTAATTTTCAGAACAAGGGATATATTTAAAACTGTAATCCGATTACAAAAACAACTTTATTTATTACACTATTTTTATTTTTAATGCACTAACCCGTGCTAAGGAACAAATTTAAAAACCTATTTAGAGGCTAAAAATTTCACCCATGCCGGGATTCGAACCCGCAACCTCTGGCTATCCGTACCAGCGCTCTACCAATTGAGCCAATGGGCGACTCACGGCATCAGTGAAATTTTTTATTTTTAATGCACTAACCCGTGCTAAGGAACAAATTTAAAAACCTATTTAGAGGCTAAAAATTTCACCCATGCCGGGATTCGAACCCGCAACCTCTGGCTATCCGTACCAGCGCTCTACCAATTGAGCCAATGGGCGACTCACGGCATCAGTGAAATTTCGAACCTCTTTACAATATTCTCTGTATTACAGATGTCGCTGCCTGTACGTAATACAGAGAATATTGTAAAGAGGTTCGAAATTTCACTGATGCCGTGAGTCGCCCATTGGCTCAATTGGTAGAGCGCTGGTACGGATAGCCAGAGGTTGCGGGTTCGAATCCCGGCATGGGTGAAATTTTTAGCCTCTAAATAGGTTTTTAAACTTTATTTATTTTACAAGATTAATATTCATAAATGCTAATGATGGCCCCAGTAGAAACTATTCATAGATTCTGAAATGTACTATAATTGTTGTATAGAATCAGGCGTTACTTTGCGGAAATCCATAATAGCATTAAAAAGTTAAAATTACTTTGCTAAATTCCGCCAAAAATCCCACAAGCACCATGCGGTTAGCTAATCCGCCCTCCCTCCCACTTTTTCAAGCAAAAGCAAGACACGAACACATCACCACCAACACCAATTCTTGTGTGAGAAAACACGCGACGCGTTTCGCCTCTAACACGAGGCATCCTCAGGCTTGTACGTTGCTTGTATGTATTTTCACAGAAGTTATTGTTATGAACTCAGAATTTTCTGTTATTTCAGTGGACATACGTACAACCCACTCTTTTATTGAAACCGTTTTATTGTCTTAATTGTTTTTAGTTAATATATAGTATATATAGTTTTCCTTATTAAAGTCTGGCAGATTAAGAATCTGATAGGAAAAGCAATAGCAAATTGATCGAAACGTATTAAGTTTAATTTTCAATCTTATCTAACAAAAATCTTTTAAACATGTTTGTGTGAATTTCAACGTGGAAACGTCTATTAGTTGTATAGAAGTATTTTCATATTCAAACGACTAAACGTTAAAAAATACGGCAGTGATTTTTGGTTTGCGACGATTAAATAATTTCAAATTACATCTCTTAGGACGCAACGGAACGCTTTGACGCTGAGCAGTGACGGGTACCTACCTATCATGTCAATGATCTGTGGTAAATGTCATGTTCTCCAAGACGCGCGCGAAAGAAGGAACAAACAAAACCAACTGAAATTTCAACCACAAATTTCAATTAAAGCAACTGACCGTAAGTATTTGTTTACTGATGAAGTTATTTCATAATGACTGTTCGCTTTTATCACAAAAGGTTTGCACTTTTGTGATTTCGTACCAAAATTTAGCCTGTATACAAGACATAATTATGCATACATTGTATGATTTTATTTTTCAGATAAAGACCAGACCTCTTGGAAAATATGAGATCAGTTTCTTGCTGGACCAGATTTATAAGAATAATGTAATAACATCGAGGGCTACAAATGCTACTAATAATAAATTAGAAGACATTTAAAAGAGTCATATACCGACGTTTTATTTAATCGAAATCTGTAAACAAATTCTGAGTCAGAAAGTTCACTTTCATAGTTTATTCGAGCGCTGACCCGGTGATCCCCGAATTCTGCTACATCGTAGTTTGAATCAAATACACCGTGCTCAAACATTTCATTGTCACTTTCATCACTGAACATATCCATTTTTATTTTTAAAATACACTTGTTTATGTAAAAATACTGTAAATCCTTTATATATCCCACTTATCCTTCAAAATCGGGCGATGGCGCAAAACTCTGACAGCTAGTTATCTGACGCATCGACAGTAAGCTCGAAAGTGATACTGAAACGCTCAAGCGTTTTTTTCTATGTACCTAGTCACTTACCTATGGTAAGCGGTGGGCACTCCGAAAGATTGATCAAAGTCACGGTTTGTTATTGCTATCTATCTTTGTTTATTGAAACGCAAAATGTCACCTATAGTTACTAGGTAAAGGTAGCTATTTTAATCTTTAGTTAAAGATCGATAGGATATTGAGACCGGCCGTAAGACTAGGAGTATCCGCGCGTCGGGTATTAGTCGTAACATATACACAGAATACAATTGGTAATCGCTGAGCCTATACTGGCGCGCCTCTTGCCTATTTTTGGAGTATAATTAAAGGGACTGTTAATAATATGAGCCGTCGAGCATACTTATTATGATACTCCGTCTAGTCGAGTTATATTTAAATTCCAGTAAAATTGTATCGTATATATTAGTAGGATGTTATTGGGCATTCTGGACCAGCTTCCATTCGTTTGAGCTCACGACGCACCGCGCCGGTTGGCGCGGCTTGTCGTTCACTCAAACTCATTACATCTGTTCCAGAATACCCAATAATATTGATTGATTCTGAATTTTACTTGCGGCAGGAAATGAAATGATGTTAGTAACACAGATAAATACTGAAGTTTAATCGTGATGATCGCATTTCAGTAATGAGGACATCACTGGTAACATATTTCTCCAAAAATGAAATTTGTTAAACAACCTACATCACTAAATCTTGAGAATATTGATGTAGGATCTGAAAAAAATACATATCGTCACGGAAAGCTTTTACCAAACACCATCCGTTGTATAGTTTGCGGACCGTCTAACTGCGGAAAAACAAACTTAGTCCTTGGGTTACTTTTACATCCTAATGGTTTACATTTCCGTAACGTGTACGTTTATTCGAAAACGTTGTATCAACCAAAATACATATTTTTAGAGAAGGTAATGAATCTCGTTCCAGGAATACGTTATTATAAATATCGCGATAACAAAGAAGTCTTAAATCCAAGCTTAGCGTCTCAAAATTCTGTCATTATTTTCGACGATGTTGCCTGTGAAAATCAAAATAACATTCGTGATTACTTTGCCATGGGTAGACATAAAAATATAGACTGTTTTTATTTGAACCAAACTTATAGCAAAGTCCCAAAACAACTGGTTCGCGACAATGCAAATCTACTCATCATATTCAAACAGGATGATATTAACTTACGTCATATTTATGATGAACATGTGAACACTGATATGCCTTGGCATCAATTTCGCGAACTTTGTTCACAAGTTTGGAAAGATACATTTAGCTATTTAGTGATTAATAAAGACTGTCAAAGAAATAACGGATGCTACAGAATGAAATTCGACACCTTTATTACTTTCGACGAGTGAGATACATAAATGCCGTTTTTTTTAAATCAGAAGCCACTTTCTTATCTTCTTTATATGCGAGTAGTTGTAAAATAAGAAAAAATGTGTGATGAAAAATCAATTAAACAACAAATAATTAAGTCTGCTGAGGCTGTTAAAAAGAAGGTTCAAAACATGAAAAATACTAAAATGGATTCTGAGTTGGCATTAGAAACTATGTTCAAACCAGTAACAGATCCACTTAAACAGCTAACGAGAACCCCGTATCAAGAACAGTTAAGTAATGAAGATGTTGATTCGCTTGAACATTTAGCACGACAGTCTACACCTACGAAGAAACGAAAATTTTCTGAAATTAGCTCTTCAAGGGAATCACTCCAAGAGGTATCGAATGCTAGTAACAGCGATGATAACATAAGTGACTCTGAACTGAATCAAAGTCTTAGAAATAACATGAGTGACATATTTTTTGAAACAAATTCGGATGGTGCTTCAACACCAAATGCAAAGTCTTTATCGTCATGGTCTTTATCATCAGAAGTATTCAAAGATGTACCTTATGGAATTAGATTGGAAAATGGAAAACCTATGATAGGATCAGCACCGCTCTCCATAACTAATGATGCATTTGAAATAGCAGGTCATTCGTATGTCAAAACTAATGGACTCAGTGAATTACTTTACAAAAAAAATCCTGATCTAAACATTATCACTGAAGATGATAAAAGGAATTATAAATTTATACTAATAAGCACAAACGCTCATCGACGTAAATATGATCCCAATCAACCAATCAATAGCAACAGAGGATTTAAGTATTTACAAATTGTAAAACCCTTATTATGTTCCGCCAATGTTTCCAAAGGAAAGGGTTTATCATTGCTTAAAAAAGTTGATAACAAAGTAGATTACATTTTTTGGAATGATCCAAACGAATTAGTTGAAACATTGAAATTATTAATAGCTTCGAAAGATGCCGGTAATACTGGCTTAGATGATGAAATTGTATCAGTTTTAACAGAACTGAAAAAACGTGGTGTGATATAAAATGAATAAATACTTATGTAATCTATATTTTATTTTATTTCTACTCTAACCTTCACACTATTTACAAGATGAATATAGATAAATTTGGACATCATGTTCATAAAAGACTGCGTGTGTCAGATCCATTAAATTTGGTTCCTATAAACACAGGGCTAAGTAAAAATGAGTCAGGAGTTTACGACTTAAAACAATGTATATTGAGAGGATTACCGTTAGCTGTAGCAGCAGATGAAGCTGTTAGCAAGGAGTATGTAGAAAAAAACAATAAATTATATTGTAAAAAACAAGATTTCATTAATGAACTTAAAAGTATAAAAACTCAAATACAACTGCTACAGAAACAGTTAGATGAGAAGTGTTCAAAGGTAGAAGCGAGTAATATTATTAAAGATCATATAGTAGCACTCAGAGACTCATCGAAACCAGCATGAGCAAACAATCTGTTGTAAATGAAATCCATAAAGCAGCTAGAAGAAATTTCCCACGTCGTTCTGTTATTTTAAAAGGGATTGATGATTTATGGCAAGCCGATTTGATTGATATGCAAAACTATCAGAAGGTTAACAAAGGATTCAAATTTATTTTAGTAGTCATCGATGCTTTTTCTAAATACGCATGGATCGCTCCATTAAAGAATAAAACAAAAACTGAGGTGTCTCTAGCGTTTGATAAGGTTTTACAAGAAGGCCGATCACCTGCTAATTTACAAACCGACAAGGGTACCGAATTTCACAATGACGTTTTTCAGAAGCTTACGAACCGATGGAAAATAAATCATTATTCAACTTATTCAACAAAAAAAGCGTCTATAGTAGAAAGATTAATAAGAACTTTGAAGAGCAAGTTGTTTAAACATTTTAGCTTGTTTGGAAATTATAAGTGGATTGGAGAACCTTTATGTGATATAGTTAAGAGCTATAATAATACTATGCATCGCACTACAAAACATATGCCGTCTGAAATAAACAAGTTAAATGAATCACTCGTTGCATGTAATATAAACAAATCACAACCTTCCTTACCTGCAAAGAAAATTAAATTTCGTGTTGGAGACTTTGTCCGTATCAGCAAGCACAAAGGAGATTTTCAAAAAGGATATACACCAAACTGGTCTACCGAATTATTCACTGTTGTAAAAGTAATAAAATCTATACCCACAACATATTACATACGAGATCAACATTGTATACCAATAAAAGGTTGTTTTTACGAACACGAACTGCAAAAAACTAGCTGTCCCAATATTTATTTAGTTGAGAAGGTAATTAAAAAAAAGGGAAACAAATATCTTGTTAAATGGCTCGGCTTAGGTCAAGAGGAAAATAGTTGGATTAATAAAAGTGCTATAATAAAGCATTGAAGTATATTACTACAGATTAGTTAACTTATTTTTCATTACATCGTTAGTTATGAAAGGGAAAGGACTTCTCAATACTTTAATCAATAATTTACCAATAGAGTTACACTTACCAGGCTACAACTACTGCGGTCCAGGTACTCGATTACAAGAACGTTTGCAAAGAGGCGATAAAGGCATAAACCCTTTGGACAGCGCTTGTATGCTGCACGACATAGCTTATTCAAAGTATTCAAGTTTAGAAGATCGGCATAAGGCTGACTTAGAGCTAAGAAAGATGGCAAAGCAACGATTAAAATCAGAAGATGCTAGCAGAGGTGAAAAAGTTGCATCATGGTTGGTGAATAAAGTAATGAAAGCAAAAATTAAATCGGGTGCTGGAATTAAATCATTCAAAACTTCTATGGCTAAATTAAAATCGCATCTGAAAAAAAAGAAACCTAAAAATATTCAAGATGCTATTCAGTTTGCATACTTAGCAGCAAAAAAAATATTTCATAAGAAAAATAATATGAAGCTGCCAAGAATTATTCCCATCCCTAAAACTGGAGGAATACTTCCACTCATTCCTATTTTTGCTGGTCTATCAGCATTGGGTTCTTTAGCTGGAGGTATTGGTGGAATAGCAAAAGCAGTTAATGATTACAAGTCAGCCCAAAAAAATCTTTCTGAATCCGTGCGTCACAATAAAATGATGGAATCGATCTCCTTAGGCAAAGGTTTATACATCAAACCATACAAGACAGGTAAGGGATTGTGCGTACATTCTTCAAAAAACTAGTTAAAAGGTTACCCAGACGAGCACTGAGTAATATAGATTTAATATATTATACTCGGGACATCCCATACTTTCGAGGTGTCTATATGAGAGACACTTTACCAAGCAAATCAAATAACATCGAGTGCGCTATCCTGAATCTAGATAATTCAATAAATCCGGGAACTCACTGGGTAGCCTACATTAAGATAAATAATTACAGCGTGTACTTTGATAGTTATGGTTTAAAACCACCTGTAGAATTAATCAAGTACTTAACAAAAAACACTAACGTTTATTATAGTTATATGAACTATCAACAAAACAACACCTATAATTGCGGTCATTTATGCATAAAATTTTTAAAAACATTCTGGTTGAAACATTTATATTAAGAAATCATAAACTATTCTCACCATTATTACGATGTCATTCACGCTATCAATAACCGGTTGTAAACCAGCTTTGTCAACATTTTATTCGCCGGCTCTGCAGCTTGATGGTGAATATGAATGTGGGCTGATCTTTTTTTCGACGTTTAATTCGATTCCTAACATAGAATGCTACAACAACAAATTTCATTATGGCGACAACGAAATGATTGAAATACCCGAAGGATCATACGAGCTATTAGATATAAATGACTTTTTAAAAACAAATTTAGTAGACTGTACGTTTAATTTGATATGTAACAATAACACTTTGAGCACAAAAATAATTTGTTCAAAAGATATTCATTTTGAGAAATCCGGTTCAATCGGAAGGATATTGGGTTTTGGAAATCAGACTCTTAAAGCTAATATATTACATGAGTCTCTCTTCCCTGTAAACATTCTACCAACAACCATCGTTCGAATAGAATGTGATATCGTGAGCGGATCGTACATAAATGGGAAGCCTAGCCATATAATTTACGAATTTGCACCTAATGTACCGCCAGGGTACAGGATTATAGAAATCCCAAAAAATTTGATATATTTCCCAGTAAATCAAAATACAGTTAGCGAGATTAATATAAGGATTTTGGATGCAAATAACAACCTTATAAATCTACGACAAGAAGAACTACAGTTATATTTACACCTAAGACGAAAATGATAGATTTCATAAATAAAACATTGGTACCCGAAACCAAAGATCTCAGTACAACACATCCACCGCAACAGAAACCACCTGCTAAAAAGAAAAAACTGACTAAGGAAAATAAACAATTTCTCAGATACTTAAAAGTCATAAAATGAATATCTTAAATATCTTGGATTCTTTCGCCTACGACAACAGCATTGAAAGCTACCAAATCCATTCGTATAAGCCCTACATTAATAGTTTTAACAAAAACGATGAAATACGCATTCCCATCAATCAACAAGACTTATACGTCTTACCGTCACAGAGTACACTATACATCGAAGGTTCTATCACAGTGCACCGTCCAAATGGCGATAAAAAAGAGAGAGTGAGTAATATTGAGTTGGTGAATAATGCAGCGCTTTTTCTTTTCCAAGACATTCGATATGAACTAAATGGCGTAGAAATTGATAGGATAAAAAATGCTGGGATCACAACTACTATTAAATCATTGCTCTCGATGAATGAAAATGAATCAAAAATGTCACGGCTATGGGGGTGGGACATTGATGGAATAAAAAATACTACTGGTAATTTTTCGGCCTGTATCCCATTGAATAAAGTTTTAGGTTTCGCTGAAGATTATAATAAAATAATAATGAACTGTAAACATGAGCTGGTTCTTTTGCGTAGTAATACAAACCTTAATTCTATTAAATTAACCACTAATGAAGTGTTAGATGACATAACCATTAACAAAATTGTATGGAGAGTACCGCATATAAAAGTATCTGATCGTGAAAGAGTTAACTTGCTGAGATGTTTGGAGAAAGATAGACCTATCAGTTTAGCATTTAGGAATTGGGATCTCTATGAATACCCTCTTTTACCACAGACTACAAAACATACTTGGTCTATAAAAACCACATCTCAATTAGAGAAACCACGTTATGTGATTATTGGTTTACAAACTAATCGGAAAAGTTTAGGTATGAAAGACATGTCTCACTTTGATCATTGTTATGTACGTGATGTCAAGGTTTTTTTAAATTCAACTTACTTTCCATATGAAAGTCTCAATATTAAGTTTACTGAAGAAAGGTATATGATATTATATGAGCAGTACGCTAGATTCCAACAGTCTTACTATGGACGTCGGTGTGAGCCGTTGTTAAATCTGAAGGATTTCAAAGATAAAGCACCATTATTTGTAATAGATTGCTGCAGGCAAAATGAGACCCTGAAGACAGGTCCCATTGATGTTAGAGTAGAAATAGAGAGTGATTTAGAAATACCAGATCAAACTTCTGCTTACTGCCTCATACTAAACGATTGTGTAATCGAATATAAACCACTTTCTAACATCGTTAAAAAAATAACATGAATTCTGAACATATTTTTGTAGATTTACAAGGATTTAGAGATTATAAAAATAATTTTATTATTAAAGAGTTTGCTCTCGCTACTAAAGAATTTACTATGGTCTACTTGGTAAAACCTCCTTATCCATTTTCTACTTTATCAGATAGCGAAAAAAAGCAAGTTGTTTGGTTGGAAAAGAATAGAGGAATTTATTGGCGTGAAGGTTTTATTGACTACCGCGAATTTCATAGGTTAATTTATAGTTTATTGAGGAATAAGAAAATTTTTGTAAAAGGTTTAGAAAAAATCATGTGGGTAAATAAACTTTGTGGTGATTGTTGTGTTATTAATATCGAGGAAAATCAATGTCCTAATATAAAATACCTGCATGATAAATATAGTGTATGCAATTTTACGTGTTTTTCTCACCACAAACAATGTGCGTTGAAAAATGTACTATGTGTCAAGAAATGGTTTTATGAAAATAATGTTATAGAATTTATTTAGAATAAGCAAGTATTTATGTAACTTTTTTATTGAAAGTAAGAAATAAATGTAAATGTATTTAAAAAAGAAAACATGTTTTATTTAATTAATTTTTAATTTAAAACGAAATTAATAACTATTGCACATATTTTTAGAAATGTTCTTAACTACGTTTTCCACCATGTCCATTATTTCGTCTACAGGATCTATCACAACATATTGGGCACTTAACACCGCACTTTCACTGTTTGTGTCCTTACACTCATTTAAGTCGAATACTTCTATTTTTATCAACCGATTTCCTCTTCTTGCCGCCTTGCTAACCACATATGATGTAGACGTGGAGTCCTTTGCAACCCGTTTCCTTGAAGTCTTACTTTTCCGCTTCCCCACGTCTGATGGAGCCGGGTTTCGTATTTCTTCGACATCACTATCGAACCCACTCAAAATATTTTGCGCGTAGTAGTAAGGGTCAGTCGGATCAGTCTCGCCTAAAATCTGAAAAAAACAAAAAAAAAAATTATTAAAAATATTCAAACCTATTTCAAACTGTGTAATATAAATTGGATGGAAAAAAATAATGCTTACCGAAATCGACATGTTTTCACGTCTGCTGATCTTCTAGTTGGCTCGAACGATGCAGTAACAATAAATTACTGAACCACCAAATATAAAATGGATTTGTAGATGAGTGTAACTTACCTATTCATACGTTTCGATCGCTCTAGAAAATTAATCCTGTCTCTTTTAATACATATAAGAGTGAGCGAGCTCGAATTCGTAGTCAGCATTATCAATATCGAATGTGTTTGAATCAAGTATGTCATTGCTGACTAAGTAAATAGTAGTCATTGAACCCTTGCGCGCTATGCAACATCGATGCGCCTCCCTTGCTGTTTGCAACATCGCTAACACCTTGACTTGACCTACTTTTGACTGTCTCGTCGGTCTAGTGATGATAGCGTTTGATTACTATTGCAGAGGTCGTGGGCTCGATTCCCACAGGGAGCTGTCATACTTTCAGTAGACACGAAATCAAAACTTCATTGAATATAGTTTAGCTCTCCTCATCCCACCGCGCTCAAGACTATGTCTATAGCAAAAATTTCTGAGATATGTAGGAACTAACAATACTTACATATTCTTTTGTTTTTGTAACATTAGGTAACAATGTTAGGTCATGGAAATAAAAGAAGCTGGTAGTATAACCCAATTTATTCACCCAAAACTATACTTATTAGCTTATAGTACATAACACTTTTATAACTAAGTACCTATCTATTTTAATTCATTACATTATTAGTTCACTTAAATAAATACGCTATTCTTAACATACCTAAAGAGCTTTAGCTTTAACTTGAAGAGCATAAGAACGAAAACATAATATTAAGCTTATTCCACACTAGCTCTATCGCGGCGGTTACCGCAGCCGCAATCCATACACATAGCATCTAAGACTGAAACAGATCTATGAAATACATCATATCACGATATTTTGATTACATATTTTTAAATTTTATCCCATGGTCAATTTTACTATCTTATTTTCATAATATTGAGGTATGGCCCCACGCTTTAGTTGAGATTTGATCCCGATGAATCAAACGTTTATCATCATTTCTCGATAGAGCTATTTTGTTGACACTTTGCGTAAATATTTCATGTTTTATCGATTTAAACAAGATATTTCTCTTGCGCAGCACATTACCTTCAAACAAGGTCTGCTCATAATTACTAAAGTTAAGACCGCGAATAACGCTCATTTTTACTCCTTTGGCCTTTTTGACAGTTTTTTCTAAAGTTTTGAAACAGTACAGTTTTGATCGTAATCCTACAAATTCTGTAATAATTTCACCACCCATTTCATCCTTAAATAGCCCAGGAATCTTTTTGTTTTTTAATGGAATTTGATGTATATTATTACTATCGTAATTACTCGTATCAAAGTAAGGTAGTAAACGGTATTTCAAATCTAGGAAGAAGTCCTCTGTGGACAAATGATAGATGAAGCTATCCGTATCAGTATAGCACATCTCAACATATTTCCCATACATAGGTTTAATAATTGAATAATGAAAGTCATACATGTGGCTTTTGGATAACTCAAGAACAGTAAACCCAATGTAGATAGGTTTATCTAAAACCACACGTTCTGGTTTCATTTGGATGGCAACCAAATTTTCGGAAAAAACTGAAGCACTGTGAAAGTTTGGACGGGCTATCAATTTTTCTGCCGATGTGCATTTTTTCGTTTTGTTTTGACTATCGCTCCATTGATTTACCAAATAGACGTTTACTCTGTGTTCAGTATTTTCTATAGTCTTTCCAAATATGCTGTTGTTCAAGAGTTTGAAAAAGTCTTGTTCGAAAGTTGATTGGGCTTGTTGCCTCAGTTTTGTATTAAGTTCAATGTATTGTTTGAGATAAGCACTTTGACGAAAAGTAATGACTCTATGGATTTTTCTTAGTATTAATCCATGTTTCAAGCATGTTTTAAGATGCACATAATGAATAACATATCGATATTTATCGTATAGGTTAGGGATTAATTTCGAACTCTTTCCACCGGGTGGTATGCATCGCTCAGGACAAAATGGGAAATCATTGTGATAGTCGTGTAGGTGTGTGGGATAAATAATATCCACTTCAAGAATATAACCAAAAGATGCATTATCAGGAACTGATGTGATATCAATGGTATTCACTTCAGACTGTTCCAAAAATCTGAAATCTGACAAAGGTAATACTTGAGACATGCTGAAGCCGTATAAATTGTTAGCATCAATATACGTTATGAAGGACTCGGGACGTGATGGGTCGTACTCAGACATGTATTTATTGTTTGCTTTCGCATGTCGCTTGGAACACATACATACACCACCCCGTATTCCATCCTGAATCATCCGAATAATCGCTAAGTCGCTAAGCAATTCTAATCTGACCTTAGTTTTCAAAAGCATCGCATCAAATGATAAGCTGGGTGCTGTGAGGTAGAATGCCGGGTCTAATTGATAATATCGTTTACATGTTTTGCGGAAATGTTCAAAAATATCGGCTAGTAGCAAGACATCTGTTTTAACGTATAGATCAGTGTATTCACCTAAGTTACGAATGGAGAAAGTTGACCATACTGACTTGGCATGTTCATAATCTTGATCAGAAATTTCTTCACCACTGATAGTATTATAAAAAGCAGATTTGGGTGGGAGGGAATTTTCTTCGTAGCATTTCCAATGTGACATATAGTCATATGGATAAACACCTTTGCGAGTGAGTAATTTGAGTTCAGTGTCATTTGCAAAAAATGATTTCAACAACGAGAATTCCTCCACCTTCATTGTTTTCGTGAGTTTTTCTAAACTGGTACCTAAAAATTTAAATGAATCGATAAATCGAAGTTGGATACCTTCATCTTTCGATAATGGTATATACTTCGTGAAAGAAATATAGTTTTCTTTTGTTTTAGGTATTATTCTAATCGGACCAGGCGCCTCGCCTAGTTCTTTGATAAATAAATGGCAATCGTAGCCTGACAAATTGTGGAAAACAACTGGAACAAAATTTGGTAGTTTAAATTGTAAATTACAATGCTTGTGAGCTGCCCCCCGATAGTGACCAGTGATGTGACAGTGGTCTCGAACCTTGTCAAATATTAAAAGATTATCACAAATATGACAGCGGACAGCATTTTCAAAATTTTGTGAATCATTATCCGTGAATATAATTTTAATATTAGCTTTTAAAATAGTGTGTATTTGCTTCATGTCTCGATACAACCATTCTACAAATTTTGATACACAGTCTGATCCCCGATAGCTGACGTAGCGATTATACTTGGCATCCACTGTACAAACAATATAGTAACCAAACGCTGAGGGCACATGTTGTTGTAGCAGGCTAGTGCTCGCAATGTTAGGGTCTGCTTCACACCCCAGATGACGTTGAAGCATAGTCTCAAAATCAGCATAAATGATAAAGGGTATGTTTTGTTTTCGTTCGTAATTCTTAAATTGAAGAACCGACCCTTGGTTAGGAAGAGCTGTAGCAATACCACCACATGCATGAATGACTAGTTCATTAGATGTTTTAAAAAATAACAGACATGATGAGCAAAAATGCAGTTGCTGATGGTGTTTAGATATTTGGCTTCTAACCAGACGGGGAAGGTTTTTGATCAAACAAAAGTGAGAGCCCTCATCATTCTCGAGAAATAGCAGATGAACGATATTTTTCGCAGTGGAAGACTCTGATCTGTATAGTGGACCTACAACAGTTTTTTTGCCTTGTAAGCCATACACAAAAATAGCGATATCTGGATTATTTTTTTCAAACACCGGGATGTCAGAAAAAGTTACTGGATATGATAAGCCTTGAGTGTTAAAAATATCGCGAAAATCGGGATAAGACGAGACACGATCGGGGTGGCTCTTTGAAGGGAATAGAGCAGCTGTAACACACCAAAGAAAACAATAAGGATCATCATTTTTTATATTCAAACATGCTTTTTTGTTTTTTATAAATTTTGGTAAATCTATAAACGATGACCCACTCAATGGTTGATATTTATTTACATTGATTTCCAAATGAGAGTTACTCAAAAATGTCCAACCGCTATCTCGCTCTTGAAACTCTTCAAGCTTTTTTTTCAATGTATTTATGATTTCTGAAAAAATGGAATTGAAGTTGTGGTTCATGTGTATGGTAATGTTTTTCGTGCCAAACGATTTTAGTTCTTGCAAATCGTTTTTGTACATAAGGAAAAATGAAAAAAGCTCAACATTGACTTTTATGCAAACGTGTTTTTTCAATGAAATATCAATCAGAGATTTTAATTTATTATGGATAGACTCGAAAAAGGTTTCAATTGAGTGCTGACCATCACCGTTAGCCTGTATCTTATAAGTTGCAATACGATTACGGAATGCAGAGGTCAGAACCTCAACATCTTCTGACAAATGATGAGTTGCGACTTTGCTTTTGTGGTCAGTGCTGCGCATATGACCCACCCAACTTTTTGGGTTGACAAGAGTTTTGCAAGTAATGCAATAAGGCATTGTAAATAAAAAGTAGTAAGATTGACCAGGAAACAGATAATTAAAATTTAGGTTTTAGACACAAAAATAAATAGGTAAGTAGCAAAATAATATGTTTATTATAAATTAAAGGAATTTTATTTTATATTTATCTTATCACTAAAAAAACTCGCCTCACTATTATCATACAGTGAATAAACTTGTTTAATAAATTTCTGTAATACGTCCCAGTGCGGTGTGTCCGTATCAGTCTGCAATTTTATTACCATCAACGCTTTTTTCCACCTCTCTTGAACGTTGGTACTTGCAGCATCGGTAGTGTTGTAGACCTTCAATTCTATATAGAATTCTCCTTCCGTCGTTGCTGTCCGACGAACGTGACCATTGGCGACCCGCGTCACTAGACTCGACCCCAGTTGGTGCTGCTCGGGAGTCGCTTTAGCGACCTTCTCTGCGTCTCGCAAAATCCCGAAAAGATCTCCCACCGTCTTTTTCTTTAAGGTGCTTGCAGACCTGTAAAAGTGAACAATATATTTTAAAACATAAGTACCTTCATAAACTTATACCTATATTCCGATTGGGTAGGCTATCTATAGGAGATACACATACATTGAACGAGTATGAAGTGGATGATAGTTTAATATGAAGGGTACATATCTACTTTTGATCTATCCCATATATGTCATTCTTAATAAGCAAATATCCCAAGTGATTCTTAATAAGCATATCTTACATGGAAAACAAAAATACTACGCGAAGCGGGTATCGAACCCACGACTAGTAAGATGCAAAGTAAACAGTCGACAGCATGTTAACCTTTACGAGTACATGCCTGCAATGTAATCAACGATTCAATGACTCAGCGGTGTGCTAGAGTCAAATGACGCGACAACGTAACAACGAATAATATAACGAGACTAATTCTATTCCAGTAAACTTTTCCCTGGATGTAAACATTTACCGTAACGATCAATGTTAAGCCGGGTCCGCTGCGCCATGTTACGCGTGTTACAAAAAATGTAACACGTTATTAAAACAAAAATGGGGAGTGGTATTAACACTTTACGTGTTACGTAACGTAACGTTATATAACAAGTACCTAACGTGTTATACCATGTCCCACTTTTATTATATTTAAGTGTTACGTTTTTTGTAACACGCGTAACATGGTGCAGCGGCCCCGGCTTTAGGCTATAGAAAATAAGGTTTAAGGGTCAAACCTATGGTTTGAATTATTAAGACGAATAAACAACTTTTAGTTATGAAACAAACAAATAAACAGTTGTTATCTCTTTCAATGTTCCAAGATTTTCATCAACAGCTTGATTACATCGAGGGAATCGTCATTTGAAACGATGTGTAAAGTGTACAATCATTTATAATAAACTATAGATGTATTGTATTCTTACCTAACTGTCTCCTCAACGTAGCTCGATGCTTTGCGTTTGGAGCTGGTTGGAGTCTTTTGCTTCTTACTCGACTGCACAGCAATAGGTACACCAGAGAATTCAAACTCGGAGTCAGACCTGAAATAATAATAACATAGTTTTATACCAGTCTTATACATTTAACCTAAACGATTTATACACCGTATTGTAATTACTATACTAGATAAATGTAGTGACTGGAACATATTTTTTAGACATAGTTCGGGACATAGTTTTCATATAGGGACTAATACGGTTTAGTCAGTGGAACACGTAAAAAAAAAAATTAGGATGTAAATAAATATACTTACTAACATTTTGATACCGATGGAGTGACTGGTAGCGAGGAAGTCGTAGATAATTACACCACACGGAGACTGTACTGAACAGCGTTATCACGTTATCGGAAGTGATGAGAATTTTAGATAAATCAGGGTGTTATAGGTTTATATCCTAAATGTGTATGTTGTTTTTTTATTACAAGTACTGTAATGAAGTAAATGCGAAAATCGCCTTTATTTATAGGTGTATGAATATAGGTGATTGTTGATAAAAGTAATACATATTACTTTTTAGTATCGAACACCCAAAATTTTTGCTTTGCCTTCAAAAGTAGGTACTTAACCAAATCATCTTGACCGGTAGCAAGGTCAAGCCTATATATTATTCTCATAATGTCAGCACTATTTAATAGCTCAAGTTAATGTGGCTGGTTGCCATTGCAACATAATGTGACCAATATATCGATTATTGTAGGTAAGATGTTTCGCAATCAGAAGCTTGCAACGGATCCAATAACGTTAACGTAGCAAATTCGTAGGTTTCATACCTAGGTAGGAGTAAATAGTCCTAGATACACATGTTGCAATTTACTTTAGATTTTCTTGATCTTAATCAGATAATGTTCGAATTGGGTGAATATTTCACTATAGCAGAAGAAAATAAACTGTTATTTCCAGTTACCAGAAATCGGATGATGAGCTAAATAGGAAATTATAATTAATTCCTCTAGCTTATCCATAGAAAACATCGTATGATATCGATGAAATTACTATATAAATGTATTTCAGGATAAATAATACTTATCTAGGTATTCTTTATAAAGCATTTGGTAGACTCCACAATATTATGTGAAAGTCAAACATTAGGTATTAATGATACCTACAGCTAAATATTTTGATGCAACGAGTTTTTTCCGTGTGGATCTTAGACTAGAGTATAGCTAGTATAGTCAACCTTTGGTTATCTCTTATGTAGGTGATACATTAAAATATTATGACCCCTCTAAATTCTTTATTTATGGGTTATGTAAAATTTACTGTATTTATTTTACTGTATGTTACAGATAAATTTAGATAGAAAATGAACGAGAACTGATGTTAGAAAACTGTTGAAAAAATATAAAACTATCTGCATAGGTTCAGTTACGTATAATGGGATGAGAATAATATCTTCAAGTTTCAATTAAAAAAAGACAAAATGCTGTCGGTCGTATTTACAAAATCATGATTTCTTAAAATACTTTAACATCAAGTCTTAAAAAAATAATAACATGGAAAATGCTTTATTACCGGAATACCTTTAAGGAATGTTCAAAGGAACCAACTTTTATAAATAAAACTGTACTTTTTGACAACATATTTTTTCTTACACCGTGTATACTTCGTATCAAATTTATAACTCCTGCGTCAACAGCTAAAGGTTGACAATCCCTGCCAGCCACCTATCATATTCGCATTCGCGTTAACTAAAGTGACACGTTAGTAGGAAATAGATTTCCATTAATGAAAGTATACTTTTATGTGTCAGTGATATTATCATTAATTCACGATTTTACTTAAGTATACCCAAGGATTCAAGTAACTGTAGAAGTACATTTTTCCTACTGTGCAATGTTTTGTGTTTTCCGTAGTGAACGATAAACAGGAGACTTCAATCTGATCACTAACATTTTTGTGGGAAAAGTAAGGTATTCTTTGTGCCGACCATAAAATATGCCTAAAATACAAGTATTTCCTGGTTCTGCCAATCACCCAGTATTTGTGTCACATGAAAAGGATCACAAAATTTTGTTGTGTTGGAATCACCTTTTTTACAATGGGAGACGTCAATCTGACCATAAAATACAGTTAAGACGAAAATGTTTTGTGTCACTGTTGCGCAAGAAGGTTCATCACATGAAGTCAATCTGATCACAAAGTAATTTGTGGTGCTGAATCTTTCTAACAGTGGGAGCCGTCAATCTGACCACAAAATATGATTAAGTTGAAATTGTACTTTTATGTTATTGTATGAAGGGCCATCACGGGAAGTCAATCTGATAACAAAATTTGTGGTGTTGTACCTTGTTCATGTGGGAGACGTCAATCTGACTACAAAACAAACTGGGTTGAAAAAGCAAAGTTTTGTGTCACTGTTATGAAAAGTAGACACCAGTGGTGTTAAACTCATTCAGTGGGAGAAGCCAATCTGGTCACAAAACTATGACTGGGTAAATACAAGTATCACTTGGAATATTTCATGTCATTGTCTTAATGAGGAAACCTAACCGATACCGCAAATAATGTGTGCTGTTTTATCTAGTATATTACGAAACTGCACAAAACATAGCTAGTGGGTAAATACAATTCAGTTGAGCTTGGGGATCCTTTATTTAATTCAACTCAGTGACTATGCGGACCTATCTCCACCAAGATGATGGTGAGTTGCATTCACTCAAGCTTCCTAGTGTCATTCGTTTTCATTGATGGAATTTATCATAAACTGTGTAGGTTGCTCGTAAAATTATTGAAACTATAAATTAGAATCACTCGATGTTATTGGGTATTCTGGAATAGCTGTAATGAGTTTGAGAGAGCGACAAGCCGCGCCAACCGGCGCGGTGCGTCGTGAGCTCAAACGAATGGAAGCTGGTCCAGAATGCCCAATAACATCCTACTTATATTACACTCCAACAGCACATTTTCCTTCAGTTCACAGTGGATACTTGGTGTAACAATGCATTTTATAAGGAGGTTTTGTGGTACCTCGAGACCCCATGTTTTGAGATCAACTTTTGACGTCACAGAGACCATTAACAGTTTTATGAATATACTCTGCTTTTCTGGCTACGTCCGTAACGCCGAAAACCTAATCGTTCGGGCTAACTTCAGAGTCCGCTTTTGTATTGTTAATTTTATATACATGGCTCTTATTACTCTCTGTATAGCCTTCAGGCTATACGTATATTCCATGACACCGTGGAGCTTTTTGCAGTTTATCTCACTAATGAATGAATGCATTACACGTGTTTTTGTTATTATCACAATGCTTGCAGCCTATAAGTGCGACATCACCTGTATACGGAAATACTATCAAAAGCACGTTTATATTGACCAAATCGTTGGAGTTTCTGGGACTAAATTCTACACCTTAGAGAAAAACAAGTATAATAAACTGTTCATACTAGGTATTACAGGCTATGCGCTAAAATTTGCCTTTGATATTGTAGAACAAGCAAATATCATGAAATGGACTGTTCTCACCTATGTGGAATATCTTCTATCCAACTACATAATTTTTATTTACATGATGAGTATAACTGTAAAACTAGCAATTCTTAAAGATAGATTTAAAATGTTTGGCAACCGACTCTCTGCTGCTTTGGAAATATCGTGGAAGGAGAATCCAGATGAATATGTTGATATTGTAATTCAGTTGAAGCACGGCTATCAGTTGTTTTGCGAACAGCAGGTTGTGTTGGCTAAAAGTTATGGCTGGCAAGTAAGGAGGATTTATGAATTCTTCGTTGATAAATTGATTTATTTACGGATTATTTTCCTTCCTATTTAAGCGTATTATAATAAAGATATCTTTCAGATTCTTCTCGGATTAATAAACATTTACCTGTTTGTAATATTAGTGGTATATGGTACTTTTATAACTCGAATACCAATTTTTGTAAGTAGTTTGTGATACTTAAGTGTATACGTTATAAGTTAAGCTAATAATTTTGCTATCACAATATTTTTATTTTTTTTGTTATTTCAGTTGAGCTGGAGCTATATTTTAGCATCTTCCACGCGAGTTTTCTTCAATGGAGGTATACTATGTGCTATGACTTATTGCTTCGAACAAATGTTGTCTGTGCGTAAACGGATGATATCTCAACTAGAGGAAGCGATGGTAATAATGGAAGTTAATTTGGTAAACCAATCCGAAGGTAAACTATTTATATAGATAGTTTTTATTTATAAAATTTTGTCGTGAATTTTGTTTTTTTTTATAGAATACTTTAGAATTTTTCTATTTACGGAGCCTGTTTACGAGGGATGAAAAGTGTGGAGATAAGATAAGAGTATTCTTTATTTTACACTGGAAAAACAACAAATACAAAACAATGATATAGAAATGATATAGAAAGAAGAGTTGAAGCGGGAAATTGTGTAAATGGTGCCTTGCACTTCATTGTGTGCAGCCAAAACATATCCAAAAGAGCAAGATTGGCTATTAATAATGGTGTGCTGGTCCCAACACTTATTTATGGTAGCAAGACTTGAGTGTGGCGAGAGAAGCATAAAATAGAATTAATGCAGTAGCAATGAAGTCCTTGAGAAGTATGTGTAGTGTTAATTTGAATGACAGGATGCACAAATAGTCTGATTAGAGAACGTTGTGGCAAATGGCAATCCTTGGTCAACCAAGGCAATCTTTTGGCCTAAAAACTATTTAAAACAAATGATGCACTATCGCAGTTCTTAGTTTAGAGCCCAGTAGTAAATGGTTTATTTGGAAGAGCTCTTAAGAACTCTTAGAGTATTCTTGTAAATAACATAATTTAGTATTTAAAGTTTTTGTACGAAATTTAAAGAAACAGAATGAAAAAATATTGCAAAAAAATATTTCACTTAGAACGAGAAAACTATCACTCAAGAACATTTTGCAACGTCTAAGCTCTTTGTTTTATGGCTCTGATTATTTGGTTAAAGGTTACATCTGGAATCACTTACTAAATGTTTATATTTTTTTCTTCAAATCTCCTAAATCGTTACTCGCAAATCATTAAATTCTTTGTAAATTTCATTAATCACAGTGGCATATCTCTACATTATCTCGTTGTCAATATTGTTGTTGGGTATTGTAAAGTAACGGCTACATAAAAAATGTTTTTATTTATTTTTTTTCAGACCAAGAGATCCATCGCCAGGTGAAAACGTTATTGAAGCAGATCCGCCGGCAGCCTATGTCGTTTTCTATTTGCAAGCTATCTCAACTTGACTACAGCCTGATACAGTCTGTGCTTAATTTCACGGTGGCTTATACTGTTGCGATGGCTCAGTTTAAGGAAGGAGGATAGAATATCTTTTAAAGATTGGAAACAAGATTTTTTAAGTAATTTTATTTAGTTTTTGAACTTTTGTCGAACCGTGTATATGCACCTACCACTTATTTTGTAAATTAATTAATTATACGAGTATAACGATTGCTGCTGTGATTGAGTTGTTTCAATGAAAATTTTACCTTACTTTACGTCTAGACAATAAAAGTCCTTTAACTTCACCTGCAATGAAATATTCCAGGAAGAAGGTTACACAACCTGCGACAGTGGTTTCAACAGAGTACCATCTCCTAAATTGTATGTCAATGCAATGTCTGATTGGTTGCCAACCTCCGTTTTATTATTATTATTATTAATACTTTATTGCACCATAAAATTGTACAATGCGGCGAACTTAATGCCATAAGCATACCTCCCATAGGAGACGCCACATGAAGAAATTACTGAATTGAGTAGGAGTCTTTTCTCGTGTGATATTGTTTAAACATCAGAACATCGTTACTTTCTTACAAGAACATTACGTTATATTATAATAGGTACTACAGTGTAGCAGAAAATCTTCTAATCGACTCTATATTGGTTGGTTCTGAGAATCGTCCTTCACACAGGACCACGGCCAAAGAAACCACACTGGCCAAGTGCGAATCGGATTGGCAAACAATAAATTACTTTGATCTTAGGAAATAGCAGTTTGAGCTGTACAGTCGACACCACATAAAATTAAATCCATATTCAGTTACGTTACAGGCGACTTTGTATGTAATGTAAATGTTGATGTGCTGTCGACTGTTCCACTGCTGTAGTAGGCGTGTAGCCTCATTATTACAATAACTTGCACTTTATGTTTAGCCAGCACTTAACATAGAATATAAGCAAATGCACAATGTTATTTAAGTTCACTTCATACAATATACGAGGACACACTACAACTAAGATGTGATTTCTATTCTCCAACCTACGTCCATCTTCTGATACCACATGGCGACCCTGCATCAAGAAACTGGAAGAACAACGTTGTGAAGAAAGAATCGAATTATTATCAAGAAAGAAGACTCAAAAAAAAAATGAAGATAAAATTATTACCAAGAACCAAGACTCAAAATTAATATCAAGAAAATATCGTTTCAAGAAAGAAGACCCTTAACTACCACTTTGACCGTCAAGAAGAATAAATATGACTACGAACCAATGTGCAATCAAGAAAGAAGCGTACGGGACAAGGATGGTGTCCAGGGTATAGCCCGGCCCACAAACCAGGAAGGAGTCCAAGGTTATCCCGGCCCGCTCATCAGACTCTCAGCATCGAGTACACCGAGCTCCGTGCGTCGCGCTACCACGGAACCCACCCGGCCCGTCACGTTCGCCGTCCCGTCCCCGATGTCAATGGACTGCACTGCGCTTGACCTACATTCGTAACGTATAGCTAATAGTAAATCGTTTTCCAGCATTTTTTAATAACGTAGAATATATTTAATGTTTGTAGATGTATCATGTCACAAGAGTTAATACGTTTGCGAGATGAATTAGAATCAATAAAGGTTTACATAGTGAAACTAGGTCCAGAAAGACGATTAAAAGAGTCCGGTATTAAAAAGTTTACTGAAGCTGAGGACATTGTAAGTCAGTCGGCGTGTATTGTGTCTCGGATAAATCAAGAACAATTAAAGTATTCATCAGTAGATATAGAATTCTTACAAAAGTTGGCGGATGAAATACAAACAATATATTCGAAAATTCTAAGCTTAAGAGTAAATACAGATTCCAGTTGCGAAACAAGTGAAGCAAAGGATTCCTTAATGACCACTCCATTTGACATAAAAACTGCAATTTCCTTGTTCCCTGTCTTAACAGGACAGGAACAAGTTACTAAACAATTAATTGACGCGATCTCATTGTATAGTTCCATGATAACGGCTGCTACACAGAACCAGTTGATAGAGTTTGTCCTAAAGACTAGGCTTTCAACTAGTGCGAAACTGAGACTGAAAACTACTTATTCAAGTGTGGAATCATTGTTAGGTGATATAAGGAATTTTTTGCTTCTGAAAAGGTCAGCGGAGGCCATTCAGTCTCAACTATACCGTGCCACCCAGGGGCGTAGGTCTATAGAAGCATACGGCACTGAGATCGAGGAATTATTTGTGAACCTCTGTGAAGCACAGGCGGACGGGGAGCAGTCAAAGTATGAGATACTGCGGCCGCTTAACGAAAAAACAGCTATAAAACGTTTTGCCGATGGGTTAGCAGACACGCGTCTGAGCACCATAATCGCATCTCGGCAATTTACTTCATTGCCAGAAGCAATTAGGGCTGCAATAGACGAACAGATTACGTCCCCACAGGAACATGTCATGCAGTTTAGGCCCCCATACAGACAGTTACATCAAAATTACCAACCGCGTTACTTTCATAACAGAGCAAACATTCCCTCGCGACAAAGTAACTATAATTTTACGCCAAATAATAATGCGCGTCACTACGGCAATGCAAATAGGGCTTATAAACAACAAAGTTCATTTGATAATTCAAATCAAAGTCACAGAATGCCACATCAGCGATTTCAGCCGCCGCCGGCGCATTATCCACAATCGGACATGCGTCCGCAGATTTCGCGAGTTCAACACTCTCAGCCGGACCTAGATACAGTTTTGCGCAATGACACCGACTCAAACGAGAGTGAGTTTTTTCGTGCCTAAAACGTATGAATCAATTTATAGCTACAATAATTACGCCATAGTAAATTGCAATGTAGGTACGGAAAGCCAAATTAGTCTTTTGGTAGATAGCGGAGCCAGTTTATGCGTAGTTAAGTACAATTGGTTAGTAGAAAATAATTTGTTAGATTTAGTGCATGAAGATAGGATAACTATTAAAGGAATTAGTGGAAAATTAGAGTCAGTAGGATATATTTTATTGGACTTAGATTTTAGAGGAATAACTTTTAGACAGAAGTTTTACGTGTTCAAGGAATTGTCATGCGCAGCCGAAGGAATATTAGACCAAAATTTTTTTAAGCATTATAATGCCATAATTAATTATAAAGAAAGTTCCTTGTTCTTGGAAAAGCAAGGCCAGTACGTGATCGTAAATATAAACAATGACTCAGAGTTCATTCATACTATTCCGCCTCGTTGCGATGTTCTAAGATATATACCAACCAAGGCGTGTGACGATTGTGTTGTGCTAGCGAAAGAAATCGGAGAAGGTGTTTTCATGGCAGTCTAATCACAAAACCTAAACAGGGACGTATTCCAGTAAGGATATTGAATACTACAAAAAAACTATAAAAATAGATTTTTCAGAACTAGATATTTACAGTCTGAACAGTTTGGATGTTTGTAACTTTACAGAACGAAGCATATCCGTAGATAGGGTAAAAAACTTATTCAAGTTACTTGATTTACCATCTTACCTAAATAAAGAGGAACAACTGTCTATTGAGCAAATATGCACAAAGTACGCAGATGTCTTCCATTTGCCAGGCGACAAACTTAGTACTACAAATTTAATGGAACATTCTATAAAATTAAAAAATAATACTAACTAAGCCTTATCGAACGCCTCATGCTTTACGAGGCGAAGTACGGAAACAGATTCAGGAGATGTTAGATAACAATATAATTGAGGAGACCACGTCAGAGTGGTCCAGCCCCGTTCTGCTAGTTCCCCAAAAAGTCGGACAAATCAGGAACCAAAAAATGGAGACTTGTCATTGACTACCGTCAACTCAATAACGTGATACAGGACGATAAATTCCCTCTTCCAAATATTACAGATATACTAGATTCATTGGCAGGAAGCATTTATTTTTCAAAACTAGATCTTTCGCAGTCTTATTACCAACTTGCTTTAGAACAGGATTCTAGGAAGTACACGGCTTTCACAACTGATAAGATGTATCAGATGAAAAGATGCCCTATGGGATTAAAAACTAGCCCAAGTGTTTTCTCTCGACTAATGACAATTGCTATGTCAGGATTAAACTACCAAAAATGTTTTATCTACCTAGATGACTGTATAGGCAATAGCATGGATGACCACAACAAAAACTTGATAAGTGTTTTAGAACGGTTACGTCACCATGAAGTAAACCTTAAGTTAAACCCATTAAAGTGCGAATTTCTACGCAAAGAAATCATGTGCCTAGGTCATAAAATCACATCAGAAGGCATATTTCCCGATCCAACTAAAACGAAAACATTAGAAAATTACCCAACGCCAAAGAATGTCGATGACGTAAAAAGATTCGTCGCATTCGCTAATTATTACAGGCGATTCATTCCATCATTTGCTAACATAGCGTTTCCACTTAATCAGCTCTTTAAGAAAAATGTAGAGTTTAAGTGGTCTCCAGAGTGCGAAACAGCGTTTCAAAAGTTAAAAAAATCTCTCATGTGCCCTCCCGTTTTAGATTATCCAGATTTTTCTGAGCAAAATATATTCTCATTACACACAGATGCCTGTCGAACAGGGATTGCCGCCGTCCTGTCTAATAGTAACGGAAAAGTAATAGCCTACGCGAGCCGTAACTTGAATCCCGCGGAAACCCTGTAACGGACCAAGGTCCATAAAAGTGCTCACGATCGTTAATATAAATTTGAATTGTGTTCTGTGCGAGTTTGGTTCGAGATAGGTTACGTAGTAAAATCGCGGAAACACTATTTAACGAGATTGATTAGGTAGGTAGGCACTTTAGTCGTTAGAAGGTCCTTATCATTCAAGTTAGGCATTACAATAAATCTATAAATACAACAAATAAGTTTCGTAGCGGGGACGCTTTCTGGGGATTTGTTGAGGTTTGTTTGTGTACTAATCGACATTTCCGTTATTAGTCATAAAAGAAAAGAAAAACATTCCGCTTGTTGAGTGAGGCTGGGTTCGATCCCGCGGCCTTCCGGTGGAGATCGGCGTCTGTCGCCGCTGGGCCAATTTGCATTTAATCAAAACAAAATTATGCAATAGGATTCTTTATGTAGTAGTCTATTCGAAGACTGAAATACAGCTAGACATTATTTTGTTTTCTAACAGGGTTTGTTATACCTAGATTAAATTGTGCAACAAGAATTTAGGGATGACAATAAATAGTGGGATAAAATAATAAGTTACAACGACATCTGCAGTGGACGAGCGCACAACTAATAGATTATCGATTGGAAAAAACTCGTCCGCTACCTATCACTTGTGACACGGCATTTCATCCTAACAGATAGATGGCGCTATCGGCGGCTGGGAAGTAGATTCCCTTCAACTGCTTTCAAATCAAATGTTAATTGCTATCACTATTAAAATAGTAGATTATAAGTACAAATTTCAATATCTTTCTTGTTTTTGCACGTGCTTGTAGATTTTAAAAGCATTTATTTACCTAGTAGTTAAGTAGGTAAAATTCCGTGTTGAGGTAATGTTATGGTTATCAAAGTATACTGAGTTATTCACAGCGATTTTATGTTAGTGATTTGAAGACAGAAAACCATATACTAAAGATATAAATAAGAATAATCTCTAAAACATTCAATTTAGCCCCTACCTAGGAGAGAATAGAATCACAAAACGATAATTAATGCTACGTTTAAACTCTGTAGTATGTCGATAATACATATTGTTATGAAGGGAAACTAATTTATAACACACCGATGTAATATCAGAGACTTGGTAAAAGTATTATATTCACTTAAACAATAAAAATTACTAAAACTTATAATCAATCAAATAACTACTAACTCCATCTAGGTGAGAATAGGTTCACTAAACTTTCTTTAATCCTACTTTCAATTTCTTTAAAAAGCTTTTAATATGTCTTGTCATGAAAGAAAACTAATGTATAACGCACCGATGTAATATTAGAGACTTTGTAAAAGTAATATATTCACTTAAACAATTAATTTAATAAAACTCAATAAATCAAAATAACTACTAGCTCCATCTAGCCGAGACTGAGATCACTAAATGTTCTTTACGGCTGCTTTCAGAGGTTATTAATGTGTCTTGTCGTGAAAGGAAACTAATCACATCGATGTAATATTGTCTCTGTAAAAAAATGGTCTATTCACAAAAACAAAATAAATAAAGCTCATAATTAATCAATTAAAAAAAAAAAAACATCTAGTTTCATTTGAGAATGGATATTAAACTATCTAGGCTAGTGTTGGGGTTGAATGATTTAAACAAAAGAAAAAGAACTCGAATGATTCCCTTCATATCCCTTTTTATATCTAGATCACCTATACGTAATCTCGTATGATAATCAATCATAAACTTAATGTCTATAAAAGAAACCACATGGTCTCATTCCGTTCCGCGTTAGTAACCGGCGGCGCCGACTGCCGAGACACGTACCTACAGTTAGGCGAGTGACGCACGTATTTGGTAGGTGTAGTGCGAAGATCGGACGGTACGCGGGTTCGATTCCGTTCAACTTTTTTAAAACAACCATGCACGTCGCTTGGGACAGTATGGGACTAATGTTGTAATGTATATTTCTGTTGTATAACAGTTATTATTCTTAACATAATTTGTCCAACGTAGTAATTTCTATTTTGATTGTTTATTGGTTTTCTTTCATGGCTCTATGCCTTCGATAGTCTTGTCACGTTATTTATTTCAATAAAATCAAAATTTCAAAGTATATTAACTTAATACCATAATATTTGCGAATGGTATAATTATTTATAATTGTTGCTAGAGGTATAGCTAAAGTTGTTACTCGTAAATAGGAATGAAACATGACACGTAATATATTTAGTCACGAACTGCTAAGAGCTATTTATTCAATGTTCGGGAAAGGAATTGAATCATTCATCACTTTTGAAATGTAGCATTTAGGGCATCCCTAATAATTAAATATTGTTGAACGCAGCTTCTTCTCGTATTCATACAGGGTTGCGTGTGTGAGTTTAGAGTATTGCTGTATTGGTGGATTGTAGTTCTCCGATTAGCCGATACCGGTTTGGGCGCCACTGGTTGCCGCGGCGCCTACTAAAATGATTATAACGATTCAATTCGCAATTGTAGCCTAAGTAGAGTATTTCTAGGTGAATCTGTACTAAATTGAAAGGATGTTTTAACACAAACATTACGCTAAACCTTTATATTAACAGAAGTTAGTTAGTTGTCTGTAAGCATTGTGCCGCAGGTCAGTGGTGTGTTGGAATAAATTGTTAAGAAGAAATTATTGTAGACAAATCAATTAAACAGGAAATATCGAGATAAATAAATAGAAAATAAATAATGTATTACATTAAGACACAGGAATTTAATTTACAAAATATCAAAACATTAAAGTTCTGAAACGAGATGGAGGTGGATTTCGGCTGGCCAATCGGGTGTCATTAGGTTTCATGATGGGTTAGACAAAGCGGAATTGGGAGCGGAGCCATTTTGGACGCGCGGGGTTGTTTCGCGAGGCGATAAAAAGGCCGAGGCGCCAACGGCGCGCACGCATTCTGGACCAGGAAATTCAATAGTACGTACACCTATTCCGCTCGTAGGAAAATTCGCCATTTTGTGTGAATTTATTAGAACTGGGGAGTTTCGATTGCATTTAAATTCGGTAATAGGAAAGTGGCTTTGGATTTGTGACCTAGCATCATCTGTGGGCATTGCGTTCTAGTGTATCAGCCCTGGTGTGAAGTCTCAGGTTTAGAGGTACTTTCGGAGCTAGGGAATTAGATTTGAAAGTAAAAAGTGTAAATGTTAGGAACGGTTTTGGTGAGTATTCCGTACAATTAGCTAGAAGGTTTCCGCGTAAAATATGGTTTTCAGCATTTGTGATTAGTGTAGCTTCCGCGAAATAAATTGTGAACTAACCCTTTTTCTCCACAGTACAGCGTTTTTGGGGAAATAAATGTGTGCAAAACAAAACTCTCGGTGGCAAGGGCATGTTAGGGATAGGCCGTGTGGCTAGCCTTTGTCGAATACCTACTCGACTCGATGTAGGCACACGAGGTTATCAATGACATGTCTGCGCCATAGCTTTCAGAGGTTTGCATCATATTTAATTCCGCATACAAACGTGTGAATTTAGAGCGAATTCACTTGGTAGCCTTATACAGTTGATTTGACAGACTAAATGAGGAATTCCAATATCTAGCTCTGCTTACTATGCTACGGCTGAATCTGAGTCTGCTTTGGTTGAAAGGTTTAAAGAATCCCTTCACCGGAGGTGTGCCCAATTTATTTTATTTGTAAAACAATTTTCCTATATAATTAGATGTCATAATTAATTACTTAATTGAGATAATTTCATATTAATTATCTAGCTTGAAAATTGGGTTAAAATGCTTCTTGTGAATGTGGTGTTAGATCTCCTTCCACTAGCATTTGTGGTATAGCAATTTTCCCCCTGCTATTTCCCTGCGTGACAGACGATTCCAGCCCTCTGGCACTTTGCACCCATAACATATCTATGTATTATATTCCGTATATTCTTACCCTGTAAGTGGTACCGATCCCATAAACCACTTACGCATACACACCCTAGGCTACACACTCTGGCCGGCCAGAAAGTCTGAAAGCTAACTGCGTCAAGTCAGTCCTTAGCACGAGTTAGTGCATTAAAAAGAATTTAATGACTTGAAACAGTTAGGTTTTCCGGAGTTAGGGAGGATAGCGATAGGTAATAGCTGTGACTAGGGAAACACCATAGGCACTCACACATACACACGATTAAATATAAATGGGGTTTGCTTTGCTGAAACAATTTGTTTGGTGGTTAAATTCATTAGCTTACTGGGTTGGGAATGTTAGGTAGGCTCCACCTTTTCTTTCAGGGTATCCAGAGTTGTATGATGAGAGTAAGTATTTCCCCAGCTCCCCACCTATGCGGTCATTATTCGTCTGTTAGGATCATTTTAAATTAACAAATAAGTGAATTGGTGTCTCCTCAATGTTTCCTATTGAAGCTATTAAATCAAGTAGATAAAAGCGTTACGTTTAATGTCTCGATTCAATTAGGGTAAAGTAGGTAAATCCGTCTAAACCCGTTAGAAAATTATAGCATTTTAATTCTGATTTAGTACCTACTAAACGTATTGTTTACAACTTCTGTCAATATTTAATATCAATGATTGTTAGATAACACTAAGTGTGAGGTTCTGTGCATATTAACCTAACAGTGACATTTCCATCGAACTAAGGAATAGGTTTAGAGCGATGCGGTACCTTTATAATAGCTGTCTAACTCGTGACCTTCGGGTCATTCAACTCTTGCGTTTATGTAGGTAGGTGCGTACTTTTCTCGACCGAAGTTATGTAGGTATGTTACGTTTGTAATAGAGCATATAGGTACTTACTACTGAATGGGAACACATAGGCGGCATATACGCAATATAGGGTGTCCAGTATATAGGGTGGTAAATTATGGTTTATATTATGTTACGTTTGTTAGTAGATTATAATTATACTATATAGGAACGCATAGTCCAAATATAGTCGCGATATAGGGTGTCCAATATATAGGGTTATCAAATTACGGATTATGATAGGCAATGAAAGGACGTTATGGGACGTTAGTGAGTAGTTAGAAGCCACTATAGACTTTTAATAGTAAAGCTTATATTTGTAGTAGGTATATTGGCTTAATTCTTGGCATTATTTCATGGTTGCGTGGGTTCGGCTGAGATGTTTCAGTTTGGTCAGCTTCGATGAAGTTGTTCCAAAGTACTTTGTGCATTGGTCTACCTACCTCACTCACACTCTTCTGCCAATGCATTGTACTACTGAACATCCCTTTGCCGTTTCTTACGTTAATTGTGTGTAATGACCTGGGTCTTAAGACTTTTATACCTAATTATGCTTATTGTGCGTTTATTATATTTATTTCCTTCTGATGACTTGTGCTTTAGTATCATTCATAGTTGCGTTGGTTTGGCCAGATTGTTTCAGTGTTGGTAGGCTTCGATGAAGTCTTTCCCAACGTACTTTGTGCATTTGGTTACCTACCTCTCTCTCACTCTTCTGCCAATGCATTGTACTGCTGGACGTCTCTTTGCCAATTCCTGCGTTAATTGTGTGTGATACTTAAGGCATATACGTAGTTAGGTTATTATATTTATTTTGGGAATATGTACAGATTTTATCGTTAGTATTTTCTTTAGTTGATTGATTTTTCCTATAGTGGCATTTCATGGTTGCGTGAGTTTGGCCAGATTGTTTCAGTGTTGGTAAGCTTCGGTGAAGTCTTTTCCAACGTACTTTGTGCATTTGGTTACCTACCTACCTCTCTCACTTTCGTCGACTGCCAATGCATTGTACTGCTGAACGTCGCTTTGCCAATTCTCGCGTAATTATGTATGTCTACTTGAGGAATAGACTCGGGATAATGAATCACTGTACCTATTCTTATTTCTAGTCTGTCATAGTTTATTATTTATAAGTATATATTAACAGTATAACGTAGTGGTGGCCATACCCCATCCAGGGTAGATATAATTAGCTCTATCAACTAGTAGATAACCGAGTATTGTACTCATTTCATATTAATCCGTTCTTATCTACCTAGTTGGCTAATAATGTCTGTCTTAACCGGCCTTTTGGTAGGGGACGTTATACTATAACATTCACGTGTTTGCTGTATGACATTTGGTTTATTTGGTACTTTTATATTTTATTTATTTAGAAGTAGTTTTTGTAAGAGTTACATATTTCATCCTAGTTTTGTTTCTTTTAACTTCATTGCAGCTTAACCTGTTATCTATTTAATTTATTTTAAACCATATCTTGCTTTCGCTTGTTTCATTCGCCTGATTGCTGTTTTCATTATATTTATTTGCTTTAAGCTAACCTTTGATTCCTGTTCATTAATCTAAATTCTGCTTTGTATTTAAACGGATCTCTTACACACTCTCGTTACTCAATCTCATATCCTAAAAGAGCTTAGGTTACTAATACGTTCACAACGAAGGGTTCTCATTAGACTAGACGATCACAGTTGGCCATTAGAGTGTTTTGCATCATAGCTTCTTTTAGCAGGTTAATTATTATTGCACGTATTTTCTTCTTAAGTGGGTTAAAGCATTTTTACGCGGGGTGGGGTGTTACAATATGGTGTTGCCGTGACCATGATGTTTAAGATTGAGTAGCTTATATATTTCATGCAAAATATTCCTTTTTCTTTTCATTATCGTTGGCTTTATGCCACAATTTGATGTTCGTGAAATGGAAAGGTTTGAGATTGACGATGGGGGTGTGATTGAGATCCGTTTATATGTTTTCTTAAAGATTTTTGGATGCGTACGCGAATGAAACTAAATATTTTATTCGCGTATGGATCGATTAATCTAATTGCTACTTGTAATCATGTTACTTCGACTAGCGTTCCATAGCGTCTTCCAACTAAATTACTTAATTTTAAAGCAGAAACTGTAGTTCGTTAGACACATTTTATTCTGTTAAAGTTACACGGTTCAGTTGTTAATTAGGTATAGGTATGTCAACGGTTTTTTATTCGGGGGGTTGTATGAAACTATATTTTAAGCCACACTTAGTTACGTTCATTGGGAAGCTAGGGCAGATAATATTTTTAATTTAGTAAACTAATAAACCTATTAGGAAATTAATAAAAGGAACTTTGCTTAATTTTATCAGCTTTATCAGCCAATTTTATTAACCTAGGGTATTTTCGTATGGGGGTTGCCTAAATATAGAAGTATCCCAGGATTTTAAATTGACTTTCCTTATGAATATTGTCTGTTTAATATTTAAACTTGCTTTTGTTTTAAATTAATTAATTTGGTTTACTTATTTTATGCTGGTTTGATAATTATCTTTTTTTTTCAATATATTCATTTGGCGGAAACTAGTCTTTCATTTGGGAGGTTGTAGTAAAAAGAAATATAAATAACAAAGTTTTCTTGGCGGGGGGTTGCTCTTATAGTAGGTATTATTAAGAATCTAGTTTTGCGTAATTCGGTAGGTTTCGTAATTCAGCGGTTGCGTTAATAAAGACTTATTATTTTAATTATTAGTAGGTATTTAGAGCTGTGATTTGTTCTATTAACAAAAAAAAATATGATATTTTAAACAACATTTGGATATTTCGTTATTTCTTATTTTACTTAATAAATTATTTTATAAAAAAAAAAAAAAACACTTTTTGTTTGATTTTGGTAATCCACGTATAGAAAAAAATAAATAATATTAAAAAAAACAGTCATGTTTTGTTTTAATAATCCGCGTACAGTAAACGATAAAAGTAGATAATCGAACATTCTTAAACTGCACTATTATTATTAATTTTCTTATAACTTGCGTTTACCCAAATATCTTTGTTAGTAAAAACCGAATGCGGAATAATTTAATCGGGTTATAATTTGATTATTTAATTTTCGTCGTTGACTGTACATTTAAAACCCAGGTAATTAAAAAGGTTTTGAAAGGTATTCTGGTAATGAAATTTTGAGGTATTGTGTACGGTAATCAAGGTAATTCAAGGTATTGTGTAAGGTAAAAAAAAAAAAAAATCTTGCGTCTCATAACGTCTGTCAATAGATATATTTGCGGTCGTGGGCTTTGTTTAAATAAATTTGTTTATTTTATGCCGCGGTAATAAAAAATGTATTTGTCTGCGAAGAGTTGATTCGCTTAATTCTCAGGCTTCATATATCAGTATGAAAACAAGTAAGAGTATGTTTGGGTATAATTCAATGGATGAGGAAGGAATTAGTTGGTTTATAAAGAAAGATAATGAAAGAGGGGCTTGAATGGAAGTTCTAGAGTTCGGTGAATCGGTCTAACGCAGATAACTTGTTTTATTATGTTTCTGAATACAGCACACACCTCAATCGGATACAAATACATCTTTTGGTTTTCATTTTAAAGTAATTTAAATTGTATTTGTATCCCGGACTCCACAAGAAGCTAAGAACTAGTTTCGGCAACTACACAAGCTCCAGAAGCGAAGATGTTGTCGATTGGGGATTTTAATTGATTAATATCGTTTGTTTGATAGCTTTCGGTAGTGATCTCACAGCTGATTGTTATTTGAGGCTATTGTAAGAGTCGGTTCTATTACCGGTGCACGCTTGCTCTTGGGGAGGCCTCCCCTTTGGAGTTTAATGCGAGTGTATCTGGTAGTTAGTAGTCGGTGCCTTCGGGCTGTCCTGCCTCACAACCAGGATCTCTTTATCAAGGTCTTAAATGATAGGCTGGGTTAAAAGCTGCTAAGCGATCCGAATAAAACGGTGTCGATTGAAATTTCACGTAGTCAATTATCCGAAGAGTCTGGTTGAAAAACAAAACTCATTCATTCCGTCACATTTGGAAAATAGTGAAACAAGAAGGTAATTAGTAATTTTTAAAGCAAAATACTCTCGTGATCACTTATGTTTTATTGAAAATTTGATAACGTCAGGTCTTATCCAAATTTTGGGGGTTGATTGTAACGGACCAAGGTCCATAAAAGTGCTCACGATCGTTAATATAAATTTGAATTGTGTTCTGTGCGAGTTTGGTTCGAGATAGGTTACGTAGTAAAATCGCGGAAACACTATTTAACGAGATTGATTAGGTAGGTAGGCACTTTAGTCGTTAGAAGGTCCTTATCATTCAAGTTAGGCATTACAATAAATCTATAAATACAACAAATAAGTTTCGTAGCGGGGACGCTTTCTGGGGATTTGTTGAGGTTTGTTTGTGTACTAATCGACATTTCCGTTATTAGTCATAAAAGAAAAGAAAAACATTCCGCTTGTTGAGTGAGGCTGGGTTCGATCCCGCGGCCTTCCGGTGGAGATCGGCGTCTGTCGCCGCTGGGCCAATTTGCATTTAATCAAAACAAAATTATGCAATAGGATTCTTTATGTAGTAGTCTATTCGAAGACTGAAATACAGCTAGACATTATTTTGTTTTCTAACAGGGTTTGTTATACCTAGATTAAATTGTGCAACAAGAATTTAGGGATGACAATAAATAGTGGGATAAAATAATAAGTTACAACGACATCTGCAGTGGACGAGCGCACAACTAATAGATTATCGATTGGAAAAAACTCGTCCGCTACCTATCACTTGTGACACGGCATTTCATCCTAACAGATAGATGGCGCTATCGGCGGCTGGGAAGTAGATTCCCTTCAACTGCTTTCAAATCAAATGTTAATTGCTATCACTATTAAAATAGTAGATTATAAGTACAAATTTCAATATCTTTCTTGTTTTTGCACGTGCTTGTAGATTTTAAAAGCATTTATTTACCTAGTAGTTAAGTAGGTAAAATTCCGTGTTGAGGTAATGTTATGGTTATCAAAGTATACTGAGTTATTCACAGCGATTTTATGTTAGTGATTTGAAGACAGAAAACCATATACTAAAGATATAAATAAGAATAATCTCTAAAACATTCAATTTAGCCCCTACCTAGGAGAGAATAGAATCACAAAACGATAATTAATGCTACGTTTAAACTCTGTAGTATGTCGATAATACATATTGTTATGAAGGGAAACTAATTTATAACACACCGATGTAATATCAGAGACTTGGTAAAAGTATTATATTCACTTAAACAATAAAAATTACTAAAACTTATAATCAATCAAATAACTACTAACTCCATCTAGGTGAGAATAGGTTCACTAAACTTTCTTTAATCCTACTTTCAATTTCTTTAAAAAGCTTTTAATATGTCTTGTCATGAAAGAAAACTAATGTATAACGCACCGATGTAATATTAGAGACTTTGTAAAAGTAATATATTCACTTAAACAATTAATTTAATAAAACTCAATAAATCAAAATAACTACTAGCTCCATCTAGCCGAGACTGAGATCACTAAATGTTCTTTACGGCTGCTTTCAGAGGTTATTAATGTGTCTTGTCGTGAAAGGAAACTAATCACATCGATGTAATATTGTCTCTGTAAAAAAATGGTCTATTCACAAAAACAAAATAAATAAAGCTCATAATTAATCAATTAAAAAAAAAAAAACATCTAGTTTCATTTGAGAATGGATATTAAACTATCTAGGCTAGTGTTGGGGTTGAATGATTTAAACAAAAGAAAAAGAACTCGAATGATTCCCTTCATATCCCTTTTTATATCTAGATCACCTATACGTAATCTCGTATGATAATCAATCATAAACTTAATGTCTATAAAAGAAACCACATGGTCTCATTCCGTTCCGCGTTAGTAACCGGCGGCGCCGACTGCCGAGACACGTACCTACAGTTAGGCGAGTGACGCACGTATTTGGTAGGTGTAGTGCGAAGATCGGACGGTACGCGGGTTCGATTCCGTTCAACTTTTTTAAAACAACCATGCACGTCGCTTGGGACAGTATGGGACTAATGTTGTAATGTATATTTCTGTTGTATAACAGTTATTATTCTTAACATAATTTGTCCAACGTAGTAATTTCTATTTTGATTGTTTATTGGTTTTCTTTCATGGCTCTATGCCTTCGATAGTCTTGTCACGTTATTTATTTCAATAAAATCAAAATTTCAAAGTATATTAACTTAATACCATAATATTTGCGAATGGTATAATTATTTATAATTGTTGCTAGAGGTATAGCTAAAGTTGTTACTCGTAAATAGGAATGAAACATGACACGTAATATATTTAGTCACGAACTGCTAAGAGCTATTTATTCAATGTTCGGGAAAGGAATTGAATCATTCATCACTTTTGAAATGTAGCATTTAGGGCATCCCTAATAATTAAATATTGTTGAACGCAGCTTCTTCTCGTATTCATACAGGGTTGCGTGTGTGAGTTTAGAGTATTGCTGTATTGGTGGATTGTAGTTCTCCGATTAGCCGATACCGGTTTGGGCGCCACTGGTTGCCGCGGCGCCTACTAAAATGATTATAACGATTCAATTCGCAATTGTAGCCTAAGTAGAGTATTTCTAGGTGAATCTGTACTAAATTGAAAGGATGTTTTAACACAAACATTACGCTAAACCTTTATATTAACAGAAGTTAGTTAGTTGTCTGTAAGCATTGTGCCGCAGGTCAGTGGTGTGTTGGAATAAATTGTTAAGAAGAAATTATTGTAGACAAATCAATTAAACAGGAAATATCGAGATAAATAAATAGAAAATAAATAATGTATTACATTAAGACACAGGAATTTAATTTACAAAATATCAAAACATTAAAGTTCTGAAACGAGATGGAGGTGGATTTCGGCTGGCCAATCGGGTGTCATTAGGTTTCATGATGGGTTAGACAAAGCGGAATTGGGAGCGGAGCCATTTTGGACGCGCGGGGTTGTTTCGCGAGGCGATAAAAAGGCCGAGGCGCCAACGGCGCGCACGCATTCTGGACCAGGAAATTCAATAGTACGTACACCTATTCCGCTCGTAGGAAAATTCGCCATTTTGTGTGAATTTATTAGAACTGGGGAGTTTCGATTGCATTTAAATTCGGTAATAGGAAAGTGGCTTTGGATTTGTGACCTAGCATCATCTGTGGGCATTGCGTTCTAGTGTATCAGCCCTGGTGTGAAGTCTCAGGTTTAGAGGTACTTTCGGAGCTAGGGAATTAGATTTGAAAGTAAAAAGTGTAAATGTTAGGAACGGTTTTGGTGAGTATTCCGTACAATTAGCTAGAAGGTTTCCGCGTAAAATATGGTTTTCAGCATTTGTGATTAGTGTAGCTTCCGCGAAATAAATTGTGAACTAACCCTTTTTCTCCACAGTACAGCGTTTTTGGGGAAATAAATGTGTGCAAAACAAAACTCTCGGTGGCAAGGGCATGTTAGGGATAGGCCGTGTGGCTAGCCTTTGTCGAATACCTACTCGACTCGATGTAGGCACACGAGGTTATCAATGACATGTCTGCGCCATAGCTTTCAGAGGTTTGCATCATATTTAATTCCGCATACAAACGTGTGAATTTAGAGCGAATTCACTTGGTAGCCTTATACAGTTGATTTGACAGACTAAATGAGGAATTCCAATATCTAGCTCTGCTTACTATGCTACGGCTGAATCTGAGTCTGCTTTGGTTGAAAGGTTTAAAGAATCCCTTCACCGGAGGTGTGCCCAATTTATTTTATTTGTAAAACAATTTTCCTATATAATTAGATGTCATAATTAATTACTTAATTGAGATAATTTCATATTAATTATCTAGCTTGAAAATTGGGTTAAAATGCTTCTTGTGAATGTGGTGTTAGATCTCCTTCCACTAGCATTTGTGGTATAGCAATTTTCCCCCTGCTATTTCCCTGCGTGACAGACGATTCCAGCCCTCTGGCACTTTGCACCCATAACATATCTATGTATTATATTCCGTATATTCTTACCCTGTAAGTGGTACCGATCCCATAAACCACTTACGCATACACACCCTAGGCTACACACTCTGGCCGGCCAGAAAGTCTGAAAGCTAACTGCGTCAAGTCAGTCCTTAGCACGAGTTAGTGCATTAAAAAGAATTTAATGACTTGAAACAGTTAGGTTTTCCGGAGTTAGGGAGGATAGCGATAGGTAATAGCTGTGACTAGGGAAACACCATAGGCACTCACACATACACACGATTAAATATAAATGGGGTTTGCTTTGCTGAAACAATTTGTTTGGTGGTTAAATTCATTAGCTTACTGGGTTGGGAATGTTAGGTAGGCTCCCCCTTTTCTTTCAGGGTATCCAGAGTTGTATGATGAGAGTAAGTATTTCCCCAGCTCCCCACCTATGCGGTCATTATTCGTCTGTTAGGATCATTTTAAATTAACAAATAAGTGAATTGGTGTCTCCTCAATGTTTCCTATTGAAGCTATTAAATCAAGTAGATAAAAGCGTTACGTTTAATGTCTCGATTCAATTAGGGTAAAGTAGGTAAATCCGTCTAAACCCGTTAGAAAATTATAGCATTTTAATTCTGATTTAGTACCTACTAAACGTATTGTTTACAACTTCTGTCAATATTTAATATCAATGATTGTTAGATAACACTAAGTGTGAGGTTCTGTGCATATTAACCTAACAGTGACATTTCCATCGAACTAAGGAATAGGTTTAGAGCGATGCGGTACCTTTATAATAGCTGTCTAACTCGTGACCTTCGGGTCATTCAACTCTTGCGTTTATGTAGGTAGGTGCGTACTTTTCTCGACCGAAGTTATGTAGGTATGTTACGTTTGTAATAGAGCATATAGGTACTTACTACTGAATGGGAACACATAGGCGGCATATACGCAATATAGGGTGTCCAGTATATAGGGTGGTAAATTATGGTTTATATTATGTTACGTTTGTTAGTAGATTATAATTATACTATATAGGAACGCATAGTCCAAATATAGTCGCGATATAGGGTGTCCAATATATAGGGTTATCAAATTACGGATTATGATAGGCAATGAAAGGACGTTATGGGACGTTAGTGAGTAGTTAGAAGCCACTATAGACTTTTAATAGTAAAGCTTATATTTGTAGTAGGTATATTGGCTTAATTCTTGGCATTATTTCATGGTTGCGTGGGTTCGGCTGAGATGTTTCAGTTTGGTCAGCTTCGATGAAGTTGTTCCAAAGTACTTTGTGCATTGGTCTACCTACCTCACTCACACTCTTCTGCCAATGCATTGTACTACTGAACATCCCTTTGCCGTTTCTTACGTTAATTGTGTGTAATGACCTGGGTCTTAAGACTTTTATACCTAATTATGCTTATTGTGCGTTTATTATATTTATTTCCTTCTGATGACTTGTGCTTTAGTATCATTCATAGTTGCGTTGGTTTGGCCAGATTGTTTCAGTGTTGGTAGGCTTCGATGAAGTCTTTCCCAACGTACTTTGTGCATTTGGTTACCTACCTCTCTCTCACTCTTCTGCCAATGCATTGTACTGCTGGACGTCTCTTTGCCAATTCCTGCGTTAATTGTGTGTGATACTTAAGGCATATACGTAGTTAGGTTATTATATTTATTTTGGGAATATGTACAGATTTTATCGTTAGTATTTTCTTTAGTTGATTGATTTTTCCTATAGTGGCATTTCATGGTTGCGTGAGTTTGGCCAGATTGTTTCAGTGTTGGTAAGCTTCGGTGAAGTCTCTTCCAACGTACTTTGTGCATTTGGTTACCTACCTACCTCTCTCACTTTCGTCGACTGCCAATGCATTGTACTGCTGAACGTCGCTTTGCCAATTCTCGCGTAATTATGTATGTCTACTTGAGGAATAGACTCGGGATAATGAATCACTGTACCTATTCTTATTTCTAGTCTGTCATAGTTTATTATTTATAAGTATATATTAACAGTATAACGTAGTGGTGGCCATACCCCATCCAGGGTAGATATAATTAGCTCTATCAACTAGTAGATAACCGAGTATTGTACTCATTTCATATTAATCCGTTCTTATCTACCTAGTTGGCTAATAATGTCTGTCTTAACCGGCCTTTTGGTAGGGGACGTTATACTATAACATTCACGTGTTTGCTGTATGACATTTGGTTTATTTGGTACTTTTATATTTTATTTATTTAGAAGTAGTTTTTGTAAGAGTTACATATTTCATCCTAGTTTTGTTTCTTTTAACTTCATTGCAGCTTAACCTGTTATCTATTTAATTTATTTTAAACCATATCTTGCTTTCGCTTGTTTCATTCGCCTGATTGCTGTTTTCATTATATTTATTTGCTTTAAGCTAACCTTTGATTCCTGTTCATTAATCTAAATTCTGCTTTGTATTTAAACGGATCTCTTACACACTCTCGTTACTCAATCTCATATCCTAAAAGAGCTTAGGTTACTAATACGTTCACAACGAAGGGTTCTCATTAGACTAGACGATCACAGTTGGCCATTAGAGTGTTTTGCATCATAGCTTCTTTTAGCAGGTTAATTATTATTGCACGTATTTTCTTCTTAAGTGGGTTAAAGCATTTTTACGCGGGGTGGGGTGTTACAACCCGATATCCAGTGATAGAGCTGGAACTGTTAGCTATAGTCTGGGCGACAAAACATTTTAGACCTTATTTGTATGGAAAGAAGTTTAAAATATTTACTGATCACCGACCCTTAATTTATCTCTTTAATATGAACGATCCGTTAAGTCGTCTAACTAAATTCAGACTTGGAAGAGTTCGATTTTGAAATATATTATCTGCCTGGACATCTTATCACAGCTGCAGATGCCTTAAGCCGTATCCCGGTGAGCAGTAAAGATTTGAAAGAGATTCGAGAACATGTTGTATCTGTCATGACAAGAGGACAGACACGCAAATTAGAAGATATTACTAAAATAACAGATGTTACACATGAGAGCCAACCCTCTGGATCAGTTCAATCACCTAAGGTGCTGGAAATTCTCAAAGAACCAAAGGATTGCGTGGAATTAATAATTTGTTCAAATCAAGATATAACGAATAATGAAGAAATTTGTAGCGAGAATAAAAATTGCATATACGTACCTTCCAAGTCAGCGATTTATCTAATATCTCGATCATTATCAACGATACCCGTGTTAGTGAGAGAATTAGAATTATTTTGTAAAAGATTAAATATAATCGAGCTCGTTATAATTAAAAATAAAATAAATGAGAATACTTTAAAGGTAGGTACTACTGAAGAAAAAGCTCAAGTTAAATAATGATATACCCAGATTGCTCGTCGTCAAAGATGTAATGAGAGTAAATATTAGAGATATGAAGTTAATATTGTTGAATGATTTCCATCTGTTACCAACCAGCGGACATGTGGGGGTGAACAGGATGTTGAACAATATTAAGCGACATTACTTTTGGCCAGGAATGAGTAATGACGTCATTGACTATGTAAAAAAGTGTAAACATTGCCAAATACAGAAACACTCAAACAGAAACGTCAGAGAGCCAATGGTAGTCACTTCAACTGCTACAACCGCCTTTAAGCGCATAAGTTTAGATTTAATGGGACCTTTGGATGTGGATAATTTTAATTTTAAGTATATATTAACTCTACAATGCGACTTAACGAAATATGTAGAAGCATATCCACTTGAGAATAAAGATACGGAAACAGTAGCTAGGTTACTTGTAAATAATTTTATTTTACGTTATGGTATTCCAAAAGAAATAATTACAGATCAAGGAACAGAGTTTATGTCATCAGTAATGGTCGAACTATGTAGCTTGTTGCAGATAAATAAATTAAATTCCACTGCATACCATCATGAAACGATGGGAGGTCTGGAAAATACTCATAAAAGCTTAGGAGCCTTTTTGAGAATACAGTGTGACAGCAACCAAACCGATTGGAGTAGTTGGCTACCCTTTTGGTGCTTTTCATTTAATACCACAGTCCGTACCGACACAAAATACATGCCGTTTGAACTAGTATTTGGGAAATTATGTAATCTACCGAACAATTTACAATATAATGTAGAGCCATTTTATAATCTTGACAGCTATCCTTGTGAATTAAAACAGAGATTACAGAGAGCATTAGTTGACGCCAGGAACAACTTGTTGGAAAGTAATCATTTAAGAAAATTCCAATATAATTAAAAATGTAATGCAATCAGTTATAAAACAGGAGATTTAATTTTGTTGAGAAATCAAGTAGGAAATAAGTTAGATAAGATATATACAGGACCATATGCTGTTATTGAAGACATGTCTCCTAATGTCAAAATAATGAAGAAAAATAAACGCTATGTTACACATAAGAATAACACTAAGCTACTTAATTCAAACGATAGTTAATTAATTTTAGTAAATTAAGTAAGAAAAAAAATGTTATTTTAGGCAATAATTTTTTTTTCTCTTGTAAACCGGGGGTGTAATGGTCTTTCGGGGGAGGTGTAGTAGGCGTGTAGCCTAATTATTACAATAACTTGCACTTTATGTTTAGCCAGCACTTAACATAGAATATAAGCAAATGCACAATGTTATTTAAGTTCACTTCATACAATATACGAGGACACACTACAACTAAGATGTGATTTCTATTCTCCAACCTACGTCCATCTCCTGATACCACACTGCTATAAGCCAGAAAGTTGTAACTTGATAATGTTTGCATTAGGAATGCTAATTTTCTGTACAAGCAACAGATTTAAAACTGTAATTCGACTACGAAAACAACTTAACTTATAAAGTTGTTTAACTTAACTTAAAAGATTAATCCAGAAATTCTGTAATTCTGAAATATAGTTAAATTCTTTTACGTCACTGGTACTGGTATTTTGACATAATTTACAAATTATTATGAACTTAAAATTTTCTCCTATTTCAGTTGACATCTAAAACAAGACAACCCTTTTTTATTAAATAGGTTTTTTAATATTAAAAACCATTTTATTTACGCATCGTCAAACGTTTTAGACAGTACTGTAATATAAATAAAAGGATAGCCATGTAATAGAATGCTACCGCCTAATGAAATTCCTAGCCGTTGAATTAGACGGCTGATTTAATTATATGGCGGTGACATATACGTAGGTCACACAGTTTTGCGTAACTTAAAAAAAACAACACGCTATAACCAAAATATTATGTTTATTGCTTTTCAAAATACTCTCCTTTACATTTTGAATATTTTTTCAATCGATCGAACCATTTTTCAAAACAAGAGGACCACAGATCTGAAGGCTTGTTTTCTACGTGCTGATTAAACGCTATCACTGCCTCTTCGGAGTTGGTAAAAGTGAAACCTCTCATCAAATGTGTGAGTTTGGTGAAAATACAGAAATGACGGGGTGCTAGGTCGGGGCTATGCGCAGGATGGGTAGAGAGTTAGTTGTACTCGTACTTTTTTGGAAGCTAAAACTGACTTAGTTTTCGCGAACGTTTTCTAACACCCTGGGTAAACAAAATAATGGTAAAATACCACTCGGCTTTAACACTCTTTTGATCTTCAAGTAGTATTGTACAGATGGGACCCGTAGCTGAGAAAAAAAAAGGGATAATTTTTTACCAACGTTTCTCGCCTGCCTTACTTTTAAAAAGTAAGGCAGGCGAGAAACGTTGGTAAAAAATGATCCCTGTTCTCATTTTCAAACACCGATTCAGAAGATTGCTGTTTTTTTCGGCTTCAAAACAATAAATCCATGTTTTGTCTCCTGTGACAATGTCATAAACAGAATTAGAAAGTCCATGGTCGTACTTTAGTAGTATCAGTAAGCAAAATTCCACGTGAGCCAGCTTCAGCTCCGCTGTCAGTTCATGAGGGATCTAACGAAAACAAAGTTTCCGAACTTTCAATTCTTCGTGTAAATAATTCTGAATTTGGCTCATACCAATCCCAAATATTCCTAGAATTGTCTCAAAGGTAATCCGCGGGTTTTCTTTACTTGGCCGTTTAACAGTAGCCACATTATTTTCGTTGACGGCAGTTGAAAGCCACCCTTCACAAAAAGAAACTCACCCTCTCTCAAATTTAGCAAACCATCACTTTACGGTGCTCAAACAAGGTGATTCTCTCCCAAAAGCATTTTGAAGACGAGCGGCACAGTTTTGCGGAGAGAGAGAACTATAAAAATCATCGCCCTAAAACCTTTTCAACTTAATTCCATTTTCGTTGCGTACGCAGAACTTTGATATGTGATAAAAAACAATGGACAAATGATTTCCCGCCAATTGTTTTTTTTATTACTAAGAAGGTTGCAACGTTTCAAAAAATATAACATTCAAAATTCATTTAGTTCCAATTAGCCAGAAGTGCAAAACTTTTAGTGTGCCCCATGTATATAGAGAATAGAATTGGTAATTGCTGAGCGTATGCAGGCTTGCTTATAGCTTATTTTTGGAATGTAATTAAAGGTAGTGTTAATGATAATGAGCCGTCGAGCGTACTTAATACCATACTCAGTCTAGTCAAGCTATATTTTAATTTCAGTAAAATTGTATAGTATATATTACACGCCAACAGCACATTTTCCTTCAGTTTACAGTGCACTTTACACCGCGTAACAATGCACTTTATAAGGAGATTTCGTGGAACCTCAAGACCTTGTGTTTTGAGATCAACTTTTGACGTCACAGAGACCATTAACAGTTTTATGAATATACTCTGCTTTTCTGGCTACGTCCGTAACGCCGAAAACCAAATCGTTCGAGCTAACTTCAGAGTCCGATTTTGTATTGTTAATTTTATATACATGGCTCTTAGTACTCTCTGTATAGCCTTCAGGCTGTACATAAATTCCATGACACCGTGGAGCTTTTTGCAGTTTATCTCACTAATGAATGAATGCATTACACGTGTTTTTGTTATTATCACAATGCTTGCAGCCTATAAGTGCGACATCACCTGTATACGGAAATACTATCAAAAGCATGTTTATATTGACCAAATCGTTGGAGTTTCTGGGACTAAATTCTACACCTTAGAGAAAAACAAGTATAATAAACTGTTCATACTCGGTATTATAGGCTATGCGCTAAAATTAACCTTTGATATTGTAGAACAAGCAAATATCAGGAAATGGATTGTTCTCACCTACGTGGAATATCTTCTATCCATCTACACAATTTTTATTTACATGATGAGTATAACTGTAAAACTTGCAATTCTTAAAGATAGATTTAAAATGTTTGGCAACCGACTCTCTGCTGCTTTGGAAATGTCGTGGAAGGAGAATCCAGATGAATATGTTGATATTTTAATTCAGTTGAAGCAAGGTTATCAGTTGTTTTGCGAACAGCAGGTTGTGTTGGCTAAAAGTTATGGCTGGCAAGTAAGGAGGATTTATTAATTCTTCGTTGATAAATTTATTTATTTACGGATAATTTTCCTTCCTGTTAAAGCGTATTATAATAAAGATATCTTTCAGATTCTTCTCGGATTAATAAACATTTACCTGTTTGTAATATTAGTGGTATATGGTACTTTTATAACTCAACTATCAATTTTTGTAAGTAGTTTGTGATACTTAAGTGTATACGCCATAACTCATAAGTTAAGTTAATAATTTTGCTTTCACAAAATTTTGTTTTTGTTATTTCAGTTGAGCTGGAGCTATATTGTAACAACTTCCACGCGAGTTTTCTTCAATGGAGGTATACTATGTGCTATGACTTATTGCTTCGAACAAATGTTGTCTGTGCGTAAACGGATGATATCTCAACTAGAGGAAGCGATGGTAATAATGGAAGTTAATTTGGTAAACCAATCCGAAGGTAAACTATTTATATAGATAGTTTTTATTTATAAAATTTTGTCGTGAATTTGTTTTTTTTTATAGAATAGTTTAGAATTTTTCTATTTAGGCAGCCTGTTTACGAGGGATAAAAAGTGTGAAGATGATATAGAAAGAAGAGTCAAAGCGGGAAATTGTGTAAACAGTGCCTTGCACTTCATTATGTGCAGCCAAAACATATCCAAAAGAGCAAGATTGGCTATTAATAATTGTGTGCTGGTAGCAAGACTTGAGTGTGGCAAGAGAAGCAAGAAAGTAGAATTAATGCAGTAGCAATTAAGTCCTTGAGAAGTATGTGTAGTGTTAATTTGAATGACAGGATGCGCAATAGTCTGATTAGAGAACGTTGTGGATTGAAAGAGGATGTAGTGACTAGAATTCAGAAAGGAATGTTGCGTTGGTTTGGGCACGTGGAGACGATGAAGGAAGAAAGATTGACGAAACAAATATACATTACGAATGTGAATGGAAGGGCTAGTAAAGGACGTCCCAGGCGGACATACATCGACCAAATAGGGGATGTATTAGCAACGAGGAAGATAAAAAGTACCCGGAACCGGCGTGCGTGCATGCAACGACTTATGAATGTTGATGAAGCGAAGGTGATCTGTCAGGATCTTGGCAAGTGGCAATCCTTGGTCTCTGCCTACCCCTCTGGGAAGTGTTCGAAGATATGTATGTATGTACTTTTATTGAAGAAGAGGGCAAATTTTAACTGTCTAAAATTAAAATGAAAACATAAGATGATTAAAATTACTATCGGGAATATTACTTATTTTAGATAATAATTTGCATTAAATAACGTTCCATGAAACAAATATGAGACACTAACGGTTGGAGATTTATTCTATCATTTAGGTTTTGTACAATGTTATTATCTGACCTCTCACAAAAAAAAAATTGAACTTAGCAGGCGATACTCAAATTCTACATTCCAATCAAATCAAATCATTTATTGCTGACTTGAGAATTTTGATGAGTAAAAACTTAACTGTAGTGCTGTCGCTATGAATTTCTTAGCAAAGAGCGTGACAAAACGATAATAACCCAAAGTGTAAATATCTTACACTTAAATGTTTGGACTAAGCCTGAAATCAAGTGCTTAAAAACTATTTAAAACAAAATTAAATGATGCACTAACACAATTCTTAGTTGAGCTCTAAAGAGCTCAGTAGTAAATGGTTTATTTGGAAGAGCTCTTACAAGAGCTCTTAAGAGCTCTTAGAGTATTCTTACGTAAATAACATAATTTAGTATTTAAAGTTTTGTCCGAAATTTAAAAAAACAGAATGGAAATATTGTAAAAAAAGATTTCACTTAGCTCTTTTTCTTTATGGCTCTGATTGTGTGGTTAAAGGTTACATCTGAAATCACTTACTGAATGTTTACGTATACTTTTTTCTTCAAATCTCCTAAATCGTCACTCGCAAATCATTAAATTCTTTGTAGATTTCATTAATCACAGTGGCATATCTCTACATCATCTCGTTGTCAATATTGTTGTTGGGTATTGTAAAGTAACGGCTAATAAATAAAAAATGTTTTTATTTATTTTTGTTTCAGACCAAGAGATCCATCGCCAGGTGAAAACGTTATTGAAGCAGATCCGCCGGCAGCCTATGTCGTTTTCTATTTGCAAGCTATCTCAACTTGACTACAGCCTGATACAGTCTGTGCTTAGTTTCACGGTGACGTATACTATTGCGATGGCTCAGTTTAGGAAAGGAGGATAGAACTATTCAAACAAGAAATACACTCCATTGCTTAAGCATTAGCCTGTTTAACAGAAGTAATCTATGTAAATCTAGTAAGTCCAAAATGCACGTAACCCACTAATATGAACACGTTTTGCATAGTTATCTGACAAACGACAGCGATTTCTTTATTTCGAAGCAACTCATTTTAAACTTGTTAAAAATAAAAAATCTGGCAAGTGCGTATTGGAATCGCTTACCGAGGGTTTCGTACAAATTTGTAACACTTACACAATTATAAATAGTTTAAGAATTGAATCTCGCAGTATTTTCTGATCGTTTCCCGAACTTCAAAGACAATTTGCTTAAATAATTTAAGTACAAATGTACAGTTTTAAGATTTGTTCTAAATTTTATTGTATAAAACGACCTATCCACAAAAGATACAAGCGTATAAACCTTTGAATATGTTTGAGTGTCGAAATATAAGTTTTTTGCGTCACAAAGAACCGTATCTTTTTTTAAGTCAACTAAGAAGTTTGATTTTTTCGTTACTTTAAGAGACTAACCCATGTACTCATGGACTATAATGTGATTCTATAAGAAATCCGTTTTTCTTTTGAGGTACGCAACCCTAAAAAGCATCACAGAGCGAATCAGATTTGCGTGTCCAGCATTCGGTACCGCTGACACCTAATATAAGCATGATACATTCGATACACACATCATTGTTGTGAAAGACGGTGTGCTGGTAACCAGATCGGAATATCTTTTAAACATTTGAAACAAGATTTCTCAACTAATTTTATTTAGTTTTTGAACTGTTGCTGAATCGTGTATATGCACCTACCACTTCTTTTGTAAATTAATTAATTATACGAGTATAACGATTGCTGCTGTGATTGAGTTGTTTCAATGAAAATTTTACCTTACTTTACGTCTAGACAATAAAAGTCCTTTACCTTCACCTGCAATGAAATATTCCAGGAAGAAGGTTACACAACTTGCGACAGTGGTTTCAACAGAGTACCATCTTATAAATTTTATGTCAATGCAATGTCTGATTGGTTGCCAACCTACCATAGGAGACGCCACATGAAGAAATTACTGAATTGAGTAGGAGTCTTTTCTCGTGTGATATTTTTGAAACATCGTTACGTTCTTATAACTCGACTCTATATTGGTTGGTTCTGAGAATCGTCCTTCACACAGGACCACGAAAAAAGAAAAAAACACTGGCCAAGTGCGAATCGGACTGGCAAACAATAAATTACTTTGATCGTAGGAAATAGCAGTTTGAGCTGTACAGTCGACAGAACATAAAATTAAATACATGTGCTCTCTATTCAGTTACGTTACAGACGACTTTACAACGAAAATGTAAATGTTGATGTGCTGTCGACTGTGCCACTGCTATAAGCCAGAAAGTTGAAACTTGATAATGTTTGCATTAGGAATGCTAATTTTCTGTACAAGCAACAGATTTAAAACTGTAATTCGACTACGAAAACAACTTAACTTATAAAGTTGTTTAGCTTAACTTACAAGATTAATTCAGAAATTCTGTAATTCTGAAATATACCTAGTAAAATTCTTTTACGTCACTGGTGCTGGTATTTTGACAAAATTTAAAAATTAGTGTGAACTTAAAATTTTCTCCTATTTCAGTTGACATCCAAAACAAGACAACCCTTTTTTATTAAATAGGTTTTTTAATATTAAAAACCATTTTATTAACGCATTGTCAAACGTTTTAGACAATACTGCATTATAACTAAAAGGCTAGCCATGAAATAGAATGCTACCGCCTAATAAAATTCCTAGCCGTTGAATTGGACGGCTGATTTAATTATATGGCGGTGATATATACATAGGTCACACAGTTTTGCGTAACTAACCGTAATATTATACTTCGTATCTCTCCCGAAGATGATTACGTTTACATGCAGCAGTACACGAGATGCTGCTGTCCTTGTCACACTTTTAAAGCCTCCTATTAAAATAAAGGTAGTGAAAATCAGCTGACTCACACACTCTCACGAACCTCTTCCCGATCGGTTCCCCGCCCGCGTGACATTACACGTTTTTGTGCTGTCCGAGTCGCACGCTTTTTCAGGTACAAATACGTTAAAATCGTTCCTAGTAAAGTGCCAACATGGAAAAAAGGAAACGCTCCGACAAGGAAGAATACAAAAACGAAAAATCTAGAGCGCAAATTCAAATTAAGCTCGGTCAACGAGGAAAAGGATTTTCCAACGAATGAGGAGCCTATGTCCACTGAAGAAACCAGGTCAGTCATCATTCGTTTTGTTTTGCGCAGCGCAAGCGCTGCGCAAAACTGGCGCCGGGCTGGCACGTGCAACTTTCACTGATAACAAATTTAGATGAGGTGATTTTGTATTTTGATCTTTATGGTTCTCCCCACGGTTGGTGGTAGTCCCCACGTTTATCGTGTTGTGAAGACTTCACCTACTGCGTCCTATATGGATAGCAACTTATTTCCACGTATATCGTGATGAAATTAAAAATACACTCCGCGTATATCGCGTCGAGCAACTGCATTTTATGAATCAAACTCCTCCAAAAGTACTAAAACCTGTCAAGCACCAAAGAACAGTTCTATATGGACTGCTTCAAATACTTTTACGAGTATGCCTCTTATTTATTAGGTGATCAAAGAGTGCAACAGAATGTATTTTAGATGAAACTCCTAATGAAGTGGTAGACATTGAACATATTAAAGCTAAAGAAAGCAAATTGAATTAGCATATTTGCCGCCATAAAATTACAGTAATATGAAGGCCCCAACAAAATCTAAAGATCAAGGCAGTCGTAGCAAAGATACCAACAAATATACGTTCGGTCAAAGCTAACAGGCTGCCCTATGGGCCGCATTTAACGTGGCACTGCCAAAAACTGACGCGGTGAGTCAAGACTTAAAACCGCTGAGCAACGCAGCACGACTACCCTGCGATATACATTATAGTGAAAGCCATTCCAGGTGATATAATTAAGTTACAAGAGAAATTATAATTATAAACCATTTCTGTTTGAATATAAGCTCTCAGAGTATTTCAAATCATGCAGAGCGATTATAAAATCTGGATCTAAGTTGCGATTCAATATTAAAAAAAAAAGACAAAGTCCGTCCATTCAGCCTGCTAATCACCGTAGAACTTTAAACGCGAAGGGGGCACCGCGTGCACTAGCCGCCGAGCCGCGAGGGAACCTCCCCGGACCGCGCCGGCCGCCGTCGCCGCCGCCGCCACCGCCACGGAACCGTCGGCAACTCGCAGCGGGCTCGAGCGCGAGGGCCAATTACACCAATGTTCCGCGACTACAGCGAGCTTGGGGATACTAAGCGTCGAATCTCAGATAGATATCCGACTGCAGGCAGACTTCAATATAACATTACTGTAATGGATGGTGTAAAACAACGACCGACCCAGTTATTCCATCACAGATAAACTGATATACAATATCTGATAAACTAATAAACTGATATAAAAACTAAATAAACTGATAAACTGATATAAAAATAACTCTCATATATCTTCAAGAAGGTAACCCAACGACTTATGGTAGAAAGAGAAGGCGATATTTACACGTCAGAATTAATTGACGTTGCCACTTTTGACAACCAACCGACCAATCGTGGATCGAGGAGCGCTGTCAAGCTGCCGTCAGTGTCACGGGCGTTTCTCTTCACGCAGTATCCATCACTTAGCAAACGTCAGAGGGGGCGATTCTAAGAGACAATAGACTTTCACAGATTGTAAGATAGTATTATTTCATACAACCCTGCCAATAAAAATGGAGGTCGATGGACCGTACTTACGTTGCGCTGCGTGCTGTCAAGATATTGCCGAAGGAGAATACTACGCATGTACTGCCTGCGATAACAGACTGCATAAAAATTGTCTGTACGACTCAATAGTACTAAATCCAACGGATGCCACGGAACTCACTTGCATTTGTTCGGAATGCAAAAATAAGGTACCAAAGAGCGATAATACCAATACACCCGTGAGACACGAATATGCGGACACTAGACACGACCAGGCAAATGTAACACATAGAAGAAACAAGACATTTACCTTAGACACCTCAATGGATGGCGCCGATCACGGTAACTTCGACATGACGCTTATATTGATGGAGATGCGACAGATAAAGGACGCCATCGATATTCTTACAAAACAAAATAAAGAGATCGCCCTGTTACGAAAGGAAGTTCTCGACTTAAAAAGTCAGCTGAGTGCTACACACGCCAGCTCTGAAACATCGGTAGCACGGGACATCGAGATTTCTAACCTACAGACCACTGTTATTGAACTTCAACAATCACTCAGGACACATGGACAACAGTCTTTGAGAAACGAACTTGAAATCGCAGGGATGCCGGAGCATGACAACGAAAATCTGAGCCATGTGGTACTTCTCGCATCAAAAAAGATTGGTGTGGACCTTGCTGAGGCGGATGTCGATGGGATTTACCGAGCAGGCCCAAAGCAACCAAAGACAATAAGGCATCTGTCGACAGATAACCAAATGCCACGTCCAATTGTGGTAAAACTGGTACGTCGTGCGAAGCGCGATCAACTCGTCAAAGCTGCTAGAGCTCGGAGTAGTCTATCATCGGAAGAGATAGTCACTGGTGCCACTACCAGACTCTACTTCAACGAACGTCTGACGAAGGAAAACCGAACTCTTTTTCGGGACGCTAGGCAGCGCTCCAAGCAACACAACTTTCGCTTCTGTTGGGTCAGAAACGGCTGTATCTACGTGCGAAAAGCAGAGAAAAAACCTGCCACACCGATTCGATCTGAACAAGACCTGGATCAACACGTCGGAGCGGCCTCCTAACTTGGTTTTTATTGTTTGCATCGTCGCGCTTCACGGCTGTATCTATTGGCAATCTTTTTACCGTAGCTCATTAATCGAAACTATCTCCCACACACATAAATCTCGCAATACGCTTAACAACTTCCACATTCACAATATAATACAGTATACACACGATTTATTCCACGGACACTCCTCACAAATAACGAACACACCAAACTCACACCAATTAGAGACGGAAAAGACAATTAATCACAAATTCCTACTAAAAAGTTATGATCACATTACCTGTAATAACCAAATTTATAAATGGCAGGCCTAGACATATTGGATAAATTCGATAATACTATGGTAATTCCGTGTCATAAAATAAATGCACCTGAACAATGCAAAAATATATTGCACGATGATCTCGACTTTAAAATACTATCCTTTAACATCCGTAGTCATAACCAAAACTTCAATAACTTACTAGTTTCTCTGAAACGGTTCGATATATCCTTTGACTTAATTATTCTTACAGAATGCTGGCTTGGACTTTCGCCCTTAATAAAACGTATCGACGGTTATTCTCATCATTACACACACAAATATACGAACCAGAACGGTGGAGTAATAGTTTATGTCAGTGAATTTTGGAACGCCACTGTCTCTGAGCCCGACAATAACTTTGACACAAACTGCCTTGTGGTGTCACTGCCCAACAACTATACCATATTTGCGATTTACAGATCACCAAACAACAATGTACCAAACTTTCTGACTTTCCTAGAAGAATTACTAGAAAAACACAAAAATTGTCCCAACATTATCTTGGCAGGTGACGTAAATATAGATACAATAGTTAATACTCGTAGTTCACCAGCCGAGTTACAACCGGACTACTTGTGTATCGCCGCGGAATACAAACTTATACCAGCTATCACTTTAGCTACAAGAGATGGAGCTTGCCTTGACCATATTCTAATAAAAAGTAAACATCAAGCAGTGTCGGTAGTATGTGAAACCTCCGTCACTGATCATGACTTTACAGTGGCAGGAATAAAAACGAACTATTCCCAACAAAAGATCATAAAAAGAGAAATAACCAAAGTTAACCACGAGGCAGTCATTGGAGAGCTTACATCCATGGGCTGGTCGGATATATTGGACAGTTCAGACGTGTTAGTGGCCTCAGAACTCTTTACTCAAAAACTGCACACTGTCATCCAAAACCATACGACCGTTACAAAAATTAGCAGATCTAAATGTAATCTGAAACCCTGGATCACACCTGGGCTCATTCGATGCATTAAACATAAAGACAAACTTCACCTTAATTGCAGAAAACAACCTAAAGACGAAACGGCAAAACTAATTTTCAAAAGGTATCGTAACTTCTGTGACAACCTCCTTCACCGACTTAAGGCACAATATGAAAACAAAATACTCACTGAAAACAATAAAAACCCGAAGAAACTATGGGACGCAATTAAAAATATCTGCGAATTAAATTCTTCAAAACCCAACGCTCAGATGTCATTGCTCTCTATCGGGCCTACTCCATCTGACTCTATTCAAGAGTGCAATGAATACTATGCCTCTGTAGGCGAAAAACTTGCAAAAGATATTCTTGTTAATACAAACCAAACCGAAAGTTATCTCGCTTCTGAGACTAAAACGCTCAAACCACCATTGCAGTCTTTCTTCATGCACCCTACAGATGAGTCTGAGATAAATACATATATATTACAATTAAAAAATGAAAGTGCCCCTGGCTCGGATGGAATTAAGCCTGTGCTGCTGAAGCAAATCAGTTCTTGCATATTAAAACCTCTTACTCACATCTTCAACTTAAGCTTGTCAGAGGGCACTTTTCCCGAAATATGGAAAACGGCTGCGCTAACTTTAATACATAAGTCCGGCGACAAGACTTCGCCCAGTAATTTTAGACCTATCTCGCTCCTTAGTATACTTTCAAAAATTTTAGAAAAAGTTGTTCACAGTCGTCTATGCAAATATTTAAAAAACAATGAGCTACTAACACCTTGTCAATTTGGTTTCCGCCAGGGTAAGTCCACAGAAGATGCGATCTCTAAACTGCTGGAGTCAGTGACGTCCCAATTGGATAACGGACGGTGCTGTGTCGGTGTCTTCTTAGACCTGGCAAAGGCATTTGACACAGTGTCCATTCCAATCCTCCTCAAAAAGCTGCAAAACATTGGGATCAGGGGTGCGGCCTTGGATTGGTTTCACAGTTATCTAACGGACAGGCTCGTCATAACTCGTATAGGTGAAGTAGTAAGCTCTCCTGCACCGGTTAATTATGGTATCCCACAGGGCAGTATCTTAGGGCCAACTCTGTTCTTGGTGTACTTAAACGACATCTCCAATGCTTTATCCCCTTGTTTCAATGCCGAAATGGTTTGTTACGCTGACGACACTGCAATATTATTTAATGACTCAACCTGGGATTTTGTTTTCAAACGCGCTAATGCAGGTCTCGCAGAAATATCAAAATGGCTATCCAAAAACCTACTTACGCTGAATGCCTCCAAGACAAAATTTATATGTTTTCACAAGACAAAAGCTTCTGAGCCAAAACCACAATCAAATATAAAGGTTCACACTTGCGATCTATCGTCCGATCAATGCAACTGCGAAAGTATCAGTAGAGTAGATGATATAAAATACCTAGGGATAATTCTAGACGCAAACCTCTCGTTCAAAAAATATCTAAACGTTCTCGCAGGCCGGGCAAGAAAACTTATTCACGTAATGAAGCTGCTTCGAAACGGTGCTCCCAAAGAAACACTGCGGATGGTATATTTGGCTCTGTGTCAATCCGTCCTCAGTTACTGCATTGGTTGCTGGGGAGGGTCGGCCAAGACGCACATGATAGAAGTAGAAAGAGCGCAGCGCTCAGTACTCAAAGTAATGTATAAAAAACCCCGTATGTACCCTACTACCGCCCTATATGAGGAGAGCCGAGTGCTGAGCATTAGAAAGCTATTCATCTTCAGGGTCGTCTTGGCCCAACACAGAATACTGATCAATTCCAGCGACTACCACAATCTGCTAGCTAAGAGAGTCTTCAGGATTAAAACCACGGCCGTAAAAACCGCCTTTGCTCAAAGGCTTGCGCCATTTTTGCACAAATACATATACAACGCCGTTGTAAGGGACTGCGATATAAAATTATCTACTGTGAAAGAAGCTAAACCAAAAATTTTGAGTTGGTTATACTACAAAGATTACGATGCTACAGAAAAAATGTTAACAGTCTGTTCTTAATAAATTAAAGAGTAGTCCCACACACACACACACACACACACACACCCTCACACACACACACACACACACACACACACACACACACAGACACGCACACACACCACAATGCATTCACAATCTAAATTTCAGTTTCGATTTAAGTACACTATCTTACAGCTATTAAGTAGTTTTAAACGTATTTTTTTTTTTTTTTTATATTTTAGTTTATGCTTATTTTGTATTTACAGAAAACAATATTTTCAATAAAGTTATAGTGTACCGCCGTATTTTTAGGTAATCGGGTAAACACTTCTCATCCCCCACGTGACAGGCCTTGCCTAGTGTGGGGGTCAGATTATAAGTAAAACTGTACCTTTTTATGGCAATAAATACTTTTTATCTTTTTTATCTTTTACAATACAATTTAAGACTGTTCGCACTTACATTTGTCTGCCTACTAAAAGGCATTACTAACAATCAGACATTGAAGTTGTTGATGTTTGTACGAGTTGTTACACTGTACCATCGGCTTTACTGTACCATGTTCTCAATGTGGCACAGTTCACCTCTCTTATATTTATAGTGCCCGAGTCAAATGGATGAAATCGTTTTATTTGAAACCTTAACGAAGTACGTTGAAGTTCATAATTTCAAAATAGAAGATTATGGGACAGTTCTCATATTATTAAACGTCAATTATTCTATGGCGACACAAACACACCACACACAACTAAAACTGCTACGTTTTGAAAGGAACTCAAATGTTTGGTCTAAAAAGTTATTTGAATTTACATTTCTGCCAAGCACAACACCGTACGTTTTTATAAAGTTGTTAAAATCTGTCTGGGAACATTTACAGTTAGCCGATTATCTTTCAGTGGCCTGTTTAACGACTTTTTCGTAAAGGTATATCCTGTAACGAATGTCTGATGAATGTGTCGACATGAATACAATTAATTACTGAATTATAGTTAATTATAAACATGAAAAAAAAAACATTTTTTCCAAATAATCCATATGCGAGTTCTTTGACTTTATTACTGTAATGCACAATACGACTATTTGCTGAATTTGTAGATTTATTAACATCGGCATGTCCAGCTGTTAAGTATTGTTAATTATATACAAAACTCTTGTAAGGGGAAAAGTTCTAGGCCCTAGAGTATACAAATGAATATAACAACATATTATTTTGTCTATGTCAAACAAGATCATAAAACGTGTGCTAGTTAGATCAAATAATTCTCCTTCGAAATGATAACAAATTCATAGAAACATATATATATATATTGCTCTTTAATAAGTGTGTACATCTCGGAACGCTGCCTGCAATGACCGTACTGCCAGCGCTCACTGGATTAGTTTAGTTTATTATCCATACACATCAATACTTTTGAGTTTATTTTTCTTCAAAATCTTTCACTCTGGTTCTTACGAGAGCCTTTCATTCCGGTCGTCGATCGGCTGTTTGTTCCCAATCCAAAGGTTTTATGTCGCACTTTTTCATTGGCGCTTAAATAGAATAGAATAGAAAAACATTTATTCAAATACCACAACACACATAAAATACGTCTTTGTACCCAAGGAGTTGTCCGCCATGCTTAAGGTTGCCCTCCTCAAGTTCAGAGAAAATGATGCACTTTGCCATACGTTGATCTGACATGACGTACGCGATACGTGTCCACTCCAACGGAGTTGCCGCCGCATAAGATAGGGATCAATCGCCATGATATTGGCCTTCTGCAGCACTTCCGTATTTCGAATACGATCAGACCAACGAATGTTGAGAATTTTCCGCAGACATTTTAGGTGGAAAGAGTCCAGCGTTCGTATATGGCGACGGTAAACCATCCATGACTTTGAAGAGTAGGTCGGCGTATGGAGTATGAAATATGGCGCCTTCATACGACGGCGGAGTATGAAGGTCGGCAAGACCGACCATGCTATATTCTTTGGAGTCATGGCCTCATAACTATCAGTTTTGGTAGCCGTTTCAGGTCAAGTGAGCTAAAGTAATTTTAATAATAATCTTTATTATTTTGATCAGTCTTATCAATCTAGTCAGATCAATCTATTCACAAATTGGGGAAGGATTTAGTCCTCTAAGTCTGAGATGACTTTTCTGAACTCCTAAAGTCTAGGAGTTCTGAAACATCATCACTTGTCGACAGATTTCTGTAGTAGGTAATCGTGGAACACGGTCGGGATTGCAATGTTTTCTTCAAATCATTGTTTTTTTGGTTTGGAGAAAGTTTTAGTAGGTATTATTGCTTCGGATGAGCTTCGGTGAAGAAAAAGAAAATCTTTGTCGTAATCTTTCTAACAAAACTCACTTCGTCGAAAACTACCTGATCGGATGTTTTGTAGAACATTGAGCCTATGCTGTCTTTTCGGAATTGCATCTAAATAATGGTAAAATATGGCGTCTTCCGTTAGCATAAACCTTATCAAATGCCTTCATTGAGTACCGACAGCTTGTTTCCGCGAGGTGATCGTCATGATGACTGTTGTTCTTCGAAATCAGTAGAAAAAAAAACAGAGTGTAAGACTTCCACAGATTGTATTTCAGCTGATTGCTCCAGTGTACTGTCAATATCGCTGTAATTTGAGCAACTCTCTGGTATAAGGAACTGTCTTCCAGCTGGTAAGACTTCATCATTATTTGGGAGATATTCCGTATCAGCAACTGAGGGCGAGAAATCGCCAAGCTGGTACAACATTGTTTGATTAAATATCTGTTGAAACAAAAGCAGATGGTTCTATACAATCATCAGTGTCATTATTGACACAAGTAACTGTTCCGATAGTACAAGAAGACCCATCAACAACTTGTTAGCTGCCACTCATCATAGAAGAAAACTCCGCGAGTGGAAGGTCGCATAGACTTAAATGTTGTCCAACTCTCATATTTATTTGTTGAAATTTTGCTGCTGCTGATACAACATTATTTAATTATATATAAATTTGTCCTTAGCACGGGTTAGTGCATTAAAAATAACAATAGTATAATTATATATCAGTTATAGAAACGGAGGCATGTGGTTCTGTACAATCATCAGTAGCATTATTGACATGAGTAACTTGTTCCCAAAGTACAGGAAGGACCTCATTATCAACTTGCTGGTTGATCATAGGAGAAACCTCAGCGGGTGGAAGGTTGCGTAGGGTTAAATCTTGCTCCAAATTCTGAATGTTGCTGTACTCTGAATGAGTTAATCGCGCGAAGCCGTGCTGTATCGGGAGATAAAGAGTATCAAGTCCAGTGAACAGTGTTGGGCACTTTAAAGGTAGAGAACCTTATAGTTCATTAGTATTCTGTACCTCGTAACCAATGTTGTAGATAAGGTCGTTTCAAAATGGCTATCTATTAACACTACAGTACACGCGCCTCTTTTTTTTACTTAAGTACACGCGTGGCCTACTACAGTAGGCCATTTTAAAACGTCAATATATTGTATATTATTAACTATCTGATTTAAACAACAAATAGAATGGAAAAGGTATTTTTTTTAGTTAATTGTACAACCTTACATTTTAGATAAAATTATCAAAAATACTCAAAAATTAACAATTGTGTTAATGTCTAAGAAAAAGTAACAAAAATGGCACATCTGAGATCAACATTTTTTCTAACTTAAAACTTAACTTAGTTACTAATTTCTTTGTTTTCGTAGCAATCAAGACACATATATTACCGAAATCTATTGATTGCCATTGTGGCATATACATTCTCCAAACCAGTACCCTGAGAGTTATTCCAAAAATCTTTTATGTTACGCCGTCCATTTCGCGACACTCCCATGACGTATAATATGCCCAGAAATGCTCGTATTTCTATTACTTCAGTGGGTTTCGCACCCCTGTTTCTTTGGTAATCGTCCTTTATTTTATCTATGTATATATTAGTGCACCCTACCAGGATGTCCAAGATATCTTGCGTGAAAAACAGTTCAAAACAGGATAGCGAATCCTTAGCATTCTTAGCTACAACTCCTTTTGGGCCTGGTGGTCTTATTCTAATGTTTTGAGGTCGAGTTCGCGTTGCTGTGGAACATCTTTATGCCAAATAGTTCCATTCTTCGATTTATAGACTGCACCGCGCCTTCTGATTGCTACTTCCGAGAGTGGGACGTCTTCTGAACCTGATGTATCGTCTGATTCGCTCAATCTGTCCTTTTCATTTTCACGGAGTTCGGACTCGCAGACTAGAGCCTGCAAGTCTGGCTCTGGCTGAACTTCATCATCTTCACTCTCAACCACTTCTTCATCATCAGAATCTAGCTCTCGCAGTCAACGTTCCACTTGTAAATCATCCATGACCTAAATCTGTAAAAAAAACTAAAATAAGAATAAAAATATATTTTACAAGTTGTAACTATCATAATAATTTGATAAACATATATATAACATTGTTATAGCGTTATAAATCGATAATAGATAAAAAGTTTACATACTTGAATTTGGTAGGTACACCAATACACGCGCGGACTACTTTAGTAGGCCCGTGCTTTTGGCGCCAAATTGCTTGTGCGTACATACGCGCTGGGGTCGCGCGGGGTACTGAGGTGGTGACAAATATACCAGACGAGGATTACCTGAAATCACTAGTTTCTAGCGCGCTTAGTTAAAATGTTATTACAAAAAAAGTTACCCTGGTCTACTATAGTAGGCCGCGCGTGTAGTCTTGTTAAACTAATGACTATTGGACTTAATGCTGTATACCATCTTGTAGAGCTCGTTTTTGCGATCTCATCGATGTAGAAACATTTTTTCTCAAAAAGTGGACTTACTATTGTCTACTTCTGAGGTACAGAATTGACAAATGATTTCCCGCCAATTGTTTTTTTTATGACTAAGAAGGTTGCAATGTTTCAAAAAATATAACATTTAAAATTCAAATAGTTCCGATTAGCCAGAAGTGCAAAACTTTTTGTGTGCCCCATGTATACAGAGAATAGAATTGGTAATTGCCGAGCGTATGCAGGCGCGCCTCTAGCTTATTTTTGGAATGTAATTAAAGGTAGTGTTAATGATAATGAGCCGTCGAGCGTACTTAATACCATATTCAGTCTAGTCAAGCTATTTATATTTTAATTTCAGTAAAATTGTATAAGTAGTATATATACACGCCAACAGCACATTTTCCTTCAGTTTACAGTGCACTTTTCACCGCGCAACAATGCACTTTATAAGGAGATTTCGTGGAACCTCAAGACCCCGTGTTTTGAGATCAACTTTTGACGTCACAGAGGACATTAACAGTTTTATGAATATACTCTGCTTTTCTGGCTACGTCCGTAACGCCGAAAACCAAATCGTTCGAGCTAACTTCAGAGTCCGTTTTTGTATTGTAAATTTTATATACACGGCTCTTAGTACTCTCTGTATAGCCTTCAGGTTATACTTATATACGCTGACACCGTGGGGATATTTGAAGTTTATCTCACTAATGAATGAATTCATCACACGTTTTTTTGTCATTATCTCAATGCTTGTAGCCTTTAAAGGCGACATCGCCTGTATACGGAAATATTTCCATAATCACGTTTATATTGACTTAATTGTAGGCGTTTCTGGGACAAACTTTTACACCTCAGAGAAAAAAAAGTACAATAGGCTATTCTTATTAGGTATCACTGGATTTGCGCTCAGATTGACGTTTGAAATTAATGAACAAGTAAAATTAATAAAATGGGTTATTCTTAGCTACTTGGAATATCTCCTCTCCATCTGCTTAGTTTTTATTTACATGATGAGCATAACTGTAAAACTTGCAATTCTTAAAGATAGATTTAAAATGTTTGGCAACCGACTCTCTGCTGCTTTGAAAATTCCCTGGAAGGAGAATCTAGATGAATATGTTGACATTTTAATACAGTTTAAGCACGGTTATCAGTTGTTTTACGAACAGCTGGTTGTGTCGGCTGAAAGTCATGGCTGGCAAGTACGTTGGATGTATAAATTCTTCGTTGATCAATTAATTTACTTATCGATAATTTTTCTTCATATTTTTAAGTATATATTAATATTTTTAAAGATCTTTTATTATGTTTCAGATAATCTTCGCAATAATAAACGTTTATTTGTATGTAATATTAGTGGTTTATGGTAGTTTTACAACTGACGTAACACTTTTCGTGAGTATTTTGTTATAGGTATTGTCGTCCTTAGTTTAAGCTAAGGATTTTTACTTTTACAAGCTTTTGTTTTGTTATTTTAGTCAAGCTGGACCTATTTGATCACAACTTCCACGCGAATTATCTTCAGTGGAGGTATACTATGCGCCATGACTTATTGCGTCGAACAAATGTTGTCTGTGCGTAAACGAATGATATCGCAACTAGAAGGAGCGATGTTAATAATGGAAGTCAATTTGGTTGACCAATCCGAAGGTAAAATATTTACATGGACAGTGATTATTTTTCCAAGTGACCGCAAATTTGAAATTTGTCTTGCAAACAAAACAACATCAATTGGTAAAAACTATTATCTGACATTATAGCTATTATCTCATCTTAAGTCGGAGTTTTATATCGTAAAAAAAACCGACGCCACTGAAAATTTTCGAATCAGACACTTTTGGAGTCATTAGTCGTTTAACTTAGCAGTGCTACACATGAAATAAGTCTCGCGGAAGTACCTGCGCAGATGACCAAATTTTGTATGTGCGGCGAGTTGATCGACCAATCAGATAGTTTCATTTTATGGCAGGCCGCGCGCCTTTGTTGCTATTGGTTGATTCAACGTCATCGATGCAGGTGACTGGCAATATTAGCGTGTGCGAAATAGGTAGCGCTCACAGATATTATTTATGAACTTGGAATTATGAATATTTAATTACAAAAATACGAAAACTAATTATGTAACGATCATAATTATGTGTTTTAATTTGTTTCAGACCGAGAACTCCATCGTCAGGTGAAAACGTTATTGAAACAGATCCGCCGGCAGCCTCTGTCGTTTTCTATTTGCAAGATATTGCAACTTGACTACACCCTGGTACAGTCTATGCTAAGTTTAACGGTGACATTTTCTATAATGATTGCTCAGTTTAATAAAAGAGAATAGAACTTTTCATACTAGACTTACAATCCATTGCTTATGCAAAGCCCTGCTAAACTAAAGTAATCTGTGTAAAGTCCAAGATGCACGTGACCACTGACATGAACACGTTTGACATAATTGTTTGACCAACACCAGCTACCACATTTCTTTATCATGAACAGAGCGAAGAGTCAATAAGTTTCTTGTAAAGGTATTTTTAATACAGTTGCTCAAAAAGTGGCGTAATACAGGGACGTATAGCGTGCGGGATGTGGGCTATTACACACTCGTGCTTTTTTTTACCTTTCCCGCACTCGTGCGTTTTCTTTCCCAACTGTCAAAATAATGTCTTTTAAAAGAAAAACCAACCTAGAAGTTTTTACTGAAAAAATCATAGAAGTTTTTGTAAGCTACTAATTTGTTTCAATATCCGATTTAATGATTTGATTGAATGAGTTAAGTTTGAGGTTTCATTTCATTTCATTCAATTTCATTTTCATTTCATATCAATAAAAAAAATCTACTGAAGATTGGTTGTATGGGCATAGTTCCTTTTGCCTACTAGAATGGGTGAAGAAAAAAAATCTCGCTTATATTTTTTTACGGTTGGCACCATTTTCCAAATAATTTTTCTTTATTAAATTGCTTATTTTTTTCGCAACTGTATTAAAAATAGTCGTTCAGTACACGTGCGGAACCGTTATTGCAACTTGTTCCGACTGTCAACCCTCGCCTTCGGCTGCGCCTCGGGTAGACATTTGTCGGAACTCTTTGCAATGACAGCCTTTCCGCACTTGTAATGAAATATACTATTGTTAATATAGAACGTTTACGAAAAAACAATAAAAAATCCCACTTCAGCAATAAATTAACTAAAATGACAAAATCAAGATATCGTAAAATGACCACCACGAATCAGAAAAGATGGTTCTACTTATCTCGAGTGACATAACGAAAGGTTTCAATTGAGTGTAGTTTTCATTGGAGTTTTAACTGCTTATGCTAACAGTTAAAACAGCTTATATAAAATTTAAGTGTTAAAAAGAAGCTTTAGTAAGTAACTTTGTTTTGAATGAAAGAAATGTCAAAATGGTGTGAAAAAGTTTCCACCGTTAATACTCTTATAACTGATATTGAAAGTTAGTTAATATTATGAGCTATGAAATACCACAACACCAAAATGTTTGCTCACAATTATTGTGTATGTTAAATTGTATAGGTAAGTACCTATAGAGAGTTTTATAAAATATCTGATATACGTATATATCTGCCTAAATACATACATAAGTAATGATACCTAGTTTTTAAGACATACTTGCTCGTTATACGGTAAAAAGTAGAAACCTGTAATTGACCTTGTGTCTGACTATATTTAAAGTACCAATTGATTGTAACACCGTTGATTTCTCGAAATACAGGGTGTCTCATTCAAATAGGTCAGTATGGGAAAGTCTGAAACTATAAGACATACGAAGATCTGTTCTGAGGAACCATGTCATCGATTTTAATAACAAGAAAAACTGCATTCATACATTTTAAAAAACATCTGTACACCGTTCGGGAATCGAACCCGGTTGTTTTGAAAAAAAAAAAAACCTACACTATTTCTATTTAGATATCGATTGTGTAGGTCTTAAGCAGTAAATGTCTGTATGAAACATGATGTCTAAAATGAATAAAATGCATTGTTTTCACATACTTTAATTTATTTTAGTAGGTGCTCGAAGTGACCGCCGCCTTTTTCAATACAATATTCAACACGTTTAGGTAACGATCTTAATCTTTAAATAAGTATCTACATACTTATTTTAAGTGGGCTTTTCAATTGATTGTTAGTGTTTCATAAATAGAAGTTTTTTTTTTCAAAACAACCGGGTTCGATTCCCGAACGGAGTACAGATGTTTTTTAAAATGCATGAATGCAGTTTTTATTGTTATTAAAATCGATGACATGGTTTCTCAGAACAGATCTTCGTATGTCTTAAAGTTTCAGACTTTCCCATACTGACCGGATTGAATGAGACACCCAGTATACAAAATAACACCCTCAAATACAGCATGCTTAACACTTTCGCGGACGTTTTTAAAATCTATTGTTCTTTTAATTGTTATGTATGCTATAGCATCCGCGCGTCCGCGAAAGGGTTAAGCTATATTATATTATAAAAAGGGGTATTTTTTTCTATAAAATACAATTATAAAAGTATTATATACTTATTCTAACTAAGTTTAATAGTTCACATTTTTATGATAATGATGTGTATAATTCTTGACATTTATTTTGTAAATATGATTTTGAATTGTTTATGTTTATGTTATCACAATTTCTTGCACCATGACTTATAATGAATATCATGAATAAATGATGTCTATGTCTACGTCATATTTGTATCAATCAAGAAACTCCTCACCAAGAAAATACGCGGACTTAGCTCCGCTTCTCGTTATCTCGTTATCAACCCTTTTATGTCCCCAGTACTGGGGCACGGGTCTCTTCTTGCATCGCAGGAAGGTTAGGCCATACTCCACCACGGGGGCCAAGTCCGGGTTGGTGGAGGATTGTAAGACAGTGGCGGGCCTTACTGTCAGAAGTTATCAAGCCGCCCATAAGGCCTCTGACATGGCTTAACGACTGCCATTATATGACAGCCGGCACCAACAGCTTAGCGTGCCTTGCGAAGCACGGAAGCGCTCGAAAAAATGCCACTAGCGGTAGTCACGGGATGCTCACCCATCCTGTACCTGACCGCGCCTGTTGTTGCTTAACCAAGTGATTGATTCCAATCACTCGGTTCGCCTAGGCCACGGGCGCTTCTTAGGTCCGCTTAGTTTTCGTGAATTTGTTTTAACGTTTTTCATTCATGAATATCCTACTAATATTACAAACATGAAAATTTTTAAGTATAGATGGATGGATGTTTGTTATTCTTTCACGTAAAAACTACAGAATCGATTTTAGTGAAACTTTACAATAGTATAGCTAACAAATCAGAACATCACATAGGCTACAATTTATAAAGATATTGTGTGAATTATTAAATTATAAAATAACGATAGGTGTCAAGTAAGTAGGAAACAATCTTCCATCTACGAGCTATTCTGGCGTGGGCTGTCAAAACCGCTAGAATCACAATGTCGTAATGTATGATGGAAATGTTTAAAAAATCGTTAAATATAGTTCAAAGGAGCATACTGCAGTAGCCATCTATACGCCTATGTTTAGGGCTCCGCAGTGTTAAGTTACCGTACTGCTTATGGTGACAATATTGTAATATAGTGCGACTTTATTTTTTACATCGTGCTCTTTTGATTCCCTCACTAACGCTCAGGATTCTAATTCTAATTTTAGAATCCTTAGCATACTTGGTGATCAAAATTAAGCACGCGGTTAAAAAGCAACTTTGCACTTTTGTGTTCGTTAGCAATCCTTCTTAGCAACTGCTGGAGCTGATGGAGCACGGATCTCTTCCTGCATCGCAGGAAGGTTAGGCCGTACGCCACCAAGGGGGCCAAGTCCGGATTAGTGGAGGCTTGCAAGACTAGTGGCTGGTCTTACTGTCAGAAGTTTTCCAGCCGCCCGCTCTAACTTTACTTAAGGACTGCCATCTGTCGACGGCAGCCGGTATTAACTGCTTGACGTGCCTTGCGAAGCACGGAACCGCTCGGAGAAATGCCATTAGCGTTAGTCATAGACGGTCATCCATGCAGTGAAGGCGCCCTATGTTGCTTAACCTTTGTGATCGTTTAAGATCACTCAGGCAGCCGGGGCTACGAGCGATATTTGTGAGATATGATAATTAAATGTAAGTATATATATGATTGTTTGATCTATCTTTGAATAAAACACGCATAATTTTACAGCTAGGGCTAGCACTCATTTAATTATTACTCAGCAATAATGACTTCGCGCACCACTTGGAATGCCTCCGGGACCATAAGTGGTCCGTGGACCACCGGTGAAGTACCATAGTTATATTCTTTTCAAAGCACTAACCCGAGGTCGGGTTAGTGCTTTGCCTTAGCCAGAGGTAGCAGGTTCGAATCCTGGCATGGGTGGAATTTTTAGCCTCTAAAAAGAGGTTTAGACTATTAATGTTGAGTATAGACTTAGGGCCGGTTTCTGAATAGAGCATTTCACTAAGTACTTAAATTTTAAAAACCTATTAGAGGCTAAAAATTCCACCCATGCCGGGATTCGAACCCGCGACCTCTGGCTATCCGTGCCAGCGCTCTTCCAACTGAGCTAATGGGCGACTCACCGGCATCAGTGAAATTTCGAACCTCTTTACACTATTCTCTGTATTACGTACATTAAGTACTTAAATATCAGTCTGTCACGCTCTTTTCCAAGAAATTGGAAGATATAGCACTACAGTCAACTAGATAGATAGAGAACACTTTATTGCACAACCAGAAAAAAGAATACAACCATGATTACTTAAATCTAAGTAATTTTATGTAAGTAAGTAATTACTTAGCGAAATTCTCAATTCAGAAATTGGCCCTTAGGTATCTATAGGTACCCGAAGATAGGTGATTCTACTAGGCAGTACAACTTCAAGGTTACTCTTTATGCTAAGGAGAAGACGACATAGTAGATTATGCATTAAGGGAATAAAACCATGTATTACGTCATGGGCGGTATATTGAACCCTGAGCGGAGCGAAGGACTCCGAGTTAACTCCCTCGCTGCGCTCGGGAGTTAAATTTTAACTCCTGAGCGAAGCGAGGGAGTTATGTAGAGTCCTGAGTGAAGCCAGGGGTTCATACCGCCCGAGACTAAGACATGTTTTATTCCAGAGGTGAATACTCTACTTTTCACACCATCTGGGAGACAATAAAAAATTGCAATTCGCGCCTTTTTTTCTTTTTTTTATTGGTGTTTCGCGCGGTCACACGACACAGTAGTTCAGAAAAAAAAGAAAAAAGGGGTGAGTTTCGAACAACAATTCGAATTTCGAATTGCAATGCGGGGCTTCTTCATAGTTTTCATGCGTATTTTGACATTCTAAATTCAAATCACTTTATTCCCTAGGGAAATTCTTCATTATTATTGCCCTCGAGAGACAAGGCTAAGCTTTACGATGATATTTGACGGTACGTAATAAGGCATGGTCGAGCAGGAGGTGTGAAAAAAAAAATTGTGCGCCATAGATGGTAACTTTAGTACGAAACTGCAGATTTTTATTTCACTGTTTCGAAAGTTGTTTGGACGGACAAATTAATATAACCCCTACTTTTACAGATCTATTACAGATGCAGGGGATTTTCTCACATCATCATCCGTCATCAACCCATTATGTCCCCACCGAAGGGCACGGGTCTCTTCCCTGAGGCAGGTATAGGCCATAGTTCACCACGGGGGCAAAGTCAGGATTGGTGGAGGCTTGCAAGACTAGTGGCTGGTGTAACTTTTCTTACATATACAAGATTTGTGTCATGTGGCGATGTTTTTATTATTATAACATAAAAAAAATATCTGATCAGCTCTGGTTAAAAACGAGACCGGGTTACTTAACGCGGCAAACGGTGCAAACTGACGCCACCAATGGTAAAAAACTATGTATTATTTCATAAAGCGCCTTTGGAAAAAGTAAACGCCACAAATCTTAATAAATAAATAGCTCTTTCTAGAACCTCCTGATAAGAACCTAGGACTTTAAAGCAGTTTTGCCAAAAACGGCCGTTTTCAGCGGAACCCGATTAAAGTCCTAGGTTTTTGATTCCAGGTTCTAGAATCAACAAGTTCTGAAAATAGTAAGTCACAGTTGTTAAGATTTCTGATGTGCCATTTTAGAAAAAAAAAACGTAGCATAAACAAGTTATGATTTTTATTCGATTGGTTTTGCGCTAGTTAGCACCGCTTAGCATCGGAAGTAATTCCTCGTGTGAATTAGTTTCCTAGGATAATAGAAGTCCCTATCTCCTCGAGAAGGAATCTTGAAGCGCAGCTATATCGAATCTATTCTTGAAACTCGGATTATTTCATAAGTTCAGCCAAGTTTGAAATCCTGGCTCATAAAGCCCCCTGCTCAATTTCCATATTCCATATGCTCCAGTGGAGTTTACCGACTTTCTACTTATTTTATTGCTCTGTTTCCGGCGATTCGCGGCTGCCAATAGGTCGTTATCTATCACGGAAGGGCTTCCGTTCAATAATAATAGGCAAAAAAAGGAGGAGGTTCTCAAATAGTCGAGTCGTTTTTAATTTATGTTCCCCGATTAGTCAAAGACGCACGGAATAATTTGCTACATTATTTTTTTGATAGAAAGTGTGCTCCCATAATCACCAAGTCATCAAATCTAATGATGGGATCCTGGAGAAATCGATGGAAATATTCATCTTTGAAATTAACACTTGAAGCGCTTTTGGAGTTTTTTATAGTGATTCGGGTATTCGCTTTCAGAAAACACAGTTTGGCGTAGTCTTAGTGAATTTTTTTAAACAAAAATAAAACTGTCTTACAATCCTCCATAAATCCGCAAATCTGCAACGAATAGATTAAGATCTTATTTATCAAATTCAAATCATTGGTTAATGAGTAATGAGGTAGCGTAAAATCGAACATACATACATACATACGGGCTAACCACATTAACCTCGTATGTAGTTACGATATCAACCCACTGCTGAGGCACGGATCTCTTCCACCATCACAGGAAGGTTAGGCCATACTCCACCACGGAGGCCAAGTCCGGGTTGGTGGAGGATTGTAAGACAGTGGCAAGCCTTACTGTCAGGAGTTATCAAGCCGTCCATAAGGCCTCTGACATGGCTTAACGACTGCCATTACATGACAACCGCCACCAACGGCTTAACGTGCCTTGCGAAGTACGGAAACGCTCGGAACAAATGCCACTAGCGGTAGTCGCGGGACGGTCACTTATCCTGCACCAGACCGCGCCTGTTGTTGCTTAACCAAGTGATTGATTCCAATCACTCGGTTTGACTAGGCCGCAAGCGCTTAAAAAAAGATAATATCTGTACTTAGGTTGGTCACGCCTGCTTAGTATCTAGTTACTGGTCAGCGGACGAGTTATTGGTAAATTTTTATAACATTGATATTGTGGTGCATGTGTATATATGCGTGTAATTTTTTACCCTTGTGTGCATCTGTACGATCCATCTCGCTATTAATGCGGGAAAGCGACCGAAATTCAATTTCGATAAACCATATCGCATATCAAAGCTCTCGGGCATGTTCTCCGAGAATCCTTTGTTTATTCCTCCTTGAAATATGATATTAAGTTACTTTTTGCCTACACACATTATGAATACCCATAGGATATCCTTTGGAATTTATTGGAATTCTGCCCTGGCCTATCTCTAAAGGATTTATTTATTTCACGCAGAAGCTTTTCATGAATAGTCCGAATTACATGGACGTCCTTAGTTTTAGGGATTTACCTAAATAGTTTCTATTTCTATCGAAATCTGTTGTGGACGGTTCCTAATATAATAATAATAGTCGCTTAATGTTTTCACTTTGGTGTGATAAATACTGGCACTCTTTTTAAAATACTTTAAGTATTTTAAAAAGAGCGCGTTTGCGGCCATTCCCGGTAGAAACGTCACCACAGAAGGTTGTCTCTGTTGCACATAATATTGTTAATTTTGATTTGTGCTGAAGAAAGTAAATGGTTTATATTTGATCACAGCTGTGGAGTATTATATCAGTGGGTAACGTAATAGTAGTTAATAAGAATTCCAAGCTATGCTGCCAAGCAAGCCATTCAAAACCTAAGAAGCTCAAGTCGTTAAGCCGAGTCAGAGGCTTTATGGGCGGTTTTATAACTTCTGACAGTAACGCCCGCCACCAACCCGGATTTGCCCCGTGGTGGAGTAAGGCCCAACCTTCCTGCGATGTAGGAAGAGACCCGTGTCCAGCAGTGGGGACATGCAAGGGTTGATATCGAAGAACCTCAAAGAAGTCAAGAAAGAGATGACCCACGACTGAGCTACCTGGAGATGATACGAAGATGATGCATGATACGAAGGGTCGACCTCAAATGGGAAAGGACCAGGGCGCGAAGCAGATAGCCTTTAGATGAATAGGCTTGTAAATAGTTCTTGGTTTGATGTCATACAAATCTAGACAGGTCAGCAAGTCAGACTTTTCGACGCTCTGAGACAAGAAGAAAGATAACACAAGAAATTATGGAAAAGGCACCCAACGAGCGTTTCATTTGCTCCATTTGTACAAGTGGCCACAGTCTGAGTGTGTGTTCATATTTGGGACGCCCTTGCCTGGTTACCATACTACAGGGTATCCTAGTTTGGGACCAAGTCAAGTGATTGTGTTTTGTGTAATTATTATTACTATTATATTATTTTTATGTACAATAAGTGTTTTCTATCTATCTATTATAACACAATACCTAGGTACCAATTTTTTCAAAAGTGCAAATTCCGTCCTTGAAAAGTATGTGCAGTGTTACTTTGAATGACAGGATACGTAATAGTCTGATTAGTGAACGTTGTGAACTGAAAGAGGATGTAATGACTAGAATTGAGAAAGGAATGTTGCGTTGGTTTGGTCATTTGAAAATGATGAAGAAAGAAAGATTGACGAAACAAATTTAAACTGCGAATGTGAGTGGAAGGGCTGGTAAGGGACGTCCCAGGAGGACAAACATCGACCTAATAGGGGATGTATTAGCAAAGGGGAAGATAAAAAGTACATACCCGGAACTTTTTATCTTCCCCTTTATCACTGAACCTGTCCGTAGACGTAGTGAGTGTTATGTGTCGGCCAGCTGCGAAACATTAGAAGTGACTGCCCACAATAATTGACTGCACTCGCCACTTCAGTCTACCCGTGACCACGGCAACTGTAACGCTGCAGAAACGTCGGGAAATAAGGTAATTACGTTTTACCTAATAAATAATCGCGATTGGACCCGTTTAATAACTAAATATTATTTATTTATACAAGTATACATTTCGGATGTATACACATTCTAGTCGATTGTAATGTCGGCTGAGTGAACGCTTAAATCCGTGAGCTAACTTGCCTTAACAAAGTTTCTCAGAAAGTATTCAATTTCCTGATTTACATTGTATCAATAGAATTTAAATACAAATAATACCTTCCCCTCACTTTGTATTTAACTTTGACAAAACAAAGAGGCTTTTATGCCAAGTCGAATGATCTAAAGTAAACTCAAAGTTCATTACATTCTCCACCACCGCTTACAATGCAATAATAACTCGGTGTGGATCGGCTTTCCATAACTTCTAAGAACCATTTAATAAAGGAATCGCTGTTGTGGGTGAACCAGTGGGTGGGAAGCAGCACCCCCAGCAGTACAACTCTTCGACCGGACTGCGATCCCAACCCGCATGCCCAACGTGGGGATTATGGGCATTACCCCCTATGATAGCACAACGTGGCGCTCTTTAGGGGAGGGCTATGTCCAGCAGTGGACTAGTACCTATAGCCTGACGACGACGCACGTTGTTGTGTAGTTCTAAAATTTCGTTTTGATTAGAATATTACACTATTACACATTGCCTTTGTCTTGGCTAATTTCCTTCATCCACTCTTCATAGTAAGGTTGTCTGGAAGAAATTGCTTTTAGCAATAAGGCCATCAATCGTACTAGGTATGTACTTTTGTGATGATTTTATATTGATTTGTTGTTTTTTCCAGTTTACAATAAAGGATCTTCTTATCTTCGTCTGCCTTTCCGAAGGGTTCACTAATGTTTGACAAAAATCGTATGACAAATTATCATTTTTACAAATAATGTTTTAAAAAATGTTCACTACGCGAACATCTAATTTCCCAAGCGTATCATTTTATAAATGATCACTTGACAAATACTTTTTTTACTCTGGAAATGAGTTGGCTGTTAAAACTATAGTTTGTAAATTTTATATGATTGCATATTTCATTTGTCAAATTCGCAATTTATTGTCAATTGATAAATTACTATTTTTAAACCAATACGCAAAGGCACGTACCGATCTAATTTATTAAGATATTGGATATTTCAACTATGTTTTACATAATGACGAACTTAGTTCGTGTAGTTGAACATTCTGGGACGCCTCGCTCCGCTCCGCTTCAAGCCGGCTTTGACTATAATAAGTTATTTATTATATTAAGGTTGAGATATAATAAGTTATCGCTCGTCATACATTAATTTAGGTATATAATATTTGTCAAATGAATTTTAGATACAACACTTCGAATACAGATGAATTTGAGAAGCACAATTTTTGAACTAAAACTTTCGTAAGCACAACACATTGTAGAGTTTTAGTCCGGATCTACTTGCGGGTGTTGTTATATCGGAAGAGTCCGACCAGGTTTCGCTCCGATTCGCAGAGCTTAATCATGGTGAGCAGAGACGGAGCTCGTGTCGTTGGTTGCTCGTCTCACACTAAGGGCAATTTAAGCTCTGCGAATCGGAGCGAAAACTGGTCGGACTCTTCCGATATAACAACACCCGTAAGTAGATCCGGACTAAAAGTCTACAAAGCACAATTTTATTGTCAATCGTTATTTGTCACATGAAAAATTTGTATATTAAAAAACCTATTTAGAGGCTAAAAATTCCGTCCATGCCGGGATTCGAGCCCGCGACCTCTGGCTATCGGTTAGGCTATCTATTCGAAATTTCACTGATGCCGGTGAGTCGCCCATGCTCAGTTGGAAAGAGCTTTGGCACGGATAGCCAGAGGTCGCGGGTTCGAATCCCGGCACGGGTGGAATTTTTAGCCTCTAAATAGGTTTTTAAAACAGCTATTTAGGACACAGATTTGACTTGTTTCTTTACACGTTTTATAATATGTACTCTGGTGTACAATGAAGAATATTCCTATACCGTGGGAATATTCTTCATTGTAACTTCTTTATACCGAGCTAACAGCGCCTGCAGGCTTTTGTATCTACCACGTAATGAGATGATTTATACGGCGTCCAGTGGCACCTTTACTCACAAAAAATAGGTGAAGGGACTACTCGGACTTTGCGGTATTGTCGTCGAAGTCATTATCAGATCTCCATTTTAAATGGAGAATACTTGCCCAGCACCTATACCTAACATCCTGACATCTTAGTCGGCCTAGGCCCCAGGAAAGACGATTCATTACGTGTAAAGCCACCTAGTGCAGGTTTCTTCACGATGTTTTTCTTCACCGGTAGGGTGCCGGACAACAATGGCAAATCCTCAACTACTTCCACCCTCACTTTCATATTTACGTACTTAGTTCGTAGTTAAAACTTATCTCCGCCCGCCATCGCTGCATTGAAGTTATAAGCCTATTTAAATTTAAATTGAGATTAACGCAATACTGCACGGATAGTTGAGATAATGGCAAGGATTATGATGCTAAAGCGCTAAAATATGATGCCTAAGTGGTGGTAGAGCAGCCGGTCGTGGGTTTGTGATATTTGTGTATTTGTAGCAGCTAATTGTGATGGAAAACATCGTGAGGAAACCCGCCGCTTGGTTGGCTTCACACGTATTGCCAAGTTGAACGCGAAGCAAGCACTGCCGTACTATATTTATTTGAACCATTTCGCCGCATTTTCAGGCCCTTGTTTGGGAACCTCTGGATAAGACCAGAACGCAGAAATTTTCATCATCCAGTAAGCTATAACATTTTAGTGATAATGCCGCCGTCTGTACTCTTAGGTTAAGAAATATCTGTGTAATTTCCATTTTTATGTACAATAAAGTGTTCTCTATCCATCCATCCATCCATCCATCCATCCGTCCGTCCGTCCGTCCGTCCGTCCGTCCGTCCGTCCGTCCGTCCGTCCGTCCGTCCGTCCGTCCGTCCGTCCGTCCGTCCGTCCGTCCGTCCGTCCGTCCGTCCGTCCGTCCATCCATCCATCCATCCATCCATCCATCCATCCATCCATCCATCTATCTATCTATCTATAGTCATATACTTAAAATGCAAAATTTCAAGTCTGTAAGTTATTTAGTTCCGAAGTTAAGCGACAGCGACGTTTCGCATTCATGACATGACACTCACTCACTGATGATCATCAAAATATAACTATTACTTCCCATAAACTCAGAGAGCTGAAATTTAGTACAGTGTTAGGATTTAATAACCACATAAAGGGAAAACTATAAAAAGGAAGGAAATCTAAGATCTTGAGTACCTGGTGACCCTGACAGAACACACAACGTAGTCGGGCTAATACTAGTCCACTGCTGGACATAGCCCTCCTCTAAAGAGCGCCACGTTGTGCTATCATAGGGGGTAATGCCCATAATCCCCACGCTGGGCATGCGGGTTGGGGATCGCAGTTCAGTGGAATTGTACTGCAGGGGGCGCTGAAGTGCTCGTGGCCTTGGCGAACTGATTGATTGGAATCAATCACTTGGTTAAGCAACAACAGGCGCGGTCAGGTACGGGATGGGTGAGCGTCCCGTGACTTCTGCTAGTGGCATTATTCCGAGCGCTTCCGTGCTTCGCAAGGCACGCTAAGCCATTGGTGCCGGCTGTCATATAATGACAGCCGTTAAGCCATGTCAGAGGCCTTATGGGCGGCTTGATAACTTCTGGACATTAAGACCCGCCGCTGTCTTACAATGCTCCACCAACCCGGACTTGGCCCCCGTGGTGGAGTATGGCCTAACCTTCCTGCGATGCAGGAAGAGACCCGTGCCCCAGCTGTGGGGACATAGAAGGGTTGATAAAGGGCGCTGCTGCCCACCCCCCCGGTTTGTCCCTTAGTCGCCTTATACGACACCCGCGGGAAGAATTGGGTTGGTGCTATTCTCTAGGCCGACACCACACAGCTTAATAATACTTTTGTATAAGCGAGCCTGAAACAAATAATAATAAAAAAAATATTTACAGTACAGACGGTCTTCTAATCACGGCCAAGTCACACAACATTAACTATAATAATAAAGAAATCGCAGTAAGGAACCTTAGACTTGGCACGACTTTGTTTACATTTCAATACTTTTTAGAGATAAACGAGCAGCTCCATCGAAACTTGGCTAGTTTTTACAGAATGTTTTCAGTGGCATTGACTAGTCTTTCCAGTGGGCTAGGCCGACTAAGCTGTCAGGATGGTTTAGGTACTTTGTAGGCCTACACCATCAAAAACCATGTCCCTGGCATTGCAGCATCCGAGTGGTCTCTTCACCCATAATGTTAGTGAAGATGCCACTAGACACTGTATAAATCATCTCATTACGTAAATGCAGAGGCCAATAATAGATGATAAATAGTGTAAAAAAGACTACTTTACGGTGACCTTGAGAACGTTTAGAACATCATTGACGATTAAAAATCAACTTAGTTAATCCGGATTGAAATCAATAATATGTTGTGCTTCCGACAGGTTTAGTGGAAAAATTCAATGACATCGTCCACGAGAATATCCTGCAGCACAGCAGGCGCGCATCTTGTGACAATTTTTAGAAGCGATGCAACCGCGCAGTTCATCATAGCATTAATCTTGCTTCTTTTTTACGGCAGCGCAGTAAATTATTTAAAAAAATACTTTTTTGTACGATAGCAACTATTTTCGTTGGTTCGTTGGATTTGTTATTGTGCGTGTAGGGTACCAATTAGAAAGATTCCACGAAATTACGTTCATATTCCTGTGTGTATTTCTAGACCTGGCGGAAGGAGTAAAGAGATATGAGCTATTTGAAATATGGCAAAATGAACCTGTTTCTGAAAAATATATTTCTAAAAACCTATTTAGAGGCTAAAAATTCCACCCATGCCGGGATTCGAACCCGCGACCTCTTGCTATCCGTGCCAGTGCTGTTCCAACTGAGCTAATGGGCGACTCACCGGCATCAGTGAAATTTCGAACCTCTTTACGATCTTTACAATTCTCTCTGTATTACGTACAAAGAGGTTAAAAATTTCGCTGATGCCTGTGAGTCACCTATTAGCTCAGTTGGGAAGAGCGCATATAACATATCGGCTATTCTCTTTAGACTTTGATTTTTCCCGTAGTAAAAGTTCCTTCTATTAATTCTGAACCACGATACATAATAGTTTTGACATTGAGCCTCGATAAGGGGAGTTATTAGTTGACTGTTCGTCAAGATTCTAAATATAGGAATAGAAGTATTATTAGGGACACGTGTTAAAAAAGTAGACACGTGTTGAAAAAATATGATCTAGATTGACCTTTCTGCCTTCCATTTTTAGGGCAGGAAGCAGCAAAAAATTAAAGTAATTCTATAAGACAATTAGTATATTAGCGGTGGTAGACCAGTGGGTGGAACAATGGACTCGGAAGCGAGGCACCCAGGGTCGATTCCCAGTGCGGGCATATACCATTGAATTTGTTTTTAAGTTATGTACATTTGTGAGGTTATACTAAAAGTGAAGGAAAACACCGGTGGGGAAACAAAGTGTCTGAGGTGTTCAAATACCTTAGCGCTTGAAATCTCTATCTCTGAAAGAAGTGCAGTATGACGTTTATAGGCTATATAAAATATTATTATACTAACGAGACAGATATGTGTCAGGTGTTCATTTTATAAAGCTCCTTCTATGCTTTAGTTATTGCTTTGAGAATACACTATTTTTATTTTTAATGCACTAACCCGTGCCAAGGAACAAATTTAAAAACCTAAAGGTTTTTGCTTTGAGAATGTTCTTAAAACCATAGACTAACGGCCGAATACTCAAACGTCAGTCAAATCGATCACTCAGTTGAAGGGCATTCAAATTTGAACATCTGTTAAATATTGAGTGGTATACACAAACGTCATTCAAACAATTGCAGACCGTGATCAGCTGAGAAGCCGTTAAATAAACAACAAGTCTGTTTTCATTGACCAAATATTTAAACTTACGTTGTGTATACGATTTACGCAGAATTTGTTCGATTAATTTTAAGTTTTGTGATGAAGTATGAAGTATTTTTATAAAAATAAAATAAATCATAATATGATTTAAGAAACAAACTTAAATTATTATTACCTCGTTTTGTACAAAGCAAAATGTTTAATGTTGTAATAATAATATCTTATATTGTCGTAGAATGAAACGTTAGGGCCATCTCACCAATGACATTTGAAAAGTCTACCACAGTAAAAACATTGCGGTATTGCGGTTTTTTAAAGCTATTCCCTGATAAATACGAATATAAACAAGAATTGAATGAGAATTATTATTTTTTTTTTTTTTTATAAATAATTAATCACTACAACCCAGCGTTACTTAATTCTAGGAAGAGGTATCTTATCTTAGATTTCGTTTTCAGGCAAAAAAACTAGTGCCTTTTAAAACTTTTAACATAAAATCAAATAACAAACATGTTTCATCTGTCGCAAGTACTTATATAAAGGTAAAAGTATGTATACTTTGTTAAGGTAGTATACATTTAGTAACGTAATTACTCACGTACAGGACTGAACACGCAGGGACGTTACAAACAAAATCAACTGGCACATTTATAATCACAGGACACAATAACATTCAAACAATTAGGTACCATAAAGATACACCAGGCTAATTACAGCATAAGATCTGATAATTAAGTCAATCATATTTAGTGTGTAGAATAATGATTTGGTATTTGAGGGTAAAATACAATTAAGCCCAATCGGCCGATATGCAGACGGTTCACCAGAGAATCAGGTCCCCGGTTAGTATGTAATTATATACAGATTAGGGGTCACGAAACCTGGTGCTATCCATTATGCGGAGTCAAACTGGTACCCAGCACGTAGTGATGTGGCAATCTTGTCACGTAATTATATCGATTCTTGCAATCATATGGTCGCGTTGCACCTATATTTGCGATTAACTGATTGTTGTGAGCGGGATTAGTTAACAGGTAAAATTTTTTGGTAAGTTTCATAACAAAGTCGAAAATTCTCGGAAAATTAATTTTATCATGCAATTTAGTGAGGTTTGTGCGGAAAGGTGTATTAAAGGATATTTTGAGGGCTCGATTTTGAATAACTTGTAGCTTGTTATAGTTCGTTTTGCTAGTATTGCTCCATACAGGACTTCCATAAGTAATACAAGGTCGGATTAGGGTGGTATAAATGGCCATTTTAGTATGGGCACTCAATTTAGACCGCCTATTTAAGAGTCTGCTGACTGCACCAAATGCTTTCGTGGCTTTGATTTTAGTGTGCGTGGTATGGTCGTTCCAGTTCAATTTTTGATCCAGGATCAACCCCAGGTACTTAACCGATTTGTTCCAAGGAACAGAGTGATTACCTATCTTTAAGGTACGTAAAGGACCAGATCTCTTGCGCGTAAAGAAGATCGCTTCAGTTTTTGTGTCGTTGAGCTTCAGTTTCCACTTGCGGAAGAATTCCGTTAGGACATTGAAGGCTAACTGTAGTCGGTCAATAACTAGATCGAAGTCATTTGAGGAGGTATAGCACGCAGTATCATCAGCAAAGCATGCTAGGTAAGTTCTGGGTTGCACTGGGATATCATTTAAATAAATTAAGAAGAGGAACGGCCCAAGGACGGATGTTGTGGGACACCTGCAGGAACAGGGCGTGCTGAGGAATGTATTGTACCTAAATGTACTTGAAAACTACGATCGGAGAGGTAAGAGATAATAATTTTTATGAGCATAAATGGGACATTGTTAGCTAACAGTTTATAAATAAGACCTTTGTGCCACACGGTGTCAAAGGCTTTCTCGATGTCTAATAGGAACATACCGGATGACTCACCCTGGTTCATTTTATGAGATACATGTTCCACTACTCTGGCAAGTTGTTGGACTGTAGAGTGTGAGTGACGAAACCCAAACTGTTCATTTATAATGATTTTATCAGTGGCTTTAAGGAGTCTTGAATGTATCGCTTTTTCAAAAAGTTTACCTAGCGTTGGAAGAAGGCTAATTGGACGATAACTTGTTGCGATCGTTTCATCTTTTCCATGTTTTTTTATTGGTACGACTTTCGCCAGTTTCCAGTGGGAAGGGAAGTAAGCAATGCTTAGGCAAGCATTAAAGATTTTAGTTATTAAAACAATGGCCTTATGTGGAAGATTTTTTATGAGGCCATTGGTGATGTTGTCGCAGCCAGGTGCTTTACGCATCTTAAGCTGACGAATATACATTTGGATTTCTGTAGGCCTTACTGGGCAATACTGATAATAATTGCATGGTTCGTTGTTAATTTGGGAAAAGGAGTCGTTAACTAACTCCTCAATATTATCACTTGTCCAGTCACTTGTCAGACACATGTTCTCGTAGAATGCTGATGCAAGGGTGTCACATTGCTCGTCGGGCTGGGAGGCAACAGATCCATCGATATTTTTCAGGGGTGCTATGGTTAACTTGGAAGAGGAGGATTTCATAGACTTAGCTAAGCGCCACAAGTCCGCTTTCGGGTTATCAACTCTACTTAGTTTTGTATTCCAGATGTCGTCATTGTGTTTTTCAATACCTTTTTTAATGTTTTTATTGAGAAAATTTATTTGGGTTCTTGACATTATGCGGTTATCTATGTTTGTCTCATTTTGGACACATCTGCGTAACCAATTTTTATATCTAATGAGTCTTTTTATTTTACGAGACAATGGTTTTGCACCATACTTAATGGTCATCAATGGTACAGATCTATCCCTAGCTAATATCATGGTCGTTTGGAGGTTATCTATTTCATTATCTATTTCTTCTTTAGTCTTAAATACGCTAGCTGACAAAGTTAAGCGGTCATTTAGTAACGATCTATAGCCCTTCCAGTCGGCTTTAGCATAATTATAGCGTTTGACTAATTTTCGTTCGAACTCAACTTGTATGGTAAAATAAACTGGCAAGTGGTTAGAGGATAAGGCAGGTATTGTTTTCACGTCTTCTAAATTATGTATATTATTCGCTAAGATTAGATCAGGTAAGGATGGTCTAAGGTCATTTCGATAATGTACCAAAGTGGGACTGCATGGTGCATATATAGTATAGTCAGACTGGAACATATGTTCATATAACTTATTACCATGTGTGTTATTTGTACCAGCAAACCAATGGATGTGCTTTGCGTTGAGGTCGCCCATTATAAGAACCTGAGGGTCAGTCTCGAGTAACAAATCTAGATCAGTAGTAAGCAATGACAAGTTAGGGGACTGATAAACCGAGAAAATTGTGTATTCACGACTTTTAACTCTAAGTTTAATACCAATAGCTTCTAGGTGCTGTGTCTGGGGTGTAGTAACAAGACAATGATCCAAGTCACATTTGACTAATAGGGAGACGCCCTGACCTCGGCCACTGTGATGGCTATCCTTCCTATGGCATACATAGCCAGGCAGATCTAGGTGCATGCGTTGAGTCAATCTTGTTTCGGACAAGGCTACCACATCAATACGTAATTCACTTAGCAATTCGTAGAGCTCTCTTTGTTTGCTGTTAACGCCATCAGCGTTCCATATTAATATTAATCGCAGCTGGTTTGCACTAAACATATTGACCAAGATGTGTAAGAATTAAGACAACTTTATCGAGCATTGACTTGCACTCCAAAAACTGATTTTTAACATTTCTTAGTACTAGTAGTATATTCAGCATCTCCTTAGTTGAGACATCCTCTTCCGCTGGTTGATCTAGGATATTTGGTAACGATTGCTTATGGGGTATTGAAGCGGTGATACTTGCATAGCTTCGTCCGCAGGTCGTTGGGATAGCTTCATTGCGTGTCGATTGAGGCAACTGAGGATTAGTCGCAGTTATTTTGCGTACTGCAAAATTGTTTTGGTCAATATTGTGTCTGGTTTTTAGGCTTTGTAGATACTTTTGCCGCTCAGCGCACTGCAGGTAGTTTGCGGGATGCTCTTGATGACAATTGCAGCAACGAGCTGGTTCGGTTCGATCTTGTTTCGGACAATCTTTCGTGAGGTGCGGGATGGTACATTTTACACATCTGGCAGGTAGGTTGCAATTACGGGATGCATGCCCAAATTTTTGACATCTGTAACACTGGGTGCCCAATGACTTGGTTGATTTATACCGACGAATTTCAACGACACAGTTCCCAATGTACTTTATTTGGCGAAATTTGGACATATCTGTTCCAACAGGGAGTTGTACAAGGAGTGGAGGACACTCTACGGTTGTCTTGGAATTTATTTTGGACACCTTCGCATCTTTAAAGCCCATTTCGGATAATTCAGTGGACAATATCGTTTCAAAGTATGCAGGGAGTCCTTTGACGACCACTTTAGACAGCTTTTCGTCCTTCCGCGTGAATGTATGGAAAGGGATGTTCTTACCTTGAAGTCCATTCTTGACGACTTGGTGAGAGTCAGATGAGTAGCACTGGACTGCTAGTTTATTTCGTCCTTTGTACTGCAGATGAAAGTTCTTTGTAAACTTTTCAATCATATCTTTAATCTGGGCATGTGTCCAATCCGCTTGTAGTTCAATGATGATTGGCGGGATACGATTCGGATTATTTCTTTTGGTAACAGCTTTTCGTAGAGGCTCGGACATTTCCTTCTTATTATCAACAGTTAAGCGGCCAAAGCGATTACTGGTAGAAATATCCGGTTTATCTAGCTCCCTCCTCGGGGTAGCGGTACGCTTAGGTAGTTGCCAGTCATCAGCTTTATCTTCGTCGCGTGTACGCTTGTTAAGGCTGGAGTTAGAAGCGGTCCTGATGAGATAGGGCTCCATTTTATGCTTTGGTGTCACTGAACTATCGATATGGTCGATATTCCCAACTATCGATAATCAACCCCATCACTATGATAACAAAGAAAAGACTAGTCGATTACTTTGACGCACGATCGAAGAACACGACTACTTCAAGCGGGCGAACAACGTAGAATGAACTCCTCCTTGTAACTGGTTGGATTGTATGTCAAAAGACGGACAGACTTCAAATATAATACCGTCTCTTTCGACAGCCGGAACCGCGCATGGAAGTCTGTTTCATTAAAATACTCGAAAGCATTTAACTTTGCCTCATTTCTTCGAGGCACATTAGGCCCTTTCTCGACATGATAAGGACATTGTTTTTCACATAAGTTCACTGATAGGTATTACAACTTTTTTACGATTTGAAGGTCCTCGCGACCACTTTCAATTGTAACGCCTACTCAACTCGATTTGACAGCCCATTTGACAGATAAATCACGCTAAGTTGCGTTCGAGTATACGAATTTTCCGCTGAGTGATATTTAACTGCCAGTTATTTTATGTTCCACTTAAATTTAACACAAGCTTTTAACTAACGTTTGTGTATACGAATTTTGTGTTTAACGGCTTGTCAATTACTTAAGATGCCTTTAAATATTTGAATGACGTTTGAGTATTCGGCCGTAAGATAACGACGCACGTCTAATCGTGCGTGGCTGTCAACGTTCTAAGAACTAAACGTTTCTGAGTGCTTAGTGCGAGTTTGACAGATCCAATCGAATAACTTTACTACCGCGTTAATCGAGTATTGAGTTGTGAGTATGAGTAAGTTAACTGTTCGAACTGGCAAAACGCTGTCACAGTACAACTCGCACTCGCGTTTATTCATGTTTTGGCTGGTAAACGTGTTCACTTCTCAACGTAAACCATTACAACTCGCACTCAGCAATTTTAATTTCCATACATGTCGCTAGGTGGCGCTTCCTCGATGCCATAGAAATATGAGTTTACGTTAACGCGATCGAGTAGTTAAAATCTCGTACTAAGCACTCAGAGCATAAAAAAAAACCTGAATGAATCACAGACTAACAAACCAAATCATAAATTTATAACTGTCAAAGTGTCATTTGAAATTTAACATTATTTTACAAAATTACTTTAGGATTCTGCTCGTTGTGGTGTTGGTTATCGCACGTGCCACGAATTCTTCCAAATTTATCTCGCTGTAACCTGCTTATTTCCAGTGATTAGTTAGTTGTGGTATTACAGCTCTACAACCGACCTGCGGTTTTCTTTTAAACAATAAAAAATTTAAAAGAAAAACTGTCGCTATCCCCAAAACTCGACATTGGCAGAATCCTTAGGGTACCTAGCTATAAATTAAGAATTGAATTGAAAATTACTTTAAGTCACTTTGGTAGAATTTGTCGACATCGGCTGGTTGCCATAACAATAATAATAATCAAATACTTTAAATTCACTGAACTGACAAACATGACATTTATTCGGGCACTGACTGAAAACCAGCGCTGAGAGCTCACACCCTCAGCACAACGCTGACTACGCTGAGTCAGATGCCCTTTGTGGCAACATTGACACACCACAGGATGTACGCTCTGAGTTTGCCCTATCCTATCTTTTATTTATGTGAATTGTTCTTGTTTTCTATGTATGAGTGGTATGCCTTTTCTTTGCTGTGATGTGTTAATTTTGTTTGAATATTTTCGGGGCCTAATCGCGTAGCAATTTATTGCTATTTTACCTCGACGTTTCGACGACGTTACAGTCATTGTGGTCACGAGAAGACTGGTACCCGTTCGCATCTTCGGCTGATACGGCTTCTGACTTCCCTCAATCATTCATCACAAAGCACTATTAGGGTTGCGACACACTACACTGACAACGTCGGACGCTAAGCCATGCGAGTTTTTTCGACTCGAACACTTCTTGATGACCGGTTTGAAACCATATTCCTGATTAATTTTTTGTGTTTCTTAATTTCAACCCCTTCACGCACAATTCGGCCATAATAATAGCGATCGTTGGAAAGTACCGATGGTTTGTGTAATTCTATCCAGTGGATAACACTAACAATGTTTTAACAATGTGTTCAAGTCGCGAAAGTTTAAAATATGTGTTATTTGTTCGAATGTCTTTCTCCTTTTTTATTTCTTTATAACGCAATTCCAACTTTAAATCAATGAGTAATAATAAAAAACAGTAAATCGCTGTCTTCCGACAGGATGTTCACTGCTGAGGCACGGGTCTCTTCATACTCATACTCCACCATGGGGGCCAAGTCCGGGTTGGTGGAGTTATGTATTTCAAATGCAAAATGAGCTACGATATCTAAAATTAACCGAAAAGAAAGAAATAAAACACATGTATAACAAGACCCGTCACAGAACAAAGTAATCAAATAATTGACATAAAATAAACAATAACAAAAAACAAAATGAAATACACAGCCGACAAAGCAAAAAAACAAAATGTTGATTAATCCGAGCGGTTCATCTTTGAAAACCGTACAATAGAGATATGTTTTGCGTTTCCCATTTCAGTAATCGCTTAATGCACCGCTTGGACCGATAAATATTATTTCTCTCCGAGCACAGGATTTCCAGATCCATTGTGTACTGTTTGCACACGGCTTTATATTGTGCATTTCACAGTTAGGACTACTTTCCAGCAGTAAAATAAAATGCAGGGATTTTTTTATAAGTTGCTGAAATAAAGTTTGGTCCACACAGACAGGATGTGGAACGAGAGCTCGGAAAGGACACATCGCGTTGTATCGGATACGCGCTCTCTTCTTCTTTATTTTATTTGGTTTATTAGGCATGTAGTAAAAGCGCTCGTGGCCTAGGCGAACCGAGTGATTGCAATCAATTACTTGAGTTAAGTAACAACAGGCGCGGTCAGGTGCAAGATGGGTGACCGACCCGTTGACTTTTTAGTGGCATTATTCCGAGCTCTGCCGTGCTTCGCAAGTCACAACTATCTTAGTTTAATATAATTTATAGTATATACTAGTTTTTAGCTAGATAGACACCCAAAGTATACAGGCACGTTAAAATACTTAGACAAACTAAATATTATGTAATAGACATGAACTTTAATACTCATATTAAACGCCTGCGCAGACGAGGTACTGTCCCCCGGGTACATTTTTGTCCGCCGATATGGGTCTCTTATAAATTGTATCTAATAACGCACACGGAGGACTAAATATACCCCGTACAAAAAGTCCCTCAAGTTACCAAAGATATCAAGAGACCGGACTGGACAAAAGTTCAGTACTTTCTTTTAAAACGCCTATTCTTTTTCAACTTCATGGAAATTACAACACAACGTAATATCAGAATATTTGCTTTCTTAACGTACGCTTTACTCAATTTCCGGGGAGCAAATGACCCGCGCACTTTTGTCCCATGAGGACAAAAGTCCCTCGTCTGCGCAGGGATGCGATAAGCATTATATAAATAACAAGAACCTTCCAATCTTCTCTTTTCTGTTTCGTCTCGTTCTGCTTCGCCTCGTCCTGTCTGATCAGTTTAATTAGAAAAAAAGAGAGAAAAGAAAGAAACACATTATAACAACATAACACTTCACGGAAACAAAATTAACAGATAAATTGACATAATATGAGCACAACCGAAATTAACGAAACACACCCGAAACAAAAAAAAATAGATTTAGCCTGTATCGTGTGTAAATTGCCACAAAAGGCAGCTGACTCTGCGTTGTGCTGAGGGAGTGGGCCCTCAGCGCTGATTTTCAGTCAATGCCCGAGGTAACCCATAATGTTACTACGGGGTGCGTGTCGTGGTGAATTTAAAGAATATAAGAATAGTATACATAAATATAAAATATTTAATAAATATAATTCGTTTCAAGGTGGCCCCTGTAACGGACCAAGCTCCGTACAAGTGCTCACGATCGTTGATATAATTCTAAATTGTGATATGTGCGAGGTTTACCTGCAAGAAATAGTTTTCGCTTACGTATATAAACCCTGTAAAACAATTCGTTTGCGCGGTGTGTGCGCAGCTTTGTTGTTCGCGTCATTCTGGCGCCAATGAAAGATCACACCACCCAACTAAGTACTGCTAACTGCAACGTAAGGTACTGCTAAATGAAAACCAACAACGATGACATTCGTTTAGGAAGCCGAACTGGTGTTTTACGTTTCAGTCACTGGTCGATAGAAAGGAGCGAGCCCATTATCTTCTATTCCGGCAAATCTGGCAAATTGGGGCGCTAAACACACGAATTTATAGTTCAAAATTGATTTATTGAGTTATGGAAAATATGGGAATAGGAGATTATGAAAAGGCTGAAGGCACGGGACTCAAGGGCATTTTGCCCTAAAAATGAATAGTTATTACGTCTAATACGCTCGTAGGCAAATTCGGCATTTTGTTCGAATTTATTACATTTGGGGAGTTTCGTTTGCGTTTAAATACGAAAATAGGAAAGTGGCTTTGGATTTGTGACCTACATCACCTGTGGGCATTGCGTCCCAGTCTATCAGCTCTGGTGTGAAGTCTCAGGTTTAGAGTTGCCTTCAGAGTTAGGGAGTTTCGTTTGCGTTTAAATTCGTAAATAGGAAAGTGGCTTTGGATTTGTGACCTCACATCACCTGTGGGCATTGCGTCCCAGTCTATCAGCTCTGTCAGGTTTGTAGTTGCCTTCGGTGCTAGAAAAATAGGTTCAAAAGTAAAAGTTCTAAAGTCTTTCCTTATAATTTAGCTAGAAAGTTTCCGCGTAAAATAGGGCCTTAGTGATTAGGTTAGCTTCCGCGAAATAAATTGTGAACTAATCCTTTTTCTCCACAGTACTGCCTTTATGGGGAAATAAATGTGTGCAAAAGAATACTCTCGGTGGCAAAGGTAAGTTAGAGATAATCCGTGTGGCTAGCCTTTGTCAAATTGCCATGGCTCGGCGTGGGCATACGAGGTTATCAATAGCATACTTGCGTCATAACTTTCAGAGGTTTTGCATCATATTTATTTCCGCTTATTACTTGAGCTCAATTTTACTAGCTAGTTATAATTGAGTTTTAGTATACAAACGTGTGAATTTAGAGCGAATTCACTTGGGGCCTTAAGAAGTTTAAATTAACGGACTAAGGAACCCAAAATGTAGCTCTGCTTACTATGTTAAGGCTGAATCTGAGTCTGCGTTGGTTGAATGGTTTAAAGAATCCCTTCACCGGAGGCTTTCCCAATTTAATTTATTTTTTGAAATAATTTTCCTGTGTAATAATTTAATTAATTATCTAATTGAGATAATTTAATATTAATGATTTTACACTATTTTTATTTTTAATGCACTAACCCGTGCTAAGGAACAAATTTAAAAACCTATTTAGAGGCTAAAAACTTCACCCATGCCGGGATTCGAACCCGCAACCTCTGGCTATCCGTACCAGCGCTCTACCAATTGAGCCAATGGGCGACTCACGGCATCAGTGAAATTTCGAACCTCTTTACAATACTCTCTGTATTACGTACAGGCAGCGACATCTGACCCAAACAAATTGCATTACTTACAGCCCCGACTACCTACTTTGCAGTTAGGTTTAACATCGGAACGATATCACTGTACCCACATGATTACACTATTTTTATTTTTAATGCACTAACTTGCACGGGTTAGTGCATTAAAAATAAAAATAGTGTAATCATGTGGGTACAGTGATATCGTTCCGATGTTAAACCTAACTGCAAAGTAGGTAGTCGGGGCTGTAAGTAATGCAATTTGTTTGGGTCAGATGTCGCTGCCTGTACGTAATACAGAGAGTATTGTAAAGAGGTTCGAAATTTCACTGATGCCGTGAGTCGCCCATTGGCTCAATTGGTAGAGCGCTGGTACGGATAGCCAGAGGTTGCGGGTTCGAATCCCGGCATGGGTGAAGTTTTTAGCCTCTAAATAGGTTTTTAAATTAATGATTTTACTTGAAAATTGGTATTGAATGCTTCTTGTGAATGTGGTGTTAGATTTCCTTCCACTAGCATTTGTGGTATAGCAATTTTCCCCCTGCTATTTCCCTGTGTGACAGACGATTCCAGCCCTCTGGCACTTTGCACCCCATTTATATTGTATTATATTCCGAATATTCTTACCCTGTAAGTGGTACCGAACCCATGAACCACTTACGCATACACATCCTAGGCTACACACTCTGGCCGGCCAGAAAGTCTGAAAGCTAACTGTGTCAAGTCACCAAGTGTTTTGAAACAGTCTGGTTTTCCGGAGATAGGGATGATAGCGATAGGTAATAGCTGTGACTAGGGAAACACCATAAGCACTCACACATACACAATTAAATGTAAATGGGGTTTGCTTTGCTGAAACAATTTGATTGGTGGTTAAATTCATTAGCTTACTGGTTTGGAAATATAAGGAAGGCTTCCCCTTTTCTTTCAGGGTATCCAGAGTTGTATGATTAGTAAGTATTTCCCCGACTCCCTACCTATGCGGTCATTATGCGTACATTAGGATCATTTAAAAGTAAGAAATAAGTGAATTGTTGTCTCAACAATGTTTTCTAGTGAAGCGTTTAAATTGTGTTCATAAAAGCGTTACGTTTATGTCTCGTTTCACTTAGGGTTACGTAGGTAAACCTTCGAAAATTATCTCTGATCTCTGATTACTCCTAGAAACGTAAATGTAAAATATTTGCAGTAAAAACGTAAATTTCCGTAACTAAATCATAAAAGTAATTAAGTCTCTGATTATCTCTTTTGGAAGGTAGTTGGGATGATATCCCGTTTAAGTATTGTAAATTCATGTTTAAATTACTGTCATTGTAATAAAACTCAAGTTCTTTGTTCACCCCCTACGGGACCAACATTATTCAAGATCTACTAAACTTATTGGTTGCAATATCTGTCAATAGTCTACGTCTCTGGTTATTAGTCAATATTATTATCGTCATTGTACATGTCATTTCAATCAAACTAAGGAATAGGCTTAAAACGTTACGGTAAATAATCATATAATTATTTAACTCTTGTTGTTCGGCTCATTAAATTATTGCGAAGAAGTAGAAACGTTCGTGTAGTTGGGTACGTACTTTTCTCCTGACCGAAGTCATGTTATATTATTAGATATTATACTATTGAATAGGAACGCATGGGCGGAACTTAGTCAATATAGGGCGTCTTGAATATAGGGTGATAAAATACGGAACTATATTGTATGTTAAATCATAATATGCAATAGAATAGGAGCTTACGGAATATAGGGTCTAAATAGGATATCCAACATATAGGGCGATCAAATTACGAAAGACGTTATGGGACGTTAGTGAGTAGTTAGAAGCCACTATAGGCTTTTTAATAGTAAAGCGTATATTTGTAGTAGGTATATTGGCTTTATTCTTGGCATTATCTCATGGTTGCGTGAGTTCGGCTGAGATGTTTCAGTTTGGTAAGCTTCCATGAAGTTGTTCCAAAGTACTTTGTGCATTTTTCTACCTAACTCTCTCACACTCTTCAGCTAATGCATTGTACTACTGAACATCCCTTTGCCGTTTGTTACGTTAATTGTGTGTAATGACTTGGGTCTTAAGACTTTTATACCTAATTATGCTGATTGTGCGTTTATTATATTTATTTCCTTCTGATGGCTTGTGCTTTGGTATCATTTCATAGTTGCGTTGGTTTGGCCAGATTGTTTCAGTGTTGGTAGGCTTCGATGAAGTCTTTCCCAACGTACTTTGTGCATTTGGTTACCTACCTCTCTCTCAATATCTTCAGCCAATGGATTGTACTGCTGAACGTCTTTTTGCCAATTCCTGCGTTAGTTGTGTGATGCTTAAAGCATAGACCTAGTTAGGTTATTATATTTATTTTTGGAATACGTACAGATTTTATCGTTAGTATTTTCTTTAGTAGATTGATTTTTCCTTTGGTGGCATTTCATGGTTGCGTGAGTTTGGCCGGATTGTTTCAGTGTTGGTAAGCTTCGGTGAAGTCTTTTTCAACGTACTTTGTGCATTTGTTTACTTACCTACCTCTCTCACTTTCGTCTGCCAATGCATTGTACCGCTGAACGTCGCTTTGCCAATTCTTGCGTAATTATGTGTGTTTACTTGGGGACTAGACTCGGGATAAGGAATCACTGTACCTATTCTTATTTCTAGTAAATTTTGTAATATTTTATTATTTATAAGTATATATTAACAGTATAACGTAGTGGTGACCATTCCCCATCCAGGGTGGATATAATTAGCACTATCGACTAGTAGATAACCGAGTATTGTACTCACTTCATATTAATGAATTCCTATCTACCTAGTTGGCTAATAATGTCTGTCGTAACCGGCCTTCTGGTAGGGGACGTTATACTGTAACACTCACGTGTTTGCAGTAGGACATTTGGTTTATTCAGTAATCATTTATTATTTATAAGTGTATATTAACAGTATAACGTAGTGGTGGCCATACCCCATCCAGGATAGATATAATTAGCACTATCGACTAGTAGATAACAGAGTATTGTACTCGCTTCATATTAATCCATTCTTGTCTACCTAGTTGGCTAATAATGTCTGTCCTAACCGGCCTTTATGGTAGGGGACGTTATACTGTAACACTCACATGTTTGCAGTAAGACATTTGGTTTATTTAGTACGTTTATATATTTTATTTATTTAGAAGTATTTTATTTAAGAGTTACATACTTCATCCTAAATTACGGTCTTTTATCTTAACTTCAGTTTAATCTTTTATCTATTCTATCTTTCTATCTATTCTATTTATCTACTTTATCATAGCATGCTTTCGCTTATTTAATTTCCTTTTTTGCTGTTTTTATTTAACTTCCTCCAAATATATATTTTAATGCTGGCCTTGGTTTCTGTTCATTCATTTAAATTCTGCTTTTGTATTTATACGGATCTCTTACACACTCACGTTACTCAATCTCATATCCTAAAAAAGCTCAGATTACTAATACGTTCACAACGAAGGTTTCTCATAGACTAGACGATCACAGTTGGCCATTGGAGTGTTTTGCATCATAGCTCCTTTTAGTAGGTTACCTATTATTGCACGTTTGTTTTCTTTTAAATGGGTCAAAGTCTTTTTACTCGCGGTGAGGTGTTACACCCGATTACAGAGAAGCTCACAGAGACACAGCTTAGATGGTACGGACATGTGATGAGACGTGAGGAAAATCATGTCGTCAAACGGGCCCTACAGATCCCAACCATCAAAAGAGGTAGAGGACGTCCACAAACCGCCTGGTGGGTCACGGTAGCAAAGGACTTAGAGCGAGCCCAGTTGAGCGAGCGGACAACCCAGAGCAGAAAATCCTGGAGCAAAAGAACGAGGAGAGCCGACTCCGAATAATGGGATGAGGCAAAGACAAAGAAGAAAAAGATAAATATAATTCGCATTGAATTGGAATTAAAACAAGTCTCCTCCGCGTCTCTCGCCCCTTGTTCTCTCTGCGTGTCTCAGGCCTAAGCATACAGAGCCCATTTCATTGATCTGCATGCTCTTTTGATGGCCTGCTTGAGTAACTTCTTATATGTTAAGTGATGCAATTTACTTAAGCCAGATGTCGCTGCCTGTACGTAATACAGAGAATAGTGTAAAGAGGTTCGAAATTTCACTGATGCCGGTGAGTCGCCCATTAGCTCAGTTGGAATGAGCGCTGGCACGGATAGCCAGAGCCAGTCGCGGGTTCGAATCCCGTTTTTAATAATAGGTTTTTAAAATTGTCCTTAGCACGAGTTAGTGCATTAAAAATAAAAATAGTATAACTTCTCATGTTTAAAGAAGTATCGCCTCGCTTTAGCTCCTACCTAAACCCCTTTTTTGCGTCGACTTAGAATTTTGATTTTTCAAAGTTGCGATGCTTATACATAGTTACGTATTAAAGGGGTCACATATTCACAAGGACTGAAGACTTAACTATACCCTTTTCATTTCAACCCGATACCTCCACGCGTTTCCTAGATAAAGTGTCTTGACAGACATACGGGCGGTACAGACGGACAGACGAAAATGGGTTGCGGTTTTTCTTTTGGGGAACGGGACTTTAAAAATGTACTTCAATAAATTACCGGTTATTAGATTAGAATAGAACTCTTTATTGTACACCAGAAAACAAAATACATAAAAAGGCTTACATATCTAAGTATTGCCGTATACAATTGGGGGTCTTATCGCTAAAACGATCCCTTCCGGACAACCTTGGGATGTATAGAACTAAAAGGTACGTAGGTAGATGTACATGAAGTATATTGGAAGAAGATGTACATAAACTGACTTACTAAAATACATATAATAAATATTATTAATTTTTTATATTATACAAACATACATATATAATTATAATATAGGGATACATAATATTTTACATGTAGTATCAGAGAGATAGTGGGACTTTACTAGTCCTTTGAAAATACGAAAGGTCTTTGCTATTATTATCGTTGTGTTATGTTATGATAATAATAGAGATTATCATTAGGACGCGCTTGTGGCCCACTGGAACTGAATGATTGGAATCAATCACTTTGGTTAAGCAACAACAGGCGCGGTCAGGTACTGAATGAGTGGCCATCCCGTGACTGCCGCTGGTGGCATTTTTTCCAAGCGCCTCCGTGCCTTGCAAGGCACGTTAAGCCCCTGTAAAGGCAGTCGTTAAGCCATGTCATAGGCCTTTTGGGCGGCTTGATAATTTCTGACAGTAAGGTCCGCCACTGCTTTACAATCCTCCACCAACCCGGGCTCCGGTGGTGGAGGAAGAGACCAGTGCCCCAGTGGGAGCATACAATGGGGTGATATATCATTGGGTTAGTTGACATCTACACCCCAATTCAAAGTTTGCCAATCTTTTCCACCCCGGCCTTGCAAATAAAAACTCTAACCAACGTTTTTGGCAGCAAGAGATAATGGTGAAAGCGTGTACCGGACGCCGGCTCGATTAGTCAAAAAGTTATCGTGGCCTGCCAATAGGGCAGTTGACCAATTGTGATGATCACCCGTGTTCGATAGATGGCGTTACTGGTTTTTTTATTGTCCTGGCGTTATGTTACCAATATTTGTCCAAGACACAATCTTGTTATTAGAGGGTAAGGGGAGAAAAACGATGCTTAAATTTTACTTTATTTTCTGGCTTAAGTATTTTACTAAATTTATTTCAAGCGCAGTTTGATGAAGTACCGGTTCACGCCAAGTTTACTAACTTATGCTAGCTTTTGGTTTTTGATAAATGTAGCTGGCACAATTATAACTTAAGAAACTTGTATGATTTTTCTGTGACAAATAAATTATTCTTATTCTTATGTCAACGAGTGATCGGGTGATGAGTAAGTTAAGTGATAAAGAGTTCCATCAATATAGTGGGTGTGACGATGTGCATCAAGGCTGACACATGCATTTTGAGTCAAAAAAAATGGGAATTACGTATGTGGTAAAATAAGCAAAAGCTATGTCTTAAAGCTAAATAAAGCCATGCGTGAGATTTGAGGGTTCCTGTTTTTTTCTGATTAGTTGGGCTTTATATAATTATAATCTTGGTAATTTACATAAAGTGAAAATTTAGTTTTTCAGAGCACGAACTTCATTATTTGTTTAGATCAAACCAATATACCCAACCGTACCGATGAAAATAATTCACGAAAAAAGTGCTCTCATCTTGAAAATAATATCACTCAAATTCCTTATGAAATCGCTTCTGCCGCGGATTGAGTTGATGGACGACTGTAATTTCGGAAGCGAAACTTCGGAGCCATTTTGATCCAACGTTTGACGTTTCTTTGGACGTACTATTTTTATTTTTAATGCACTAACCCGTGCTAAGGACAATTTTAAATTATATTTTTCTTTGGACAGTCAATAAGCGCGAAAAGGTAGTATTAGTATACTAGCAATATTTTTGGCATATTGGCGAACTATTCCTTTGGGACACCACTCTGGGATACAAGCATGAGTTTGTGTTTGAAATTATGACATACATTATGACTTCAAAGTTATACAGATTTGTGAATTGTAGTTTGCATTTGACAGTAACACTTGCCGTGATGAAAATCATTGTGAGGAAACCTTAGCCCCTGAAGCGTTCACATATCGCTCGAAATCGTCACCGAGCCGCGGAGGGCACGCGTGGTGATTTAATCCCCATACTCTCTGTCTTAGAGAAGACTCTTGCCTGTGCCCTTCAGTGCATCATTATGATTATGATGACTTCCATCGCTGAGAACTTGCTTTAGGTACTAAACTTGCAAATTACGACACTTCGACATAGGGTAACTTAGTCGGTTTGCCGGCCACCTTCAGTTTTCGGCCATCACGCAGTATTTACGAAATAATAAGAAAATAAAATACGCCCGAGTAAAAAATCTATTGTTACCGCATAGATTCTAATGATGTCTTTGTCTACATAATTAAGTTATCTTAGTAGCGTTTCATTTGTTTCGTCATTTTGCCCTCGCGGTTCAAGCAGTGTGAGTGTGTGTCGAAAGCAGAGAAAAAAATAGTGCGCGCCAATTACTTGCATGATAAGTTACGACATTGTGTATTGATTTATCCACCAAAATATTACTATAATGCACAGTTAATATGTTAAACTGATGTTATTTTGATGAAAATGTCTATAATACTTAGTACTTTTAGTAAATATTAGGTGGACGGATAACTAAGTTCAATTTTGACGAGCCAGTTGATTCTCGGCCGCCTGGCCGAAATCTGACACCGATCCTACGATTATAAATTCATTACTTTACCATTGAATTATCACTTTTTCCAAATCATATTGTTAAGATATAATTTAAAAAGTATCCTGATTTATGCAGTTAGATTTCGGCCGCATGTTTACTAATTGCATTCGTGCTTAAAATCCATTTTAATTGTTTTGTATAACGGTGGCCGGGAGAGGGACTTCGTAAATCCACTTTTCGGCCTAAGTGTAATAAAATGACCGAGAACTAAGGATATTTAGGTTATTTTTCGGTCATTTATAAAAGCGGTGATAAATACTAGTAAATCTATTTAATCCAATAAGTTTCTCTTATATTAACTAAGATCCTGATCTAAGAGGACTCTTTCATCCTTGATTTGTTCGAAAGAATTAAATTATATATTGACATTGGCGGCCGAAAGTTAAGTCCTTCAAATTAGGTTGTCGGCCATTTTATGCAAGGTGGCCGAAACCCGGGTTGACCAACTTTGTTTATCGGCCATGATTTATTGAGAGGCCGGAAATTGGTTAATGTTTTAGTTTTAAGTAAACTATATTAAAATCCCTTTGATTTTTACTCATTTTATTGTTATTTAAAAACGATACACCACAATAAAAATAAGAGTTATTAGAAAAAACAAAAATTGGCCGAAAACTAACAAAACAAGTGGCCGTAAACTGAAATAGGTGGCCGGGAAAGGGCAAAATCCACACCTCACGATATTTTTATTTTTTATAATTAAACGATGATGTTTTCTTAGGTGAAGGTTTGAAAAATGGAAATTGCATTAGTTTTATGATTCAAAAGTATTTTATTTGTCCATTTTTGTTTACTCTGTCATTGAAAAAAATCGCTCTGAATATGAAAATGTCCTTAAATGGCCGAAAACCGGCTAAACTACCCTAGTTTGTATGAGCTGACCCCGCAAACGTCGTCCTATGTTTCAATACAGATTTTTTAATACAGTTGCTCAAAAAGTGGCGTATTACAGGGACGTATAGCGTGCGGGATGGGGGCTATTACACACGCGTGCTTTTTTTTACCTTTACCGCACACGTGCCTTTTCTTTCCCAACTGTCAAAATAATTTCTATTAAAAAGAAAAAAACCAACCATGAAGTTTTTACTAAAAAAAATCACAGACGTTTTTATGAGCTACTAATTTGTTTCAATATCAGAATTAATGATTTGATTGAATGAGTTAAGTTAGGTTTCATTTCATCTCATTAAATTTCATTTTCATTTCATATCAATAAAACAATTCTACTGAAGACTTGGCTGTATGGGCATAGTTCCTTTTGCCTACTAGAATGGGTGAAGAAAAAAAATCTCTGCTTATATTTTTTTACGGTTGGCGCCATTTTCCAAATATTTTTTCTTTATTAAATTGCTTATTTTTTTCGCAACTGTATTAAAAATAGTCGTTCAGTACACGTGCGGAACCGTCATTGCAACTTGTTCCGACTGTCAACCCTCGCCTTCGGCTGTGCCTCGGCTCGGGTAGACATTTGTCGGAACTCTTTGCAATGACAGCCTTTCCGCACTTGTAATGAAATATACTATGTCTCAAGATATCAACACTTTGTATGCCCCCTTCTAGGGCACTTGTATCTTCCTGCATCGCAGAAGGTTAGGTCATACTCCACCATGGGGCCCAAGTCCGGGTTAGTGCAAGATTGTAAGACAATAGCGGACCTTACTGTCAGAAGTTATCAAGCAGCCGACAAGGCCTCTGACTTGGCTTAACGACTGCCATTAAATGACAGCCGGAACTAACGGCTTAACGTTCCTTGCGAAGCACGGAACACGGACAAAAAAGGCAGCAGGAAAAAACATAACATTTACATACAGGCACATACATTGCTTCTGGCCCCACACTAGGATACCCTGTGTCGTGGAAACCAGAAACAACGACATCACAAACATGTAAACATCCAAGACCTGGGCTTTTTTTTGTTCCCAGCCGGGATTCGAACCCAGGATCTGTTGCATGGCAGGTAGATGCACTACCGTTACGCCACAGAGGTTGTTGCAGCTTATCTGTAAGCCAAGTATCATGTGAGTCGGTTCAGGCGTCATTGCGTCATCCAAACGTGCAAAGGTACCTACGCACCAACTTTCACATTTATAGTATCAGTAGGATATTCAGGCTATAGAAGCGCCCGTGGCCTAGTCGAACCGAGTAATTGGAATCAATCACTTGAGTTAAGCAACAACAGGCGCGGTAACGTGCAGGATGGGTGACCGTCCTGTGACTACCGCTAGTGGCATTTTTCCGAGCGCTTCCGTGCTTCGCAAAGCACGTTAAGCCGTTGATGCCGGCTGTCATGTAATGTCAGTCGTTAAGCCACGTCAGAGGCCTCGTGAGCGGCTTGATAACTTCTGACAGTAAGACCCGCCACTGTCTTACAACCCGCCACCAACCCGGAATTGGGCCCCGTGGTGGATGGATATACCTTTCTTAGGGAAGAGACTCGTGCCCCTCGTTGGGGATATAATGGGTAGATAATGAGGATGATTCAGAAAAAAAAATACTAAACTATACTTTTATATTATAATTTAATTTCTTATTAAGAACAGAAATCTCAAGAAACTACAGTAAAACCTAGGAGAGTTGGCGGCTTCGGCTTGACGGAACGGGAATTAGTGGAAGGTCAGGAAGGTGAGACAGCTATTTTGCTGGTCTTCGCCGCTTTTGGCTGTTCCTTTTGATGCCACTTAATTCTACAGTCCATTCATCCTTACTTGTTTATTTTAGTAAACAAGACTCTACCGGTAAAGTACCTATATTTTTTAGTAGAAACTGTTAGAGTTATAAAAAAACCTATTTAGAGGCTAAAAATTCCACCCATGCCGGGATTCGAACCCGCGAACTCTGGCTGTCCGTGCCAGCGCTTTTTCCAACTGAGCTAATGGGCGACTCACCCACTATTCTCTGTATTACGTACAGGCAGCGACATCTGGCTTAAGTAAATTGCATCACTTATAGCCCGGACTACCTACTTTGCAGTTAGGTTTTACATCGGAATGATATCACTGTACCCACATGAATATACTATTTTTATTTTTAATGCACTAACCCGTGCTAAGGATAATTTTAAAAACCTATTTAGAGGCTGAAAATTCGACCCATGCCGGGATTCGAACCCGCGACCTCTGGCTGTCCGTGCCAGTGCTCTTTCCAACTGAGCTAATGGGCGACTCACCGGCATCAGTGAAATTTCTAACCTCCTTACACTATTCTCTGTATTACGCACAGGCAGCGGCATCTGGCTTAAGCAAATTGCATCACTTACAGCCCCGACTACCTACTTTGCAGTAAGCATGCATCCAAAAATATATCTCACTAAATACTGTCTTTTAAGTAAGTTAATTAAATGTGAGGGCGGGTAATCTATGAAGAGTACACCAATTGTTTATATTAATAAAAAACCGGCCAAGTGCGAGTCAGCCTCGCGCACCGAGGGTTCCGTACAAACCTATTATAGACCTGAGTATTTGGTATGAATTTCAATTTAATACCTCTACGCGTTTATGAGGAAATGGGTAGTAAGTTTAAAATTATTAAAAAAATATATATTATGAGATGTAACTAAAAATTTATGGTTTTCGTAATTTTTCCTTTATCTATGCTATAAGACGTTGCTTCGTACCAAATTTCAAGATTCTGAGTTCACGGGAAGCACCCTGTAGGTTTTGATTCCCTTGCAAGTGTCGAAAATTTGCGGCATAAACGGCTGTATCTTTTGATTGCGTTGGCTTCGAAGTTTGATTTTTTCACAGCTTCAAGGGACAGTAGACTTGAGTAATTGATATAAATTTCAGCTTCATACCTCCACGCGTTCCTGAGAAAAAGGGTCTTGACAGACGGACGGACGGACGGACAGACGGACAACAAAGTGATCCTATAAGGGTTCCGTTTTTTCCTTTTGAGGTACGGAACCCTAAAAAGGACAAAGGATTGGAATTGGCACCTAAATTAAAAGGTAATGTACATAATGGGGCCTTAAGGCGGCAGTTGACCCCATTGCTTTTCGCACACCAACAATCCGCCACTCCAGAGCTAATGACCGTTATTAAGCAACGAGCATAAAATAACAAAAAGAACTGCAAACAGAAGACTTTGCTGGAAAGCTAGCAGACTACTGGTGTACGAGACGCCCGGGATAAATCAGTGATCGTTGGATTTTTTCTTTGCGGTGGAATATACATAAAATTTTATTGAAGGATTACTGAGGAAGTTGCACCTTTTCGAAATTGTTCTACAATTCGGTCCCGAATCAAGGAAAAAAAACAGAAGACGATCAGAAGTCAAACCATTTCTTAAGGATTCGCGATGCTCATAAATAGTTTATTTATTAATCGCGTCAAATCGTGATAATTTCAGTAAAACGTAAATACCATAATTCTCTACGTTTAACTTAAAAAAATCGCGCTTAGACCCGTTTAATATAGAAATTTATCCTGAAGTCACCCAGAGTCAGAAAATATGAATCTAACTGAATCTTCCATTGTAGGTGCAATAAAAGTTACCTTCAATACGTTCTTAATGGATCACTGTAAGCGGGGACATATCGGAATCAGCCAGTTTCAGCCGGTTCAAACCGGTGTCCTACCGGTGATTAACGGTCGTGACGCGGCCCTATCTTATGTTCTAATTTTGAAATATCACGCCGAACTAAAACTGGGTTGATGGATGATGACGTTTTAACTTTTTCTTTGAGCTTGTTCTGTTTA